>OV656855.1:17086506-18301550 GCA_927399475.2 Acleris emargana | reverse complement strand
GTCATTTTTTTAAAAGTAAGTTATATTACAAAGTAATAAAGTAATAAATAATTATTTTTAAAACTAACACAAATAAAATCATTACAAATGTAAGGTCAATAAAATAAAATTAAAAATAATGACTAGGAGAACAACATGACGAGGTCTCTACGTCAGGAACGATAATTAAAATAACTAAATTGGAAAACAGGTCCTTGCAAGCGTGAGCAGACCGGACCCCACAGACAGCACGCGTTCACGAGTATGACGTTTGGACGTTAGGAGCGTTTGCATCTTGGCTATGCCTACATAACCCTAAAAACGAGAAAAAGAAAGATTTCTTCATTCTCATCAGAACAAATGAATTGCCACATACCTACGATCGACTTCCTGTCAAATCATCTCATAATACTTACTGTAACAATCCGAATTAACATGTAATAATACAAAAGCATGACAATAGCGGTCAGCTTAAGCTTTGTTCTGTACAATACAGATTTGACCGAGCCCCGATCTTATTGCGATAGTGTTGTCCATCTATCGAGATCGTAGCTGTAATAATTGAGTTCTAATATGGCCTGTGTGTAGGCGGTTTTGAAATTTTATTGTGTTATTTTGGAAGTTACAAATTTCTCAATTTTTTTATCGATCAAAATGTTACTTCTCAAAGCAGCAGTTTGTATTTTATTGAAGTCACATGTGTAAATCTAATACACTCAGGGACAAAAAAACGAGTCAGAGTGCGTTTTTCATACAAACGAGGCTATTTCGAAGCCTTGGTTCCTTACCAGGGTTGTTTTGAGTGAGGTTTAATGATGGATACTCCGAGGTTCAATAGAGGAGGTCAAATGTTCTTAAGATACCTAACTTATCGCACAATCAGTTGACACCACAGCGAGAGAGTTTGGGTCGGCATTTGGATTTCCTTACATTTTATTGCCATTTTAGATGTTTTTCTGAACATGATCAATTCCGGCGCTAATAGCAGATTCAATCAGTTGGGTATCCTAGGCACTCTAGAAGTCCTGTAACGATGCTCGGTGTATCCATCATCAGATTTCACTAAAAGCATCCCCTGGCGAGGAACCAAGTCTTTGGAATAGCCTCTTTAGTATGAAAAACTCACTTGACCCGTTTTTTTTTGTCCCTAAGTGTAGCTTTTTGGAAAATGATACATTCGACAGATTGGGTGAACTGAAGAAATTGAGAAACAGAATATAGTTTTTTGTTTAATAACGTTTATTCAGTATAACATCAATACAATGGTAACAATACTTACTAATTTGACACAACATTTGGCTATTGTTAATACAATTAAACTACAAAATAACATCACAGTGTAACGACTAGAACCATATAAATAAATAAACACGAATACACTTATCTAAACTACATTCACTACGAACTAATATTTCTAATAGGTACTTTTTTGTGCTCCGAGAGTATACTACTTTATGTATAGGTACTCTTATAAACATGTGATTTGCAGAAATGGACTTTTAGGGCTACACAGATTAGAATAAATTGTATTAGACATTCTATTTGTCCTCTGCTCCATTTAATTTACTTTAACTGTGAATAAGGGGATTATAATATTTATTGAAGAAAATATATAAAATTCGACTACACAATGTTATTTTTTGAGAGTTAGCTTAAGCTAATATAGGCCATGAGGCGCTATGATGGGGGACAACGAGGACTAACATGTGCCTCAGATTTTGTCATTTCGCCGGGTCGTCTTACCATACCAACAGGTGAAGAGAACAGCTGCTCGGCGGCTTGTAATCGGGTAAGATGATATAGGTAGTAGAGATCCCGACAAACTCTGCACTAATACTCTGATGGTGAGTGCGTCTATGTTGATGTTGCAGTGGCAGCTTTAGAATTTAATTTAGAGGAGGAGCAGTATTTATTTTCTAGAAGAAACATCTACTTTGTTAATGCTTTAATTAGGTCTCATGATGAACAATTGATGTCCTTCTATATGGATGATGTTGTGTCCGTCTGTATAGATGACGTTGTGTCCATCTATACAGATGACGTCGTGGCCGTCTGAATAAATATATTTTGTGTACGTCTTAATGGATGATGTTTGAGTCCGTGTATATAGATGACGTTGTGTCCGCCTATATGGATGATATGGAGTCCGTCTGTATAGATGACGTTGTGTCCGCCTAAATGGATGATGTGGTGTCCGTCTGTATAGATGATGTTGTGTCCGTCTATACAGATGGTGTTTGTGTCCGTCTAAATATATGATGTTGTGTCCGTCTATAGAAATGATGTTATGTCCGTCTAAATAGATGTTGTGTCTGTCTATATGGATGATGTTGTGTCTCCACGGTTGATGGCGTGTCTATATGAAGTAGAAGGCGAGCGGCTGCAGCTCGAGCTGCGCCATCTTGGCGAGCAGGCGCAGCAGGCGGCGCTGCGGGTGCGCGGCGTCGGGCGCGGGGCGCACGCACTCCGGCTTCAGCGCGCGGCACGCCGCGATGCGCTCCGCCACGTGCGGAGGCATCTAATGACCACAATCATATATACAATATGGGACATTGATTGATTTTTTCAATCATAGACATAAATAAATAATACCTTAACATAATAAATCAATTTTTTTTATCGCATAGGAAGGCAAACGAGCACACAGGCCACCTGACGGTAAGTGGAAACTGACACCCATAGACATTCGCATTCACAAGACCGCAATCCTAAAGACTGCAAATGCGTTGCCAACCCTGAGGACTAAGATGGAATGCCTCTATGCTAGTCATTTCCCCGGCTGTCTTATACCCAAACCGGAACACAACAATGCGAACACTGCTGCTTGGCGGTAGATTAATGGACACATTTACATTTAGGATCCTATACTTCTTTCATATAATGATGGTCACAGCCCTATATGAAGATTATACTTATTCGTGAATAATAATTAGTGTATAATATTCACTTTTTCAATGACTTCTATTAAAATAGTGAATATATAGTATTGTTTTCAATATTGCATGCCTAAAATAGGTAGAACATAAGCACATCCTGTAACACTAAGAACTGTTTGTAACTACTGTGTTCTTGCAATAAACGCCTTTGTTTTGTCTTGTCTTGTTTTTGCTCCCCTGAAAACCAGCCCGGTTGTCATCCCCATGCCAACCATTCTGCTGAGTGGAGACGATTTCGGCACATATCAACCTCATTGTATTTTTTTAATTTTATGGTGTCGCTTATTAGGGGTTAAGAAGTGATTGTACTACGTTATTGTATTTTTTCTATGAGGTACCCCCTGTGTTGATGTGTTTGTTGAATAAACGTTTTTCTATTTTATTTTCTATTCATTTGAGCTAATTTTGTTTCCAATGTTTGCTAAAAAAAATGGCCTGTAACACAGAGCGCCCTGTGCGCACGGCCATGAGTCAAGATTTCGCATATAACAGGACCTAAAGCGTTGTACAAAAGTAAAATGGCATACTCGAAGACGCGGTGCCTAAAAAACGGTCAAGTGCTTCTATAGTTACATTGAAATACTGATGTGAAATACAGACAGACATACAGATACAAAAGTATCACCATAAGAGTTCCTCATTTACCATTTTGGTACGGTTAAGGCTATTAAAGATAAGTTGCGTTCTTTTTATTTACACTTTGTACTTTAAAGCCTGACAATATATTGCATCATCGCAACGTCTCGCTATATTATAATATCGAGTATAATTTTAAATCAGGCGCTTTGACATTATAATATCTATAGTGATTATGACCATATAGAACAATACCTTTGCGCGATCGACACGTATTTGTTAATTTCAAACTGCAGAATTACTGTAAGTAGTACTTAAGTTGAAGAACTTTTATTATCCGTGATGAATCACACTTAAATAATGAATACACATCAAAACTTGTATCAGGACGTAAGTAGAACGTTCGCGAACCGGGATTGTTGAGCAACTTACCCATATTTCTAATTTGGCTATGTAATGCAAATCGAATAGCTGTCAGCCAGTCGTTGACATCGGTTATTGAATACACGGCTAAATTACGAACAATGGCAAGTGGCTCAACTATCCCGGTTCGTGACTTTACATTGCAAAATATCGAAACAATGTAAGGCTAAGTATATATTAGTTCATTACTGCCTAGGCAGTGAAGCAGGCAATTTCCGTTCCTGCCGAGGCATATATAGTGCTTTTCTCAAAAATCGCAAGATACAAATTGCATATAAACAGAAACTTCACGTGAAATAACATCACTCTTTGCCGCCTTTATGTTTATGACAAGGAGAAACGCAAGCTTTTTTAGAAAAAAAACTCAATCTATTCCAGACACAGATAAAAAAGTTACGTTTCGAATAAAATATGGATGTATAAGACTTGTGCCCTCATTTTATTATGGCCATTTTCACTTTTTAAAAAGTTACAAACTAGATAACCATGAAATTTGTATGCAACATTGCGGGCTTGTGTAGCGAGCACGCAATGTAATTTTTTTTTTGTTTGGGAACTGTCTGTAAACTATGTACTTCGCGTCTCAGTATGGACTATATACTCAGTATAGTAATGTCAACTTTTCCGGTCATTTCTGAGAAAAATAATATTAATGCCTAGACATTTTTCATGTATGTACGAAACCCAAACAAGGACATTATAAAGAGACTTACGTTGAATAGTGGTGAATGCAGTATGGGCGTCCACAGCGGCAGCAGCTTGTTCAAAACGGTCGAGTTACACTCCAGGAGGGACTCGAGCAGACTCAGGAAATGAAGGTTGACCGTCTCAGCCAGCTAGAACAATGGGCCCTTACAGTAAGAAATACAGTAAGAAACACTTTCCCACCTTTATATAACGATACTATCCAATACTTTGTACGCACATATTCCACGAAGGTTCACGAGTGGCGTCCGCGGACCGGGAGACGAGCTGTAGGTAGGCCTTCAACAAGATTGAGTGACGATTTGTAAGGATCGCGGGAACGCGGTGGATGCGAAATGCACAAGACCGGTCTGAGTGGAGAGCCTTGGGGGAGGCCTATGTCCAGCAGTGGACGTCTTTCGGCTGACATGATAATGATGATGATGATGAAACGGTATTTTGCGAATTGTTTCCCTGATGAACTTACCACCTTAGACTGCACAGTGACCTGCAGTATGCTGGGCACCAGCTTGCACCAGAAGTCCAGCAGGATGCAGAGCGTGGTGTGGTGCGCGTCGCCGCCCGGCGTGGCGCCCGCGGCCAGCTCCTCCAGGTACAGCGTCCACAGGTGGCACAGCGTGAACGCGTGGAACAGCGCGCTCATGCGGGCCGGGGCCGGCTTCGCTTGCTCCACGTACGAGGACATTATCGTCTGGAACAAAGGATAGGATATTCGAATCAAATCGGAGAAATACTGGAAAAGGGCCCGGTACCCGAAACCGACGCTCGTGCATGACTCGATGTATGAATGTTGAAGAAGCGAAAGAAATTCGTCAAAATCGTAGCAAGTGGAAAGAAGTGGTCTCTGCCTAGCCCTCTGGGAAACAGGCGTGGTTTAATGTATGTATGTATGTACAAGGGATAGTGCTCAGTGTGTCATTTGTGCTGTAAATTCACAAACGTTCATTGTTTTTTCTTTTTTATGGCATAGGAAGGCAAACGAGCACACAGGCCACCTAATGGTAAGTGGAAACTGGGACCCATAGACATTCGTATACACAAGACTGCAAATGCACTGCCAACCTTGAGGACCAAGATGGAATGCCTCTATGCTAGTCATTTTACCGGCTGTCTTATCCCCAAATCGGAACACAACAATGCGAACACTGCTGCTTGGCGGTAGGTTAATGGATAAGATGGTGGTACCAACCCGGACGGACCCTGCACAAGGTCCTCCCACAAGTGAACCCAGTGAAGTGGTGACCCATTTCCAAAAATATATGTTTAAAGTTATCAATGTCATTAGAGATGCCAAAATTTGGAACTTATAGGAAATTCAACTTTATTATTGACAAGCTGTCAGCCGCGACTCCGTCCGCGCAGCAAAATATAACATAGCCTATGTTACTCAGGGATAATGTAGCATTCTAATGGTGAAAGAATTTTTGAATTCGGACCAGTAGTCTTTGATTTTATTCGTTACAAACATTATACACACTCAAAAATACAAATTTTTCCTCTTTATAATATTAGTGTCGAAGAGTGTCAGATTGACTTTGGGCCTAAGGTGGACCCCAAATTGAAGTCTGACGGTACTGGGAGATGAAATGATGAGAAAATGATAGTCATCCTCGTTCCGTATGGCACTTGTCCTGCATGGATCAAAGCTTGATGTCCAGGTGTTTCAGCCAGTTTGCTGCGGCAGGCCAAAATTTATGCAGCTCCTCTGTGCCACTGGAAAAACAGAGTGGGCAATCATTTACAACGTGGTAGAGGGTTCAGTCCGGTGCGAAGGAACGAAGAAGACGAAGCAAGAATGGCTAGAGGATAAAATGGTAATTTTAATGAGGTTTTCTCAAAATCATTCAGATATAAGGGATAAGTTCGCCTTACATATCTTTTATATTATTTTCATCACACTTGCACGTAAACAGTATCTAAACATACAGGTTAACTTGGCTGCAATGCCCCATATAAAACCCTCGACCTTTCTTTTTACCATGAAACCCAAGGTCGGTAAGTATTTTTTTTTTAATTTATGGCACAGCCCACAAGTCATGCAAGTTCAAGCAAAGAGTTTACACGCAATTGAAAATTGTCTTAAAATGTTATTTAAACAGGAATTTCATTGTAATCTCGCTACATGTTACTTAAATACTCAATTAATGTTCTTAATAACCGATTTTAATAGTTTTCTGTATCAAAACGTCGTTTTTTTTTTACACTCCTTCAGGGCTGTATGTATAACTACGTAAGTATTTGCCCTTAACGATTCTGAACGAAACATTTGTATAATCTGTGGAGTCCGCCAGCCATCCGCTTAAAAAAAGTTCAAGTAATTCGTAATAATAGTTGTGCTGACTTGTGTATTTATTTACTCGCAAATGTGATGAAAAACATTGTATGTTTCACGGGCGGTACGGGAATTACGAACCTTGACTCAGAAAGCCCTCACGGGCTTCTACTAGAGCCTCGATCGTAATTCCTTACTTACCGACCTTAATACACAATGTACTATTGCATCGGCATACAACCTCCACCGGCTAGTTTTTATTTTGAAAATGTTGTCTACAGACTATTTGTAGTTGTCACTTTCTCATTACATTACAGTGACGGGTTGAGAGTAAAAGTGAAAGAGCTATTAGTTGTAATTTTTATTTATCTATCTTAAAATTATTATAATTTCATATTTATTTTCTCGCAATCGAATTTAACCCATGACTAAAATGCCACTAGAAAATTTCAACGAGATATTAACTTGTCGCACGCAGGACTGATGGCCGATGGGGTCAGAAGGTTCTTGAGTGGCGTCCGCGGACCGGGAGACGAGCTGTAGGTAGGCCTCCAACAAGAGGCCGGCAACGCACCTGTGACTCCTCTGGTGCTGCAGGTGTCTATGGGTGACGGTAATCGCTTTCCATCAGGCGATCCGTCTGCTCGTTTGCCTCCTATACCATAAAAAAAAAAAAAAAAAAAAAAAAGATGGAGTGACGACCTTGTAAGGATCGCGGGAACGCGGTGGATGCGAAAAGCACAATACCGGTCTGAGTGGAGAGTATTGGGGGAGGCCTATGTCCAGCAGTGGACGTCTTTCGGCTGACATGATGATGATGATGATGATGATGATTAACTTGGGTGGCTAAATGTCTCGCGTCTCTTGATAAATAATCTATTTAGGCACATTTTTTTCTCGCAATCGAAGTGAAAAGTTGTGTTTAATTCGAGACCCGCCTTGCTCGGGTGGATAAATATCTCGTGTCATAATGCTTACTTTAGTCCCTTGTTGAACAATGTACTATTGATTTAATTGGATGAAACTTGCTAGCTTGATAAGCAGGGTCACTACCAACTAGGCTAACCACGTTGTCAAATGAAGTATGTCCTCGATTAATGCTTTTTGTATGTAGAAGTTGGCAGACTAGCGCGGCATTATAGAATAGAAAAACGTTTATTCAACAAACACATCAACACAGGGGTACATCATAGAAAAGATACAGTAACGTAGTAATCACTTCTTATCTCCTAATAAGCGACACCATTAAATTAAAAAGTACAATGAGGTTGATGTGTGCCGAAATCACACATCAACCTCACCTGACCTCATGGGTACCTGGATGTGGTCGGTGACGTGGCAGTTGGCGTCCTGCGGCACGGGCTGCTGCAGCGGCGCGCCGCGGGCGTTATGGGTACCTGGATGTGGTCGGTGACGTGGCAGTTGGCGTCCTGCGGCACGGGCTGCTGCAGCGGCGCGCCGCGGGCGTTATGGGTACCTGGATGTGGTCGGTGACGTGGCAGTTGGCGTCCTGCGGCACGGGCTGCTGCAGCGGCGCGCCGCGGGCGTTATGGGTACCTGGATGTGGTCGGTGACGTGGCAGTTGGCGTCCTGCGGCACGGGCTGCTGCAGCGGCGCGCCGCGGGCGTTATGGGTACCTGGATGTGGTCGGTGACGTGGCAGTTGGCGTCCTGCGGCACGGGCTGCTGCAGCGGCGCGCCGCGGGCGTTATGGGTACCTGGATGTGGTCGGTGACGTGGCAGTTGGCGTCCTGCGGCACGGGCTGCTGCAGCGGCGCGCCGCGGGCGTTATGGGTACCTGGATGTGGTCGGTGACGTGGCAGTTGGCGTCCTGCGGCACGGGCTGCTGCAGCGGCGCGCCGCGGGCGTTATGGGTACCTGGATGTGGTCGGTGACGTGGCAGTTGGCGTCCTGCGGCACGGGCTGCTGCAGCGGCGCGCCGCGGGCGTTATGGGTACCTGGATGTGGTCGGTGACGTGGCAGTTGGCGTCCTGCGGCACGGGCTGCTGCAGCGGCGCGCCGCGGGCGTTATGGGTACCTGGATGTGGTCGGTGACGTGGCAGTTGGCGTCCTGCGGCACGGGCTGCTGCAGCGGCGCGCCGCGGGCGTTATGGGTACCTGGATGTGGTCGGTGACGTGGCAGTTGGCGTCCTGCGGCACGGGCTGCTGCAGCGGCGCGCCGCGGGCGTTATGGGTACCTGGATGTGGTCGGTGACGTGGCAGTTGGCGTCCTGCGGCACGGGCTGCTGCAGCGGCGCGCCGCGGGCGTTATGGGTACCTGGATGTGGTCGGTGACGTGGCAGTTGGCGTCCTGCGGCACGGGCTGCTGCAGCGGCGCGCCGCGGGCGTTATGGGTACCTGGATGTGGTCGGTGACGTGGCAGTTGGCGTCCTGCGGCACGGGCTGCTGCAGCGGCGCGCCGCGGGCGTTATGGGTACCTGGATGTGGTCGGTGACGTGGCAGTTGGCGTCCTGCGGCACGGGCTGCTGCAGCGGCGCGCCGCGGGCGTTATGGGTACCTGGATGTGGTCGGTGACGTGGCAGTTGGCGTCCTGCGGCACGGGCTGCTGCAGCGGCGCGCCGCGGGCGTTATGGGTACCTGGATGTGGTCGGTGACGTGGCAGTTGGCGTCCTGCGGCACGGGCTGCTGCAGCGGCGCGCCGCGGGCGTTATGGGTACCTGGATGTGGTCGGTGACGTGGCAGTTGGCGTCCTGCGGCACGGGCTGCTGCAGCGGCGCGCCGCGGGCGTTATGGGTACCTGGATGTGGTCGGTGACGTGGCAGTTGGCGTCCTGCGGCACGGGCTGCTGCAGCGGCGCGCCGCGGGCGTTATGGGTACCTGGATGTGGTCGGTGACGTGGCAGTTGGCGTCCTGCGGCACGGGCTGCTGCAGCGGCGCGCCGCGGGCGTTATGGGTACCTGGATGTGGTCGGTGACGTGGCAGTTGGCGTCCTGCGGCACGGGCTGCTGCAGCGGCGCGCCGCGGGCGTTATGGGTACCTGGATGTGGTCGGTGACGTGGCAGTTGGCGTCCTGCGGCACGGGCTGCTGCAGCGGCGCGCCGCGGGCGTTATGGGTACCTGGATGTGGTCGGTGACGTGGCAGTTGGCGTCCTGCGGCACGGGCTGCTGCAGCGGCGCGCCGCGGGCGTTATGGGTACCTGGATGTGGTCGGTGACGTGGCAGTTGGCGTCCTGCGGCACGGGCTGCTGCAGCGGCGCGCCGCGGGCGTTATGGGTACCTGGATGTGGTCGGTGACGTGGCAGTTGGCGTCCTGCGGCACGGGCTGCTGCAGCGGCGCGCCGCGGGCGTTATGGGTACCTGGATGTGGTCGGTGACGTGGCAGTTGGCGTCCTGCGGCACGGGCTGCTGCAGCGGCGCGCCGCGGGCGTTATGGGTACCTGGATGTGGTCGGTGACGTGGCAGTTGGCGTCCTGCGGCACGGGCTGCTGCAGCGGCGCGCCGCGGGCGTTATGGGTACCTGGATGTGGTCGGTGACGTGGCAGTTGGCGTCCTGCGGCACGGGCTGCTGCAGCGGCGCGCCGCGGGCGTTATGGGTACCTGGATGTGGTCGGTGACGTGGCAGTTGGCGTCCTGCGGCACGGGCTGCTGCAGCGGCGCGCCGCGGGCGTTATGGGTACCTGGATGTGGTCGGTGACGTGGCAGTTGGCGTCCTGCGGCACGGGCTGCTGCAGCGGCGCGCCGCGGGCGTTATGGGTACCTGGATGTGGTCGGTGACGTGGCAGTTGGCGTCCTGCGGCACGGGCTGCTGCAGCGGCGCGCCGCGGGCGTTATGGGTACCTGGATGTGGTCGGTGACGTGGCAGTTGGCGTCCTGCGGCACGGGCTGCTGCAGCGGCGCGCCGCGGGCGTTATGGGTACCTGGATGTGGTCGGTGACGTGGCAGTTGGCGTCCTGCGGCACGGGCTGCTGCAGCGGCGCGCCGCGGGCGTTATGGGTACCTGGATGTGGTCGGTGACGTGGCAGTTGGCGTCCTGCGGCACGGGCTGCTGCAGCGGCGCGCCGCGGGCGTTATGGGTACCTGGATGTGGTCGGTGACGTGGCAGTTGGCGTCCTGCGGCACGGGCTGCTGCAGCGGCGCGCCGCGGGCGTTATGGGTACCTGGATGTGGTCGGTGACGTGGCAGTTGGCGTCCTGCGGCACGGGCTGCTGCAGCGGCGCGCCGCGGGCGTTATGGGTACCTGGATGTGGTCGGTGACGTGGCAGTTGGCGTCCTGCGGCACGGGCTGCTGCAGCGGCGCGCCGCGGGCGTTATGGGTACCTGGATGTGGTCGGTGACGTGGCAGTTGGCGTCCTGCGGCACGGGCTGCTGCAGCGGCGCGCCGCGGGCGTTATGGGTACCTGGATGTGGTCGGTGACGTGGCAGTTGGCGTCCTGCGGCACGGGCTGCTGCAGCGGCGCGCCGCGGGCGTTATGGGTACCTGGATGTGGTCGGTGACGTGGCAGTTGGCGTCCTGCGGCACGGGCTGCTGCAGCGGCGCGCCGCGGGCGTTATGGGTACCTGGATGTGGTCGGTGACGTGGCAGTTGGCGTCCTGCGGCACGGGCTGCTGCAGCGGCGCGCCGCGGGCGTTATGGGTACCTGGATGTGGTCGGTGACGTGGCAGTTGGCGTCCTGCGGCACGGGCTGCTGCAGCGGCGCGCCGCGGGCGTTATGGGTACCTGGATGTGGTCGGTGACGTGGCAGTTGGCGTCCTGCGGCACGGGCTGCTGCAGCGGCGCGCCGCGGGCGTTATGGGTACCTGGATGTGGTCGGTGACGTGGCAGTTGGCGTCCTGCGGCACGGGCTGCTGCAGCGGCGCGCCGCGGGCGTTATGGGTACCTGGATGTGGTCGGTGACGTGGCAGTTGGCGTCCTGCGGCACGGGCTGCTGCAGCGGCGCGCCGCGGGCGTTATGGGTACCTGGATGTGGTCGGTGACGTGGCAGTTGGCGTCCTGCGGCACGGGCTGCTGCAGCGGCGCGCCGCGGGCGTTATGGGTACCTGGATGTGGTCGGTGACGTGGCAGTTGGCGTCCTGCGGCACGGGCTGCTGCAGCGGCGCGCCGCGGGCGTTATGGGTACCTGGATGTGGTCGGTGACGTGGCAGTTGGCGTCCTGCGGCACGGGCTGCTGCAGCGGCGCGCCGCGGGCGTTATGGGTACCTGGATGTGGTCGGTGACGTGGCAGTTGGCGTCCTGCGGCACGGGCTGCTGCAGCGGCGCGCCGCGGGCGTTATGGGTACCTGGATGTGGTCGGTGACGTGGCAGTTGGCGTCCTGCGGCACGGGCTGCTGCAGCGGCGCGCCGCGGGCGTTATGGGTACCTGGATGTGGTCGGTGACGTGGCAGTTGGCGTCCTGCGGCACGGGCTGCTGCAGCGGCGCGCCGCGGGCGTTATGGGTACCTGGATGTGGTCGGTGACGTGGCAGTTGGCGTCCTGCGGCACGGGCTGCTGCAGCGGCGCGCCGCGGGCGTTATGGGTACCTGGATGTGGTCGGTGACGTGGCAGTTGGCGTCCTGCGGCACGGGCTGCTGCAGCGGCGCGCCGCGGGCGTTATGGGTACCTGGATGTGGTCGGTGACGTGGCAGTTGGCGTCCTGCGGCACGGGCTGCTGCAGCGGCGCGCCGCGGGCGTTATGGGTACCTGGATGTGGTCGGTGACGTGGCAGTTGGCGTCCTGCGGCACGGGCTGCTGCAGCGGCGCGCCGCGGGCGTTATGGGTACCTGGATGTGGTCGGTGACGTGGCAGTTGGCGTCCTGCGGCACGGGCTGCTGCAGCGGCGCGCCGCGGGCGTTATGGGTACCTGGATGTGGTCGGTGACGTGGCAGTTGGCGTCCTGCGGCACGGGCTGCTGCAGCGGCGCGCCGCGGGCGTTATGGGTACCTGGATGTGGTCGGTGACGTGGCAGTTGGCGTCCTGCGGCACGGGCTGCTGCAGCGGCGCGCCGCGGGCGTTATGGGTACCTGGATGTGGTCGGTGACGTGGCAGTTGGCGTCCTGCGGCACGGGCTGCTGCAGCGGCGCGCCGCGGGCGTTATGGGTACCTGGATGTGGTCGGTGACGTGGCAGTTGGCGTCCTGCGGCACGGGCTGCTGCAGCGGCGCGCCGCGGGCGTTATGGGTACCTGGATGTGGTCGGTGACGTGGCAGTTGGCGTCCTGCGGCACGGGCTGCTGCAGCGGCGCGCCGCGGGCGTTATGGGTACCTGGATGTGGTCGGTGACGTGGCAGTTGGCGTCCTGCGGCACGGGCTGCTGCAGCGGCGCGCCGCGGGCGTTATGGGTACCTGGATGTGGTCGGTGACGTGGCAGTTGGCGTCCTGCGGCACGGGCTGCTGCAGCGGCGCGCCGCGGGCGTTATGGGTACCTGGATGTGGTCGGTGACGTGGCAGTTGGCGTCCTGCGGCACGGGCTGCTGCAGCGGCGCGCCGCGGGCGTTATGGGTACCTGGATGTGGTCGGTGACGTGGCAGTTGGCGTCCTGCGGCACGGGCTGCTGCAGCGGCGCGCCGCGGGCGTTATGGGTACCTGGATGTGGTCGGTGACGTGGCAGTTGGCGTCCTGCGGCACGGGCTGCTGCAGCGGCGCGCCGCGGGCGTTATGGGTACCTGGATGTGGTCGGTGACGTGGCAGTTGGCGTCCTGCGGCACGGGCTGCTGCAGCGGCGCGCCGCGGGCGTTATGGGTACCTGGATGTGGTCGGTGACGTGGCAGTTGGCGTCCTGCGGCACGGGCTGCTGCAGCGGCGCGCCGCGGGCGTTATGGGTACCTGGATGTGGTCGGTGACGTGGCAGTTGGCGTCCTGCGGCACGGGCTGCTGCAGCGGCGCGCCGCGGGCGTTATGGGTACCTGGATGTGGTCGGTGACGTGGCAGTTGGCGTCCTGCGGCACGGGCTGCTGCAGCGGCGCGCCGCGGGCGTTATGGGTACCTGGATGTGGTCGGTGACGTGGCAGTTGGCGTCCTGCGGCACGGGCTGCTGCAGCGGCGCGCCGCGGGCGTTATGGGTACCTGGATGTGGTCGGTGACGTGGCAGTTGGCGTCCTGCGGCACGGGCTGCTGCAGCGGCGCGCCGCGGGCGTTATGGGTACCTGGATGTGGTCGGTGACGTGGCAGTTGGCGTCCTGCGGCACGGGCTGCTGCAGCGGCGCGCCGCGGGCGTTATGGGTACCTGGATGTGGTCGGTGACGTGGCAGTTGGCGTCCTGCGGCACGGGCTGCTGCAGCGGCGCGCCGCGGGCGTTATGGGTACCTGGATGTGGTCGGTGACGTGGCAGTTGGCGTCCTGCGGCACGGGCTGCTGCAGCGGCGCGCCGCGGGCGTTATGGGTACCTGGATGTGGTCGGTGACGTGGCAGTTGGCGTCCTGCGGCACGGGCTGCTGCAGCGGCGCGCCGCGGGCGTTATGGGTACCTGGATGTGGTCGGTGACGTGGCAGTTGGCGTCCTGCGGCACGGGCTGCTGCAGCGGCGCGCCGCGGGCGTTATGGGTACCTGGATGTGGTCGGTGACGTGGCAGTTGGCGTCCTGCGGCACGGGCTGCTGCAGCGGCGCGCCGCGGGCGTTATGGGTACCTGGATGTGGTCGGTGACGTGGCAGTTGGCGTCCTGCGGCACGGGCTGCTGCAGCGGCGCGCCGCGGGCGTTATGGGTACCTGGATGTGGTCGGTGACGTGGCAGTTGGCGTCCTGCGGCACGGGCTGCTGCAGCGGCGCGCCGCGGGCGTTATGGGTACCTGGATGTGGTCGGTGACGTGGCAGTTGGCGTCCTGCGGCACGGGCTGCTGCAGCGGCGCGCCGCGGGCGTTATGGGTACCTGGATGTGGTCGGTGACGTGGCAGTTGGCGTCCTGCGGCACGGGCTGCTGCAGCGGCGCGCCGCGGGCGTTATGGGTACCTGGATGTGGTCGGTGACGTGGCAGTTGGCGTCCTGCGGCACGGGCTGCTGCAGCGGCGCGCCGCGGGCGTTATGGGTACCTGGATGTGGTCGGTGACGTGGCAGTTGGCGTCCTGCGGCACGGGCTGCTGCAGCGGCGCGCCGCGGGCGTTATGGGTACCTGGATGTGGTCGGTGACGTGGCAGTTGGCGTCCTGCGGCACGGGCTGCTGCAGCGGCGCGCCGCGGGCGTTATGGGTACCTGGATGTGGTCGGTGACGTGGCAGTTGGCGTCCTGCGGCACGGGCTGCTGCAGCGGCGCGCCGCGGGCGTTATGGGTACCTGGATGTGGTCGGTGACGTGGCAGTTGGCGTCCTGCGGCACGGGCTGCTGCAGCGGCGCGCCGCGGGCGTTATGGGTACCTGGATGTGGTCGGTGACGTGGCAGTTGGCGTCCTGCGGCACGGGCTGCTGCAGCGGCGCGCCGCGGGCGTTATGGGTACCTGGATGTGGTCGGTGACGTGGCAGTTGGCGTCCTGCGGCACGGGCTGCTGCAGCGGCGCGCCGCGGGCGTTATGGGTACCTGGATGTGGTCGGTGACGTGGCAGTTGGCGTCCTGCGGCACGGGCTGCTGCAGCGGCGCGCCGCGGGCGTTATGGGTACCTGGATGTGGTCGGTGACGTGGCAGTTGGCGTCCTGCGGCACGGGCTGCTGCAGCGGCGCCGGGGCGGGCGCGCCGCGCGCGTTGCAGAGCGCGCCCAGCACCAGCCACGAGATCAGGCGCACGCGCGTCACGCACTCGCCCACCTCGCGCGAACTATACGAGAAAATATGTCCCACTTCAATTTGGCCTTTCTTCTAATATTGGCAATTGGAGTCCTGGGCCTGGAGCGCAGGTTCATTTCCAAACACGTAAATACCACGATTCATAGCTCACTCAGTAAGGGTCTCGGTTCAGGAACTGTACTGACCTTGACCTTCATGTTTAGAATATAAATACCTGCAATGATCTTGAACTTTATCTTTGGCTAAATCGACCTCCATTTTTATGACAAGCTGAAGTATCTCTCTCTACTTACTAAGTTTGGTATGAAATTGTATTACTGAAAACTAGAACTGTGCAAAGATATTTTTTGTAATGCAATCGGATCTTCGAACACCTGGAATGCTGCGCTTTATAGTTTACTGAGCTGAGTTCAGGTCGCGTACAGTAACTATCACCTTGAGACCTTTACCTTCAAATTTTATTAGAAATATCTGTTTTGAACTTGAATTTTGTCCATAGTAGAAGTATCTGTCCTGACCTATATCTTTGAGATAAGTAAAATTATCTGTACTGAGTAGGTTCAGGCCCATGCCTTAAAAACAAATGCTAGTTACCCAGGCAACGTGGTGGTGAGCCAGGGCAGCGCGTGGCGGCCCTGCGCGGCCCTGCCGCCGCGCTCGGCCGCCAGCTCCAGCGCCACGTACTGCGCGATGCCGCCCTTCACCACCGCGCCCAGCGTGTCCTCGTTCAGGCAGATCAGGTTTCGGTTCACTATTGACTTGGAGACAGAACCCTGGGAGAAGAAACTATGTGTTATAAGCCACACATTTAAAACAATTCACATTTAAGTAGGTACAGTAGCTCGATCAGAAAACAGCACCACTCGTCATTTCTGACGTACATACAGACCATTACGTACAGGAAAATTAAACTCAGAACTAATGACTGATCAGGTCAACCACATTGATGCCAGTGGCAAGTACCTACTACTGACCTTAATCGCTCCGAGGTTGAAAAGGGCAAATTGCCCGTCTTCTATCGTAGTTTAATTGATTTAATACTTTCTAGCATATGTATTTACTTACCCATATGTTATGTTGAAGTATCTGAATTCCCTTTTAACTTAGTTTACATACATACCTTCACGCCTTCATTCCCAGAGTGGGGTAGGCAGAGCTACAGAATTACCAACAACTCCAAAAACTTGTTGACAACTCTGTAACCACAATTTGCACAATTTTATTAGGCTAAGATGTTTAACAGTGTATATTAGTGACAGGTAGCAAGCCCATCGCCTAACAGTACTACAAGCCTTTATTCCCTTAGTCGCCTCTTACGACTTCCACGGGGAGACATGGAGTGGCACAATTCTAAGCCGGCAACCACACGGCAGTAACTTAGTTTTTTAGTAAAAAAATATGTTCTGGCCTAGACCTTCATGAGTTAAAGTACCTATTTTAACTGACCTTGACCTTTGTATTTAGTTGTAGTATCTGTACTGACCTTGATCTTGTTGAGCAGATGCGGGTCTTGTAGCAGCTCGATCATGTCAGGCAGATGCGGCCGCATGCAGTCCACGGCACCCGCGCCGAGTTCACGCGCCTCGCCGCCCGCCCCCGGACTAAACGGCGCCAGCAAGTCGCCCGTGTTCAGAGCCGGCGGGAGTACCAGGGTACAGTTGTGACCTGGAACAAGGTTGCCATTGATCAAACTAACTGTGATGGTAGTTACTCAAAAAAGACAGATCAAGACAAGAGGTAGACTATCCGAGATAGGGATTTTTGGAATTTGATCGGACCGCTACTACCATCATATCCTTTAAGCAGCAGTGTTTGCATTGCGCATTGTTATGTTTCGGTACGAGAAATAACTCCCATAAACAAATTCCAACTTAACTAAAAGCCTTCCTAGCGTCAGGTAGCCAGGTCTCGTTTGTTTTCTCCATATTTAACTATCCTCGCAGCATAAACTGTATTAGAATGGACCGGTACTCATTAGAGATAGTAGTCTGGTGCGCGGGGCTTGCTCCAACTCGTACACCAGTACTCGGCAGACGAGTAGCTTGTCTCTCTCCCGGGAGAAGGTCTTCACGCAGACTGCGTTGAGCTCTGAGATTATTGCTACCTTGACCACGAAGTTCGGTAGTATACAGGTATTTCGTCTTATTCCTCAGAGTGCCGGCAACGCATGGAGCTCAGAGCCGACATACCATGGCAAGTATGCTCAGCTGCCTTCATTATGCTGTAAAATATGTGCCAAATGCGATTCGAAAGGTTTCAAGCCATTCTTGTATGAGGCCTTTATAATTTGTTTTTGTATTTGAATAATTATGTGTGTGTAACCTTCACCTGATGGTTCCACCGGAAGACCAGCGCTCATTTAGATACCAGCATTACACATTGACTACATTCTTCTTGTGCGTATTTCTCCGTTGTTTGTCAAACCAACAGACGGACAGTAGGGTACGGAAGGCTACAAACGACATCTACTTAACTCACCTTGCAGAACAAACTGTATAAGTATGAACAGGTTCTCATCAGGAATAGTAGTCTTGGTGCGCAGGGCCTGCACCAACTCGTACACCAGTACTCGGCAGACAAGTAGCTTGTCTCTCTCCCGGGAGAAGGTCTTCACGCAGACCGCGCTGAGCTCGGAGATTATCGCCAACTTGACCACGAAGTTCTGGATCGAGTAGCTGAGGATCTTGGATATGGGCTCCAGGATGCTCTGAGGAGGAAATTGTTTTCTTCAAAATTCAACTAGATTGTCTATGACCGTAGGTCGTATATAGGATGTTCCTCTCAAGACATCTTAATTGAAACATCAACTCATGCAAGTAATTTCTGAAAATACTTGAGTGAGACGGCCAGCTCATTAAAGATAAATTGCCGATTTACATTGGTCCAGCAAAAGCAAGCCAGTAGAAGTACAATGCGTCATTACAATAGCTCTCACCTCAAACGTGAAAACCAACTCGTCAATGTACTTCTACTAACATGCTTTTGCTGGATTAATGTAAATCAGCCATAATTTATGAATATGGGTCATAGAGTTGACTATTTTTTTTTGAGTGTCATTAATTCTATACCTTTTCTTTATCATTATTACATAGTATATGGGTGGATCAACTTTTTGTTGTTGTTATTCTGTCCCGTAAACCAGGAGACAACAGTGATAGAGTTTCTTAGATAAAATGTTATAATATATACTTCCAGCACACTCAGGAGAAAGGCCATAAAAGAATGGGTGTGTAATTGCCAATAAAACAGATTTTTAGTGGACTTATATCCTTTGAAATCATATTTTAAAGAGTGACCCAGGAGACGTCACCATGGCAACGAGCTACAAAAAAAAGTTGATTGACCCATAAAACCAAGTTGCTTTCCGCATCTGTCTGTCTGTCTGTATATCCGCTAACTCCTCCTAAATCCACGCAATGGATTTGATGCGATCTTTAAAATCAGTTAAATAATTTTTTCATAGATTTTTTTATGTACAATGAATTCTGGTTCATGTACTTACAGATCTTTTACTGTAAAGTTTTCATGTAAGTAACTTTTTTGTGATGAATAGTTCATCGGTGAAACTGCAAAACGGCGTAAGTAACATTTTAAATGATGAACAAAATGCACCTTTTTTAAAAGAAAGTAAGGTTTATTTTTCTCTATCATAAATTTGTTAGTTACGCGTTTTTGCAGTATCGCCGACAAGTTCCACTATTACCTTATTCTGATTCGCAGCGGGAATTCTCAGCATGGCCGCGCACGCTCTCAGCAGCGGGCCGGGCTCGTCCAGCGCCGGCAGCTGGAGGACCACGCTGCGCAGGAGCGCCTCCAGCTGCTGCAGCAGCGCGGCGCACGCGGCCGTGGGCCCCAGCACCTCGGGGGCCAGGCAGGACAGGTAGCAGCAGATGTTTGATGCGATTACTGACATTTGCTGGGAATGCAGGACAATCATTGACATTATACTACCTTTTTTTTATGGCTTGGGAAGGCAAACGAGCGCACAGGCCACCTGATGGTAAGTGAAAGCTGTGACACATAGACATTCGCATTCACAAGACTGCAAATGCGTTGCCAACCCTGAGGACTAAGATGAAATGCCTCAATGCTAGTCATTTCACCGGCTGTCTTATCCCCAAACCGGAACACAACAGTGCGAACACTGCTGCTTGGCGGTAGGTTAATGGATAAGATGGTGGTACCAACCCGGACGGAACCTGCACAAGGTCCTCCCACAAGTACTTACGTACCTACATAAAGACGCCTCACAAGGTGGAAAATTATTGGAATCCATAGATTGCCAGAGGGATGGGATCTATTATTATATAGCTATCCTTGTGAGAGGACCATACATGTCTTGAATTTAGTCCTAACGGTTTGCGTGTGGTTAAAATTGTGAATGGAGAAAAATGGGACCAAGTAAAATTACTACGTCGATTTATCGAGTTTAACCTCCTAAGACCCACCATACAACGAAATTTGCCAGTGGAAAATAAACTTATTGCGATTGCAATAAAGTCTATTTTCTAATTTAATTGCCAGTCATAAAAACAAGAAAAAAACTACTGTATCTTCTGTACAATTGATATTTTATTGCAATGGCCGTATTATGTACATTTTTAGGAGGTTGAGACATATAGTTCTACAGATACCGTCCAGTAACAAGGACGCTGAGTGACAATGGGGGGGATGTATTTGCGCATGGAGTCACCAACCAATAGCGTGCGCGCATATGCTTACCTGCGGAGTGTTCTCCCGTCCCGCCTCCTTCGTACCACCAATTTGGTCGATAACAACCATAAAGAAAATACGGTGACGATGATGAAGTTGTAAGAGATAAAAACAAAAAAAAAGTTTATTCAGTAAGTAGGCAGCACGGGCACTTTTACACGTCAAAAATCTACCAGCGCTTCACAAGAGACCACTGCTGAGAAGAAACGCCGCAAGAAACTCAACAGTCAGTCGTTTTTTAAATATTGCTTATAATATAATAATAAACTTAACCTAGCATCATACACCGTGTCCAATAAGTTCGAATACACATCTTTTTGCACTAACCCTAAAGACATACAGACTACAGGCCATCGAATTCTTATTTTAATTAATAAAGTATGGTGTCGTTAACAAAACACAATCGTTTCAAACATCAAGCATTTGTAGTTTTCTTTTAATCCACGATGAAACAGTTTCGTGAATCGATTATCAGAAAATTTAGCAATGGCGACAGCCCAGGTGCTACTTTAAGGCCTTAAAACCCCTTGGAATTAAACGCAATCTAGTTTACACCACAATCAAAAGGTATAAAGAGACCTCCTCAGTAGAAGACAGGAAAAGATCCGGTCGGCCACGTTCAGCTAGAACCGATAGAGTAGTAAAGATTGTGAGAGAGCGACTTCGGCGAAAAAAATACCGTTCTATCCGAAAAGTGGCTGCTGAGCTGAAAATTTCAAAAGGATCGGTTCACAATATTTTGAGGGTGGATCTTGGATGCCATGCCTACAAAAAACGAAAAGTTCATGGCATTTCCGAAGCGACCATGAAAAAGAGAGAACAAAGATCCAACATAATACTTTCTTGGCACGCAGGGGATGAGTTTGTATTTTCTGACGAGAAACTGTTCGTGTTAGAACAGCCTCATAACGCCCAAAATGATCGATTATGGGCACCAATGATAGAAGACATTCTGGACAACCAGAAAAATGTTCCTAGGTTCCAGAGCTCACCATCGGTGATGGTGTGGGGTGCAGTTTGTAAGCGGGGTAAACTACCTCTAGTATTTATCGATAAAGGCGTTAAAATCAATGCTCAATACTATAAATCCGAGGTTTTGGAGAAAATTGTTGCTCCAAATTTAAAAAGGATGTTTGAGAACGAATATTATGTTTTCCAACAAGACGGAGCTCCTTCACACACGGCAAACGCTGTTCAAGCTTGGTGTCAGGCTAATTTGACCGATTTTCTGCCGAAACATGAATGGCCACCCAGTTCTCCGGACTTGAATGTATTAGATTATTACGTGTTTTCGTACATGCTCTCGAAACTACATGATTATAAGATCGCAAACCTGGATCATTTCAAAAAGGTTATCGAGCATATTTGGGACCAAATACCAATGGAAGCGGTGCGTGCCGCGTGTGATTCATTTGAGAAACGTTTGAAGCTAGTAAACAAAGTTAAAGGTGGAGTTATTCCGAAACATTTGTTTTAAATATTATACATACGTGTGCCATTAATAAAATATACTTTTGATTGTATTAACTGTTTGTACATTTATTTTATTGAGAATCTAAACTGTATGCAAACTTATTGGACACGGTGTATAATACAATGAATCTCACATAAAACAAAAAATAAATTTCATGCGCAGTTGAGCAGGAAAATGTGTCAAAACTTGCAAGAACTAATAAGTAGTAGTAATAAAATGTAGAGTCTACTTACATCAATGGGCAGGGTCTTCTTGGAGTTGAGATGCTCGACCACCAGCTGCAGCGGGCCGCATGGGTACAGCTCGTTGAAGTCCACGAACGCCTGAGCTATGCTCTTGAACAGCATCAGCCGCTGCTTCTCTGTAACCAACGAGTTTAATATATCTCGGTTTCTATTGACTCTTCGCAGGACTGATGGCCGATGGGATCAGAAGGTTCTTGAGTGGCGGGCCGGGAGACGAGCTGTAGGTAGGCCTCCAACAAGATGGAGTGACGACCTTGTGAAGATCGCGGTGGAAAAGACTATTAAGATTTTCTTAAGGTTTCATACATTTTGGACTGTCAGACGGACTGACAGATTTGGGATTGCAGGTACATTGGATTGCATTGGTCCCTGGACTCCCTGGAATAAAGCCGCCTGTGTCAGAAATGAGCTTTGTACTGAGACAGTCATCTCACTTCAGATCATACGCTACTAAGATTGAAGGTTACACAGCACTGACCTGCCTCCTATATTATCAATTTCAACGACAAAGAGACACTTCAAATTCTAGTGAACTATTAGGCCAATGGAATTCTGATCCACCATTCTGCCGTCCTACCAAAGAAGGTAGCTAACTGCAATGTAGTGGTCAAAGCATTCTGTACTCTATTGGTAACCACATTAAATTTAAAATGCTTATACTATTACTTTGCAGTTAGCCGCCTTCTTTTGTATGACGGCAGCATAGAACTGTGATACAGTGACGTTCCGGTTCAAGTCGCAAGTAGGGTCAGGGATCCATTGGTCATAAAATACAATGCATAGCTTTAGGTTAAATGAATTCCATTGATGTAGGAACCTATTAAAATTTTAACGCATAGAGCATAGAGGTTAGTGAACTAGAGAGTTGCCATTGGCCTTACTGACCAGGTGTACGCAGCAGGAAGATCTGCAAGAAAATGTTGTTGGGCGCCAGCTGGTGCAGTACGCAGCGCAGGCACTGGTGCGCCACGAACACGCAGCTGCCCGGCAGCCGGGTGTTGGTCTCCGTCTGCCACGCGTAGTTGCCCATTTGGACGACTCTGGCAAAACAATCGACCAGTTATAGTTTTCAATCGACGACGCTGCTGTGATAAATGGTAAACTTTTCGGGATTGTTATAAAATAAACCTAACCTAACTTATGGGTTCTATTTAGGGTAAAGTGACCAGTAATTAGCCAGAGATCAGTAGTCGATCATAGATGAGTGCGAAAAGTGAGAAATATGTCTTTCGTACTCTTCCTACTCATACAAAGTATACGCAGAGGCCGACTACAGGTCTCTGGCTGACCACTGGAGACTTTATAAATAATCTTAAAAAGTTTACAGCTTCAGAAATAAAACCATTATATATTATGAACCATTATGTATTATGACCCATTATGTTTTTTGAACTTTATATATTATGATACGTTCCCGTTTAAGTAATAGGTGTTTGAAAGCTGAGTGTTCGGAGACAAAGAGCTAAAACATGGAGAGTTTGGAGTCAGAGAGCTAATAGACGGAGTGTACAGAGTCAAGACCTAAGAAACAGAGTGTTCGGAGTGTCGGGAATGGGAAAACTAAGAGTCGGAGCGTCAGGTGTTGGAGCATTCCGAGTCAAAGAGCTAAGGGCCTAGTGAAAGGAGAAGAACTAAGAGTTGCAGGCGGATTACCTGCTGACGTGGTGCATCAAGGCCGGTAGCATGGCGGCGGCTGCGCAAGGCTCACGGTGTACAAACGTCGCTAATATGATAACGCAGAGCCCTAGTTCTTCGTCACTGTACTGTTCAACCGCTGTGCCGCATTCCGCACCTAACGTATTGACAAATGTAAGATCTGCTAAAATATCAACGTTTGTCAATAACTAAAAAATATAAAAATAATGACTAGGACGTTCTAAATACGAGAAAAAACTTACGCCGCATTTATAATCACTACCTGCTGCGATTCCGTTCTATAGTACAATATTTGACCATTTTGAATTTGTAATGTATGTGACTAGAACTGTGTGATCTACATACAGCGGGAGCAGAGCGTGGTGTCGGGGCGCGACGGCAAGCCAGCGTGTGCGGCGCGGCGCCCGGCACGTGTCTCGGTTTCCCACCAAGTTCCGGAGCCAGAGTTGGAGCTCTCTATAACATTAATTCAGGAATAGAGAACTTTGTGGGTCTATGATGGATTTTCTAAAGTATTTTGTCATATTTCGTCTAATTTTTTTATGCCTATGAACGCTGCCACTTCATTATTATGCTTTATAAGTATTTAATCAAACATACATAAAGATTAGTCTTTCTTAATTTTTAAAGATTAATATAAATCTGAATGGATATTTTAACACTTCGGAAATGTAAAAATTAAGTTAGGTATAGTTTAAATTACGTTTTGGCCTAATTAACGTTATGAAAAAAATATCATTCAATAGTTTAGGGTAAAAGTGTTATGGCATATGACTTTAGGACAAATGTTGTTGGTGGACTGCTACAGGATCAATACATATAGACGTGTCATTAAATGTAAGCTTACTTTATGAGATGGAAATTGAGGAAACTTTCTCTCCGAAATAGTAAGTAAAGTAAGTAAGTAAAACATTTATTCACAACAATAACACACAACAACAAAAAAAGTAGCAATAAAAATTAATAAAATGAGACAAGAGAATAGAGATGTGCTAATGCTGCATTTAATCATGCTGTTGTTTTTTTAAAGTATTAGCCAAACCGCTATCGACTGAGTTATGCTCGGACGACGACGGAAGGACAGGTTTTACTGATCCAAAGATAGGTAAAACAACCATTATCGTTCAATGAAGGGCTGAAATATAATTATGATTGGGAGGAAGATGGCTGGTTGAAATATGTGTAGTCCAGCCGTGTCGCCTGACGGGCCAGCCGCCGCGGGACTGGCTGGTTGTATTGTAGCTTATCATCTTAACTTGGTTGTGTTACATGCATGCCGCCGTTTTTCGCTGTTGAAACGTGACCCTTTTGTAACGACTGATAAAGACTAAGTTCAGTTTGAACCAACAGTGGCCGTTGTTTAAACGTAACCATAGTAACCATCAACTACCATTACGTTAAAACAATGACTAAAGACTTGTTACTACTAGTTTTTCCGATGTCGAAACGGCCAATCATAATTTCCCTTTACGATCGCTACGCTAAAACAATTGTAGCTAGGTTACGGTTGCTAGGCCTGAAATTGGTTGACTTTGCTTGTAGGTAGTCACTTGTTTTCAGGTTAATAGTTCTGGCTCTCGGAAATAAAATTCGACGCCTGTCAAACGCACGACGTCAATTTTCTTCTATTACACGAAGTCGTGTGACTTTCCTTGCGTAGAATAAGAGTATAACCGAATAAACCCGAGTTGCATTACATAGCCAAAAGGTTCCGTGTACATACCATGAGAAGCCTCGGTGCCGGCGCTGGCGGGCCGCGGCGCGGGCGGGGTGGGGGGCGAGCCCAGCTGCGCCGCCTGCCGCGCCAGCCGCCTCGGAGACGCGCCGCGGGACCGGCTGTAGGAACGCGACTTGTTATACGCCTGATCACCCTTATTCATAATTCTATCTATACCTAACCGTCACATAATCTCCGGTAGCGATAAACTCTTTCACCATTTGAAAGACACATTATTCCGGGTGGACATAGGCTATTTTTGGATTGGGAGAGACGGGCCTATTCAATGGCCTGCTCGATCCCCAGACCTAACTCCGATTGAATTCTACGTCTGGAGAAGGGCCATAGAAGAAGTAGAAAGAAGGGAGCATTTGATCGCAAAAGTTAATGACACGTTCGCGATAATGCTACAAGAAATGACACCACTGGTACAATAACTGTAGAAATACAAAAAAGGTGAAACTGAGAGGGATTCTAGATATGTGGTATAACGTTAGAATAGGCAGGAAGTTTTTAAGATACAGGAATCTGAGGAGTTTCTACTTTTTTTAAATTGTGCCATGAAGACGATTTATATCTTCGGTCCTTCTGATTTTATCAGCATTTTTTTATTTATTTATTTACTATTAAATAAAAATAACATTTCAATAGAATTATTATATTCACGTGAAAAAATTTGTAAAAACTAGTAAAAATCGCTGAATATACATAGGGGTAAAATCGATAGCTGCTCTATCAGCCCTCTCAGTTTTGGCGTTGGTTTTATGGACACCCTGTATATGATGGAAGATAATAAGTGAACATACGTGGGTCCGTCCGAAGCCAGCTTCTTGGCCAACTCCTGAGGGCGCGGGGAGGGCGCGGGCTCCGGCGCCGGCTCGGGCTCCGGCTCCGGTTCGGCCACCGACGAGTCGGTCTTGTCTGTGGAGTCGTCTAAAAAACGCGCTCGGCTTATTAGTTTTCGACTTCGTCCGTGTAGAAGACGTTTATAGTGTTCTCTAAAACTGTAATTTTCTTTGGGATGCTTCAAGGTTATTTTCACGTCAATTTGTTGAGGCTCCAGACCGTGAAGGACCGTTTTATAAAATGTAAGATTAAGAGCTCTTGCACACTAGCGATTTGTCCGGCGATTTCTAAGCGGTTTATTGGCGAGGCGAGATCGCGGCGTGCACGTGGCGAGCACGCCGCGGTGTCGTCGCGGCATCGCTACGATTTTTTAATCGCGACTATGTAGTCGCCGCGATATCGCCATGATCTCACTTTTGTTATCGTTACGGGCTTTCTTTATTCACACAATGGACTCCGACGAGGAGATACTTCTAGCCGTCTTGCCTAGAAGACGATTAAATCGCATACGAAAACGAAAACATCGTAAATTATGGGAGGATCCCGCATGGAACTAACGCTTAGTTGAAAGTGACTTTGTGCTATATCGAAAACGTGTTAAACACTGTATATCACACTGAGATTGAACATCGAAACATGGAACTACCGAGAATATTTTATCTGGGCACAGATAGTTACTTGTTATCTTGAATATTTCTGTGCCTAAAGCCCATTTTCCGAAGATTTTTTTTTAACGTAAAGTCACGCCTTCGGGTAAATAATACGCGGTGCCGCGACGATAAATCGCTGAGAAATCGCCAGACTAATCGCTTGTGTGCAAGGGCTTTAACAGTGCATGTTGCTTTAGGCATTGTTGTTCTAGTTATAATAGAGTATGCAGTACCTGGTAGTGTGAGCGCCTCTCGCACTCTGTCCACTAGTGCGTTGAAAACTGGATACTGGTCCTTGTTAGGTTTTGGCCCGATCGGCAGCAACCTACAGCCATAACATCGGTTGGATCAGTATGTTTAAGTCTCTATTGGTATGATTTATCTAAGAATAAAAATTAAAATTTCTCAAACATGCTCAAAAAAACATACATAAAATGTGGCTAAGAAAAAATATTATTGGCCTCTGCTTTAAGTCTTAAAATTTATTAGTAACATTAAACTGACAAAGGAATAATTACATACTGCCAACCACCACTAGACTGTAACCATATTTTGCGACAAAAAAAAATGAAAAAAATCCATGGTACTATATTTATGTGCAGTTTTGAGATTGCCGTCGTAAGATTTCAGTCCTGAGATTGCCACCGTAAGATTGCACAGTCTTGAGATTGACATCGTAAGGCCCGTATTTATAAACTCGTCTCAGCTGAGATGCCCGTCACAAGATGCGTCACAAGACTGAGCGTTTATTTATAAACACATCTCAATACGTGAAACGTAATCCTAGGATCAGATGAGACGGTCATTTTGTATGAGGAGCTAATCCTGATCCTGATTATGGTATATTGGTGACTTGAGACCGTCTCGAGACATGGAAAGATGGCGGACGCACTACAACATAGTCGAACATATGGGTGTTTTTTTATCAGATAAATCGGCTTAAATACAATAAAGTGTTATTTTTAAATTCTCAGAGGCAAAAATGTATACCTAAAACGTTTTCAATAATATTAATACCTAAATATTAGGTTTGAGTTTGCCGCTAAATAGATAAAAATGTGTGCTTTGTGTTGTGTTTATGTGAAATTACTGTGGGTGCTGGATAATTTATATTACGTATAGATATTACGAGAGAGAGACCGACCAAGCCGACGACAAAATAATAGTCCGATATGTTTGTATAACAATAGTTATTTATGGGCATACCATCACAAAAACCATGGTATACCTGAGGCGCGAAAGATTTACTTCCAAACGGGCTCATTTCTCGAAGGTAAGTACCAACAATTTACATTAAATACCTAGTTACTTTATATTCGTGATGTGTCATAAAACAGTCAAATAAGTAAGAGATAAGTATTAAAAGGAAACCTTCTAATATTTTATCAGTAGGTGCCCTAACCTAACCTATCCACCCAACCCTAATATAATAATTTTAACCCGATTTCCATCACATCCACAATGTACCTAATATTTTACTTCTCGCTGTTTAAAAACCAATAAAGCGTATTAAATATTTTGTTAATTATTGAAATGAAAGTAACGAAGCACTTCGTGAAACGGGTTGCGATAGTGGAGGGGCCGAATGTTTTGTTGACAATGACAGACAAGCAATGCCGAGGCGGCAAAGTTTTATTTTATTATTGTTTGATACTTCTGAAAACTGAGTGATTTGTTTAAAAACTTATACACACAATAAACTAGTAATAACAGTGAGATATATACAATTTTGGGTCTTGACATACGACCGACATTAGGGTGCAAAAAATATACTTACCTACTTGTGAAAACTAATCGTGAATAATCCAACCATTACCAATACCAACCAACCAAACCAATTACCTACCAATTACTTTGAATTGATAAGTGTGTATAACTTTATGTCGTTTTGTAGGTTGTCGTTAGTCCAATAATGTGAAACTTGGGTAACATGGCAAGGTTCACCGGAAAAAATCAAGACGCCTAAGACGGTAACATTTGGATATTTTGAGAAGTCAGTGTTCAAGAATCTCAACTGCCGGCCCCACGCAGTTGACGACTGACAATTCGCTTGCCAATTGCCAATGTTCATCAGGTACTTATAGGTAATAAAATTATTTAAAATGTTGATCAGTTCATTAAAGATTCAGTTTTCTATGTATTCAAAATTATCCTTTCTCATAAAATAATCATTGTTTTTTATAAGTCAGACAAAATGGTACCCCCCAATTTGGTTTTGGTAGGTATCCCCAATTTTGTTTTGGGCTACCTCATTGTCAATATAATAGTTTTATTACTATTTTCATGCTACTTGCACATTCATACTATGCACCCAAACTGTAAGATATGTTAGATTATTTGCATTATGACTGTTCAGGATATCTTATCTTGTTCTACATAAAAGAGTTACTTACTATAAGTAGGTAAAGTTAAGTTTGTTGACTAGTTGCATGATGCAAAACATTAATAATATGAAAAATATTAGATGTCATTTTATTACCTTGTTTTCAAAGCGCTGGTTCAATAAGTTTTGTAATTCTGTTCAATATTTCATTTAAACATTGTTTGTTTAATATAATGTCAAGTGAACAAACATCTAGCTGTACTTTTGTTGGAGAATAGCATTACATGATAATTATGAAATAGGATTTACACAAATTATAACTTGGGAATATTAAGAACACACATAAGAAATACTGGTGATAGAAAATTTATATATTTAGGTCAAGTTAACCTGACCATGACAATAGTTATTATTAACACCTGAGTGAGACCTGACGCAGGCGTAAATTTTTAATAATAAACTTATTAAATTGTAAATTTTATGAATGGTTTTATTTAATTAATTAACAATTATTTATAATTGCTTGGAATATATATAAACACATATTAGAAATAAGAATATACTAATGGAATGAAACTAAAAATTCATTAAATTGAATTGTTATTTTATTAAATTAATAATTTCAAGGTTTAATTAGAACATATGGGTCAAAGCCATGATGCTCCTTTTTGCTACGCCTTGGAGGGGTAATAAAATAGCTTCAATCTAATAACAAGTTAGCATAGTCAGTTGTGGGCTATGAGAGGCTATGAGCAATATTTTCATTGTAAATTTACCTATCTACTTTCTTTCCATTTAGTAACATAATATAAGTGTGCATTGAAAAACCCAAATTTATTTTAACCTTACGCAGCTATGAACCAGGATGGTTAATAGTTAGATGATAGTTGGATTGCTATTTATCAGCAAGACAGCCTGTTGTATGATAATTTAAATGTACTGTTCTGTTTCAGTTTTGTTGGTGTTCAGTTCATACCTTACATACCTTCACGCCTGTAATCCCATAGTGGGCTAGGCAGAGCTACAGAATTACAACTTGTTTTTGGTGTTCAATGAAGAGAATTTGTATGGTACGACAGTGTATCAGATACAAATAATATTAGGTATTGAGTTTGTTTGAAAACCTGTAAATATGTATAACTGAGACTTTTATAAAATAAACTCACTGCATGCTAATAGTAGTTTTATTTATTTGTGAAAAGACATTCAAGGTCACTTTATGCAAAAGTTGGTACATGATTATATGTATGTAGGTACTCCTTCACTATTTATTTAGCTTAGCAAAATGAAAGTATTTGGATCGTAAGATTCGGAGGCATAACAAAACATAACAACAAGCTCTCTGAACTCTGTAACTCTACTAACAAGCTACTAGTGGCTAAAGAATTCAGAAATTCTGTGCTGGATGTTAGTGCAAATAAAACAATGTTATTTAGTTCTCTCATTGATAAATTACTTTCATAAACACCAAGTCAACAAGGATCTGTGGTAAAGGTGTTGGATGTAGGTGTGTTTTGGTGTTTATATTGTATACCTACCAACTTCGGCCAGTGTTCTTTAATTTTAAATATCTGTAGACCTTAATTTATAACATCGAACTTGAATCTGATTTTAAATATCTGTTAAGTTAAATTTATAAACATCAATCTCTATCCTTGTTAGTCTAAAATTTAGTTGGACATTATAAATTAAGGGTTACAGATATTTAAAATTAGATAACTCTGATTTGAATAGGCTCAACTGTGATGTAATAACTTCCACTAACTTTTAAGAGCGAGGAGGAAATCCAGTGGCACAAACGTTAAATAAATTATATGTCACCATAAGTCGCTCATAATTACAAAAGTGACTAGAAGTGTCCTAATAGGATAGTGAATGTATGCATAGACAAAAATATTGCAGGGATTCCTTCCAGTGCTAACATAGACACCCTGTCAGTTAAATTTTGTCACCATGGTGCAATAACAGAGTTATAGTCAAATTTGCTAAACAATTAGAACAAGTTGCCTGCGACTTGTTTGTCGCTTAGTAACCCCCTCTACCTAGTCTATAAACAGACTAAAGCAATGAGTGACCACTGAGGAAACTACTTGTGCTAACCACTGTCATAAAACATGACAAAAATAAAACATTAAGGTAAACTGTATCTGAATTTTAATCGAAAAATAATCATTAACAGCCTATAGTGTCCTTTCCTTCCTCTTAGCCCTATCTTGGGCAGTCTTCCACCAGTCTTGATTAAACGCTATTAAACACCAGTTTTCCAGTGGCAGGGGCTGGCAGTTTTTAGTTTAAATCATCTGAAAATAACAAAAACAATAAGTATAATGTACCTATTCCTACCTATTTTACACACTAACAGTTTCATAATTAAGTATATTAGTTTGATCTTTTAATTTAAATTCACTAAGTTTGACAATTACAAGTAGGTATATAACTATAATTATTGCTTATAGATTGTCTGCCAATGTAAAGACTATCTTTCATAATATTCAAAAGGGAATCGGTTCATGATCATAATACCTTTATGCCGATACACTGAGGCAGGCGATCAGAGAACTGCTTGCTGACTGATTTATAATATATATCTAATGACTCAAGCTTAATAGTAGATAAATTAGACACCTTTTGGAGACGACTCGCCTGATTTGCCTTTCATTGTTCATCTTATGTAGAAAGAACTCTTCCAGGCTCCAGTCTCCGATGCTTGCTGTAGGTAAGGATCGGCCTTTAGTTAGGACAAGTTTATTTTTTAAATATTTCCTGTGTCTCGTTGGATTCGAGAATCTGCACGTTATCACAATTATTTTAATACTTAAAGACACTTAAGTTCACATCACTTCAAAAACAAATTCGTAATTTGTAACCTGTAAGTAAACTACTGTACATGTGTGCGTTTCGTTTTTTCAATATGACTGAGAGATTTTGAAATATAATGTCATATTATACACACATGATTACCTTTTGACCTTTTGTGATATAAGCGGAAAACTATTAAAAAAAATGCTTTTACAATACCAACTTGCTTTTACACTTTACCTTGAAAAAATTGATTTATGATGGTCATGTCTAAACGCAAAATCATCTATTTTAAAGAACCATAATGCATTAGTCAAAACGTTTTGTCGTTTTGTTCGAAAATGTCATTGTTGGGGTTGGTATGTGTTTCTGTTTATAATGTTGGTAAGATCATCCCAGGTGAGAGCTTCTCAAGATGAGTTTATTAATAAGCGACGATCCTAGCTCCAGGATTACGTATCGAGACGGTCTCAACTGAGAAGCTCTCAGAACGGGGATTGATACGAGTTTATAAATACGGGCCTAAGATTGCAGGACTTGAGATTGAAGTCTTGAGATTGCCATCGTAAGGTAGCCGCGTTTCAATGATGAAAAAAAAAAAGTATGATGATGACTCGGTGTCGTCACCTCTCCTGCGGCGGGATGGGGAAGGGCGCGGGCGGCGGCGCGGCGGCGCGCGGCGCGGGCGCGGCCCAGGCCAGCTGCATGCGGGACAGCGGCGACTCGGGCGACGCGTACGCGCAGCTCAGCGCGCGCACTGCCACCAACCATCATTCCTACTTTACAGTTACACCCAAGCACGGGAAACATACATCTAGTTACGATCTTATCTGGTTCCCCGTCTTGAGCCTTGTGATTGCCTGTCTGTCTTTGTTGAGTTTCTTGCGGCGTTTCTTCTCAGCAGTGGTCTCTTGTGAAGCGCTGGTAGATTTTTGACGTGTATAAGTGCCCGTGCGGCCTACTTACTGAATATACTTTTTTTTCAATGAAATGACAATTCAATGCCTTGAAATCATAGATCGAATCGGGAAAATTATAATTTCTACACATTGGTCAATGTGAATTGCGTTTCTAATTAAATTAAGTATCATAGTATAATAGGCAAGATTCGTAGGGCAATGAGAAAATATGACCAATCAAAAATAAATTCTACCTGAACTATATTTAATAACAAAAACTGCATTTTGAAGCTACAAACTAATATCGATTTTAATCTTAATTCATTTTAGACTACTTTCGCTTTGTGCGTAAGCATAAAATTATTGACAACGAACAATTTAAACCTAATTCATATTGGATAACCATTAGGAAATGTAATTTAATCGGTTGTTAAAACCAGTTATAACCGGTTATTTACATTCCCTAATATCCATCACAACAGTTCATTTATTTTAGGATGAGAAAAAAAAAAGAAAAAGAACCAGTAGTCGTCAACTCTAATACTCGCTGGCAGAATCAATAAGAATCTATGCTCTCAATATATTGTATCTGTGCATGTGTCATTAATGTTTTTGTGTTGGACAAAACATTGGGTCTTGATATTATATAAAAACATTACTATAAAACTATTTGAATATGTATATATTGGTTTCTAACTGCTATACTTAAATGATTTACCTAATTTAAGACTGACTGTTCCGGATGAAGTGTTATCGTTTCTCCGCTAAAGAGTGCGGTAGTAGGGTAGAGATTAAAGATGTAGACTAAACGAGCAGCTGCCAACTTTAACAAGGAAATTAACAACAAACAACTCACAACATAAACAACTATGGAACAATATCAACGCTCACACTCTCGAACTCGAGAGAAAATGACATAACATAACGTGGGACATAATTATCACATAAGGGCATTGTGACGTTCAATCTGTCAAAAAATGCAAACTGTGGCGTTATTAATGATCAATTTAAAATTCACTAGGTTCGCTATATTTGACAGATGACAGGATAGTATTTGATTTAGTCGAGTTATATGCTCAGACGTTTTGTTATTTTGTTAACACAGGTTTGTAACCCCTGCTTCTTTAGGTCTTTTATAGACCACGTTTCTAATCGAAGTAAATTTAATCAACACAAATAAAAAACGCAATGTAAATATTAACGAATATGACTTAAAGTACTACTGCAATAGATTATAACGTTCATTTAATATTTACCGTCTAATAATAGCAGTCAAAAAAGACGTTTTGGAGCAATATTTGTGTATAATTATTATGTTGCGTGTAACGTGCCCAATAAAATACCTTTATTTGGTTCTGTATCATGCTAAAATAAATGAACTATAACGTTTGACAAAAAAGCATTTGGTTCTAAATATTTTTTAAGTACTACATCATTTTGATTTACGAATGTAGTGCATAATTGTTTTCCATCGTATTTTCACGGAAACGTACGAATGTGTCTTGCAATTTCAGTCGGTCACAGTACAAAAAGTACCGATGTTGACTTAACATGACAAATACGAAAGTTTCCGAGAAAATACGATGTAAAACAATTACGCACTACGTCTGTAATACACTTTGAATAGTAGAATTTTTATCCAACATCAAATTGGTCTCTACTTGACGATTGTTCTTTTAAAGCTATAATTTTAATTGAATTTAGCTGCATTATTTTACCAGGGCTCTTCCCTCGAGGCGGCGCCGTCGGCCAGGCCGCGAAGTGCCCGTCGCCGTTGGAAGATGGCGCTGTGTCCGGGGACGTACTGCTGCCCACTGACGCAAACAAACACACAATGTAATAGTAGATTACGTCACATGAAAGCTAAATAATCAATTTACGGCAAAGGTGGTACAGTCACCGGCAATAATATATTATCCAACATTGGGCGCGTATATATCTGACACGCTCTTATAGCTCTGGTAATAAAGACATGTCAAATATTGTTAAAGCCACATTTAGAAAATTATAAAACAAATTGCAATGCAATACGATACACCGCCTAATAAAAAACTATTATTTCTGCTGAATAGCTGAGGAAAACACACAAAACGCTTGGAAACGAATTCTTAAATACGAGAAAAGACTACGACTAAACTGAGTCAAAAGCTCCGCAAAATTCAAAACATACATACATACATTAAATCACGCCTGTTTCCCAGAGGGGTAGGCAGAGACCACTTCTTTCCACTTGCTACGATCCTGACAAATTTCCTTCCTTCCAAAATTCAAAACAGATAATAATTATTCTTCTTCTTCAAGTGCCTCTCCAACTAGTGAAGGTTGGCTACTAACTCCCTATTCCAGTCCACTCTCGGATGTTGCGTATATATATTTACGACCTTTAACTAAAATAACGACGTTTTGTATAAAATAAATTCCGTTTTATTTTGTTGTACATTCATATTGAAACACGAATAATTTAATTGGAACTGAAATTACTACGGGAAATCCAGTGGCGTGCCTAGGGTTTCAGAATAGGGCAAGCCGAGAGATATGTTTTGTAGTTTTTACGGTTATTATGGATAAATTTATCTTGTTACCACATTACTGATCAATCTTCACTTCACTCTGCAGTTGTAGGTATAGGCATTTGCTTACGTGGACGAGCTCACCAAAGCACCCTGAAGGCATGTTACCACTAGATATAATTTTACAGACATATCAGCAATTGCATACTTTCGGTGGCCTTGAAAAAAGCCGCTTGGTTTGTATGAGAGAATAAAATAAAGGTTCAACTTCTTATTTTAACTTTGCTTGCCTAGGGAGAAAGCAATAAGTACTTACTTTTATTTCAATTACCTATCTAAAAATTACATACATATTACACAACATAGTTAAATTAAATTATTATTTGTATACATCGAATGTGTTTTTCTAAAACGCCATCGTACCTATTTTGAAAGTAGCGACACAAGCTCTAAAAAATTACCCTTATTCAATGAAGTTTTAGACTCATCGTGACCTCTGAAGTTCTTGTTGTGCTAAATGACAAACAACATCGACTAATCTTTGAAAAACGCTACTATTGTTATCAACACGCATGTTGTTTTGTAATTTCCTTTGATAATTGGCGCGATAAAGATGTCTCAATTCGCTGTTTACCAAAATCACTAAAAGAAATTACCGCGTTCATGTGTTTTCGAGAATTCATGTGTCTTTTAATGGCGCCAGCTAAATTATTTAAATCGTCATAACCAGACCAGATGTATTCCACACGTTTTTGTCGTTAGAAAAGAAAATACAACACCAGCAATGTAACTTATTAGAGTGCGAACAACCAACAATCCAATGAGTTTTGTACACTGACCTGTTAAACTGTCTTTTGTGCGATTTACTACTCTGAGAAATACACAAGTCAGGCGTAGGTTTTGCCGAAGAAATAAGTACCTTTTTCTCTGCAAAGTCCAAACATTTTACCTTTCCGTCGACAAGCAAAGTTTGTGCACACTTTAAAATATCACAGTCACACAGGACTTCCTCCATTGTCAATCTAATTGAATCACAACTCACAACACCACAAAAAAAAACTTATTATTGCACTGACCGCGCCGCGCCGCTCAACGCCTAAACAAACTATTCAACACGTGAATAAAAGCATTTGTCAACAAATAGAAATGAAGTGAAGTTGGCCGCTAACGCGGCTCAACGCGCGCTCCGCGCCTGCGCGAAGCGAATTTCGCATTTACTATGGACTCGTGTACAACTTCATACGCAATCAGGGCTTTTTACTCTCATACTATTTGCCATATTAATACACGACCAGTCGTGTTTGGGCATATGCCGTTTCGGTGGGTAAGACAGAGAATATGAAAGCCCGATTGCAAGCCAATACGTGCGAGCGAGATACGAGCTAGCCGCGTCATGAATAGTTCGACTGGTTGCCGCACAGCGCTGAGCGCTGTGCTGCGTAGGTGGCGGCCGGCGGTGCGCGGTAAAATTTAGTAGGTATAGGTATAGGACTACTGTTGCATGTAATTTGATTTGAAGAATTTAGTGAGAGCGCGCGGCGCGCGAAGGTGAAATACCTATCTAATACATTACGTGCATTTAATGAATAGTTATTTTTGTAAGGCAAGGCAAGCCCGGCTTTTGGGCTTATATGGCAGTACCGCCACTGGGGAAATCGAAAACTAAGGACGCAGGTCAAATATACAGGGTTATTGGTAAGTCAACCTTTCCTCTCTAGGGATTATGGGAGAGGTATTTTGCTCTGGTGCTGCAGGTGTCTATGGGTGACGGTAATCGCTTTCCATCAGGCGATCCGTCTGCTCGTTTGCCTCTTATACCATAAAAAAAAAAAAAATTGATTGCAAAGGACCTCTCCCATACCCCCTAGAGGGGAATAGGTCTACTTACCAATAACCTGTATGTGCAGGACCGTTTCTAGATGAACTCTGAACGTTTATGCACTCACCGATGATCCGCTTCTGCTTGCCCAGTATCTTGGCGCGCGGCGACGTCTGCGGCCCGTGCAGCTGCTCCGGCCAGATCTCCACCGACTGCCCGCTCATCGGGGTGGACTTCCTATTTGATTATTTACATACATACATACATTAAATCACGCCTGTTTCCCAGAGGGGTAGGCAGATACCACTTCTTTCCACTTGCTACGATCTTGACAAATTTGATTATTTCTTTTAGGACAAAATCATATCGACAAATATACACAGTGGGTATAGTCTTTACTATTTGAACTGAGCTGATCTTCTACACAAAGGCCATTGTTTGTAAACAATACCATTGTCTTTCTTTGTGTCCGTAACACCAAGCCGATTACATACAAAAAAGTTAGAACTACATTGAATGTACATTGAATTATCAACCCTACCCTCTTAGTCAGTAGGTTTAAAATGTAAAGTGTCAGGATACAGATATAAGTTTTGTGTAGATGATAGTATTGTGTAAAGAATAAGCACAGTTCAAATAATAAAGACATATCTGTATCCCGACACTTTACATTTTAAACCTACTGACTAAGACAGTAGGGTTGATAATTCAATGTACATTCAATGTAGTTCTAACTTTTTTTTATGTAATCGGCTTGGTGTTACGGACACAAAGAAAGACAATGGTATTGTTTACAAACAATGGCCTTTGTGTAGAAGATCGGCTCAGTAGAAATAATAAAGACTATAAATAAATATCAAGGGACAACTTTCAACAAATTAATTTAGTACCAAACTATTATCAAGGCTTGTTCTACTGGTACTAGACAACGACAAACATACTTTATCTACACTCATATCAAAAGTCCTCTATAATGCGTTCAGAATCCGTAGACAATGAACATCATTACAAGATATAATTTTACTATGATATTTTTTCTTATCTGTAGCTGTAATGAAAAGTTAAAATTACGATACAACTTTTGATAAAGTACACATACATACATACCTTCACGCTTTCATTCCCAGAGTGGGGTAGCGTGTTTTAAGGACCCTCTTTATGTATCAGTTACATAAAATACTATATCTATATAGAGATATACATATAGTGGGGTTCAATAGACATCGCAAAAGACGTAAACAAAACGAAACGGACCAAATTCACATTACTTCGTAATGATGTTCTTTTGGATATCGCGTGAGGTATTTTTAATTATTTACACGCTTGATCGTAACTTTCACATTCTGTTTGATATAAAATAACCATTAGGCTTTTTAAATAAAAACTCGTTTGCAGAAATATTGAGGTTATAATATGTGTCAAACAGTACTGATTTGTTTGTTTGTTTTGTTGTTTAATGTCTAAAGCGTATTATAGGATCGAGGACTAGAATAGACAAAAATGCTTGGCCTGAACCCGAAACTTAATCAATAATTTATATTTTTTCATATGCAAAAGCTTTATCTTGTCTAGGGGACACCGTTGATGTAGGAAAACATATCAATCTTATGTGGTCGTCTTGCACCGTCCTATATACACATAAGCAGGTGTTCTTTTTTTCTTTTCTCTCTTTATATTTGTTGTATTATGTGTTTGAGTGTGTGTTTGTTTGTTGTTTGTTTGTGTGTTGTGTTTAACGTGTGTTAATGTTTGTGTGTGTTTTTGTTTGTGTTGTGTTGTGTTTGTTTGTATTTGTTGTTTGGTTTTTATTTAACTTACAAGTTGGAAGAGTCGCTGCCGATGGAAACCGATGAGCTGGTAGAAAGCTGGTGTGCAGGTGCTGGTGGCCGAGAGCCTAACGGCGCCTGCGGCAAAATAAGAAATAGGGTCAGGTGGGCCAGTTTACACGGCAAGTGTGTCAAACCCACCATAAACATATAAGGTACCTATGTCAAATGACTGTAGAAATATGCTAGTAATTTCACTCCAACTGCAACACTCGGAAACCTGGTTAATTTTAAATACAGCTCCTCAAAAACGTCATACATTTCAAATGAGCATTTTCATTTCGATTCCGCTCGAACATAATCGATATTATTTCGGATCCGATCAGAGAGTAAAATAGATAAACCTGTCCCTTCTCGAAATAACGGTTAATTTCGCTCTCGTATTTCCTACCCTGTAAGCTAGCTCTTTAGTTGCATGTTCACTTGCTCAGCTTCAAGTCAAACCGGTCTTATCATTCAATTTTTTTTTTGTGGCATAGTAATGTAAACGAGCACACAGGCCACCTGATGGTAAGTGGAAACTGTCACAGTTTCCATAGTCATTCGCATTCACCAGACTGCAAAAGCACTGCCAACCCTGAGGACTAAGATGGAATGCCTCTATGCTAGTCATTTCACCGGCTGTCTTATCCCCAAACCGGAACACAACAATGCAAACACTGCTGCTTGGCGGTAGGTTAATGGATAAGATGGTGGTACCAACTCGGACGGACCCTGCACAAGGTCCTCCCACAAGTAAACCAACCGAAAAACCATCATTAACCGGTATTTTTCGAACCGTTCCAAAGCGCTGCGCTGCTGATTGCTGGCAGAATAGCGGTGATAGCGATCAGCGAGGTTATTATGACGTAGCTACGCCGTTCAGTTTACGCTGAGAGAAAAGGACAGAGTTATATAACTGTTATAGCTGTGTGTTGGGGATAAGACAGCCGGTGAAATGACTAGCATAGAGGCATTCCATCTTAGTCCTCAGGGTTGGCAGTGCATTTGCAGTCTTGTGAATGCGAATGTCTATGGGACACAGTTTCTTCTTACCATCAGGTGGCCTGTGAGCTCGTTTGCCTCCCTATGCCATAAAAAAAAAGTTACGTCATAATAACCCCGCTAACCCCAACTGAATATCCTACCACCAAACCACTTACCATCTTGCTCGGAGGCGGATGTGTCACTGTGGCCACAGTCTCGATCTTCGGCGGAGGATCTTCGTAATGAGATGGCTCGTCAAAGGACCCCTGAAACAGACAATTTCCATATAAATATCTCACGTCAATAAGCAAAAGAGATAGATAAAGTACCTAGGAAGTGAATAATTTAATGTATAGCTGCGAAAATCATTACTATATTGACCCTTGGCCGAAATAAATCGTCGGTGGTACTGCAAACCGCGTAAGTAACATTTTAAATAAGGAGCAAAATGCACCTTTTTACTAATCCAGTAAGGTTTATTTTGCTCTATCATAATATTGTTAGTTACGCGGTTTTGCAATATCAATATCACCGACGAAATGGAGCTATAAGACTTAAGTTTAATCTCCCTTACATCTAGCGTTTTTCGAACGTCAGCGTCTCAATAACGCCCCACGCAGCGTCGACGCAACGCTCTCGCAACGAGGCCGCAACGCAGTGGCGTTTTTCGAAAGTTAATAAAAAAATAAACTCACGCCTTCATTCCCAGAGTGGGGTAGGCAGAGCTTTAGAATTACCAACAAGTCTTAAAACTATAAAAAAATAAGTACCGTAAAATTGCGTTAGTTTGATTAAAATTAAGAATAAATCTTCTGTAACTCCCGCATTTAATTGTAAAATTAATTATTAAAATTATTATATGGGCGACTACTCATTTGGAGTAAATTAAAGCAACGAGAGGCAGACCACGATAGACGGCTTTGTAGAAAAATAATAATACGTGGTTTAAAATCTACTTTGATTATCTCTGTGTTTATATCACAATATCAAAGTCACCCCTGAAGCATGTCAAAAATTAGAGGTTTTTTGTTTCGTAGTTTTCAAATCCAATTTGTCTGAAAATACTTCAACTATTAATATTTTGCGCTCTGATATGAAACAAATGAAAGGAATGTCGCGAAAGACCTAAATAATAACTGATATTGCACAAAATCGATGATTCAAAAAATTATCAAAGTCGCCTCGCAATTCTAAAATCGGTAAAGTACGGTATGGTATAAAAATGAGTAAAAGGCAGTCACCGGCGCGGTGCTGCCGTGCACGGTGGTGTCGACGTCGCTGGTCTCCGGGATGGCGATCAGCTCGCTCTCCGAGGACTCGTGCTCGATGCTCCACTGCTGATACCTGATGATGCCGACACTAAGGTGAACAAGTCTTGCTATTTGATAGGCTGTCCAATATTAAGTTACCTACTTAGGGGTGAAGAATCGAAAAATCACCAGCGTAGGCATGACATCTTTAGGGTTGACCACGCATTCATTATATTATCCCTTTACACCCGAGTGATTCAGATAATGAAATTTTCAAGTATATTAATTTTAAAAAAATGAGGTCAAAAAAAATTTTTTTTAGACGGTTCATATTCAATTAGTAAAAACCCTCACAATCATATCAGCTGGAGTGTAAAGGGTTAAGGCAGAATGACTCCTAGGGTCATAGGCTTAGGAGTCATTTTGCCATAATACCAAAGAAGGCAGCTAATTGAAAGAAAGAACGATATATAGTTTATTTACTAACGTCTAACACGAGCACAGAAGAACAAATTAACAAACAAAAACCTTACTTAATACAATAATCACCGAACTAGTGCCAGACGGAACAAAATGGTTTTTGCTCAGTATGTTACCGGTTATTAAGCCAGAGCTGGTATTCCGCAGACCACACAGCAAAACACGAAAACTAAAAGTAAAAACCAAAATTCGAAAAATAGAAAATAAAATAAAAAGCATAGAAAACAAAACCTAAAAAACGAAATTTAAAACTTCCACAAAAACCAAAGTGTGTGTTTTGTACTGACTTAACGTAAATGAATCTCTAAACAGTAAAGAAGGACAACGTGAAAGTTTACACTTAGGCTAAGCGCGCACTGCGGTGGGGAGAGTTGCGGTGCGTTTTAAAAATCGCAAAAGATAAAAAACCGCGAGTGTCCAGTACGCGCACAGCGGTGACATATCCGAACGTTTTGCCATTCTAGTCCCAACTCAAGAAAGAACGGACGTTGAATATGGACTATCACACCCAAACCACAGAACAGATAAGTACAGAAGTAAATCTCATGTATGTACTTCACTTTTCATACCTACGCTCGGCGGTCGCTCTAGGGTTGTCAACTATGGCTTATGCACAAAAAACTATCGCGGTAGTAGCACTCGTAGGTATCTAGTCGTTTGATTTATTGTTGTGAGATGCTTTGTGACAGACAGACGGACAGACGGACAGCGGAGTCTTAGCAATAGGGTCCAGTTTTAACCCTTTAGGTACGAAACCCTAAAAATACCGTAGGTAACTTCAAAAATAACCGACCAGACGAATTAATATTAAAGTGTAGGGGGTGACTGGAGGGGCTAATCCAAACCCGCAGTACCTACCTATAGCCCGTAATAGCAAAAAACTTATCCTACAAAACAAAACAATAAACCTACCTACTAGGTATTACAATACAAAAAGTTTACAGAGCAGAAACATACAAAATTTTACGTTTGTCAATTTTCATTATCGAAAATTCCTTATAACTTCTAAACGGATTACTCTAGTTACACAATTTCCATTACCATATACGTTTTAGACCTAAACCTATCAAAAGACACTAAAAACAACACAATATCTACACAAACAAAAAAACATGTTTTCAACTTACGTAAGGTGGCGTGAATTTACCTTTCAAAAATATACCTAGTTTAAGTACCTACTTCGTTTATACTGATTCAAAATAGGAAACTATTATTTAAATCGATCTTAGATATATTCTTCGGGGGCCGGGGCGGGGCGCTTACCTACCTAACTCTTCTGTGTAAGTTTAAAACGAACCATTGAAATACAAGCAGATACCTACTTACCTCTCTGAAGCTACTGGTAGCTTGAAAAAGGACAATTCACCGTTTAAAGTGGAATTTAAGCAACCGTCCACTGAACAGTGTTGCTCCATTATAAGTACCTAATTAAATTATCGCACAAAAAAGTCCACGGACGCGACGCGTGTCAAGCGGACGGCACTCGCGCTCGCACTCCTCCCAACTACTCCGAGATATCGTGTCCGTGAGCGGTGTCTATGTGTGCGTTGCTCGAGCGCACTTTGTATGTAGATTGCTTTCTGTACCTATCTGTTCTGTGCCCAAACGCAGATCTGTCTATATTTACCGTCGCGCAAAAAAAAGTACCTAAACGGTATTGGGTACGTCCGCTCGTCGCATTGCGGCCTATTAAAGATTTTTTTTTCATTATATAAAGTGACTTGCGTTTGTTCCGCACGGACTTTATTCCGCAGTTTGCGGATTTATTCAATAGCCCATAGGATGCAGAAAATTCACGCGGTGCCGCACCGCAACCAATCTGCAGCAAACCACAGATTTGAATCCGCATACGAATTATTTTCCGCAGTGCGCGCGTGGTTCCATACTTCGCAGATTTAGTGGAAAAAAAACGCACTATGTATATGTATGTATGTCTATTCGATTGTGCGAGGGATCGATTTCTTCATGTGATCGATTGTCATTGAGTTATTGATCTGCGAAGATTCCGACAAGATGGGAGGCGTAGTCAATTGTAAAGGCGATTGAAAGTGTGATCTGTGATGTACCTTTGCTAGGTTGCGATGGTTCAGTAGTGTAAGCTGTGCACTCTGCTAAGGATCTAGGGTTCGAATATCGCTACAGATAAAGTTTGTGTGATCAGCATTTATAAGTAGATGATCGGTTACCCTTTGAAATATCTAATCTTATCCTTGTAAGGCCCAGGGTGCAATAGGATGCACATAATCAAGGCAATTTACTTTGAACTCTGTTGCAATAAGAATAAGGTTTATTTTCCTATGTTCATAAACTGAAAATGGCATTTTTGAACAATCGCAATTGAACTTTATTCCCTTGATTGTAGATTCAAAGTCCCAGTTACAAAAAGCTCCCATTTTGCAGTATGGGGGGCCTTTCGAGGTTAGTGTGTGTTGTCCTTTTTTGTTAGCTTAAACATTATTATTTATGGCCCTCTGTCATCGTTGACTCCAGCGCATGCCAAACGGAACGTTAAGGCTGTGAATGAATTGGCTCACTCGCCGCGTCGGCGATAGTGAGGGCTGTTAACGATTAAAAATAAAATAATTTAATGTTAAAAAAATAATTTAAAAACAAACAAACGAATGCGGGATATTTTATTTTTAGATACGTAAATTTTTATATGCTCATACTAAACGCGATCAAAGTTTGCCACCAATTACTGTCAGTTGCTATGTTACCATATTTCTGCAGATAAAGACGGCAATCCGTAGCGAACGCTATTGTTAGACAGGGATAAATAGTTGTTTCAAATTACGGACCCGAATGATGCGGCGTGCCTATATGGCGCCTATCTGTCATGGCGGCCAATTAGCTACCCATCTTTATCGCATGCATGAGATAACTTATTATCAGACATAGGAATATTTGGGGCAAAATTAAATGACAGCTAGGGATTGCCCATATCGATAAACTAAATTATCGATGCTTTTCCCATATTCTAGTGGTCGCTCCAAGTTTTGTTTGTAAATGTGTATTTTTCAATTAGGTTTTACCCCTACCACTTCCATAGAAATTCAAAAGGCTTTTAGCTACCTGAAATGGATTCATCAATCGAGACGGAAAAAATTAACTCTCGAAAATTTGGAACAAATTCTGATTGTTTACTTTAAAAATAGTCAATGGGACAGTAATTCTGAAATACACAATGAGGAAAAAAGTACCTATGATGATTATGAGTGAAGATCCAAAAATATAAAATACATACATACATACATAAACTCACGCCTTCATTCCCAGAGTGGGGTAGGCAGAGCTAAAGAATTACCAACAAGACTTAAAAATATAAATTATAACCAGAATTTGGTTTCTATTTTGTTTTATATTACTTTTAATGAAAAAAAATACAAATAAAACTTGGAGTGACCACTAGTATATGGGAAAAGCATCGATAATTTAGTTTATCGGTATAAGCAATCCCTAGCCGTCATTTAATTTTGCCCCAAATATTCCTATGTCTGCTTATTATGTATTAAATTGGTGGCAGCCCCTGAATAGTACCCATCAGATGGGTAAACCGGCATGTACTTGTAGCCATGAACGATAATCGCGGAGTGAGCCGCGCCTGGCGGTACTGACTTCCCGGCGGGCTGCCGCGTGTGTGTGTGTGGTACTGACTTCCCGGCGGGCTGCTCCCAGAGCGTGGGCCTGGCGTCGGGCGGCCTGGCCTGGCGCTCGGGCGCCGCCGGGCTGCCGCCGCGCTCGCCCGCGCACGACTTCAGCGACGGCTGGCTCAGCTCTGGGGGGAACCACTCTCACTTATTAAGATAAGATAATGATAAAGATAAAGATAAAGACACTTATTCAGTAAGTAGGCCGCACGGGCACTATGTGTTTACATTTGTTGTAGGCTAGGGACAATTTGTTTTTTAGACAATAATCGTTAAATCTATTCAAGTCATCCTGAAGTAAGGACGCATCCTCAATACATTGCACTCTTCTATATATTTTGAGATCATCAACATACAATAAGATGCTACTATTCTTGAAACAGGTGGAAATATCATTAATAAATATAACAAATAGCAACGGTCCCAATATTGAGCCCTGGGGAACGCCCGATGTTGCAACTGTGGGTAACGATGTAAACCCGTTGACTACTACGAATTGGGTGCGATTACATAAGTATGAGGCAAACCATCGGAGAAGGCTACCCTTAATTCCAATATAGGACAGCTTTCTCAAAAATATCAGGTGATCCACTTTATCGAAAGCCTTTTGGAAGTCCGTATATATTGTATCCACTTGCTGTGTCTCATCAAGCGATCGAAAGATGAAATCAGTAAAAAATGTGAGATTAGTGGCGGTCGACCTACCTTTAACGAAGCCATGCTGCTCAGCTAGTATCGAATTTTTAAGAAATTCGTAAAGACGGGAATGTACTAGTGTTTCGAATTTTTTTGGGATACAGGATAAAATTGATATAGGGCGATAATTTAGAATATTAACTTTTGGGCCAGATTTATGGATCGGAGTTATATTTATTTGCTTTCTTACTGCTGAGGAGAAACGCCGCAAAAAACTCAGCAGTCAGTCATTTTTTTAAATATATATAATATTACAATGGTACTACTTAGTCTAGCATTATATAAATCTATAAATATCAAATTACAAAATATTTCAAATATCCTGCGTAGTTTCCGCAGGAAAACACACCAAAATCTTAAGAGAGAAAGAGAGAAAAGGAAAAAAGAACACCTACTTATGTGTATATAAAACGGTGCAAGATGACCACATAAGATTGATATGTTTTCCTACATTAACGGTGTCCCCCAGACAAGATAAAGCTTTTGAATTTGAAAAAAATATATAATAAGCATATTATTATTGGAATCGCTAATCGTATGTACAAATTTACTGAATAAACGTTTCCCATCATTTTGTCGGATGAGTTTGTATTTATCTTTCTCTTTCACTTGGCTTATCGATCATCATCATCATCATCATCGTCAGCCCGTTGCAGTCCACTGCTGGACATAGGCCTCTCCCAAGGAACGCCGATTTATCGATGGATACTGAAGCTAAATAATACGAACCTTTGCGATGAAAAACGATGGGAAAGGATTATTCACTTCATCTGTATGTATGTAAACTCTTTAATCTTTATTGTCCAAAACACACGAATTCCAATACAATATTTACGGAATAGGAATCTACCATTTTGATTACCGCTTTAAGGGATCTCTTCCAGCTAACCTTTGGGTGATTGAGGATAGTAATAAAAGTAGTGGTTACCCTATATGACTAACGGGTTGGCTTAAAGTAATGAAAGTGTATTCAATTACCAATAGCAGGCAATAAAAAAATACAAAAAGGATTTTGACAGATATAATTAATAGAAAATATGTAAATTTTGTTAATAAGGCAAAAAAAGATTAACTGGTTTAATAAAAAATGTCCGCGAGGAAGTTATGACGTGAACGTGTCTATTGCCTACTTGGACGGCGTGAAAAATCTGAAGTGGTCTCTCATCACAAATTTGAAAATGTACCTCCTTCTACAATTTAATGTTTGATCCAGCGGTGGGAACTTGGTATTAGGACTAAAGATTCACCAAAAACGGGAAGACCTCCCATTCTTAATGATCGAGACCGCACGTAGGTGGCAACGTTTGTACAAAACAAAGTGGGTCAGTCCCAGATAAGTTAGCTGTAAAATATGATGTTTTTCGTGGGCGAATAAGGAATATTTTAGAGAAATACAATGTTGAACAGTTAAAGTGTCAAAAAATACCCAAATATTCCAACAAACAGCTTGAAGATATTCTAAAGAAGTGCAGGAAGTTGCGGAGAAAGTATCACTATGCAGGGAGCAGCCAGAATTGACTAAAAGAGCGTGACGTTCACTTCGTACCGAAGGATTCAAACCATCCGAACGTCCCTATAGGCGGGAAGCAAAATTACAGACTCAGTTGAAGCGCAAGGTACAAAAACAACTAATTAACTAAAAAATGTAAAAATAGATGTTGTCCAACGTATGATGAAAACGGTAAGAAGAAAGCTACGAAAAATTTAAGATACGGGACTTATTGCTGTATAGGAATGATTGATTATCATATTGGTTTTAGTTCGTTTTTATGTAATAAAAAGCTATATAACCCTAACAAGTGAAAAAATAAAAATAAAAACAGTTTTTGTAATTCTCATTACTTTAAGCCAACCCGTTAATTCCGCGTAGCAATCTTTCCATTCGAATTATTTCCCATTTTATTTTTTCTCCAATCGCATTTCTTCCCATTTTTTTTTAACAATTGTATATTTTCCATTATGGATTTTCCCCACTTGCATGTTTTCTCAATTCAAAATCAATTTCACTGAGTGCACTTTTTCTGGGTGCATGTGCCCTTCGGGCCTTTTGTAAAACTAACATAACCTAAATCTCTATTTCTATCTATTTCGACTTAATTACAATGGAAAATTTTGCTAGTGTCGAAAATGCTAAATGGAAAATATGCGATTGCAAAAAATTCAAAATGGGAAAAAATGCGACCGGAAAAAAAATGGGGAAAAATGGCGACTGGAAAGTTTGCTACACTATCCATCATATTAATGCGGCCTTTCAATGTCATAGTGAGCGGGTCCGAGCCGGAGTGGTGCCGGGTAGACTGAGTGCTCACCTCTGGTGTGCGGCATGACGACCATGGGCGGAATGCGCTTGCATACGTGGTACTGCGCCTCCACCGTGTTGAGCACGATGCGCACCAGCGCCTGCACCTGCGCGCACAGCGGGCCCGTGCCATAGTGGTACTGAAAAAAAAGTAGACATAATAGCAGTGCCCTGAGTGGCGTGAAAATGTTACCACCGTTCAACAACAACAAAGGTAAAAAAACTTAGTAGACTGACTGTCAGAAGTAAGACTGGGCTGTAAAAATGGTTAAACATAAATGGATAATTTATTTAGGTATTTATTAATTTATTGAAACGTACACTTACAGATATAAATTCTTCTGTACGCAAGTACAGGTCAGGGTATTATGTCAAGTGTACAAGCCAATACAAGTATATACAGCATTTCTAGATAACTTAGCGGACTGAATAGAAACAGTAGGTAACACTCAACAACAGGTAGTTGTACTTTAGCTTTCCGAGCGTATCGAGGATTGCTTTCCTCTGAATTCAATAAACTGTTATCGATATAAGGTCGGGCTACTACAAAAGAGGAATAATTGTTGTATCTATTCAAATTAATATCCTGGTTTTAAGATAAATCTCAATAATTAAATCCCATCCATATTCATATTTTGATCAATTGTGTCAAAATTCTTTATTAATTGCTAATCTAGGAAGGGAGAACAATATAATGGTCTTTCTCCAGGCGGGTGTTATACCTAGCAGGGCTGGGCAATAACCGTATATTTATTGAAACGATTTCGTCTTTAATACCTAGAAACGATTTATTTCGATATCATTCGAAGCGAACGTTATGGAAAACGTTTCTGTAGATAAAAAAAAATAAGTTTAACTAAAGATACAAACAAATATTACGAATAATCTCGTGCTAGTCGCTGAACGCGGCGCACGCGGCGCGTCCTGTGTATTAAAACGATTTTGGTAAAGGACAATGGGCAAAATGTCCCCACCTACCAACAGAAACGAAACATATCTCATTTGATAGATCTTGGCAACCTGATGATTTTTAACTATGACGACGATCGTCCTATGTATGGGGTTTTCTTGGAAAACCATTATCATATCGTATGGAATTGGTTTAAAAATGAACACATTCTTTCATTGCATGACTCTTGAAAGGTTTTTTCTTAGAAAAAATCCCATTAATTTAGCTACTAAAATAGTTATTTTGTCTTGTTTTGGGTCCTAACGAACATATAAACATGCATCCCGTGACTGTTGGAGGGTGGGGAAAGGGGTCCATACACAATTGCCCATCACCCTTTTCCCGTTTCGTTTTCGTTCTTAACAAAATGTTGTATAAACAACCGGTCAAAGCGTTTGAACTAACGTTTCCGAGCCTTGATATCTAGGGAACAAAGTCCATTGGGATTGTTAGAAGTTACAAAAGTCTCTCTCGCAGTCACAAACGAGTACGTGTAGTTCGTTGTCGCTAGATGGCGCTAGGCACAGCAAACCTATAAGTACCTTGTAGAGCACGACGGAGAGCGCCATGAGCCAGTGGCGGCGCACGTGGGGCTCCAGCGCGTGCAGCGAGTGCGCGCCCGCCGCGCCCAGCATGGACGCGGGGCCCGCCGGGCCGCCCGAGCCCGGGCTGCTGCAGTACTGACCAACACAACACAATAACAATAAATACCAAAAAGTTATCTTCGTTAAACGTTAGTGATACCTTTCGGAATATTTCACGCTTTTATTCCCAGAGTTGGTAGGCAGGGCTACAGAACTACCAACAACACTAAAACCTTGTTGTTAATTTTGTAACCACATATGGCACAAACAGGCAAAGATTTCTACCAGTGTATTAGTGACAGGTTGCAAGCCCATCGCCTAACAATACCACAAGCCAGTATTCCCTAAGTGGCCTCTTACGACTCCCACGGGAAGACTTGGAGTTAACTCGTAATAGTAATTGCATTTACATGTCTTTGCATTAGAAATTTGCTTTTCACAACACTGCTCGGAAATATTTATTTATTTATTTATTTATTTATTTATTAGACACAGTAACAAATTACAAACACATGAACATTGTTAAAACTAAGGTAAAAGGCCATAAATGCTCTTGTTTCGGGTCACAAAACGTCACTTATAAGGACAGACCAAGAATGTTTTTGTCGGCATTTGCTGATTGGTCGAGAACATTGTTGTCCAACTTTAATAACCAATGAAAATCAATCAATCAATTTTTGTGTCATATCTCCTTAAAATGAAAAATTGGTATCGACCAATCATAAGTATCATAATACACCATTTTGTTTCGTAAAATATTAGGTGTATTTTTGCTAAAAGATACACAGACTAAAAACTATGTAACTGCTTTTTTTATGTAATTCAAACTTGGCCCCTAATCTCGAACCACTAGAGATAAAATTACATGGGAGATAAGGCGAAACAAATACAATTTTATATGGAGTTGACATATTCATCTCGAATGTTAGTTTATTAATCTCGAAAGCCACGTGAATAGGGGTACAGATTTAAAAAAAAGTTATCTATGGTAAAATTGGCGATGATACATACAGCTTCTATTCTACTTTTGAAAAACCGACGCCATTTGACTAACACTATTCACATTAACATGAATTAAAATTTGAGTTTTGAATATGATTTTTTATTTTATTTCCTCTCAGTAGTTGTGAAAAGCACTATGTCTGCCTCGGTAGAAAGTGCAATTTATGGACTCGTACACTAGAGGGCCTCAACTACGTTTCGGCCCTCTATATGACTCGACCAAAAATCTCGTACTTTCTATCCTCTGCAACAATGTACTATTTTTTTGCGCAAATTATGGAAATTTAGGTAAACAGTGAAAATATTATAAATAATTAAAAAAAATTAGACCTGTACCTGTTTATTGCAGCATGGCGCGGTATTTCTTCTTTTTTTCCTACCTTGGAGGTTATAATGGCCAACCATTAAATATTATTATCGTTGAAAATGTTGTAATGTGTTGATAGATTTGATTGATTCATTAATTAAGAGAGGTGCGAGGTTTTTACACACTCAGCAGTGCGACAGAACAAAATAAACGTTTAAATAAACTAACTTTTTTTTTCTTTACTTGACGCCATACCTGCAACAGCATCAGCGTGGGCTCGGCGATGCTGGCTCCCATCAGGTGGTTCTGGTCCAAGACTTGCGGCAGGTTCGCGATGAACGCGTTAAATATGGCCGACTGTCTATAAGATAAAAATTACTGTGACAGAAATATACATACATACATACATACCTTCACGCCTGTGATCCCAGAATGGGATAGGCAGAGCTACAGAAGTACCGACAACTTTAAAAACTTGTTGATAATTCTGTAACCACATTTTGCACAAATAGGCTAAGAAGTTTACCAGCGTATTAGTGACAGGTTGCAAGCCCATCGCCTAACAGTACTACAAGCCTTTATTCCCTTAGCCGCCTCTTACGACATCCACGGGACAGAAATATAAACAGAAATTATTCGTTGTTCAAAACACCTTCACTTCAGCACCTCAAAAATTGGCTCAAAGTGGGCATGCCGCGTTTCAAAGTAAGTTTTTCAGTAAAAAAAAAAACTGGGTCAATATGAATGGGTGGATAGGTAAATAAACATGTGGTTTAATTTTTACCATGGTGTATTTTTGCTTTCGCTGTTGAGGTGAAAAGTTATTCCTATAAGCAACACGAGACCAAAGTATTAACATCTTGTCAAAAATTCAAAATTCAAAATATTTATTCAGTAAATTGGCCACAAAAGGGCTCTTTTACACGTCGGTAACATGGAGTGAATCTACTAGCGCTTCGGACAAGACCATCATTGCGGAGAAGAAGCGCCGCAAGAAACTCCAGCAGAAGGTCATTTTTTCAATTATTAATTAGGTACAATAATACTTAAAAGTAAGTTACATTACAAGGTAATAAAGTAATAAATAATTATAAAAAAAAAACAATACAAACAAAATCCTTACAAATGTAAAGTCAATAAAATAAAGTTAAAAATAATGATTAGGAGAACAACATGACGAGGTCTCTACGTCAGGAACGATAATTAAAATAACTAAATTGGAAAAACAGGTCCTTGCAAGCGTGAACAGACCGGACCCCACAGACAGCACCCGTTCACGAGTATGACGCGTATCTCAGCCATCGCCTCCCTCAACCATGTGTTCGGGAAGGTGGCGACCCGATCAACGACGCCGCCGTAAGCAAAGACCTTTAAGTGAGCATGACATGCTCATGCTGCCGGACAAAGATAACAATAAAAAAGTATCTGTCCGGCGAGAAACGTCATAATGTGTTCTCAATTCTAAAATGTCTTGTGCACACAAGAATTAATATATATTTTTTTACAAAAAAAAACAATAGATAAATTTAATTTTAAAAGTGTACGTACATCATTGGCTTAAAGGCATTTTGCAATAATCGCTGCCCAGTGCTCAGCTATAATTACAAAAGACAAAAATAACCCTAACTTCAGTAAGCTCACACTACTTAAAAACGTCTTTATCATTTAGGAAGTCATTAACAGTATAATATTCCTTACCCAGCAAGCAGCACTTAATGCGAGACTTAAATTTATTGAACGGCATATTGACAATATCAGTAGGTATCTTATTGTAGAAGCGTATACAGTTCCCTGCGAACGATGTGCTAACTTTACGAAGACGGTGACATGGGACTACGAGTTTATCTTTATTTCGCGTGTTAAACTTATGAACGTCACGGTTATGTCTGAAGTGATGTATGTATGTTTGCGTGCATACATGATATTTTCAAAGATATACTGCGACGCGACAGTAAGAATATTAATTTCTTTAAATTTATCTCTGAGAGAGACCCGAGAACCCAGTTGATAAATAAAACGTATAGCCCGCTTTTGTAGTACAAAGACGGCCTGAATGTCAGCCGCTTTTCCCCATAACAAAATCCCATAGCTCATAACACTATGAAAATAACTATAATACACAAAGTTGTGTCTTTGAATCCCTCGCTGCGCTCAGGCGTCTAACCTAGATCACTCGCTACGCGTGGGATTCAATTAGATAATCCTTCGCGTACTGGGAATTAAAACACTCGCAGCAAAAACACACTTTGCTGTTATGCATTTTTTTTTAAGAAATAGTACATTATTGCCTAGACAGTGAAGCAGGCAATTCCCGTTCCTGCCGAGGCATATATAGTGCTTTTCTCAAAAATCGAAACATACAAATCGCATATAAACAGAAACTTCACGTGAAATAACATCACTCTTTACCGCCTTTATTTTTATGACAAGAAGAAACGCAAGCTTTTTTTAGAAAAAAAAACTCAAGCTATTCCAGACACAGATAAAAAAGTTACGTTTCGAATAAAATATGGATGTATAAGACAGTGGCGTGCCTAGGGTTTCAGAATAGGGCAAGCCGAGAGATATGTTTTGTAGTTTTTACGGTTATTATGGATAAATTTATCTTGTTACCACATTACTGATCAATCTTCACTTCACTCTGCAGTTGTAGGTATAGGCATTTGCTTACGTGGACGAGCTCACCAAAGCACCCTGAAGGCATGTTACCACTAGATATAATTTTACAGACATATTATCAGCAATTGCATACTTTCGGTGGCCTTGAAAAAAGCCGCTTGGTTTGTATGAGAGAATAAAATAAAGGTTCAACTTCTTATTTTAACTTTGCTTGCCTAGGGAGAAAGCAATAAGTACTTACTTTTATTTCAATTACCTATCTAAAAATTACATACATATTACACAACATAGTTAAATTAAATTATTATTTGTATACATCGAATGTGTTTTTCTAAAACGCCATCGTACCTATTTTGAAAGTAGCGACACAAGCTCTAAAAAATTACCCTTATTCAATGAAGTTTTAGACTCATCGCGACCTCTGAAGTTCTTGTTGTGCTAAATGACAAACAACATCGACTAATCTTTGAAAAACGCTACTATTGTTATCAACACGCATGTTGTTTTGTAATTTCCTTTGATAATTGGCGCGATAAAGATGTCTCAATTCGCTGTTTACCAAAATCACTAAAAGAAATTACCGCGTTCATGTGTTTTCGAGAATTCATGTGTCTTTTAATGGCGCCAGCTAAATTATTTAAATCGTCATAACCAGACCAGATGTATTCCACACGTTTTTGTCGTTAGAAAAGAAAATACAATACCAGCAATGTAACTTATTAGAGTGCGAACAACCAACAATCCAATGAGTTTTGTACACTGACCTGTTAAACTGTCTTTTGTGCGATTTACTACTCTGAGAAATACACAAGTCAGGCGTAGGTTTTGCCGAAGAAATAAGTACCTTTTTCTCTGCAAAGTCCAAACATTTTACCTTTCCGTCGACAAGCAAAGTTTGTGCACACTTTAAAATATCACAGTCACACAGGACTTCCTCCATTGTCAATCTAATTGAATCACAACTCACAACACCACAAAAAAAAACTTATTATTGCACTGACCGCGCCGCGCCGCTCAACGCCTAAACAAACTATTCAACACGTGAATAAAAGCATTTGTCAACAAATAGAAATGAAGTGAAGTTGGCCGCTAACGCGGCTCAACGCGCGCTCCGCGCCTGCGCGAAGCGAATTTCGCATTTACTATGGACTCGTGTACAACTTCATACGCAATCAGGGCTTTTTACTCTCATACTATTTGCCATATTAATACACGACCAGTCGTGTTTGGGCATATGCCGTTTCGGTGGGTAAGACAGAGAATATGAAAGCCCGATTGCAAGCCAATACGTGCGAGCGAGATACGAGCTAGCCGCGTCATGAATAGTTCGACTGGTTGCCGCACAGCGCTGAGCGCTGTGCTGCGTAGGTGGCGGCCGGCGGTGCGCGGTAAAATTTAGTAGGTACTACTGTTGCATGTAATTTGATTTGAAGAATTTAGTGAGAGCGCGCGGCGCGCGAAGGTGAAATACCTATCTAATACATTACGTGCATTTAATGAATAGTTATTTTTGTAAGGCAAGGCAAGCCCGGCTTTTGGGCTTATATGGCAGTACCGCCACTGGTATAAGACTTGTGCCCTCATTTTATTATGGCCGTTTTCACTTTTTTTAAAGTTAAATACTAGATAACAATGAAATTTGTATGCAACATTGCTGGCTTGTGTAGCGAGCACGCAATGTAGTTTTCTTAAATTTGGGAACTATCTGTAAACTATGTACTTCTCGTCTCAGTATGGAGTTAGTAATGTCAACTTTTCCGGTCTTTTTTGAGAAAAAGTATATTTTCCTCATTTCTATGTGGATTGATTTTGACCTACCTTAGCGTGTGCGGCGAGATGTGGAAACACTTGTCGACGCAGTTGTACCCGAGCAGCAGGAAAAGATGCCGCATCACCACCTCCTGGGTCTTCAGGGACTGCTTGTCTTCGTTCGGGTGGGCTTGGTCAGACCTAGATCGAGATAGATATTTAATTTAAACATACATACAAACAACGAGTTTTTAGAGTTGTTGGTAATTCTGTAGCTCTGCCTACACACTCTTTCTTTCTGTGCTCTGTGTACACTCACGCCATCATTCCCAGAGTAGGTAGGCAGAGCTACAGAATTACCAACAACTCTAAAAACTTAAGGTAACCACATTTTGCACAAACAGGCTAAGATGTTTACCAGTGTACATTAGTGACAGGTTGCAAGTCCATCGCCTAACAATACTACAAGCCTTTAATCCCTTATTCGCCTCTTACTACTTCCACGGGAAGACATGGACACAATTCTAAGCCGGCAACCACACGGCATAGATATTTAAAATGTAGAATTAAAACAGTAAAACTTGAAAAAGAAGGCAGTAATTAGTTTTTCCACTGGAGTTGTGCGAAGTAGCTAAACGTTGTACGAGAAAAGCCACCAATAGAATAGTGAGGCTAGTAAAACAATATAATCCTGTTGGTGGATTTTTACTCGCAACAACCCTTAGCTGCCTACCACAGCTCTGGTGGAAACGCAGCCTAAGACGGGGAATAGGACAGTGTCTTTCTTCACCCATAAGAACCCACTAAAACTGTCAACACTTTAATATTTTAAAGTGTCAACACTACAATATATAATAGACGGCCGCGATTGGGCTCATGTAAGGAAAGACAACAAAAACAGGCCAAATGTACCTTGTATCTCTAATGTCATGTTTAACTGCCATTACTTATAACAAAAAATAAATAAATAAATATCAGGGGACAATCTCACACAATTTGACCTATCACCAAACTAAGGTCTAGGCTTGTACTATGGGTACTAGGCAACGATGGACTTACTTATATAGATAAATACATACTTAAATACATAGAAAATACCCAAGACTCAGGAACAAATACTCGCGCTCATCACTCAAATATTTGCCGTACCGGGGATCGAACCCGGAACCGCTAGCTTCGTAGGCAGGGTCACTACCGACTAGCCTGTTGACTGACATGCTGTTATATAGCCTTAGTTATTTCGAAGATCACCTGGACAAGAACTGCATGAGCAAGAAGACCAGCAGGTTGGTGGTTTCCTTGTCCGCCTCCTCCAGGTCCACAGCTTTGGGCATCACCGTCATGATCTCCTCTGTCGACCGCCCCGAAAGCGTGTGTAGCCCCTCTGCGTGACAAGTAATTAAGTTCACTCCTACTGAAAGCATATTATGATTTAGGACTACAGATTATATTGGTCGTCTAGACGCCGAGAAAGTTTCTATCAGCATGTAGTCGAATTTCCAATACCTAGTTCGGACGCAGCGGTTTGCTGCGTCATTTCTTATTCGCAAACGTTTTAACTTTAATTCTTTATACATTACGTAACACGCAATAGTACTAAATATTTACCTAAACCACAGCTCACTATGCATTACTGTCATACTACCAAAGAAGGCCGCTAACTGGATAGTAATAGTATACCCATTTTAAATTAAATGTGTTTACCAATAGAGTATAGAATGGTTTGACTTATAGAATTCTCATAACTTTTTCACGAATTTTAATGTTGCAGGACGTGAACAAACATTTTAGAAAAACCCCAATTTTACAAAACTCGAGTGCCCATTTTTCGAAACTCAATCGACTAATAATAGTTTTTTTTTTTATAACCAAAATATTTATTCAGTAAAAGTATCAAGATTCTATCAGCAACATGCTTCGTTAAGAGTTTACAATAGTTAATCAGCAACATGCTTCGTCAACAGTGTACATAAACTAATCAGCTACATGCTTTGTCAACAGCGTACATAAACCAATCAGCAACATGCTTCGTCAATAAATCTATAATTATTCCCCTGCACGGATAGCGCCTGGCTCAAAGGTTCCAAATATACTGGCAGCATTGCCACGCTGTATTGCCAACTAAATTCGTTGAACCAGACCGAGGATCACAGCCCCTATCCCTCAAACGCTGCTCATACAATTTGTTTACGAGTCTACTATTGAAACGTACTGGGGCCCATTTCTCGAAGCGTATTAGTCTAATAATATTAGTGTTTTGTCTCGTAAATAAAACTAAAAAATGAGACAAAACACTAATATAATTAGACTAATACTGTTTGAGAAACGGGCCACTGCATTTTTTTTTTTTTTTTTTTTTTTTATATCATAGGAAGGCAAACGAGCACACAGGCCACCTGATGGTAAGTGGAAACTGTGACCCATAGACATTCGCATTCATAAGACCGCAATCCTAAGACTGCAAATGCGTTGCCAACCCTGAGGCCGAAGATGGAATGCCTCTATGCTAGTCATTTCACCGGCTGTCTTATCCCCATGAACTAATATTATTAGTGTAGTGAGTTTCGAGAAGCCGGCCGCAGCTGGCGGCACTGGCACTGACCGTGGCAGCCGGCGCGCGGCGCGGGCGCGGCCAGCAGCTGGCCGAGCCCGAAGCGGGACGTCTTGCGCTTCAGCAGCGGCGCCGAGTACTGCCGCGGGTACACTTTCTCGCGCTCTGGGAACAACAACTTGTGTCACTTGGACGGTCATCATCATCAGCCTATACTAGCCTATAGGCCCCCGAACACGATCTGCGGCCCCGCTCATCCAAGTCTTGACAGCCACATTGCGAAGATCGTCGCTCCACCTAGTCTGAGGGCATCCTACACTGAGTTTGTCGAACCGCGGTCTCCACTCAAGCTCACGATAACTCCTAACTGCTAATTCGATGGGCTACGTTGATGACTGTTATGTATGTACAATGTACATATATATATGTATGCGTGTAGCTGCGCCTACACACCGCATCGCATCTTATCATAAATCAGTGTGTTACCAGCCAGCTGTTGTCTCACTCGTTCCCCGCGCTCCCATACATATCAGTGGCGACGACTACCCACATTCACAAAAAAAGCAACATGTCCAGTGCTGTGTTCAGGATTTTACCAAGTTTTGATCATAACGTTCAAACATGGAAAACGTACATAAGTCGATTGCGACATGGGTTCATCGCGAACGGAATTAATGCAACGACGGACAGACTTGTGCGGTAGACAAATATAATACTTCAATTCAATTTTTCTCTCGGAATGGCTTCTGTCCATATAAACAACTTTTCCAGAATATAATACTTAGATAGAACCCTATTTATGTCAAGTGACAAGAAATACATTAGGTCATAAATATTCGCATAACAGCGATCACTACAACATCTAAGTCCTTGATCTATCTCATTAGGAAAGTGTTCGGAGTCTTAGCCCCAGAACTAAAACTTCAGATATACAAATTATATCGTCGGCGATATTGCAAAACCGCGTAACTAACAAAATTATGATATAGCAAAATAAACCTTACTGGCTTATGAAAAAGGTGCATTTTGGTCCTTATTTAAAATATTACTAACGCGGTTTTGCAGTTTCACCGACGATATGTAAGACACAATTTAGAGTACGCTTTTCAAGCACGAAGTCCTTATTTTGCCAAAGACATTGAACTACTCGAGAAAGGCCAACGCAGTTTCACCAAGATACCGAGACAACTTAAAAATACATCGTACGAGGAATGACTGCAGGTGCTGAAACTCTCGACTCTAAAGGATCGTAGAGAGCGTGGTGAATTAATAGAATCTTTACACAAAATTATCATAAAATAAAATAAAAAACGTTTGAGTTTTGTTTTATCCTGAATCCAATGAATGATATAGATAGTAAAAATAATTAATCATTGGATTTCTGCAACCGGATTCCATAGTGGCTCAACAATTGAGATGTTAACTGGATGAGTTTTGAGAGGAGTTTTGGAAATACATTATTATTTCTGATAATTACTGTGATATAAAACGCCGTCAAAATCAAATATCAAATATAAACTTTCTGTGTTGGCAGCTAGAAGAGTCCTAGTGGATTGAAGACGTAAAGTAAGAAGGTATTGAGTTCAAATTCCAAAGTGATTAACATAAGAATGTTTTCAATCCACGAATCAGTTCAGCAACCATGCGCTTGCCCAGTATCGACTCACCCAGCGTCCTGTCGGGCTGTGGCGGGATGGTGGCGGGCGCCGAGATGGTCCTCTTGTAGGGCCACTTGGTGCCGAAGGACGCACTCAGGGTGTTCACGCAGGATACGCTCAGGGCCTCGTGGGCTCGACGCACTTTGTACAGGAACCATTCCGAGCTCGTGTCGGTGCTTACTAGCTCTGGAATGAATTGAATTCATCAATGATCTGAAGTTTATTTTCTTACTTGTGGGAGGACCTTGTGCAGGGTCCGTCCGGGTTGGTATCACCATTAACCTACCGCCAAGCAGCAGTGTTTGCATTGTTGTGTTCCGGTTTGGGGATAAGACAGCCGGTGAAATGACTAGCATAGAGGCATTCCATCTTAGTCCTCAGGGTTGGCAGTGCATTTGCAGTCTTGCGAATGCGAATGTCTATGGGTCACAGTTTCCACTTACCATCAGATGGCCTGTGTGCTCGTTTGCCTTCCTATGATAAAAAAACAATAAGAACCGAAATGTTTTTGGTGTTCATAGAACTGAAGGGATCAGAAGCACGGAACTGCTCTCCGGAACCGGTAATGAGGATGTGGCTTCTCAAGTGGGACTGGGCTGGACTCGTGCGCTGAATGCTGACGGACCCCTCTAGATGGCCACCGAAGCAGAGGCAGGCCGAGGAGGAGATGGCTGGAGCATGCACTTAATAGGGACGAATGGCGGAAAAGAGGAGAGGCTTTTTCCCAGCAGCGGGACAGTAAAAAGAACAGATAAAAAATAACACAAAATAACACAGTCAATAAAAGAAAAATTTAAATAAATACAAAATTCTGAAACCCCATAAACCACTCCACTCCATGTCTTCCTGTGGATGTCGTAAGAGGCGACTAAGGGAATAAGGGCTTGTAGTACTGTTAGGCGATGGGCTTGCAACCTGTCACTAATGCGCTGTTAAACACCTTAGCCTAATTATGCAAAATGTGGTTACAGAATTATGAACAAGGTTTTAGAGTTGCTGGTAATTCCGTAGCTCTGCCTACCCCACTTTGGGAATGAAGGTGTGAGTTTATGTATGAAAATCTTTAACCATCTGCCAGAGCAACTAACCCAATTACCTCAAAATAAATTTAAAATCAAACTGTTTACTTGGCTGGTAGAAAGATGTTTCTACAGTATTAAAGATTTTCTTGAAACAACACAGAGGTTTATAAATGATGTTATATACATACATACATACATACCTTCACGCCTTCATTCCCAGAGTGGGGTAGGCAGAGCTACAGAATAACCAACAAATCTAAAAACTGATAGATAACTCTGTAACCACAATTTGCATGTTATATAGTGTAGTATAATTTAGTGATATCAGTATAATGAACACTTTCATATTAAATATTTACATGACTTATTTAAGTCTAGATGTACGGTTCTAACTTTTAAGTTTAAGATAAACAAAGTAAAAAACAAATTTTAGAAAAAAAACCATAAAATTACCTCTAAGATTGTTAAAGTCCACATTCTTGTTAGAATTGATCTGCGCTTCCAAGAACAGCGCTTCGAACCGGTTCAAGAAGAACTGCCAGGTGAGTATGTTGCGGTCGCTCAGCGTGTTGTGCAGCTGGTACACGCACTGCAGCACCATGGCGCGATCCACGATCACCAGGTCAAACTGGGTCTCCAGGCAGTACACTAACAGCTGGAAATGTAAAAAAATATATCACATACTTGTTCGCGCCGACGCTGTGTGATGACACTGATGACTAGTGATGGGCGGCTTTTTAGTTTCAAAAGTGAAACTTTCACTTAAATTTCTGCAATATTCTGAAAGATTCAAAAGAGAAAGTGTCACCTAAAATTTCATGTAATATTTTGAAAATTACCAAAATAAAATCGTTTAATTTCTGAAAATTACTATAGTTTTGTAATGCAACGAAAGTAACGGAGACTTTTCATGAAATTTAAATGAAATTTACTTGTGTCCATCCATTTCCATCTAATTATGTAACTTTCAAGAGCTGTAGTATTCGCAGTTAAGGAAAGTTTTGTAATGTTTCAGAAATCGCCCATCACTAGTGATGCCACTGATGACCATACACCGGATTGACAAGGGCAAAAATGTACCTGTTCTAGTGATTCATTAAATGTCGACTTAGTTTATCGACATCGATAAAAAACAATTTTTAATCATCCATCATTATCATAAGTAATGCCCTTACTTACCTTTTAATTATGTGCAAACCTCTTTTATTCATACTTATCGCAACTTTAAATAACTGGTAGGTATCTGATAGTGACCCTGCACTCGAGTCACTTTTGACGACCATTGAAATTACGTTGAATAACCAATTCATTCGCTACAACAATATTCTTTAGCATTCCGACGAATTGAGAACCGTTTTGTTTTTTAAGTCGGTTAAAAATGCGTCGAAAGAAAAAATATTGTTTATCTTCATGGAAAACCGATCGTTCAGATATAGAAGATAAAGGTACGACTTACTTTTGCAAGAAATGTAAGATCCATATGTCACGACAAAAGTTGTCGATAAACTTTGTCGATATTTAATGAATCACTAGCACTGGTACATTTTTGCCCCCGTCAATCCGGTGTATGCTGATGACCCACGGCGACAAATTTTAAGCTCCAAGTGAATTGTTTGAAAAATTAATTCTTAATCCAATATCCTCACACTTTAATCAGTATATAAGCTACTTCATAGCAGTCAATTCGGATTTACCATGGGACGATCTACTACTGATGCCGGTCCTACTTTATATAGATGATCCACTCTTTGTAGCTCGTAAGGTTTATTGTCTATTGTCTTAGGCTTAGTACCTGTAAAATAGAAGTAAGTGAGGAAAAAAAAAAAAGTTGTAGGTCAATGCATCCATTTGTATAATAAATGAACTGACGTAGTTTTAATGCTAGCATTTCCATTTCCATTAATAATAAAAACGGACCTAGAATAGAGGCACTCCCATAGCAACAGATGACCCAGAGGATTCATCATCATCATGTCAGCCGAAAGACGTCCACTGCTGGACATAGGCCTCCCCAAGGCTCTCCACTCAGACTGGTCTTGTGCTTTTCGCATCCACCGCGTTCCCACCCCAGAGGATTGTGTTGTGTTAATGTCTACCCGCCGAGTTCTGTGCACAATATAGGTAGCAATAAGATCGAGTGCACTGTTTTTGATGCCATAGTGGCTTAAATTCCGCACTAACGTAACATGATCAACACAAAATGCCTTCGACAGATCACAAAACTCTCCAATTACATCTAGTGACTTTTCCCAGGCATCAAAGATATGTTTTACCAAAGTTGAACCGGCATCAGTAGTAGATCGTCTCTTGGTAAATCCGAATTGACTGCTATGAAGTAGCTAATACTGATTGAGTGTGAGGATATTGGACTAAGTTTTTTTTTTATACTTTACGAGCTTAAAATTTGTGGGGTCCGACTTTGTCCCTGACTTAAACAAGGGTATGATCTTACTATGTTTCATCAGATCAGGAAATACTCCAAAATCGACACACTTGTTAAACATAGTAGCTAGGTAAGGCGCAGTTGATTCTAAAATGGCCTGAAGTACTGTAACAGAAAGGCCCCAAAAATCTTTAGCTTTTTTGATATTAAGAGACCTAAACGGTTTGATCACAACTTTAGAGGTGACATGATAAAATTTGATAAAATTCGTCAACCTCGTAACTTTTTTTCTAGTAGGCAACTGAACCTGTTTTTTTTGCAGATTGAAAAGAAAAGATAGGAAAAGGTGTCTTGCAGGATTCTTGACAGTCAAACAATTTAGTTGCGACTAACGCATTTTTAGCTCTAACTTGCCAGTTTTCTTAAATACCTAACATACCGTATACACGTATTGACATTATCCAGTGCCCAACAAGACACCTTTTTAGACTCAACTCGTCTCAATGAAATAATGCGATTGAATAAATAAATATCGAATCTAGCGACAAACTTGGCGTCTTCTCAGATACCACCACTTTTGGCTGCGATTAGAGTACTCGGCCATTTTTTTACAAATATGTTTTCTGACACTTCTAAAGAGTTTCAATATCGCTTTAATGTTTTTGAATTGATACTTCATTCGTTTAATACATTTCAGTTAATTGTTTCCTATCGCATTGATGCGTACGGCATATAATTAACACAATGTTGGGGTCTTTAAAATCCTCACTACGAAACATTAATCTCTGTATTTTTAATAAATGGATATGTGTGAGATATAGCAAAAAACTCTACATTGATATAATTCGTTTATTACTGACTATCCGTATTTGTATCTGATGTTGGCGACGAGCTCGGCTTTCTACTTTATTAGTTTGCCCAAGCGCTCGATAGATGGCGCTGTTACCTAAAAGAAACACGCAAGCGATGTGTCTCCTCTGAATCATAGCCTCAAATATCGTAGCGTACTTCGTGTCTTATTCACAGCACATTAATTATTCGATGTATTGAATCAATTTTTAAAAACGATGCGTCTATAAGAATGCGCGTTTATTTACTCATAAAAAAATTCTTTAATGCAATAGTACATAATACATTACATTCACAAGGTGATGAGGATCAGTCAATTTGTATACAGGCTGATTAAAAATGAAAGACGAGTATTGGAAGGTTGACAAGTTCTGCATAAACCTATCGGGAGTTTATGTAATATGTAGGTGACCAATACTGAATGTCATGCCAATTAGATCACTTTTCTTTTTTTTTTAGTGCACATGCACTGTGATATGAGTCGACGCAGCATTCCGTGTCCCTACAAACCGTTATTTAACTTTCTGAGTTTAACGTTACTGACATTGAAGAGTCAGTGAATGATTAAATAGCGATAAATACAATGATGGCATTGACATTAAAAATAAAATAAAATTGTTTACATGTGCCATTTTTAGTAAATAGTGGTAAAAAATATATAAGATGCTGCTGTGATCCGTGTTTAGATTGCGATGAAGCTGTATTTAACTCTGTTTAATTTTATTTTTATTTTACCGCTTGTAAAATCAATGGCCGGTATATAAATAATCTGGGTGGAAGAAACGATTGCGCTAGTTAAAGTACAGCTAATGCAATCCAGTCACAAAAAAGTTGACCAATATCGGTTAGGCGCGATTATATTGCTTACTAACGCCATCTGGAGTCCAGTAGTGGCTAACGGAGTTAGCTTTAGGTGCGATTATATTGCTTACTAACGCCATCTGGCGTCGAGTAGTAGTAAACGGTGTTACAATAATTGTTTTTATTTTCTACTAGCTTATGCCCGCGACTTCGTCTGCGTAGAATTAGTAATTTGGGTAGCTTATTTTTTATCCAAGCTGATTTTTTATCATTGCTTACTACAAAATAATAAAAGAAAATGATGGTGTTGATTTGTAATCATCAATAATGCGTTCCACCAGAATTTAATTAACATATATATAAATGATTAGTAACTGCTACGTATTATTTAGTTTAAAACGTTTCTGTAAACTACGTTTTTTGTTTTACCGTCTTTGCTAAGACGTGAAGATTTTGTGGTCTTGAGACTGGTGAGCACGCCACATATAGTTGTCCAAGGGAAAAACTGTTTACTTAACTAAATGTACACATGCAACTTTCAGTGTTTGTCCTTGTGCCTTATTTATTGTCATCGCGAATGCTCAGCAATGATCATTTTAGGAATCGAAAAGCTGACAATTAAGTAGCACTTTAACGAAAGTATAGGGTAAAAATACATAAGCAAAAATCCTCTTCTGTTTAGTAATAACTAGTAGCTCGTCGTAGGTTTGATGGACATTTATAAATAAGGGGGTACATATTTAAAATGTTGATTCCATCTTAAAAACTTCCTATAAAGGATGAAAACGGCATTACGGATTCAAAATATCTTTAGATCAAATTTGATTTGAATTTGATAGCAATGATGATCTCCCGGATAAAGACTGCCATGGGCCTATCATCTTCCATGGGCCACAAACTGACTCTATACCAAATTTCATGACAGTAAATCGGAAAAAGTAGACCATAGTATTTTTTTTTAAATAAAATTATGCAATTATTAACTCTCTGAGCCGTACGGTTTGGAGTGCGGAGTAAGGCAGGGGGGGCTAACGTCACCGAGCCTCTTCAATCTGTACATGAATGCGCTCATTGAGGGACTCAGCAACACGCGTGTGGGGTGTTACATTGACGGTATCAGTGTCAACAATATCAGTTACGCGGATGACATGGTGTTGCTGGCTCCCTCAGTGTGCGCACTCAGAGAGCTCCTAGCCCTATGCGAGGCCTACGCTGTTTCGCATGGGTTGCGTTACAATGTAAAAAAAAGTGAACTCATGGTTTTTAAGGCCGGTAGCAAGTGTCCTGCCGAAGTTCCCCCTGTTACCTTGAGCGGAACTGCGCTCACTAGAGTCAAGCAGTTTAAGTACCTGGGACATTATGTTACCGATGACCTTAGGGATGATGTGGACATGGAAAGGGAACGCAGAGCATTGTCGGTTAGGGCTAATATGTTGACCCGTAGATTTGCTAGGTGTTCAGACGCGGTAAAAATCACCTTATTCAAAGCGTACTGTACATCTATGTACTCGGGTAGTCTGTGGGTCAAATATACCCAAAAGTCGCACAGTGCTCTGCGGGTCCAATATAATAACAGCTTTAGGGCGCTGTTACGGCTACCCCGATTCTGCAGTGCCTCTGCCATGTTTACGGAAGCCCGAATGGATGGCTTCCATGCTATCCTGCGGAAAAAAGTAGCATCCCTCCTAGGTAGAATGAGGTGTAGCAGTAACAGCATCCTAAAGATGATTGCGGGCAGGTTTGATTGTCCCTTAGTTGTGGGTCTAATCAGACTTGTAAAATCAAACTTAGATTTTAACTTTTAAATGAATAATGTGTTTATGTGTTTTTGTGTTTGTTATTTGTCCTAAAATCGTCTTAATTGTATTTTATTTTATTTTACTAACCCGATATGGATCTCGTTGTCCGAAATAAAAGTATTTTGATTTTGATTTGATTAAACTTAACCTAGCATTATATAAAACAAAAAATAAAATAGTATAGTTCAGGAAATATAAATTGGTCACTTCTTATCTACTTTGCGATCTTTTGTTCCTTGTAAACACTTGCCGGACAATGAGGAGCCGAGCACGCGTAACCATTGTTAACAACAACACTAATCCTTACCTGAGAGCCGGAGTGACACAAGTTAATTTTCTTACACGCGATTATACTGCTTATTGTCATCGACGTATAGCCTTGAATGGTGCAAACATGTGCCTATTTATGAGTCGCTTCGACACTCGGGCTACTACTCATGGATTGAAAAACATTGATACTTTTTGTTTTTTCTTCTTCACTTGGGTGCAGACGGTAATCTAAATAATTGAAATAACATAATAACCTAAGTAAAACATTATTTTTTTTGTGTGATATGACATTTTCACTGATAAATACCAGTATCATTACTTTTTGTTTATTTTAAATTTTACTGTTCTTTTACATTTAAAATTGTCATGTGCAATTGTGATTGTGATGCAAGTATCAAAACTTTTCAATCCGCTGCTGTGTTGTTCGAAGAACGTGGTATATTTTACGTCTATTGTTTGATATTTACAAAAAGATCTTAGTGAAGATTACAAACGTTCAATTCATATTATGGCCTAGGCAGTGAAGCAGGCAATTGCGGGCCGAGTATTGGTTTAAACGGACGAGTTTGCGAGTTAATTATTTTAAAGTAAGCAATGATAAAAAATCAGCTCGGATAAAAAATAAGCTACCCAAATTACTAATTCTACGCAGACGAAGTCGCGGGCATGAGCCAGTAGAAAATAAAAACAATTGTTGTAACACCGTTTACTACTACTCGACGCTAGATGGCGTTAGTAAGCAATATAATCGCACCTAAAGCTAACTCCGTTAGCCACTACTGGACTCCAGATGGCGTTAGTAAGCAATATAATCGCGCCTAACCGATATTGGTCAACTTTTTTGTGACTGGATTGCATTAGCTGTACTTTAACTAGCGCAATCGTTTCTTCCACCCAGATTATTTATATACCGGCCATTGATTTTACAAGCGGTAAAATAAAAATAAAATTAAACAGAGTTAAATACAGCTTCATCGCAATCTAAACACGGATCACAGCAGCATCTTATATATTTTTTACCACTATTTACTAAAAATGGCACATGTAAACAATTTTATTTTATTTTTAATGTCAATGCCATCATTGTATTTATCGCTATTTAATCATTCACTGACTCCTCAATGTCAGTAACGTTAAACTCAGAAAGTTAAATAACGGTTTGTAGGGACACGGAATGCTGCGTCGACTCATATCACAGTGCATGTGCACTAAAAAAAAAAAAAAAAGTGATCTAATTGGCATGACATTCGGTATTGGTCACCTACACTACATATTACATAAACTCCCGATAGGTTTATGCAGAACTTGTCGACCTTCCAATACTAGTCTTTCATTTTTAATCAGCCTGTATACAAATTGACTGATCTGATCCTCATCACATTGTGAATGTAATGCATTGATGTACTATTGAATTTAAATATTTTTTTATGAGTAAATTAAATAAACGCACATCCTTATAGACGCATCGTTATTCAAAAATATCATTAGTTTATTGTAGGTACTAATTGCTTACTAAAAATTTAAGATACGATATTTGAGGCTATGATTCAGAGGAGACACATCGCTTGCGTGTTTCGTTTAGGTAACAGCGCCATCTATCGAGCGCTTGGGCAAACTAATATAGTAGAAAGCCGAGCTCGTCGCCAACATCAGATACAAATACAGATAGTCAGTAATAAACGAATTATATCAATGTAGAATTTTTTGCTATATCTCACACATATCCATTTATTAAAAATACAGAGATTAATGTTTCGTAGCGAGGATTTTAAAGACCCCAACATTGTGTTAATTATATGCCGTACGCATCAATGCGATAGGAAACAATTAACTGAAATGTATTAAACGAATGAAGTATCAATTCAAAAACATTAAAGCGATATTGAAACTCTTTAGAAGTGTCAGAAAACATATTCGTAAAAAAATGGCCGAGTACTCTAATCGCAGCCAAAAGTGGTGGTATCTGAGACGACGCCAAGTTTGGCGCTAGATTCGATATTTATTTATTCAATCGCATTATTTCATTGAGACGAGTTGAGTCTAAAAAGGTGTCTTGTTGGGCACTGGATAATGTCAATACGTGTATACGGTATGTTACAATATCATGGGATCAGTTAGGTATTTAAGAAAACTGGCAAGTTAGAGCTAAAAATGCGTTAGTCGCAACTAAATTGTTTGACTGTCAAGAATCCTGCAAGACACCTTTTCCTATCTTTTCTTTTCAATCTGCAAAAAAACAGGTTCAGTTGCCTACTAGAAAAAAAGTTACGAGGGTGACGAATTTTATCAAATTTTATCATGTCACCTCTAAAGTTGTGATCAAACCGTTTAGGTCTCTTAATATCATAAAAGCTGAAGATTTTTGGGGCCTTTCTGTTACAGTACTTCAGGCCATTTTAGAATCAACTGCGCCTTACCTAGCTACTATGTTTAACAAGTGTGTCGATTTTGGAGTATTTCCTGATCTGATGAAACATAGTAAGATCATACCCTTGTTTAAGTCAGGGACAAAGTCGGACCCAACAAATTTTGAGCTCAAAGTAAAGTTTAAAAAAAAAACTTACTCCAATATCCTCACACTCAATCAGTATTAGCTACTTCATAGCAGTCAATTCGGATTTACCAAGGGACGATCTACTACCTGATGCCGGTTCAACTTTGGTAAAACATATCTTTGATGCCTGGGAAAAATCACTAGATGTAATTGGAGAGTTTTGTGATCTGTCCAAGGCATTTTGTGTTGATCATGTTACGTTAGTGCGGAATTTAAGCCACTATGGCATCAAAAACAGTGCACTTGATCTTATTGCTTCCTATATTGTGCACAGAACTCAGCAGGTAGACATTAACACAACACAATCCTCTGGGTCATCTGTTGCTATGGGAATGCCTCTATTCTAGGTCCGTTTTTATTTTTAATCTATATTAACGATCTCCCGTACATATATCTGTAGCAGCTTCACTCCATTTAGACTTGCCCGAGGGGGTGATTATTCGGCGTTTGAACCGCCGTCGTTATTGTCTTCGCGTATTATTGAAGAGTCAAAAGTGTATCATTATTTCCGTCATTATATTGAACATCATCATCGTCATCGTCATTTTATTGTCGTGTGGTTGCCGGGTTTGAATAGTGCCGCTCCATGTTTTCCCGTGGATGTCGTGTTAGGCGATGGGCTTTCCACCTGTCACTCTAGGAAACATCTTAGCCTACTTGTGCTAAAGGCGGTTACAGAATTATCAAGAAGTTTTAAGAGTTGTTGGTAATTCTTTAGCTCTGCCTACCCCACTCTGGGAATGAAGGCGTGAGTTTATGTATGTATGTATAATTGTATATTGAACACAACAATGTCGGCGGTTGAAACGCCCGAATATTCACTCGGGAACGGCCAGTGCACCCATTAAAGTAGGAAGTAGGATGGACTAGAAGATACTCACATCAATAGCGTTGTCATGTATAGTGCCGATGTAAAGCGTGGCGCGTTGGGCCACATACACGTTGATGTCGTCCATGCTGGAGATGAGGTAGCAGAACGCAGTAGCCAGCGCGGTCTGCAGCGGCAGACTCGTCTTGATGGGGGAGCCGTCCATGAATCTGACGATAATTTATTTAAAGATAAAGATAAAGACATTTATTCAGTAAGTTGGCCGCACGGGCACTTTTACAGGTCAAGAATCAACCAAGAGGAGACCACTGCTGAGAAAAAACGCCGCAAGAAACTCGGCAGTCAGTCATTTTTTAAATATATTTAATGTTACAATGTTAAACTCAGTGTAGCATTATATAAATCTATAAATATTAAATTAAAAAATATATTAAATAAGCTGCGTAGTTTCAGCGGGAAAACACACCAAAATCTTGCGAGAGAGATAGAGGGAGAAGAAAAAAAAGAGAACACCTACCTAGGTGTAAGTATATAAGACGGTGCAAGACGACCACATAAGATTGATATGTTTTCCTACATCAACGGTGTCCCCCAGACAAGATAAAGCTTTTGAATGTGCAAAGAATATATATTATTGATTAAGTTTCGGGTTTAGGCCAAGCATTTTTGTCTATTAGATAGTCCTCGATCCTATAATACGCTTTAGACATTAACGACTTTTCAAGTAATTTTTAAGTGCTGGAAAGGGTATCTTTAAAACTACGTCAGGTAATTTATTATAGAAATGAATGCATTGACCAACAAATGATTTATATACTTTACGGACGGAGTTGAATATAACAATATGCTCAATGCCTTCCATTCTGAGGGAAGCGGGCCCTGAAGCGGCTACGTTTGGCTTACAACGGTGTCTTACAAGAGCTTTGCTCGCGGTGGAAACACTTGAAGTCACCATTGTACGCTAAAGCGAGTCCGTGTGGCACCGCTCGCTGTGGACGACGGGTTTAAGAGTTAAAAGTAGCGTTATTTTTTTCTTGATCATTGTGAAATTGAGTAATTCAAATTATTATTACAAGACAGACACAAGAAAATCTCAACTCGCTCTCTTTATCTCTACCCCCGTCATTCAAATGCAGAAAGAGACAAATACTTTGGTTTATGTGGGTTGTCTTGCACCGTCATAGGTGAAAGTAATTCCTAAAATTTATATATTTTTTTCTTATTACTACTACTTATTATAGGTAGTTCTTGTGAGTTTTGACACATTTTCCTGCTCAACTGCGCATGAATGTATTTATTTTTTGGTTTATACAGGGTGTCCCAAAAATAGCACGTCACAGTGACACTGGAGATTCCCCAGCCTCAGACGAACCAAACCAGCCTAACATGACCTCAGTAAAAGTTGCACCGTTTTCGAGTTATACCAATTTAAAGATTTTTCCAAATTTTCACCTCTTTTGACATTGTAAGTGCTCGCATTTACTGGGATAGCTTTAGAATTTAGTTTTTTTTATTTGTGCGCGTTTATGAATAGTTGATTAAGATGATATAAGCATTATTATGTCAATAACTAATGTAAAAGTTGGAAAAATACTGCAATGAACTTGACTTAAATTATCATCAACATAATAATTTAAACTTTGAACACCTGCCATAACTTTTTTTTACTACAAACGAAATGAGCAAATAATTTTAAAAACATGCGTATTTTATGCCAATTCTAAAATGGTATGACACATGATATCTTAATGCATAAAAGTAGGAATTCGTATGACATTTGCCAATATGGATCCTCGGAAATCAATGCTAATCTTCTAAAAAATTATCTTGTACTCTACGATATCTCATTTGTTTGTGCTCCTTTGAAGAATATGATTGATTTTTGGTTGACCTTGGTTCAAAGATAATAAAAAACGGGTTTAATTTTCATTAGTTTTTACAGTAAATGTTCGAATTGTTTCCCTCCGACTCTAAGGCACAAATGGCATCTTTGAATAAAATTTCGATTTCATTTTCGTAAACTGGTTTCCGATATGTATCGGGCTGCATTGAAGACACGTCGCCGTAGTTCCTCTTCGTTACTTATTGGTTTTGAATAAATATTGTCTTTCAGAAATCACCAAAAAAAAAAAACATTTTACAAAGCGAAATCAACTTCCGTTAAGAGTGCCGAGTAGTCGTTTCAGTTCCACAAACAAAATCAGAGTCACGAAACGCAAGGTAACGAACTATGAGTAGTTTGGGTCACAGGGCTACAACTGCAATAAATTAATAAACTATCCTACAATTCTTTACATGATAAACTTGCAAAGCGGCTAATCGCGTTTCATTTGTTAGTTTGGTTGCCGGGATCCTTATTGGGAAATGTGATACGAATTCCTACTTTTTTGCATTAAGATATCATGTGTCACTCTGATTTTGTTTGTGGAACTGAAACGACTACTCGGCACTCTTAACGGAAGTTGATTTCGCTTTGTAAAATGTTTTTTTTTTGGTGATGTTTGAAAGACAATATTTATTCAAAACCAATAATTAACGAAGAGGAACTACGGCGACGTGTCTTCAATGCAGCCCGAGATATATCGGAAACCAGTTTACGAAAATTAAACCGAAATTTTATTCGAAGATGCCATTTGTGCCTTAGAGTCGGAGGGAAACAATTCGAACATTTACTGTAAAAACTAATTTATTTATTTATTTATTTATTTATTGTAGGAGAACCAACAGCTTTAACAATTGTTATACTAACTTAAATAGAGGTACAGAGCCAATTACAGGAACTCACAAATAGATATAAATTAATATACATACACCTTAGTGACACGCACAACAGTGCCGCAACTAAATAGGAATTAAAACACATTAAAAAAAAAAAAACAATGCACACATGTAAGACCTAACAAAACTTAAAAGAACTGAGAATATTCATAACATGCCCGACCCACTAAGCTCGCTTATCAGTTCACAACTTGAAGAAAACTCATTCAAAACACATTTTAGTTAAATTACGCCTCACAGAAGGTATTACACAGTTAAATATGTCAATATCAAACTCTCTCGTCAAATTATTCATTCTTCGACTAGCACGGTTAAGAAAACTATTCTGTCTGTATCTGGACGATGTACGCTTAAGAGAAATAGGGGGGAAGTGCCTTTTAGACCGAGATGGAGTAACGAAGGATAGTTCATGTAGCAGCTCAGGACAGTCAATGACGCCAGTTGTGATTTTAAGGAGGAAAATTGAATCAGCTATATCCCGACGCTTATTCAACGGGACCAGGTGGTGTTTCTTACAAATACTCAAGTAATTAGTGGAATTGTAAGGACACTTTAGCTTATAACTCAAATATTTGACAAATTAAAAAAATTAAAACCCGTTTTTTATTATCTTTGAACCAAGGTCAACCAAAAATCAATCATATTCTTCAAAGGAGCACAAACAAATGAGATATCGTGAGTACAAGATAATTTTTTAGAAGATTATCATTGATTTCCGAGGATCCATATTGGCAAATGTCATACGAATTCCTACTTTTATGCATTAAGATATCATGTGCCATACCATTTTAGAATTGGCATAAAATACGCATGTTTTTAAAGTTATTTGTTCATTTCGTTTGTAGTAAAAAAAAGTTACGGCAGGTGTTCAAAGTTTAAATTACTATGTTGATGATAATTTAAGTCAAGTTCATTGCAGTATTTTTCCAACTTTTACATTAGTTATTGACATAATAATGCTTATATCATCTTAATCAACTATTCATAAACGCGCACAAATAAAAAAAACTAAATTCTAAAGCTATCCCAGTAAATGCGAGCAGTTACAATGTCAAGAGGTGAAAATTTGGAAAAATCTTTAAATTGCTATAACTCGAAAACGGTGCAACTTTTACTGAAGTCATGTTAGGCTGGTTTGGTTCGTCTAATTCTGGGGAATATCCAGTGTCACTGTGACGTGCTATTTCTGGGACACCCTGTATGTGAGATTCATTGTTTTATACAGGGTGACTGGAAATTCGCCGTATTCCTTGAAAGGGGTTATTCTACAGCTCATTTGTAACGATTTAAGTCCAGTCAACCAGGGGTCAAAACTCATTGGTTATAGAGTTATTCACGTTTTTAGAATTTTTTAAAAATACCCGCCTTTCTACCTAAAACTAGTCATTGTGTAAAAACTTCGTCATTTAGAAATAAAAAAAGCATTTTTCAAATAGCTAATGAATTACTGATTACGAAAAATAATAAAAAATGCCAAAGAAATGTAAAGTTTTTTTTTATTATTTTTCGTAATCAGTAACTCATTGGCTATTTGAAAAATGCTTTTTTTTATTTCTAAATGACGAAGTTTTTTAAAAATCCTAAAAACGTGAATAACTCGGTAACCAATGAGTTTTGACCCCTGGTTGACAGGACTTAAATCGTTACAAATGAGCTGTAGAATAACCCCTTTCAAGGAATACGGCGAATTTCCAGTCACCCTGTATAAGCAATATTTAAAAAACGAGTGACTTGAGTTTCTTGCGGCGTTTCTTCTCAGCAGTGGTCTCTTGTGAAGCGCTGGTAGATTTTTGACGTGTAAAAGTGCCCGTGCGGCCTACTTACTGGATACACATCTTTTATCTTTTTTTTTTAAGGCGGGAATGCACGTAAATAAGGGTGAAGTTGACGTTTTATGGCAAGGAGAAAGCGTGTTACGTCTATATGCAAATCTGTCATGTCTTCTCATATTACAAAACAAAGTCGCTCCCGCTGTTTGTACACTTAGATCTGTCAAACTACGCGCTACGCAACGGATTTTAAAAACCTAAGTAACCTTGAACAATTGCCGACGCGCGGTGACTCGCACAACTACAACACCAGGACTTACTTGTGGGAGGACCTTGTGCGGGGTCCGTCCGGGTTGGTACCACCATCTTATCCATTAACCTACCGCCAAGCAGCAGTGTTCGCGTTGTTGTGTTCCGGTTTGGGGATAAGACAGCCGGTGAAATGACTAGCATAGAGGCATTCCATCTTAGTGCTCAGGGTTGACAGTGCATTTGCAGTCTTGTGAATGCGAATGTCTATGGGTCACAGTTTCTACTTACCATCAGGTGGCCTGTGTGCTCGATTGCCTTCCTATGCCATAAAAAAAAAACTAGGCGGCGAGGCGAGCTGCGCCCGCACGCCACTCGTCTCGCAAAGTCAAAAAATGTCTCCACTAAATAGGCCCTATGATATACAACAAGATACCCCCAGAAATCAAAAATGCACCGAACATGAGGAGTTTTGTTAATAAAATTAAGGCTAAACTAGTATCTGATGCATATTACACTATCGATGAATTTCTCAACGGTTAAATTGACTAGTATCGACTTATATCTATGTTTAGGTATGTATCTTACTAAAGAAGATATTTTATTTTTTTCTCGGCGCAATCCTTAAGCGTTGTAGCCTGACCTGACGATGACAGTGTACTAGTTTGTCCCGACGATGACAGTGTTGTAGTCTGACCTGATGATGACGGTGACCTTTTCAAGCGCGTGGAAGCGCACCCTCGCGTCCCGGTGGTGGAACTGGTCGCGGACGCGCGCGCAGAACACTTCGCCCCCGCCGGTCAGCGTGCAGCAGTGCAGCAGCACCGGCACCGCCACCGAGCAGATGGCGGAGTGAGACGCATCGCACACGTTCCACAAGCTGCGGACCAAATTTAACACGATTATCATCAGGAAAGAAAGCGAAAGAAATTTGTCAAGATCGTAGCAAGTGGAAAGAAGTGGTCTCTGCCTACCCCTCTGGGAAACAGGTGTGATTTAATGTATGTATGTATCATTAGCATAACCTTTGGTGCTGATGACGTCAAAACGACGAACTATTGCACACGGGGTGCCCTTATTCTGATTCAGATTCAGATTTTATTACTCAATATAACACAGTATAAATTACATGGCATGTCAAATTATATGCAGTTACATTGAGGTCGTCAGAAATATAATTAAATAATAATAGTAAAAGTCAACACAAATACAGAGTACATAAAAAAAGTCAATCTAATATAAGTCAAGTTCCATAAACTCATTCAGCGAAAAGACTGGGTTATCCAACAGAACAAAAGATGCCTAAGCCGGTGCCTAAACATTTCGTCAGATGGTTTGATGGTAAAATCCTTACAGTTAAGAACAGTTTAATCGGAATCATAATATTTATTATTTATTTATTTAAACTTCTTTGCACAAAATACAATAAAGTACAAATGGCGGACTTAATGCCCAATGGCATTCTCTACCAGTCAACCAGTAGGCGAAACAGAAAAAGAAGATCGGTGCGAAGAAAAAAAAAGCGTTAAAAAAACCGTTTAAATAACTGTTTAACTGTTTAATATGAATGACAGCAACAGCATATTTTTACCATAATTCGGTATTCTTTTATACCAGTGCAGAAATAGCCATTTTCGGCGGTGCCTTAGGAGCTTTTGGTTTTTTTATTCTTGATTTACTTGCTATCAAAAATGCACTTTCTGGCTTGCTGCGACCGAAGGGGACTTTGATTTTCCGTTCTGGAATTGGGAGTCTCTTCTTTCAAATTTCTCTACTCTTCTAGAAGATGATTCGGACCACTGAGTTGGGCGCGAATGTGACAAGTAGATTGGGCGGGCGAAGATGAGTAAGAAACAGCCGTATGAGTAACATAGAAACTTTATTGCTCTAAACCTCACACTGTAAGCGATTTTTAACTACCTTGTTGCGACATCTGTCAACGAGTAGCGGTAAACTCACTTTGGGAATATGTGGGGTAGCCCGAGCCCTCTAGCGGTGAGTGGCAGTACCATGATGGTTTGGCTACTGGACTGAAGATGGCGTATGTAAGCAATATTACAAATGTCAACTTGGCGATTATTATTTAAAATAATAGTGCTAAAATAGTATTTAATCATGCAAATCGTTATTATAACATAAGAGCAGTCTTTTATAATGATGATGTTACTCGATTATTTTTGCTCTTATCCATAACAATGTATCCATGAACTCAGAAAGCTTAATAAGGATATAATTATGCAGGACTGGTTCCGGGCCTCAACCATTAATTACTATTCTTTTTCTTTTAATTTCAATCATATTGTGAGCAAATAGGATATTTGACTAATTTTAGAAAACCTTTTTTAATATTAATATGACAAAAAGCACACTGCATTGATATTTCCTTGAGATTCTGCTGTATTATCAAGAAAATCAATGTAAAAGTTTAAATTTTCAAAACCGCGCTAAATACGCTGTTTCTATCATGGCTCTGGCCATATGACAAGTGTAAAGCTAGTAACCTAGGGTGTATCATGGAGAGTGTGCCCAAGAACTGCATGACCTCATCCCAGCCTCCACTTTCTCACATCGGTCTTCCAGACGCCGGGAGGGCTTCCATCCACATGTAGTAGAATACCCAATAGTTCGCACGCAGCGGTTTGCTGCGTCGTTTCTTATTCGCACTGCTAGGGAGTGGAACGCTCTCCCTGCGTCTGTATTCCCGGAATCATATAACCTTGGTGTTTTCAAGGCAAGAGTGAATAGGCATTTTCTGGGTAAGCGTGTACCACCTTCGACCTCGTCGTCACTTAACATCAGGTGAGACTGAGGTCAAAGGCAAACACATTATGGATAAAAAAATAAAAAAAACCACAGCTACAAACCAATCACATAGCGTTTCTGAGACTAATAAAATTTCAAAAAATATAACAATTTTTTTCGTGTTATTTCCAAAAAAATATAAATAATTTAGTTTAAAATAAAGCGAAATATGTTGTTTTTCGCTATTATCTGATAGGATGACCACAATTTGTAGTATATTTTCAATGTTGTCAAATAGCCTATAGACGTTATCATTGGAACCAAAAACTCGACCCCTGGTTATCCTCATACACCCACTTGCAAAGAAACCGTAGATTGAATATACTGTTTGGGATTATATGTAGCAAAACGGAAAACGTTCCTATTATTAACGAAGAAAAATAATGAATAAACATGCTTAAATACAGGATTACGTAGGATTTATATCAATTCGTCGGTGATACAACTAAACCGCGTAACAAACAAATGTATGATAGAGCAAAATAAATCTTACTGCCTTATTAAAAAGGTGCAATTTACTCCTTATTAAAATATTACTTACGCGGTTTTGCAGTTTCACCGACAAATTGCTATTCTTGTGGCTTTATAAGGTTCATATTCTTATTTCTAGTCACTCACTTGTCAATGAGCAAGTTCTCCTGGCACCAGATGAGGAACCCTTTCTGCTCGGAGAGGGCATCAGCGTTGAGGACCAGTACCTGGAGGCACTGGAGTAAGTGGTACAGCACGTTGGGGTGCGAGGTGTTCTTCAACTCCTGGAACCATGAACAAGTGGTTGCAGGAGCTACTCAAGGCTTTGCAGAAAATGAACAGGTAATTTGTCGCTTAGATGTCCCAATCAGTTCGCCATGACTTTCAGCACTCCTCACCTGCAATAGCTGGTGGATGTACTGCAACTCCTGGGGCAACTCCTCGATGCAGAAGTGGAACTTGCCAGCGGAGGTGGGCCAGAAGTTGGTCATGTCTTCTTCCACGGAGTCTGCCATGGCCTCGTGGTCGCCCAGCAAGTTAGGGGTGGATACCTGACAAAGAGGATACAAGGAGTTTAAATCCTCTTTTTCTGCACTCTGTTTAAGGCCCAGTTTAACAGAAAGACTAAATTTTTTGATACCGTCTCCGCCATTTTGTCATTTTCATCAGACGAATCTAACGACATCTACGTACGTACGAGTACATACCGACATTCGTACATACAGGTAAAAAACATGACCATCTTACTTTGGCAGTACCTGCCTACGATAACAATGATGAAATGTACAGTAACCCTTACCATGAGTTAAAATTACCGTACTCTCTAGCGAGTCGAATCATCTTTCCCTCTCAGACCTCGTAGTGTTCTTATAGAAACCGAGGGACAGAGCATTCGACTCGCTAGCGAGTACGGTAATTGTAACTCATGCTAATTACCTCAATAGGTCTGGAAAAAAAAAACAATATCAATTAAATAAACACTACCTATTGAGACCTCTGAATACCCAGTATATCATTTAAAAAGCAAAAATAAATACAGTACCATTAATGGTGCAGTCCTATATTCAAATACCGTTGGTAGAGTTGTGACGTCTCGTTAAAATTTGACACAAATGTCATAACGCTACTGCCCGTAAGGAAAACGATTCGTTTCTTGAATATAGGAACCGGGCATTAACACACAAAAGAAAAACATCCTCCCATCACACCGCAGCGTAATCCAACCAAACTCACATCAGCGGTTGCAGTGGCGACGTCCGTGTCCGTCAGCGTCACGGTGTGCGCGGTGGCCATCGTGGGCGCGTCGTTGGGTGGCAGGTTGGTGGCCATGTCCAGCTGTTCCGTGATCGTTTCTACGGTCGCCGTCATTATCTGCAAATATTTCAGGAACACATGAAGTCAGATTTCTTCACATATTATAAAACAAAGTCAGTCCCTCTGTAGGGTAAAGTCACCAGTGTTCGGTCAGAGACCTGTAGTCGGCCTCTCCGTATACTTTGTATAAGTGGGAAGAGAACGAAAGATAAATTACCCACTCTTCACACTCATATAAGGTCGACTACTGGTCTTTGGCTGACTACTGGTGACTTTACCCTATGTAAGCTTAGATCATTCAAACTACGCTACTGATTTAATGCGATTTTCGTCAATAGATTCAAGATGAAGGTTTTTATGTATAATAAATTGAGGTTTATATACGGGTTTTACCACAAAACGTTTTACGTTTCTTCCGATATGAGAAAGTTAGTAAGGGCTATTATTTTGGATAAAAAAACAAAAAAAACTTCCAAAATAAGAATGAACAACGAGTAACAACTTTTCGAACAGCATTCTACCTAATCCCTCAACGTGCAATTTGTTTTCAAACTTGAAATAAAAATAGTTCGGAACATCCATATGAGAACTCTAATGTATCTATTCATGGTTATGTTAAGCAATAAACAAAGGTTAAACCTACGAAAAAAAACAACATTAGTTAACTGGTAAAAAAAAATTAACATCAAACTACAGAAAGAGTTATTTAGAAAAAAAAAACATGATTAAAATAGGATAATGAAAAAAACACTCCTTTGAACATTGCTTAGAACAAGCTTAAAGCCAAGTTCAAAAACGATTTAAGTAGAAACGTTTCAATGAAGTCTTTTCGTATATTAAGAAAAAAAATAAAGCCTACATTACAGTAAAAACATACACGTATTGATTAGTTTTATCAAGAATGAATGCGTACTCGATATATTTTTATTTAACAAATAAATGAACTGTAACTGTAATATAGACCTTATTACAAAATATTTAAAGCACACATGACAAAGAGCAAGGAAGGACATACTTGCGTGTCGGCGGACGACTTAGTCACGGTTTCCGATTCGACGTCGCTTATGAGTGACAGTTGCATGAAATGAACAAACTATACATCTATATAGACATACATTCAACACCGAAAACGGGTACATGTTAGCAGCTTGCCGTATCAACACGAAAAGCATATTTATTTCTATATTTACTAGAAATCAACAAAAGGTGGGAAGAATAAAAACGTCGTAACTTATAAGTAGTTATACATAAGTTAAGGCAGAGAGCTGTTTGTTACCGACATGTCGATTCCTAGTAAATTTAGTCTCATATTACAACGACAAGGTACTAAAAAGTACATTTTTGGAGTTTTTATAGCAACAGGAAGAGAAAATCAATCGTAGAGAAAGAAGATACGCAGCTATGTAGAAGGGGGAAAGATTAATCTTTATGTTGCCTGAGTTTATATATAATTTGATTTTATAAAACTTGGCTTGCACTACCGTGCACTTATGCCAATGTCACTTGGAATTTCTGTAAATGACTTAAAATTCATTCTTAAAAGTTTTTGAAGACAATACTGGCAGTGTCAATCAGAAGTAAGAAAACATTAAAATAACCATCACAGTAACTCTGAAAATATCCTATGACGAGATATCCTTAGCGTTCTTTTCGGGGTTTCACTTTCCCCAAGTATTAATTACCAAAATAGACAAATTGTGATTTAAAATACTATTAAACACAACGTCAAGGATATCCCTTGGAACAGAGACATACATTCATAATCTAACACGTAGGAAGGCTAAAGATACATGCAAGGGGTTCGATCCTGAGGGCCTATTATGGTCGTGTTTATTGGTGTGGATAAAACATCTGTCTCTTTCCGTCTTTTTCTGAGCGAGAGTGACGGATGCTGTATCCAACGCGATAAATGCGACCGTAATCCGGCCCTGGGCACAAACAAGCCATGATGAAGCCGTAACTTACACATTTATACTGGATTTATTTAGATTCAACTTATTTATACAAGAAACTTGCTTTCTCACTTAGCGTATTCAAGCTGAATGAGAAAGCAAGATAAAATGAAAAAATCGGACACAATACGATGACGTTTCATTATTCACTACATCAGGGGTTCTATTCTACTCGTAAAAACCTAATTGCTTTTCACATGTTATCGTATTGTTTGTAACTCGGCCGCCATTACTATAAAGTAAATAACAATTGTTATAACGTTGACGATACGATAACATGTAAAAAGCGATAAGGTTTTTCCGAGTAGTATAGAGCCCCTGTACATATTTAGATTGAAGTTGTTTATGTTATTTGTAGTTATTAGATAAGACTGGCAAATAAAGGCGGTGATTTATTGGGTTGTGTGCGAAACCGGTAAGATTGCTACCGGGAATCTGTATTTTTCAATGTAGTAATGGAAAGGTGTTTTCGTTTTTTATAGTTTTATTATATGTTGGTACAACGTACAGTGGAGCAGTCAAATAAAATGCATTTCAATAATAGGCACAAATTTCACTAGAGTTTATTATATAATCGTTGCATTCACTGCGTATATTTCCTGAATGTCTGTGTCCTTGTCATTTTAGGCGACAGTAACAGTTTACCATCAGTAGCCAGTCTGATTGTTTGCCTTGGCCATAATTTTTTTTTTTACTGGCCGTCACTCTCCAGACCTAACTGCTTCTTTTGCTAGTGTCGTGCCAGCTGTACATAATCATCGAGTCACCCCGAAACAGTTCAAACGTGAGTGTGTATGGCCAAAAAACGTCTAAAAGCTTGATAATAATATTTTGTCTACTTTCATATCGTAAAGTTCGAAAGATAAACTTCAAAACGAATTTGTATTGGCATATTTTATAAACACAATACCGAAAAAAAAAAAAAAAACACTACAAAATAATGTTATAAAGTAATTTTTTACCATTACGATACATGTTAATCCAAAAAGTTAATGTCACCAACGAGGTTCCATATCAATTTTTTTTTTATTATGGAACGCACATGCGGTTCTCGTCATTTTTACAGCATTACAAAAAGTTTTCATTCCAATTTTTACTTGTCTGTGACAGCGCCCGCTTTAACGCATGAATTGAATACGTTTTACTGTAGTTACTTTATTAACTTTGATCTTTTATTTAGTAGGTTTAATCGCAATGTATGAGAGTAGATAAAGTAGCGGCTCGGTTCTTAAACACACACTCGTGTTTTAATACCCCTCATTATGCAACAATTTAATAAACTACTATTATGTGTTTGAGTACATTTGTTTCTAATTTTATTTTGAAATGTCCCTGTCGCGGAGTGTACAGTGGGCACAGTGAGTCGTGTGTGTGCGGCGTCAGGGGTCCCGGGTAACGTACGTGCGGCATGTGCACGAGCACGCCGCCCACGGAGGCCTGCGCGCGCGCCGGCTCGGCCGCGGCGGCGCGGGGCTCGGCGCGGCGCTCCGCCCACGGCTCCGGCGCGGGGGGCTGCCGACACGGAATACGGCACATCAGTTATATCCCAAACTAAGCTCTAGTCTTGTACAGTCAACAGCATAAATAAGTGATCATTTCTGTACCTTGTCGCTTTCAATCGTTTCACTTCCTATAACATTTCAAATACAACGTTAAAGTGACAAGGTACATAAATGATCACTTATTTATGCTGTTGACTGTAATATGGGTCCTACTAAACAACGACATAAATACCTGTATAAGTATTTATACAGGGTGCCTCTGACCTTGGGGCTTTAAATGCAACGATCTATTCTAAACACTAAACTGAACTACTTTTGTTCTGCAACATTAAAAAATAACTTGAGTTCAGATAACTAATTGATGTTTAAGTCTCAATTCAATCATGGCCATATAATCACTATCTCATGGTACGGGGGCGACATTTCCTTGGTACGGGGGCTAAAGGAAAATGGAGAATTGGATCGCGTACATTGAAAATTATATTTAACTTGTATGAAAAAAAAAAAAAATTAAGTTGGACATATATTTAACAACTTACAGAACACAATAAGCTCAGTTTCAGGAGTAGAAACGATCCATGCATTTAAAGACCCAAGGTCAGAGGCACCCAGGGTGGAAAAAACTAACGCAACATGGACAGCAGCTATCTTAACTAGCAAGTTCTACGCAAAGGAGATTTACTTTTTTTTTGAAAACAAAAAATATTACATTGGATTTTTGAAAAATACTAGGTACATTATTGCCTAGGAAGTGAAGCAGGCAATTGCGGGCCGAGTATTGGTTGCTCGCAAGCTCGTCCGTTTAAAAATACGAGGCCCGCAATTGCCGTTCCTGCCGAGCCATATACGAGTATAGTTAGTGCTTTTCTCAAAAATCGCAAGTAAAAAATTGTGTTTTTAATTGCAAACAACCAAAATTTTCACATGAAAAAAATATTACTCTTTACCGCCTTTATGTTTATGACAAGGAGAAACGCAAGCTTTTTTAGAAAAAAAAACTCAAGCTATTCCAGACAAAAGTGACCAAAAAAAAGTTACGTTTCGTTTAAAATATGGATGTATAAGACTTGTGCCCTGATTTTATTATGGCCGTTCTCACTTTTAAAAAGTTACAGACTAGAAACAATGAAATCTGTATGCAACATTGCGGGCTTGTGTAGCGAGCACGCAATGTATATTTTTTTTTATTTGGAAACTGTCTGTAAACTACGTCCTTCGCGTCTCAGTATGGAGTTAGTAATGTCAACTTTTCCGGTCATTTTTGAGAAAAATCCTCTTCCTTAACCTGGAATTGAACTGGCCGAATATGACAAAACAATCAAGGGACCGATTTTTGACTTTCGAGCGCTCGATTTCAAAACCGACCGGTAGAAAATATTCGAATGCGAAAATATTTCACGATTTATTTTCGAATGGTCACAAATTCCATATTTTTAAGATTTTCACTCGAAACTGAGGGATTGACTAAATAATTGTTAAGTTGGAACTTGTTTCATTATACGCAGAAAGTCGGTGTTTTACCGGATTTTTTTATTCATATTTTAATTGTGAATAAATTTGTGAAGCTAACAAAAGATGAAATCATAACAAGCAATTTAATATTTCAGTGGGAATAAGATTTTTTTACGCTTATTTTCCAAATTCTTGACTGGTAATAAATGTAGGAAAAATGAAACGCTTTCTCGTCTGTGGATGTCTATGGCATTGTGCTAGGTTTGTTTATGCTTCGTGTACTTCCCGGCATACATACCCAACAGGTTTGAAAGATATCAAATGATACTTTCTATTGATAGAATTCAAAACGAATACCACGGACCACTCGTGTTCATATTTTCTATCGCTCGCAAGTCAAAAATACCATTTCATTGTTTTTTGTCACTTTCGAGCGCTTGTTTTTGCTTGCAATTTAGGCCGCGTATGGTAGCATATTTGAAGACTCGCTTACATTGCAGCATTGCAAGCGAATACATACTGGCCACCGCCGCAGACCGCATCTGTCTGTGAAACGCTTTAGGCAATAAGCCGGATGGTCGGTGCTACATGCGTACTGACCGTGGGCTGCGGCTTGGGCTTCTCGGGCACCAGCGCCCGCACGAGCCGCACGGCCAGCTGGTGCCACAGCGCCGACGCCTCGCAGTACGAGCAGGCGCCTTCCGAGAGGCATTGCGCTGGGGAGTGCAGAGTCATATATAGGTTTGGAAACAGTATTAAAAACCGGCCAACGGCGAGTTGGACTCAAACGATCTTTACCACCTTGCGATTAAGGTTGAGTACTAAACGTGAACAGTCCCCATACAAAATGTTTTAGTTTCCTAGTTTTTTTGTATTGGTTTTGTCATAGCGGCATAATAATAATATATGGGGTGTCCTCTACAATCACTCTAAATTTGACGCTTGCATGATACGTTTTGATGATAGAAAATAAACGAAGTATTGTACTGTTTGTATGGGTGAATCAACTTTTAAGGTACTCCCCATTTTTCGACATGTTTTACCAATAATAGGTTTTTAGAAAAACTATATTTTTGTTAATGACGTGGCTTACACGCTTATTAAATCAGACAAATAGGCTCACATTTGAAGTTATTTGATTTAAAATAGTACAGTTTTAAATAATAATATAGTTGGTAACGCAGGGGACAATGTTGTCCCTAGGTTTTGTATGGAAAATGTGCATTTTCAGCTGTAATATTTGAGCTGTTTAACGTATAAGGTCTGTAAATTTGGTGGTCTGATTTTAATATTCATAGATCATTTTTAACCATAAGTCACCAGGAAAGTTTTAAAACCGCAAAAGAAAAGGAGTACCTTAAAAGTTGATTCACCCATATAGCACGAGTTTCTGAGACTTGACAGACTTGCAGACAGATGGACGCAGGGGAAGAGTTTATTTGTTAATTTTGAAAACTATTTTTTAATACAGTTGCTCAAAAAGTGGTACTTTTCGTAACAGTAAATCGTGCGGAAAGTTGGTTTTTCCGCACTAGTGCAATTTACTTTTCCATTTTTTTTAATACACTGCCGTGCATCCAACCAAAGAGTTTGCATGTTTAAATAAAGTATCAGGAAAGCAGAGGTAATAAGAAGGTGCGTACCGCAACTTAGATCACAGGCGATAACTTGGCACGGTTGTCGGCGCACACGACACAGCGTGGATGACTCACACACGTCACGTCACGTTGTAATGTTTATGCACTCCTAGTATTTTACTTTTTTTTCAGTGATTGTGTTCACAAGTTATCTCACTTCAGAGCTCCGGGAGGAAGAGGACAGATCACACATTTTTTTCGCAAATGTATTCAAAAGTCGTTTTATACGCGTGCGGAACTGTCATTTTCACTCGACACACCTCGGGACTCGTGCAAAATGACATACTATCCGCACCCGTGCAAAATGACATACTTTCCGCACCCGTGCAAAATGACATACTTTCCGCACCCATGCAAAATTACATACTTTCCGCACCCGTGCAAAATGACATACTTTCCGCACCCGTGCAAAATGACATACTTTCAGCACCCGTGAAAAATGACATACTTTCCGCACCCGTGCAAAATGACATACTTTGCGCACCCGTGCAAAATGACATACTTTCCGCACCCGTGCAAAATGACATACTTTCAGCACCCGCTCAAAATGACATACTTTCCGCACCCGTGCAAAATGACATACTTTCCGCACCCGTGCAAAATGACATACTTTTAGCACCCGTGCAAAATGACATACTTTCCGCACCCGTGCAAAATGACATACTTTCAGCACCCGTGCTTAATGACATACTTTCCGTACCCGTGCAAAATGACATACTTTCCGCACTCGTGCAAAATAACATAATTTCCGCAAATGTACTATATCAAACATTAGCTACCATGTTCGATCGTGTTGCTCTGGTTGGACTTGAGCATGAGCCGCAGCAGCTTGGTGGCCTCGCTGCTCACGTTCTGAATGTTGATGCGGCGGTGTTGCAGCTCCATCTAAACAATAAAAATAAAACTTGACAAGAAGACGAAACATTTATTTAGTGCTAATAAGCAGACCTAGGAATATTTATTATTTATTTATTTTATGGCATAGGAAGGCAATCGAGCACACAGGCCACCTGATGGTAAGTGGAAACTGTGACCCATAGACATTCGCATTCACCAGACTGCAAATGCACTGCCAACCCTGAGGACTAAGATGGAATGCCTTTAAGCTAGTCATTTCACCGGCTGTCTTATCCCCAAACCGGAACACAACAATGCAAACACTGCTGCTTGGCGGTAGGTTAATGGATAAGATGGTGGTACCGACCCGGACGGATCCTGCACAAGGTCCTCCCACAAGTAAAACCACAAGTTGCTCGATATTGCGACCGGTTGCCATTAAATAAATACACATACATACACATACATACCTTCACGCCTGTAATCCCAGAGTGGGGTAGGCAGAGCTACAGAATTACAACTTTAAAAAGTTGTTGATAATTCAGTAACCACAATTTGCACAAATAGGCTAAGATATTTACCAGCATATTAGTGACAGGTTGCAAGCCCATCGCCTAACAGTACTACAAGCCTATATTCCCTTAGTCGCCTCTTACGACATCCACAGGAAGACATGGAGTGGCACTATTCTAACCCGGCAACCACACGGGGTATTAAATAAATAAATAATAATAATACGTTACCTGCTTGAGCAGTATATCAAGCATCAATATGCAGCAAGTCAAGTTCTGCGGCCGCAGCAGGTCTTCCTTCTCTTTCGTCTCCTTGTCGGTCATCTCGGTGAACTCGGACGAATCTTCCTTTCCTTTCATACCAGCTAAAAACACGAAAGATCCACTCAGGTTAAATACGGTGATGATATTAATGATAAAAATTGAATTTGAATTCAGAGTGTTGTCGTCGGCAGGTGGGTACTAATCTTCTAATATTTTAAAGAGGTAAAGTGGGGAATAGGTGTTTACCCCTATATTGCAAATTTCATCAAAATCGTTAGACCCGAATCGAGAACTTGATTACAAATATATCTGCAGTACAAATACTAGAAATAGTTCCCCGTTCCTTCCCGTTGGGGGTCGATTTTCGGAAAATCCTTTCTTAGTCCTCACCAGAGGTCGGAATAGGCAGTGCCTATTTGCCTAACATTCGCGGGAGGATGTAACTAAGAGTGGTTACAACCACCAAAAATAATGTTTTTTTTTTATTGAATGCGGGACTTCCGGGATTATTTAATAATACATAAATGTGGAAATTGATACTATAACTCAATATCACATGTTAAAAACATTTTCTTATGGAGCGTCCCCATTATCAGCAGGGTCGCATAATGCAGGTGGTAAGTACACGGCTAAAGGAGTCTCGATAAAATAAACAAGGTACCTATGTAAAACAAAGTAATGAGGTAAAATAGTAAGGTAAAAATATATATTACGAAATACTTTGTTTGTTTATTTACATTAGAAATAAATCTGAATATATGTCATTTAATCATGTAAAATTGTATTTCCACATTTACGTATTATTAAAAAAAAACGGGAATCCCGCATTCGATAAAAATAAATCATTATTTTTGGTGGTTGTAACCACTCTTACGTACGTCCTCCCGCGAAGTTTAGGCAAATAGGCACTGCCTATTCCGACCTCTGGTCCTCACTTACATCATGAACGGAACCCCTGTGCCAAATTTAAATTTCTAGGTATAGGAGTTTCGGCTGTGTGTTTATATACAGGGTGTAAGGGACGGCTCACCGAAAACTGAAATCATAGCTGCAGACCATTGTACTGGACTGAAATTCAGTGGAAATTTTCCCGGGAAAACGAAAATTTTCTCGTTGTTTTTTCCATGCTTTTGCATATAAACTGATCTAGGACAACACATTATGACATACTGAAGCTCATTATGTAAAAAATACTGTGAAAACGGCATTTTCACGTAAAAAACGAGAAAATTTGGGTTCGGTCCCGTTGGCCTTACTTGCATTTAGCCTTGGCGAGCAAAACGGCTCAGTAGTACACTGACCAAGTATGCAAAATGACTTGGTTATATAATGCCATGGTTACAAAATTGTCTTAGTTTCTGGAAGACTTACTTTGCAAAACGTCTAGGTCGTGAAATGCACAAGTAGGCAGAATTACTCAATATTGTATAAGGTCTTGATTGTATTAAAGACTATGTAATCAAAATATCTTGTTTGTTTTAATGTCTTAATTACAAAATGAGCAAGTTGATGTAACGTCATAAATGCTAAACGACTATATTGTATGAAAAATGAGTATAAGGTGCTTTTGGGGTAAATTCGAACAAGGGGTGAAGTCGAAAATCACAAATATCTACTAAACTGGGAACAGTTTCTACGCTGGCAAAACATGGCAAGACGCCATTTTTAACTGCCCCCGCTTCGGTATCAAAGAAGAAATAAATATAAGATCGTAAGGACACAAATTATACTTTACCCAACATAACATGACATGATAAAATAATGTATTGTCATTTATACAACCTGGACAAAATTGCTACTTAAACATTTTTTATACTTTACGATTTAATACTTTACGATTTATACTTTACGACTACATAAGTCTTTATACTTTCAAGACATTTTACTATATTGGCCATGAAGATTATCTAGACCATTTACCCATTAAAACATTATGACATTAAGTCGTTTTACAGCCAAGTCATTCCGTCTATACTATGCCCTATAGCAATGAGGGCGTTTTACAGACCAAGGCATTTTGCTACCCGGACAAAATACAACTAAGGTGCTCTGCCCGCCAAGGCAAAATGCAAGTAAGGCCAACGGGACCGAACCCGAAAATTTTAGTTTTCCCGGGAAAAATTCCACTGGATTTCAGTTCAGTACAATGGTCTGAAGCTATGGTTTCAGTTTTCGGTGAGCCGTCCCTTACACCTTGTATATATACCTATACAGGGTGTAAGGGACGGCTCACCGAAAACTGAAACCAACGAGACATTTTTCGTTTTCCCGGGAAAATTTCCACTGGATTTCAGTTCAGTACAATGGTCTGAAGCTATGGTTTCAGTTTTCGGTGAGCCGTCCCTTACACCCTGTATAAGTCAGTGAGTCAGGTTTGCCTATTATTTATACACCCCCTTGAAAAGAAAACGGGCACTTTAAATTTTTTCAAGTACTATTAGATAAGATTTTATGCTACGAAATAAAGAAGAAAAATAATGATTTTGTATAAATAATATTAGTTAAATGCTATAGCATAAAATTTGATTTATTTAGTATGTTTAGAATACTTGAAGAAAACGAAAGTGCCCGTTTGCTTTGCCTCTTGCAGTTTAGTATAGGTAATTACATATTACTTATAGGCAGGGCTGGGCAGTATTTGAATTACTTCTAATTGAAATACGTATTTAAAATACAAATACGTATTTAGTATTTGTATTTCAATTACTACCTAAAAATGTAATTTGTATTTAATATTTTAAATACCCGACGCCGAGGTATTTTGTAATTAGTATTTCAAATACTTATTGCATCAAAATACATTTTAACAAATACATTTAGCGATCTTATTATAAATGATAAATTGATAATAAAAATTAGCTGATTCGTACATAGACTATAAACACTAGCACCCAGAGCAGTTAGGCCTTATTCCCACGGGCGTTGCACCAACGCCAAAATGCGCACTAGTGTCAAATTGCTGCTAGTGCTATGTGCTACCTGATTTATAAAAAAAGTGTTCATACAATTTAACACAAGTTTATGCTCGTCAGGACCTGTAGAGAGATTGTTTTCTTTAGCAGGTTTTATTCACTCCCCAACAAGAGGCTGTTTGTCTGACGGTACTTTTAAAAATCTAGTGTTCATGAAAGGAAATTCTTCTTTTGCTGCTGACAAATAAGACTGAGCTGGATTAGTTCTATTAAAGGCTGTGAATGTATTTTGTATTTTTGTAATTTGTATTTTAATTAAAAATGGTTAAAATACTGTATTTTGTATTTTATATTTCAAATACCCGTCTAAAAAATATTTTATATTTCGTATTTTAATTACATGCGAAAAAGTAATTTGTAATTTGTATTTCAATTAAAGCAAGGTGTGTATTTTGCCCAGCCCTGCTTATAGGCATAGCTGGGCGTTAACTCGTTAATCCGTTAATCGTTAATTAACGAAGTTAACATTTTGATTAACGGATTAACTTTTAAGTTAACTTTTAAAAATGTTAACAGACACGTTAACTTCCGTTAATATGCAGAAGTCCGTTAATCGTTAATCCAATGCCTACTATTAACCGCACACACTGCGGCGCGGCGCGAAAAATAGGTTCAGACAAGTTCGAAACGACAAGTGCCGGGCGGCGAGTGGCAGCGAGTGAAAGAAAAACAAAACTAGATATATTTTGCCGGCGCGTTCGAGTGAGATAACTGCGAAGAGGTTAGTTTCGTTTGATCATTTCATTACTTAGCGCCGGTGCTTAGAGTGACGAGTGTTTTCTTTGTTGTCCAGAACCTAAACCAACAGGTTTTAAAAGTTCACTAACGCAACGATATAAAAATGCATTTTTTTTACACATATTAACGGATTAACTATTAACGTTAACTTGCGTTATTTCTTCCGAAATGTAACGCTTTAACGTTTAAGGAAGCTAACTTTTTTGTAGCGGATTAACGATTAACGAAGTTAACTATTTGATTAACGGTGCCCAGCTATGCTTACTCATACTCATACTCATACTCATTTATTCATATTTTTCGATAAAATTACACGTCAAAGGTTACATTATTTTATAGATTAATTAGATGTAGGTACATAATAGAAATATATATCAATTTACATTTCAATTAAAATTACTAATTACAATACATTATGAATTATAGTAGTCGTCAAGTGAATAAAATGCTTGTATAGTAAGCCATTTTTTCAATTTGTTATAAAATAAATCATTGCAATCAGTATTTTTTATTTCGTCGGGTAGTTTATTATAGATATTAGGCCCAGCAATACTTATAAGTTATTATTCCGTTATACGTGAAGTGACACATACCTGTAGGAGGTTTGAAGATTTTCTCCGGCAGTTTAATGACGCAGTGACTGAATAGATCAAACAGCTGCGGCAGAGGGATCTTTACCTCCAGAAGTGAGATGGTCTGCAAATTAGGAATACATTTTCTATGAAAACAGGGAAGAAACGTAATTAACATATGAGACTAATTTAGTGTATCGTTTCAAGTACCTAGTTAATAGAAAAATGAGGTTTCAACATTAATTACTTGTTGTAAGGATAAATAACCAACAGTATATGAATAGATATGATGAGAAATTAAAAATCACTCAATTTTCCTATTCATCAAACCACTATCAATCAACTCAACCCAATGCCACCTCTAATCCACCTAACCCTTGGACTTCGAACAGACCTGGAACTACTCCAAGCTCGGCATTTCTGTCTCCGGCTCATTAGAGACCCTGAGACCGGCCAAGATGAAGAGGTCCCTCTTGTCCTAAATTTACATACATACATACATACCTTCACGCCTGTAATCCCAAAGTGGGGTAGGCAGAGCTACAGAATTACCTACAACTAATTTAGAATTCCAAAACTACCACCACCTAACCCTTGGACAGTGAACAGACCTGGAACCACTCCAAAACCGGCAGGACGGTCTCCGGCGTGGGCTCGTCCGAGACCTTGAGCACGGCAAAGTTGTACAGGTTCCTCTCGTCCAGGCCTAACATGGCGCCGTCTGGCTCCAGGATCTTGCATACTGGAATCTTCAGCTCGGTCAACTCCTGGAAAGTAAATAAAAGGAACATTTTTATTTTAAACTAGTTTCTGACCGCGACTTTGTCTGCATACATTTCGGCTATGGTTTTTTCTTCTGGAACTTCAATTTTCTGGGGTAAAATCTATTCTATGTCCTATTCCAGGACCTAACCCATATGCAGGGCTGGGCAAAATACACACCTTGCTTTAATTGAAATACAAATTACAAATTACTTTTTCGCATGTAATTAAAATACGAAATATAAAATATTTTTTAGACGGGTATTTGAAATATAAAATACAAAATACAGTATTTTAACCATTTTTAATTAAAATACAAATTACAAAAATACAAAATACATTTACACGAGCGTTGCGCCAACGCGAAAACGTGCGTTAGTGTCCAATTCAACCAATCAGGTAGCACATAGCACTAGCAGCAATTTGACACTAGTGCGCATTTTGGCGTTGGTGCAACGCCCGTGGGAATAAGGCCTAACTGCTCTGGGTGCTAGTGTTTATAGTCTATGTACGAATCAGCTAATTTTTATTATCAATTTATCATTTATAATAAGATCGCTAAATGTATTTGTTAAAATGTATTTTGATGCAATAAGTATTTGAAATACTAATTACAAAATACCTCGGCATCGGGTATTTAAAATATTAAATACAAATTACATTTTTAGGTAGTAATTGAAATACAAATACTAAATACGTATTTGTATTTTAAATACGTATTTCAATTAGAAGTAATTCAAATACTGCCCAGCCCTGCCCATATGTGTGCCAAGTTTCATCCCAATCTGTTCGGTGGTTAAAGCATTATTGAGTAACCAACTTCCAAACATTCAAACAGTCTTATTTGTATTATTAGTAAGATAAGATAAGATGGTTAAGACTTCAGGTAAAACGGGGTTTAGACATTTTGTGGTGAGAGTACCGAACAAAGATCTGTCGACCTTTTTAAAGGACGAATTCCGAGTGTGTCATATTTCGGCGATTTTTTGCGATGGTCCGCGGGCGACGGAGGACGGATATCAGATTCAGATTCAGATATTTTTTTGATAAAATTTAGTATTATACATGTCATTTAACAATAGATCCTTAAAATAGGTAGATTAGTAAAATAATAAAATTAATAATTTAGATAAATTTACAATATCAATATACAGGGTGTATTGCAAGTCGTGTGCCAAATGAATATGGTGGGTAGCTAAGGTCACTTGCAACACGTTTTGGGCCAATTAACACTCATCCTACCCACGGTGTTTTTTTTATATATTTTTTTAAAAAATCTCGGTATCTTCCAAAAGTTAACCATTTTGTTCACCTATCTTTTTTTTTAAATGTGACAGCACAAAAGTACTTATAGTTTTTTTATCTTTAATGTTTGCGCATTCGAATGAAATGTTATTTTTATTCATATAGTAAACAAATAAAAAAATATTAGCCAACAAAGTGTGAAGGACAGAAAAATAAAATCTTCACGGTCAACTTTACGGCACAATCAAAAAAAAAGTAGAAGCTCCTCAGATCTTCCAACATCATAAAAACTTCTCCAATTCCTGACAATTCTTACGGTATACCACATGTTTAGAATCACGTTCAGTTTTTCGTCAAAATATGGTTTCAATCTCAAATGGTGGTTTTATTCGGTCAGTAGATCCAGCCAGTTAAATGGGCTAAATGCACAATACAAAACGCAATATGGTTAAAAATCATCTTTATTTTAATAATTACTTCAAATTTTGTTCAAATTCATTCGCGACACCTTTTTCGTATTTCTACAGTAGTTGTTGTACGAAGTGTCATTTCTTGCCGCATTACTTGTGGGAGGACCTTGTGCAGGGTCCGTCCGGGTTGGTACCACTATCTTATCCATTAACCTACCGCAAAGCAGCAGTGTTCGCATTGTTGTGTTCCGGTTTGGGGATAAGACAGCCGGTGAAATGACTAGCATAGAGGCATTCCATCTTAGTCCTCAGGGTTGGCAACGCATTCGCAGTCTTGTGAATGCGAATGTCTATGGGTCACAGTTTCCACTTACCATCAGGTGGCCTGTGTGCTCGTTTGCCTTCCCATGCCATAAAAAAAAAAAAATATATATATTGCGAACGCGTCATTAATTTTTGCGATCAGATGCTCTCTGCTCTCTACCTGTGTTGCGTACACTAGCTCTTTGGCCCTTCCCCAGACGTAAAAGTCAAAGACACTTCGTACAACAACTGTAGAAATACGAAAAAGGTGTCGCGAATGTATCAATTGTGGAGGAAGACAATTTGAACAAAATTTGAAGTAATTATTAAAATAAAGATGATTTTTAACCATATTGCGTTTTGTATTGTGCATTTAGCCCATTTAACTGGCTGGATCTACTGACCGAATTAAACCACCATTTTAGATTGAAACCATATTTTGACGAAAAACTGAACGTGATTCTAGACATGTGGTATACCGTAAGAATTGTCAGGAATTGGAGAAGTTTTTATGATGTTGGAAGATCTGAGGAGCTTCTACTTTTTTTTTAATTGTGCCGTAAAGTTGACCGTGAAGATTTTATTTTTCTGTCCTTCACACTTTGTTGGCTAATATTTTTTTATTTGTTTACTATGTGAATAAAAATTACATTTCATTAGAATGCGCAAACATTAAAGATAAAAAAACTACAAATACTTTTCTGCTGTCACATTTAAAAAAAAGATAGGTGAACAAAATGGTTAACTTTTGGAAGATTCCGAGATTTTTTCAAAAAAAATATAAAAAAAACACCGTGGGTAGGATGAGTGTTAATTGGCCCAAAACGTGTTGCAAGTGACCTTAGCTACCCACCCTATTCATTTGGCACACGACTTGCAATACACCCTGTATAATAAAAGACAGTAAGTGTACGAGTATGTTTGGGTCAACGATGGGTTAGCGGGGGTGGTATGACGATGCGTTTAGACTAGTGATCCCCAAAGTGGTCTATATAGACCCCCAAAAAAAAATTGGTGAGCGGAAAAAGTAATGGGAGTCCACGATGGTGGTATCCCTTTAAAGTAGGTTGTGACTTTAATAAGGCTTTCCATTTTTGCAATAATCCATATTCGTACACACATAGTAGAAACCTACTGACTGTAAGTTTCTTATAAATATATATTTAAACATATATATCCATAGGATAAATTAAGTTTTTATTACTAAGCCGGCTAGACCTCCAACTTTATCCGTGCAAAAGAAGCCGAAGATTTTTTGATATTAGGTTAGTGGTCAATTACTCAGTGGTCTACGAGACCAAAAAGTTTGGGGACCTCTAGTTAGACCCAGCAAAGGAGTGCTCTAGAACATGTTTTGTCTTTATTTTGACAAAGAAAACGTAAAAGATAATGCATAGAATTCTTGTTCGTTCGCTTGGTCAAAATCGGGCCTGACAGGAGCGAAAGTCGGCCACCGTCGCTGTTGACCTCACAGAGCATATCGGATCTCTCCGTCTAATTAGCAGTTTGAGAATGCTTGTATGATCCGTATTTCTTGCCCGATTTTAATTTTCATTTCCCTTTCGGTGAGCTCTTTTATTTTCATGTTTTATCATTATTCCTCATTGTTAATTTTTTTGGGAAAGGAGTACTGTTTATTCCTGAAAATCAGCGCTGCGGCTCCGTGCCAGAGCCCACGCTGACCTGGCACACCGTTTAGGCTATTTTATTTTTACTAATAACTTTTTTAACTATTACTACTATAGGTTAGTTTAGTTTTTGTTTTCTCAAATGTATGTATTTTTTTTTGTATTTTTTGTTTTTATTTAATAACAGAATACATGAATCTATCTATTCTATATACCTATTCTAAATCACTTACTATGAAATACTCTCAAATATATAATGATAGTTTTCTCAATCATTGAGAATATTTTATGTACAGTATTAATTTTAAACAGAATCTGTAACTTTCTCTTTAAATTAGGAATGAAACAATGTCAATATCGACTACCCATTTTTTAGGGTTCCGTAGTCCACAGGCATTTTACTCGAAAACTACAAGATGTGTATTGATGGTTTTTTTTGGAGTATAGTAGGTGTCTTCCATAAACCGGTGGGGTCCGTTCATTTGACCGAAATACGTTTGGCCGAATGAGTCGTTTGGCAACTGTTTCATTTCCCAACCCGCATATATTTCTGTAACTGTGAATATTTCAGGATTTATTTTTGTACCATTGTGTAGACTATAGGTTAGGTTAGGTTAGCTATTTTTAAAAAAAACTGAAATATTTACAGTTACAGAAATATAAGCGGGTTAGGAAATGAAACAGTTGCCAAACGACTCATTCGGCCAAACGTATTTCGGTGAAACATTAGTGAACCTAAACCGGTACTTAATTTGATAGTAAATTAACAAAAATAAATATTTCTATTGGGGAGAGGTCATTTGCAATCATTTTGGTCCCATAATACCCTCTGGAAAAGTGAATCATTTCTGAGATAATATGAATTTAAGTTTATTGCTAAAAAAGTAAGGAACGCATCTTCAAAAAATGAAAAAAATAAAAAATGCACTTTAAATAAAAAAAATATACTTAGCTTTTGTACAAGGTAAAATTGCTGTTCTTATGCATTTTATTTTAATCAGTTTATCGAACATAAATGACACAAAAGCAGAAAAATTTACTAACTTTTGCACAGGGTATTCAAATATTGGTATCAATATGGGACCAAAATGATAGCAAATGATCTCCCCCATAACCCCTAGAGGGGAATAGGTCGACTTACCAATAACCCTGTATATAAGTCTAAGTTCCCGTTACACGAAACCCTACCTCACAAGGTGGCAGATCAGAAATGTAATATAGTGATAGATCTGAATCTCGAAAACAGCTTCAAAGATTTTGATGAAATTTGAAATATAAGCGCTTACGGGGATGAGAAATCGATCTGTCTTGAAAGTTCGTTTTCAACGCGAACGTCGCACGGTCTTCCAGGTACTATAAAAACAAGAATCAAGTGTCCACTATTGGTCCTTGATCATTACTTTGATCCTATTGGAGTAACATGTCCAACCACCATAATCCCAAAGATTATGCAAGAATCGTGGTCTAGAAAGCTTCATCGTCATCATCATGTCAGCCGAAAGACGTCCACTGCTGGACATAGGCCTCCTCCAAGGCTCTCCACTCAGATCGGTATTGTGCTTTTCGCATCCACCGCGTTCCCGCGATCCTTACAAGGTCGTTACTCCATCTTGATGGAGGCCTACCTACAGCTCGTCTCCCGGTCCGCGGACGCCACTCAAGAACCTTCTGACCCGATCGGCCATCAGTCCTGCGAGCGATGTGCCCCGCCCACTGCCACTTAAGTTTAGCTATTCTTCGGGCTATGTCGGTATCCTTAGTTCTACTGCGGATATCATCACTTCTGATTCTATCACGCAGAGAAACCCCAAGCATAGCCCTCTCCATAGCCCTCTGAGTGACTTTGAGCTTCCTTATGAGGCCCATTGTTAGCGCCCACGTCTCAGATCTGTAAGTCATCACTTGCAACACACACTGGTCAAAGACTTTTGACTCCAAACACTGCGTTAATTTGAATGAAAAGGTGCTGCGAAGCTTCTCGAACGCTGTCCAGCCGAGTCGGATTCGACGAGTGACCTCTTTCTCAATGTTGGACCTACCTAACTGGACCGTTTGTCCCAGGTAAATATAGTTGTCAACAACTTCGAGCGCAGAGCCTCCGACTACCACGGGAGTTGGCGCGACATGGACATTGGACATGACTTTCGTCTTGTCCATGTTCATTCTCAAGAAAGCTTACCTGGGCCGAAGAATTGCACATAGATCTGGCTAAAAAATAGCTATGGTTAGAACAAGTGCACCTCATCAATGATAGTGTAATAGCCAGGCAATTGAGAGTGCTCCTGTCACACTGGTTCCATCGCCCTGGGCGCTTTGCTCACTATATATGACTTACTGTTATGACGAAGAACAGCCACTAATATTTTGACGACGCCCTGGCCTAGTTGGTAGTGACCCTACGAAGCTAGCGGTCCTGGGTTCAAATCCCGGTAAAGGCCGATATTTGTGTGATGAGAGCGAATATTTGTTCCTGAGAGATTTGTTTTAAGTATATATTTCTCTATAACTTTAATAAAAATATTGCGCCCACTTCACTAAGACTAACCAATAAAATATTGAGCTAGTTGGCTACAAAGCAGGAATCTGAACAAAGCAAGATGCGTAAGTATTATGCCTACACACAAAGCAAGATGACTAACAAGCATGACGCTTAAGAAGTATAATGACTACCAAGCGAGTTGTCTGAAAATAAAGACGCCTGAGAAGTATGATTTATTAGATACATTTTCTAAAATCGTTAGTTCTTAGTAGCAGAATTTCTCCCATGAGCTCAAGCAAAAGTTTTACCTTTACCTACCTACCTTTTTCGACCTATACATACATATAGTTATAAGTTGTTTGTTAGGCATCTTGCTTTTTAGTCATCTTGCTCGATAGGCATCTTACTTTTTAGACATCCTACTCGATAGGCATCTTGCTTTTCAAACATCCTGCTCGATAGGCATCTTGCTTTCCAGACATCCTGCTCGATAGGCATCTTGCTTTTGAGACATCCTGCTCTGCTAAAATTTTGATTAACGGATTAACTTTTAAGTTAACTTTTTAAAATGTTAACAGACACGTTAACTTCCGTTAATATGCAGAAGTCCGTTAATCGTTAATCCAATGCCTACTATTAACCGAACGGCACCGCGGCGTGGCAAGAAAAACAGGTTCAGACAAGTATGAAACGACAAGTGCCGGGCGGCGCGTAGCAGCAAGTGTGTAGTCTGAGAAACAACGATGATGACTAGGAATACTTTTTCAATTCTGTCACTCAGTCTATAGAAAAACCAAAGAGCTCTAACTCTATAAAGAGTAAAGCGCAAAGTCTCGTTAAAATGTGTCTGGACATGAAATCAAAAGACTCGTTCAAAGATGCTGCATTCCTCGGGGAACAGATATTCATAAATCTATTCATTAAATACAATACTGCTATACCCTCAAGCGCTGCAATTAAACGTCTGTTTTACACGGGTAAAGACATTTTAACTCCAAAACGAGCCTCGCTTTCAGACGAGAACTTCAACATGTTAATGTTCATGAAAGGGAATATGCACCTTATGCCCTTTTGTATTTTGTTTTGTTCCTATCCTGTTAACTTACAGAACCTAAACCAACAGGTTTTATAAGTTCACTAACGCAACGATATAAAAATGCAATTTTTTTACACATATTAACGGATTAACGATTAACGTTAACTTGCGTTAATTCTTCCGAAATGTACGCTTTAACGTTTAACGAAGCTAACTTTTTTTGTAGCGGATTAACGATTAACGAAGTTAACTATTTGATTAACGGTGCCCAGCTATGCATCTTGCTTTATAGACATCCTGCTCGATAGGCATCTTACTTTTTAGACATGCTGCTCGATAGGGATCTTGCGTTTTACACATCCTGCTCGATAGGCATCTTTATTTTTAGTGTTCGTAATTAGACATGTGAGCAGCGCCTATTCGCCGCCGATTTACGTTTTACGCACGCCGCTGTCATTTTTTCTACGCCGCGTCGTCGGCGTCACTCGAGTATTTTAATCGAGATATCTTAGCCTCGAAATAGATACCGTTGAGGATTTCCGGCAGCCATCTGTGGTCTTCATCATCAATTCCACTTCTGCAAATAGTTCTTTCCAAGAGCAAATGCAAGAGTTACTATGAATGACAATAATATTACATACATTATTATTATTTGGGGGGGTTGAGGTGGGCCTTGTGAGCCATTTCGACCATTGCTGATATCTTGTAGCAGCCCTTTGTTTTAGAGCTCACCGCAAAGGCCCGTTGCGTCCAGGAATTTCAAGATGCTTTGGGCAGTGAGGAGTTGTATCTCTTGTGGGTCCATTATATGTCGCCCTAGGTAGATACTTCTGTTGCGCATTAGTGGTCCGCAGGAACAGAGGATGTGCATTGCTGTCTCCTCTGTCTCTTGACAGAACCTGCATATCGCGTCTTGTTTCATACCCATTACAAACATACATACTTACATATGTTGCTCGTCCGAGTCTTGATCAGATTATAAGGATTCAGATTGGTGCCCGCTTGTGACCTGCGAGCCTAGTATGGTTGTTTTATCGCGAGACAAAATGTGGATAGAGCATCCGTCACTCTCGCACTTATAAAAGAAAGTGACGGACGTTTTATCCACATTTGTCACGCGATTAACGCAGCCATACTAGGCCCCCTGATTTACCTAGCATTATCCAATTCGCCTAATCGCATCTCGGGCTACTGTTGATATCGAATGGTGTCTTTATCATATTAGTTAATCTCTTTTAAATCTGCCATCCTGCCAAAGACACCTGACTAAGTGCACAGTAGTTGTATTAGCATTTTAAATGTAATGTGGTTACCAATAGCGTTTATAATAGTTCGACTACTACATTGCAGTAAGCAGCCGTCTTTGCTAGGATGGCAGAAATATCAACCTAATACCAAACAAAAAAAAACCTTTTCTCATAAGTCGTGTTGTCAGTGGTTGACACAATAAAAATATCGACAGTCCTGTTATCGATAACCACCACTGTAACGTCATAGAGGAAATAATTGTACATAACAGGATTGTCGATGTTTTTATTGTGTCAACCACTAACAACACGTCGTTCGCGCTAGGAAAAACTCTAGGTGTAGTCATAAGTATTTCAATAACTATTAGGTGGCGTGGCCAGCCTAATCACTCGCTTTGACACTTATTCGCCTCAGCTTTCCTTACAAAGATTGTATAAGGCACTTGCCCCACCGCCAGCGAGGACGCTCAAGACACGAACAAAAGATATAGATCCCGTGTCAATAAAAGAGACGCACATATCAACAGTTGATCGCTGGCTGTTAACACTGCTGGCGAGAACTCTATCCACTAGTTTGTCGAAACAGAAGATATAGATCCAGTGTCAATAAAAGAGACACATATATCAATAGTCGATCGCTGGCTCTACTCGTTTCTCGCTCATCGTCGGCAATGGGACCAGTAACTAATGAACTATTCTAAAATAAAACCAAGACCTGAACACCAAATAGTTTATAAATTGTTTGTCACTAAATTTTGAAATTTTTTGGGGAATTGAAGTTTAAAGAAAAATTAAATCTTCCTTCCTTCTGAACCCACATCTTGAGATCCGAAATTAACTGTTTTATTTTAACGTAAAATGCATTTTCTGTATGTTGGCATTCAACAAGAATAATAAAATATACTTAACTGAATCCAACAAAATAAACTATAGATCCTAGCATCATTTCTCTCTCTCCTTCCTTCTTCTTGAACGCTCCGTCCCATTGGCCCCATCAATTCTTCCGTCACACAAAGCTGAAAATCGGTGCTCCATAGACTAGGGACTTTTTTTTTATGTGTTCAACTTCATGAGACAATTTGGCTTGAAAACTAAATAGGAATGGTTTTTTTTCGAAGAATGTGTATGAAGCATAATGTATATGAAGCATATGTTTTTTTGTGATTTATGCAACGTTAAAAGATTATGCAGACGTACATTTTGCGTATGACGCTCAAAAACTATCAAAAGTAAAGAAAAAAAACGATTAAAAGTTTTAATTTAATAACTGCTATATTTATTATTTTATGTACACACTTAATACGTCCTCTATTATGCGTTCAAAACCCGTAGGAAATGACCAGCATTATTACAACCAATTTTACTATGAAATCTTCATTGTCTGTGGTACAGATTTTTGTAACGTTATGATTATGAGTTAAAATTTGAAACAGCTGTCAACTCAAGAGGATCTCTATTCTAGTATTCGTAAATATTTAAAACAGTTATCGACTCGAAACGTCAATTCAGTATGTTTTTTTAATATATACCGCGCGGCATTTGATCTCGAGTGACTTGAGAATAGGGACTTCATTCGTTTAACTATGATTTTTTTTAAATTGAAAAGCCGCCGTTATTGTTGTCATATTTGTATGTTGGTTTTTTGCTGTTACGAAAGTAGGATAATATGATATGTGTGTAGATAAAGTAGTGTATGCAACTGTACATAATAAGGCCTTAAAACACTCGTGTGATTCTATTATGAAACACGCAGGCGCTCGTTTCATAAAACCACACTAATATTTTAAGGCCTCTCATTATGCATAATAATTTTATTACGTCTCTATAATAATTACTCTGATTGGTCGGTTAGGAGAAGAGCACTGGCGGGGCGGCCTGGGATTTTGGGTGCTAAAGTATACAATCAGTCTGTGATAGGTATCTTTATTAAAGTATCACGTTACAAGTATGTATATTTAGGGTACCTGAATATATATAGGTAGGTACCTATGAGAGATGCACGAGTATTAGATCACACTACAAATATTTATTTCAATAATGACTATGGATTAGTTTATCGTATGATAATGAAGTTATATAAATAAAAGCTTTCAATGTCATCAAGTAACACACACTTACTAAGTAGATACAGCCAAGCAACGAAGGGGGACAATAATAGATTATAACCTCTTGAAGAAGCTTGCTGTTGATAGTAAATCAAGTTCTCGTTACAAAAAAAAATATTATACATGGTGGATCAAACAAAGCAGGTCGATAGGGAACGTCTAGACCTATCGAATTCACCCCCATGTATGTTCAGCGATTTTTACTAATTTCGGAGATATTGATCATTTTAATCAGTTTTTTTGTAATTTTCCCTTCTGATGTCCATGTCACGAAAAATGTACAGTGGCCCCCTCATTAAATTCGTGTTTTCTAATAAACTAAAGTATTTTCTTGAAATCGGACGGTGCTTTTTTGTACTACAAATGAAAATACAACTTATAGGACACATCACAAAGATTAATAACAATTGACAATTGAGTTATCAACTTAACAGAAAACAGTGGCCACCTTTAACTTTTAAGCTGACAACTCAAAGGGTAATTGTTATCAAAGTTCTTTACGTATCCCATAAATTGTGTTTTTACTTGGGTTACAAAAAAACATCGTCTGATTCCAAGGAAATTCTTTTGTTAGTTAGAAAACTCAATAATAGTAATGGGGGTGCCACTGGACGCTCGACGTTTGCTCGGTTTCATGTTTCATTTCATAAGTATTTCAGTGGTATCTTACATAAAGAGAATCATAATATGTAATATTACATTGATGAATAAATAAACTAAACTAAACTAAACATTACGAATCAGCGAAGTTTTAAACCCATTTGCCTGATTATTTTCAGTTTTTTTTTAAAGTTATCACATAAAGTTTGTTTCTCCATAGGTGTCCGAGTTGCTTTTCACTTTTTATGGAAAAAAACACAAGGACATAAGTGAAAATTACAGAAATTCAGTTTAAAATGATCAATATCTCTGAAAGGGTGATGGGCAATTTTGTATGGACCCCGTCCCCACCCTCCAACAGTCACGGGATGCATGTTTATATGTTCGTTAGGACCCAAAACAAGGCAAAATAACTATTTTAGTAGCTAAATCGATGGGATTTTTTCTATAAAAAAAACCTTTCAAGAGTCATGCAATGCAAGAATGTGTTCATTTTTAAACCAATTCCATACGATATGATAATGGTTTTCCAAGAAAACCCCATACATAGGACGATCGTCGTCATAGTAAAAAATCATCAGGTTGCCAAGATCTATCAAATGAAATATGTTTCGTTCCTGTTGGTGGGTGGGGACATTTTGCCCATTGTCCTTTGTAAAAATCGCTGAATATACATGGAGATGTATTCGATAGGTATAAACATCCTCTATCGACCGTCTTCGTTTGATCCACTTCGTCTTTTACACCTCAAGGAATTTACCGAACAAACAGCAATTCTACATTAACATCATTTAAAAAATGAATAAAACTGGAGCATTTAAGGAGGCTCAGCAGCAGCAGCATTCCGATTGTTCCGTCTCTCAGCCAGCTGCCTCTCCAGGGCTACCCACTCGGGGCGCCTGGCGCGGACGCGGGCCCGCATCTCGCGCAACTCCTGCGCGGAGATCGGCTGAACCACGGACCGCATCATCCCTCCCAAGGCCATACGGATACTCTGTATCTACCGAAGGTGCAGAGTACCGCATGCCACAGCAAACAAACAATGAAACAACAATGAAAAACCGAAATTAACATGGAGTTTATATGGCTCACGACGTCACATTGAATATCGGGTTTCTGTCTAATCGCTGTATAATTAGCAGTCTAAAATGCTTGTACAATCCGTATTACTTGGCTAATTTTAATTTCACTTTTGGTGAACTCTTTAACGGTATTTTAATGAGAATTGCGATTTAAAAAATCCATGCATACTCCCTATCGCCATTTAGCAGCTTCGGCGGCTGGGTCAGAAGGAAAGAAGAAACCGATCATGGTGTGACGACAGACCCTTACCGAATCCTGCTGGGTGCCTGTCGTGCTCACGCGAGATTAAATGGGTGAATCAACTTCTAAGGTAGGTACTCCCCATTTTTCGACATGTTTCACAAATTATTATGTTTTTAGAAAAACTATATATTTATCCCGTGTGGTTACCGGGATAGAATAGTGCCACTCCATTTCTTCCCGTGGATGTCGTAAGAGGCGACTAAGGGAATATAGGCTTGTAGTAATGTTAGGCGATGGGCTTGCAACCTGTCACTAATACGCTGGTAAACATCTTAGCCCGATTTTGCAAAATGTGGTTACAGAATTATCAACAAGTTTTTAGAGTCGTTGGTAATTCTGTAGCTCTGCCTACACCACTCTGGGAATGAAGGCGTGAGTTTATGTATGTATGTATATATTTGCCAACGACGTAGCTTACACGCTTATTAAATCAGACAATTAGGCTAGCATTTGAAATGATTTGATTTAAAAATAGTACAGTATGAAATAATAATATAGTTGGTAACGCAGCGGACGATGTTGTCCCTAGGTTTTGTATGGAAACTGTGCATTTTCCCCTGAGTTACCAGGTTTTTTCAAAGATTAAATAATATTTGAGGTGTTTAATATGTAAGGTCTGTAAATTTGGTGGTCTGATATTAATATTCATACATTATTTTTAATGATAAGTCACCAGGAAAGTTTTGATACCGCAAAAGAAAAGGAGTACCTTAAAAGTTGATTCACCCAAATGCGTGCTATTGAACGCGCGTGTGAGGATATTGAACCCAGGGGGCCTATTCTACCCTCCTAAGCAAAAAAGGAGTATTTCGATAAAACCCCTGTAGCAATATCAACCTCATTACTTACGGAATAGAATTCAAACTGCATTGGTTATTAATAAATATCAGGGGACAATAAATATCAGGGGACAATGTCACACCAATTGACAACAATTCATTTTGTGCTAAGGTAGTAAAATAAAATACGGTTTCTAGATTTTACATTGCTGATTACAGTAAAAATATCTTTGGATTTTTTTATGCAGTAGTTTTTTTATATTTAGGAAAAACAGCAAAAAAAGTTGGATTGTGAATGTTAGGAATACACTTATAGTGCCCTTAGTCCATTTATTACCAAAGGAATTCAAAAAAATATACAACTGTTATGTTCATTGTTTATCTTTCTGACGGATTACTTGATTCTGACGACACGCTTTCAATTCTACGCAAAATAGTTTATTTATTTTAATGGCGTCTACAAATTACGTAATTAATTAAATTACGCAAAATAACAAATTTGTGAACGAACGACAGCGAATGATTGACATGACATGACAGTCAGTTCTGTTTCTGTTTAAAGTTACTTTTTTTTAATTTTATATCAGGCTAAGATCACGACATCAGTATTCCTAACTTTGTATATACGGTCTTTTTAATGACTATTTCTTTAATAAATTATTAACGAGGAATTTAAGTTAAATAAAGAAAAACCAAGAAATACGGGTAGTCTAATTTTTAACCAGCTATTATAAACGCGAAAAAACAATAATGGTTTTTTTTTTGAAATGTTGTCAATTGACCTAGTCCCAATTTAAGCTCTAGGCTTGTATTATGGGTACTCTAGACATCGATATAAATACTCATATAGAGAAATTATATACTTAAATACATAGTAAACATCCATGAGGAACAAATCTTCGCGCTCATCACACAAATATCTGCCCTGCCGGGATTTGAACCCAGGACCGCTAACTTCGTAGGCAGGGTCACTACCAACTAGGCCAGCGCGTCGTCAACGTCGGTTATTGAATTTGAGATACTGCTGTATTGCTCAGGTCAGGAGGGCAGTATTACCATCTGTCCCGAAGACGTAAGTTGTGCAATCCGAATCGCTCAGAACTGGAAAAGTCCTGGGTAGGACGGGTTGCACAACTTTTGGAGCCTTGAGCGGCACATGAGTATTTAGCAGCGCAACTCCACAATGTCCTCGTGATCGGTTCCTTGCCACCTTTATTAACAACCGTTTGCAGCGTATTTAAAAGTGTATGAAATAGTATTACGAAAAAGCACCCGAAACCGACGTACGCGCATGAAGAGATTGATGAATGTAGAGGAAGCGAAAGTTGTATGTTTAGTTCGGTGCACCTGGCGTTCCATAGTCTCTGCCTACCCCATTGGGAGACAGGCGTGAAGTTATGTATAACACTCTCGGTCAAATAATACGGGTCAGAGTGCGTTTTTCATACAAACGAGGCTATTTTGAAGCCTTGGTTCTAGGGCATTGGTTGTTTTGAGTGAGGTTTAATAGTGGATACTCTGAGGTTCAATAGAGGAGGTCAAAAGTGCTTAAGATACCTAACTGATCGCACAATCAGGTAACACCACAGCGAGAGAGTTTGGCTCAGCATTCGGATTTCTTTACATTATATTGCCATTTTAGATGTTTTTCTGAACATACACAATTCCGGCGTTAACCGCAGATTCAATCAGTTGGGTATCCTAGCTACTCTGAAAGTCTTGTATCGATGCTCGGGGTGTCCATCATCAGATTTCATTAAAAGCATCCCCTGGCGAGGAACCAACGCTTCGAAATAGCCTCTTTAGTATGAAAAATGCACTCTGACCCGTATTATTTGACCGCGAGTGTATGTATGTATATATTACATTTTTAAACATATTGCGTTAGTATAAATAAATGCCGAAGTAACTTCAACGCGTACTGTTATAATTTAAACCCCAATTTATTCAAATTAGATTTAATTTAATATCATTTAGATTCTGTTTAATGGTTTATTTCAGTTTTATACTAAGTTAAAACTGTTTCGAATGGAATAATGAGTTTTGTCGATGATGATAATTCTGTAGCTCGGCCTACCCCACTCTGGGAATGAAGGTGAGTTTATGTATGTATGATGGCGACTTTTTTTAAGGCCATATTGGGACTGTGTTTAATGTAATAAACAATTGGGTTATATTTTCTCGCATTAATAGAGAAAAACACTTTAACACCAGCCTCGGCCGGGAAGAGCAGTTGCTGGACTTATATGATAGAGCGGCTTTAACTGCGTCTCGGCAGCGCTAACTTATACTCGTCCCGCAAAGGCCTTTATGCCCGGTCTTGAACGCAGAACTTCGCGGTCTTATTTTACAATAGTAAGGTTATCATTTCCTAGCATGTGGTAGAAAATACACATTTAATAAAATAGCAATAGTTAGTTTGCAATAGCAAACGTTTTGGTCCCTCCTCAAAATGGATGCAAGGTTGGCTCCCGTGGTTCTAAGTTCTCCTCAGCCAGTCAGGCGAAGCTAGGTGGCCTTTCGGCTGCTTGGATTGACTACAAGAAGGCCTATCACCCGGTGCTTCACTCATGGCTCGAAAGCATCTAGGAGTTGTATAAAACTGATGCAACTTAGAGGTTCTTTTTAGGTGTGTGTGTGTAGTGGGTTCTGTCCGTGCATTTGCTGACATGACGAGTAACTACCGGAACATTATTCTGAGGGAAGGATTTGTCGCGCGTGCCGTCACCCAAGCGAGTCCTTCAGACATTTAATTTCCTCGACGCGGTACGGTTTGTCAGGAGGTTTCTCTCAGCAGCCCTACCCCGCTGCCGGCGGCACCCAGTTTTATATCTTAATATTTGTAAAAAACTTAACCTGCAGAATTGAAATAAACATCCAAAAATCCCTGATATAATTATATCAGGGTACAGTCTCACAGAAATTAACCTAGTCCCAGCTCTAAGCTACTATGGGTACTAGCCAACGATGTAAATACTTATAGAGATAAATAAAGAGTTATATATAAAGAAGCATCCACAGCTCATCCATACCTGGGATAACTCGGGGCAAGTTCTAGGGATTTGATATCGATAAAAAAGATGTCGATATAATTAAATTAATACATGTGCACATTGCACATTCTCGATTACTGTAAAGAGGTTCGATGTCATATCTGATATCGAGCCTCTTAAGATAATAAAAGTATGCGGATGTCATTCCAATCAAAATGACAATATACTGTCAGTACCAATCATATTCGTACGTTTAGCAGTTTAAAGTAGATATTTTCAACTAGACGGCAATCATTAATACCGACGAATATGGAAAAAATATTGATTGTATATTATGAAAACTGTTGTAAAATAAACAAATAAATATACGTGTCAATTTGTTTATTTTTTATCTAAAAATGAGGAGAAAATAAGTAATATTTATTTATGTCGAATAACATTTAGATGTTGCCAGTAACATCGATATATTTTATATCGATAAATTATTTTGCTACATCTCTTTCGTACAGATGCCCCGAGTTATCCCAGGTAAGCTCATCACACAAATATTTGCCCATACGGGAATCGAACCGCGGACCGCTAGCTTCGTAGGCACCAACTAGGTCAACGCGTTGTTAATTCTTTACCACAATATTTGACGAAGCTTTTGCGGTTGAGTGGCATAAATCGTCGGTGAAACTGCGAAACCGCGTAAGTAACATTTTAAATAAGGAGCAAAATGCACCTTTTTAATAAGACGGTAAGGTTTATTTTCCTCTATCATTAATTTGTTAGTTACGCGGTTTTGCTACTGCGACGAAATAAATAATGTATATAGTAAAAAGTGTTCCCCTAGTAACTTTACACACCTTTTCGGGCACGTCGGAGCAGAGGGCCTCCATCCAGGCCGGCATGATGAAGTCCCAGATGGACTGCGTGATGACGCCGTACGGGATCAGGCAGTACAGCCTGCAACGCCACGGAGCATACTTAGTACGGTAACCCTACGCTGCCCTACCCACCAAGCTCACCAACCGAGGCCGTGTTAATACTAAGCTACACTTGCTATGCTTGCTTGCTTGGGGCCCTAGGGCTTATAAGCATTTGGGACGCTTTTGGAAAGTCGAGAAAGCGAACTATACGATTTTTTTTCTACCATGATCTCGCGAAACAATATGTCGGGCCTTCGGGCCCCCTGACGATGGGGGCCCTGGGCACGACCCAGTGTGCCCTTATGGTAAAGACGGTATTCAGAGTGAGGCAATTTTTTTTGTTCGAATTTGGCATAACATGTTTAGTATATTGTTTTGACATAGTAGAAAACATATTTTCTAACACAGTTGCTCAAAAAGTGGTAAATACTTCTAGTAGCTTTATATCGTACGGAAAGTTGGATTTTTTCGAACTAGTGTTTTTTTTTTACTTTTCTTATTCGCACTACTTTTTTTCCATCCAACCAAAGAGTTTGCATGTTTAAATACAGTACTAGGAGCGCAAAGGTAATTAGGAGGTAGCACGGTGCGACGCAGCGGTGGGTGAGTGGTCACGCCACGATCACTGACCGGTGGGTCGAAGCGATCTCGCGCAGCCAGGGACACACGTGCTCGTTCGTGAGCTTCTCTACCGTGTTAGCTGTCTCTTATCGCACTACAGGGGCACATTACTGACCTTTGGAGCCCGTCCCTGAGGTGCTGGGTCTTGGAGGCGAGGTTGTCCCAGTGGCCGGCCTGCCGCGTGTAGTGCGGCGGGTGCGGCAGCAGGCACGCAATCAGCACCGAGCGGTGGGTCGACGCGATCTCGCGCAGCCAGGGACACACGTGCTCGTTCTTGAGCTTCTCTACCGTGCTAGCTGTCTCGCCTGGGGAGAATTTATGCCACGTATACAATATGCAAAACATTTTTCTGCAAAATCATTATTTGATTATATTATTATTAGTATGTCTTTACCAATCACGGGACTATGGGAGTCCCGGACCTTTGGAAGGCGTACATGGAGCCGAAGCCAACACGCAGAGGCCCTTAGGCAAGTTTAATTTAGTAAAGTGATGGGACACCAACCGGCGATTGTCCCTGAGTTCAAACTATAGAAGTATGCTCCCACGGACAACCACCGGTTAGTGTAGGACTATTTAAGAAGGATGGAAGTATTCAAAATACGCTCTATGAATGAACAGATATGGATTGGTTAACTAGGCTATTGATGAAACTACGGCGCCTGCTTGGCCAATGCTAATTACTTTATTATCGACATTATGCCAAAGTATGTTTCTGAATTTGGAAATTATACGATGTAATAGCTGAAGGTAAATATGCAAAAGGAATTTCTGTAAAAAGATATTTCTGCCAAGTGACATTCTGCAATACAAAAATAAGAAAAAAAAACTGCGCCACATTCGCTTGCGGAGTGTTGCGTAAAAGAGCATTTCTAAAAAAGTTTGTACATTTCATTCACGACTTTAATTTGCAAAAAAAATTGCAGGTTGGTAGAGTGAATGAAGCTGAGCCTAAATAACATAGTCTCCCAAAATGTCCTCATACATTTGTATGAAACTTTCCTTTTTTGTTACCATGAACCAAAGAAAGTTAGTAACAAAAAAGGAAAGTTTCATACAAATGTATGAGGACATTTTGGGAGACTATGTTATTTAGGCTCAGCTTCATTCACCCTACCAACCTGCAATTTTTTTTGCAAATCGAAGTCGTAAATGAAATGTACAAACTTTTTTAGAAATGCTCAAAAACAGTCAAGCATTGCCTTCGCGAACTTTCCCGACGCATTGCTGACGCTAGGTAGAACCCAACAGCACCTTGGACGCATTATTGAATTGGACGCGAAGGGTGATGGGTGCTTTATACTTGGGCGTGTAGAGACGTACGCTCTAAACAGGATGATCTTCACCACTTCAGAGCAACGACTGAACCTGCGGGCTATCATATTAGCCCTCACTGATAGCTCAATTCGCACCCGCTCCATATCGACTTTTAGGTCGTTTCTGATGGTAAAAAGAGGAAGGGGTCGGGTTGCATACGTGGATTCGTCATTACGCATAACTGTAAATAGTCATACATTTATGCGCATAATATTGTGTAACGCGCATAAATTTAATACGCATAAAATTATTTAACCATACTTTATAAGAGCATTTCTAAAAAAGTTTGTACATTTTATTTACGACATCGATTTGCAAAAAAAATTGCAGGTTGGTAGAGTGAATGAAGCTGAGCCTAAATAACATAGTCTCCCAAAATGTCCTCATACATTTGTATGAAACTTTCCTTTTTTGTTACCAACTTTCTTTGGTTCATGGTAACAAAAAAGGAAAGTTTCATACAAATGTATGAGGACATTTTGGGAGACTATGTTATTTAGGCTCAGCTTCATTCACTCTACCAACCTGCAATTTTTTTTGTAAATTGAAGTCATGAATGAAATGTACAAACTATTTTAGAAATGCTCATAATGGTTATAAAGTTTTACCGTTAAGTAATATATAAAAAAAATATCCGAGTCGGTTTTGCCACCAACTTTATATTATATTAATAACATGACTAAATAAATGTATGACATTCTAAATAATGGGTAAACCAATTATGACTCCGTATAATTATGATGTAGGTAGGCCTCGAACAAGATGGAGTGACGACCTTGTAAGGATCGTGGGAAAGCGGTGGTTGCGAAAAGCACAACACCAATCTGAGTGGAGAGCCTTGGGGGAGGCCTATGTCCAGCAGTGGACGTCTTTCGGCTGGCATGATTGATTGATTGATAATTATGACAGGGAATAATTATGCCAAAAAAAAGAGCATCAACTTTATGCTTAATGTGTTTTTGACTATAGTTGTTATGCGACCAGACAGCCACCCGGTAAAAATTCAATCGAATAGCAAGGTTTACCTGAGTAGGAGTAAGATGTCACGTGGAACCAGTGCAGCAGCACCGACAGCAGGCGGCCCAGGATCTCGTCCGGCGTGTCGGGGTAGGGCGTGCACAGGCCCACCATCAGCCACACGCCGTACCTAAAAAAAAAAAAACCAGTTAGGAGCATGTCGGACTTTACTCAGTACCCTACCCCGTTACTAAACAATTCTTTTTTTAATTTAACCTTATACACTATGAACAACTATGACTTAATCAAAATTCCCATTCTTTGCTTCGCCGTAGTCGGGTAAAAATAGCGTAGCATGTTTCTATACCTAACAATTAGGGAATGCAAATAACCGGTTATAACCGGTTTTAACCGGTTATAACCGGTTATTTTCATACAAAATCGGTTAATAACCGGTTAAATTGCATTCCCTACTAACAATGTCATTTAGGATGACAGTAATAACTTTGTGTGGTGTGAAACTGATTGATAGAGTAAGAAATGAAAAAATCTGAGAGAAATGTGGAATAAAAGAAGATGTAGTCACTAAGATTGAAAAGGGCATGCTTCGATGGTTCGGTCATTTGGAAAGGATGGATGAAAGAAGATTGACGAAAGAGATATACAGATCGAAAGTGACTGGAAGGGTCGGAAGGGGCCGCCCTAGGCGTACTTTTTCGAATCAAATCGGCGAAATACTGGAAAAGGGCCTAAATATTGAATAAATCCACATGTAACCATCGTCCTTAGTGACACGTTTAACTAATCATTATGGACGAAGAGGCCGACGTCCCCATCACTAAAGGCGACCTCCGTGAATTTAAATTTGCTGGCAAAAACAGGCTTGCTCTCCCGATATTAAAAGACTACTAGTGAAATTACGTTGAGGAACCTTGGGAGCTGCAATGGTGCCCAGCTAACACCACCCACCGGAATAACCCAGTGACCCAGGGCTGTCAGTCCAGCAGCCCATCAGTGACCGTAGTCATCCGGTTGAATGCACCCCAATTCATATGTGAACCTCTGAGTACTAGGCCTGGGACTTGTCCCATCGTCTTCTTTGGAAGCCCCACGAGGGTCGTGAGCTCTTTAAAAGAGCGATGACCCCAAACACCACGCCAAGACAGCGTGCAGGACGTGGCCCGGACACACTCACTGCCGGATAGACCCAGTCTACTCGCTACAAGCTCAACAAGCTCATCATGGCCGCCGTACTTCGACCGCTTCGCACGATGAGCATCGTCTAACTCCCCACGACCCGAGACTATCTGTGCATCCACAATCACACCCACACCGTCCCTCACGGCAATGATGTCCGGCTTCCTGAGACCTACTGCCGTCCTGATATGAGGCTCAAGCTCCACTCTCCAACCCTGGCCCTCCATCGCTTTCGCGACAAAACCGACCACGCAATCATGGCGCTTAATCCGGCCGCCGTGTGTTCTGTGACACTGCTGGATAGTGTGAGCAGTAGTTTCACGGACCATGCACCCTGCACGGCACTTCAACTCCCGCTCACCCCCCACCCTGCGCCCCCGAGAGTTCCTTACCCTCGAGGGGAGCGCATTAACGTGACAGTGCACGAACTGCACGAAGTCCCGGCCTGAATACTGTGCACACTGCTCCCGAATCCACTTAGTGGACGCGGAAGTGCGCGACGACTCACGCAACTCGAAGCCATCGCACGACGCATGCAAAGCGTTACGCCAATACTGCGTCACAGACCTTCTGTGAGAAGTTGGGTTCACTGCAGAGAACCGATTGACTTGACGATTCGCCCACCGCAGTTTACTCACGATCCGCTTGGACCGAGCAGCGGCATTGGCAACCACCCACTCTGACGTCGCCAGGCCACCGTACCTCACCGAGATGAGATTCGGCACCCAGGTCCGCAAAGAGGGCACACCTAAGCCGCCGTCCTTAACTGCAGCAACAGCACCCTTAACCGCAGCAGGCTTAAGTACCCGAAACCGACGTGCGTGCATGACTCGATGTATGAATGTTGAAGAAGCGAAATAAATTTATCAAGATCGTAGCAAGTGGAAAGAAGTGGTCTCTGCCTACCCCTCTGGGAAACAGGCGTGATTTAATGTATGTATGTATGTAATAACTTTAACACACTTACTACAATGTTAAAATACGGTTTGATTGAAAAAGTGCACCAGCAAGATAGCGTGTCTTCATGGCACATACGTCCTTTTGTTGAGAAGCGCAATTTTTCTTTAATAAACTACGCCTTTGAAGTTTTTTCTAAATTCAGAAATATTTTTATGGCATGTCAACAATATTTATATTCAGTTAGTATGACTCGACTTATTTTTTTGGCTATTTACAATTACAGAAAAAAAAATCGTTGGCAAATGAAATTCGGCCATACAATGGTAACGCATTTGCCTCATTGCCTGCTTCAATCAATGCGCACCTGTTATTTGATGTTCTTTTTCCCGTTTTAAATAAGATTAATTTTAATTATTATTCATTACCTAGTGGACCACCGGTTGATTATATAGGTATAGTACAGTCAGCTGGAGAGAAAAGGATAAGATCCTCCTGGTAAGGATTGTTTTTTTTCGAAAACCTGTAGTTAGATTTAAATTATTTTGAGTTTATGTGTAGACAATAGTAAAATTTTCAATTCACCGAAAAATCATATAAATTTAACCACAGGTTTTTGAAAAAAATCGATTCTTACCTGGAGGGGGGGTTTCCTTTTCTCTGCAGTTGACTGTACTCTGCCAAACATATTTCAGCCAAAAGGCAGGATACCGGGACAAATGCATATCGAGTCCTAGATAATTGTTTAACAGTTCGTCATGCGTCAGGCCCCTTGAGCTCGTACCTGCCCAGCAGCTGGCGGTCCTCGACGGAGATGGGGTCGTGCAGCGCGGCGCCCAGCGGCGGCCGCAGGGCCTCCGCCGTGCTGTCCGGGTCCTCCAGGTTCAGGGGCTTGGCTTCCTTCAGCAGGCTGCCCACAAACAATTCCCGGAATCAAATAACCTATATAATATATAGGCATTTTTTGGCTAAGCGAGTACCACCTTCGACCTCGTCGTCTTTTAACATCAGGTGAGACTGAGGTGAAACGCAAACCCGTAATGGACAAAAAAAAAAAAACCGCCAGGTTAGCAAGTCTGCTTAAGATAGCTTATAAAATACAAAAATATCTTGGCAAGTATGGCATCTATTGACGTCAGAGCCCATTTACCATGAAAGGTTCTATAACTCCTGCCTGCCTTCTTCATAGTTCATACCAAAAGAAACTGTACCTGATGATGGCCTCGACGAGATTGGTCTGCATATCAGAGTCCATGGTCCAGGCGCGCGGAAGCCGGGTGTGCACCACGTGTTCGCCACCACGTCGGCTATTGTGCCGGTTGCCATGGCATTGCTGGCAGTATCTATTACAATAAAGGTTTCAATAATTGCATGACCTTTTCCTGAAGATATACTATCCTCCTTATATCCTGCGTCCTTTATGTAAATGAAACAATAAAAAGGATAAACCTTGGGTCGATTACACACAATATAAATTAAACTTCAGAATCTAGAAGACGACTCGAACGACCAATTCATTAAAAACTAAATGGCATAACTTTACTAAGCAATACCAATGTGGATTACTACAAACTTCGCAACATTGAGGTTCGTTGCCTACTGATTCCGTCCTAACTTTAACGTGAAATAACCACTATAAGAGCATTTCACTTATCGACCATGTGTGTATTTAAATGGTGAATTGCATTGTCATTTCAGTGCATTAAATGTTTTACTTTGATCGAATCAGGAGGAAGAGTGAACATTAGCATTTACTGTTTACTAACCTGATGGGATGCATTCCGTTGTAGTTAGCGCATTCGTTGGAGAAGCAAATGGAGTACGCTGACTTGTCGGGAGAGCGGCAGTTCTAAATAATCAGAATAATACAATTCAAATCAAAGTCTGAAACACAGCTGAAGATACTTTTTAATAAGCAAAATACCTGACGCTTTTGGCGTTAAATTATTTCCAGTATAAGAAACGACACAGCCACAGTTTTGTAAGTAGCTACCTTATTTTCGCACACCATGGAGACTTGTTGCTGCGGATGCAGGATGTCCAAGAATTTCTGATTTGGATGCTCCCTGGGAAAAAAATAAAACTCTAGATGACAATTCGATAATTATCTTCACATTTCACTGCCGATGAGGAAGGAATTAGCTATCAGCTATTTTCTCGCTAAAGAAACAAATATCCCACTAATATTAATCGTTCGTTCTCACACTTATTCGCCTCAGCTTTCCTTACAAACATTACATAAGGCACTTGTCCCACCGCCGGCCACGAAGCGATTAGCTATCGACTATTTTCTCGCTCAAGAAACGAACAAAAGATATAAGATCCCGTGTAAATAAAAGAGACATATATATTGATAGTTGATCACTGGTTGTTGACACTGCCAGCGAGAACTCTCTCCACTAGCTGTCGAAACAAAAGATATAGATCCCGTGTCAATAAAAGAGACACATATATTATTAGTTGATCGCTTGTTCCTCTCGCATCATTCTCATCATCGGCGGTGAGACAGGGGCATTAGCCGTACAGCTATCAGACAATTTGAAGAAGAAGAAAATTAAGAAAGACATTAAGTCACTACACAGAAGACACAAATAGACATACATACATACATATATTAAATCACGCCTGTTTCCCAGAGGGGTAGGCAGAGACCACTTCTTTCCACTTGCTACGATCTTGACAAATTTCTTTCGCTTCTTTTCAACATTCATACATCGAGTCATGCACGCACGTCGGTTTCGGGTACTTAGGATTCGGCCCTTTTCCAGTATTTCTCCGATTTAATTCGAAAAAGTACGCCTAGGGCGGCCCCTTCCGACCCTTCCACTTACTTTCGATCTGTATATCTCTTTCATCCATCCTTTCCAAATGACCGAACCATCGAAGCATGCCCTTTTCAATCTTAGTCATTACATCTTCTTTTATTCCACAAATAGACAAATAAATGGAAACAAACAATGTGTCAGAAACAGCACGGAGTGTGTACTCCAGGCAGCAAATCGGGCACTGGCTCTGCATTATGCTGAGGTGTCAGATACCTACAGCGCAGATTTTCACGGAACGTTGTACAAACATACTATAGTAGGTACAAACCAAACGGACAAGTCGGTTAATAAAAGCTGATAGAGCAGGAAGAATAAGGGCAATAAACGCCGGCAACTGTAGGGATGGCGGCATGTCGATAAAGGATTTATTTAAATATCCTTAAGCTTAGCAAGAGCACATTTAGTTGATACTCGCACTCTTTTAATAAATCTGCAAGATGACGACACATTCGTCTTCGCTGACGAAGACGAATGTTTATATTAATACGAATATAAACATACGACGAATATACGACGAAATAGAAAATACATGTACATACTTTTTCATTTAATTGATGTATAGTTTAGTTTTAGTGTAAGTTTTGTATTGTTATATATTTTGTTAATGTCTTTTTATTAATAGATGTAACATATTAATGCTTTATTACCAAGTTTCTAATTATTACAAATAAAATAAATACATGGTGGAAAGAAGTGGTCTCTGCCTACCCCTCTGGGAAACAGGCGTGATTTAATGTATGTATGTATGTAAATAAATACATTTTATGTCATTACGTTGTTTGCATGCTTACCTCGGTTGTTTTATCGACCAACCTTTTGCCGTGGACTTACTACACCTGCTCTACGGGTGTGTATTGATAGGTATAAAAATAATTAATATAATTTCATTTGATATAATAACATTTGATATAATTTTAAAGGATATAATCACTCATTTTATATAATAAACGATTGGTATATTATCCAAATATCTATTTTTATTTACTATAATTATCATTTGGTATATCATTTATTTATTATAAACATCATTTGGTATAATCATCATACATACATACATTAAATCACGCCTGTTTCCCAGAGAGGTAGGCAGAGACCACTTTGTATAAAAATCATCATTTTGTATAAAAATCATATTGTATAACTATCATGTGGTATGTTATTATTTTTTATTGCCACATATCTTAAATATTCTTCTCTTCTGGTAGTTGTTAAGTATATTTGTTTGGAATAACTTTTTTAGTCGAATGATTTTTTGGTACAACGCTGACCGTAAGGCAAAGTCGACGGAGCTCCGCTTTGCGGAGCTCCTATTCCGCGAAGTTATGGCGCTTGGCGCCTTGACACAATTCTAACCTAACCTAACCTATATATTAGTTGAGACCTAGCAGTTACCGCTCTGTAGGGTCACAATAGGTAACTAACAAACCGACCCTTGTGGTTGGACACGAGTTAGTATAGACAGTATTTTTTTATACCAACTGTACTTTATATGAAATTAACTTTATATCATAAGTTGATTATAGTAAATATGCATTATACTTAATGTATATTATATAAAATATTTTTAGAACAAAATGATCGTTATATAAAATGATAATTATATCATATTTAAATATATTAAATGTTGTTATATGATTAAATAATTATATCAAATGAGCGTTATATCGACTGATATTATAGAAAATATTTTTATATCGATCGTTACGGACCCACTATAGTTTCCCTCAGTCCCACCTGTGTATCTCGTTGGCGCACTCGATGCAGAGATACAGCGGCGGTGGGGAGTCGGAGGCGAAGGTGACGCTGATGCAGTGGTCCAGGCACACCTTGGCCGCCTCCGCCGTGCCGCCGCTCGGGCACATGTCGCGCTGGCACATGAACGGGACCAGGTCATCTGCGAACGCGTGGTACTCATTTACCGACCGTCGCAGAGTTTTTTTTTGGTAAAAACACAGGCCACCTGATGGTAAGTGGGGATAGACCCATAACTCATGACATGAGTATTAGCATTCTCAATCAACTTATTTATTTTTACTTGTGGGAGGACCTTGTGCCGGGTCCACCATCTTATCCATTAATCTACCGCTAACCAGCAGTGTTCGCATTATTGTGTTCCGGTTTGGAGATCAGCCGGTAAAATGACTAGCATGGAGGCATTCCATCTTAGTCCTCAGGGTTTGCAGTGCATTTGCAGTCTTGTGAATGCGAATGTCTATGGGTCACAGTTTCCACTTACCATCAGATGGCCTGTGGTGTGCTCGTTTGCCATCCTAAGCCATGAAAAAAAAAACTTGAGGCTGCAATCGAAAGACTGCCAATTTTTGGTAGAGGCCTATGTCCAGCAGTGGACGTTCTTCTGCTGATATGATGATGAAGATCAGAGATTAGATAATATTTTTGAGCGGTATAACATGTAAAGCATTTCTTTGAAAAATAAACTTTAAAAAGTGTATTCAGGTAAGTCGAAATAAATCTTCAGCTTCATTGAAAACCGATTTGGATGGTAAGGACTTGACCGTCTAGAGAAGTTAATCCTCACTGGAAAGGGAGTAAAGAAAGTACATACTATTAGGTAGACTGAGGAAACCACCTACAAAATAACAATGCGAAACGATGCCGCATTTGTCTCGCATTTTGATGGGGTCAGAAGGTTCTTGAGTGGCTCCGCTGGCGTCCGCGGACCGGGAGACGAGCTGTAGGTAGGCCTCCAACAAGATGGAGTGACGACCTTGTAAGGATCACGAGAACGCGGTGAATGCGAAAAGCCTAAGACCGGTCTGAGTGGTGCGCCTTGGGGGGGGGCTATGTCCAGCAGTGGACGTGTTTCGGCTGACATGATGATGACCTTCCGATTATTATTACACCTTCGGTTCCGACTTCGGCTCCGACACTTTTAAATCGAAGGTTATATGAACCATTTCAAAGTGGAACCTCTGGCGGTGGACGGGCGGGAGCCGGTTCTCGATGCTGGGAGCCGTGTGGGTGACAACTCCATCAGAATAACACCAGCAGAAGTGGCTAAGGCTGTTCGTCAAATGACGAGAGGAAAGTCACCCGGTCACGACGGTCTCAGTATCGAGCACCTGCAACATGCTGGTGTCCATCTTCCCAGGGTTCTTGCTATGTTTTATACGTTCTGCATTCGTCACAACTATCTACCAGTTGACCTCATGAGAACCATAGTGGTACCTATTATAAAAAATAAGACGGGCGATGCTTCCGACAAGTCCAACTACAGGCCAATCTCTCTGGCCACTATCCTGGCGAAGGTTTTGGACAGTGTGCTTAATACGTATCTAAACAGACATATTAACCTGCATGACGCCCAGTTTGGTTTTCGACCAGGGTTATCAACCGAGTCAGCAATACTATGTCTTAAGCACACTGTTCAATATTACACTGATAGGAGTACGCCGGTATATGCATGCTTCTTGGACTTGTCGAAGGCATTTGACTTGGTGTCATACAATGTACTATGGAACAAGTTGAATAGTGTTACGAATTTACCTCTTGAAGTAACAAATATGTTTTAAATACTGGTATGACAACCAAACGAACACGGTTCGATGGGCAGGTGGGTTCTCGGAGCCCTACAAGATGGAATGTGGAGTCAGGCAGGGGGGACTAACTTCACCAACATTATTTAATGCATATGTGAACGGGTTGATTGAGGAGCTCAGCAGCGCCGGGGTGAGTTGTTCGGTGGATGGATGTTGTGTTAATAACATCAGCTATGCTGACGACATGGTGCTGCTGAGCCCCTCAGTCAACGCACTGAAATTAATGCTGTCTATATGTGAAAGGTTTGTTGTGGCCCATGGACTCCAATATAATGTCAAAAAGAGTGAGATATTGGTGTTCAAATCTGGCACCAAAACCTACCCAGTTCCGCCAATAACTCTTAGTGGTTCTCCTCTTCAGACAGTAACAAAATTTAAGTATTTGGGTCACTGGGTCACAGACACTCTAAAGGATGATATGGACCTGGAAAGGGAACGCAGAGCACTGTCGGTCAGGGGAAATATGCTTTCACGCAGATTTGCTCGTTGTTCTCGAGAGGTGAAGATAACCCTCTTTAAAACCTATTGTCAAACGTTGTACACGTGCAATCTGTGGAGCAACTACACCAAAAAGACCTATAGTGCTCTGCGAGTCCAATACAATAACGCCTTCAGGGGGCTGCTGGGGCTGCCCTGGCGCTGCAGCGCCTCGGGGATGTTCGCCGCGAGCAGCACTGACGGCTTCCAGGCCGTGCTGCGCAAGCGCGTGGCGTCCCTGTGGGCGCGCGTGCGGGGCAGCACCAACACTCTCCTGAGGGTGCTCGCTGAAAGGATGGACAGTCCTATCCTCACACATTGGATGTCCATCCACGTAAATCCTAATGAACTTTTTAAATTTTACTAACTTAGTTTATAAGTCTATTTTACTAATATTATGTGATATTAGGATTATGGATATTCTTTGTCCGAAATAAATATTTTCATTTCATTTCATTTCATATAATCGAAGGTCGAAGCATAACATAGCGGCGGCGCGGCGGCCTGTGTCGACTGTTATGAACTATCATTTATAATTTTTCATTGTTTGTGTTTTATTTTATAATTGAAAATTGAAATGAATTTTTTTTTACTAAATAATGTTTAATTTGTCCTTAAATACAAAAAAAAACTCTCTCATGCCACCACTTCTGACCATGCCTCCGACTCCGATTCCGACTCCGATTCCGACTCCGATAAAGCAAATTTAAAAACTCCGACTCCGCCTTCGGTTCCGATAAAACTACCTCCGTTACATCCCTGCTATAGACCTGAATACTTACTTGAGAACTTGCAGAGCAGCCCCTTCCTGTCGAACAGCTTAGCGTCGAACGGCGGCCAATAGTAGAACAGCAGCTTGGCCGCAGACACCCGAGCGCCCCACGTGCCGTACGCAATGACGCACAGCACGTCCTTGACGACGGAACTCTTGCGGGACATCAGGCATTCCAGGAGTTGGCAGTGGTGTGCTGTGGACGTTGTTAAATAATGAGGCATGGGGCTATAACGTGTCATCAGCGAGGAATCCTTCCATCCCACTATTTAATTTTCGACATACATACATTAAATCACGCCTGTTTCCCAGAGGGGTAGGCAGAGACCAGTTCTTTCCACTTTCGATCTGTATATTATCTCTTTCGTCAATCTTCTTTCATCCATCCTTTCCAAATGACCGAACCATCGAAGCATGTCCTTTTCAACCTTAGTCGTAGTGACTAAGGTTGAATCATCATTAATTATTAATTAATAATTAAATTTCAAAATGACTCAAAATTCAAAATTCATAATATTTATTTAGTAAATTGACCATTCACTCACTTTGAGTAGGTAGGTAGTGTGTTCATAAATTTATTACTGGTAGTACTAACTAATATGGAAAGGAATCATAAAAATAGCCAAGTCGTACAGTAACGCGGTATTGGACCACAGATAATGTCTAATATTTAATGATGTATCGATTCGTTCCCCTTCTTTCTTCCAATTTGTAAGTGAAACCAACAACTTCTTTACTTACCCGGGTTACTGGAATGCTGAAACACCATCATGATGATGGCTGCGACGGACTGTGACGCCTGACTTTCTTCCTCCTGCCCGGAGTAGCGACGAGCTGCCAAACGATAAGTAGAGTTTTCTATGCCGTTTTAAAAAACCTATACGAGAGACACTTAAGTGCGGAATATTAAATAGAACATAGCCTTGCGATTAAAAGTAGGCGCAGTCAATTCTACCGGCTGCGCCAATCTGCTAAGAAACATAATGCAGCAAAACTTGATTATTTAAATATCTAACCGATGCTGAGCTAAGGACTCAATATCGGGTTTTATAGTGACTTGTTATAAATCAGTAACCACTTAAAAATAGAATATACTCACAGATAGTAAATGGCAGGATGTAGTAGCACAGGAGATGGAGTATTTCCTGGTGCAGAGACACCGGTAGCACGGCGACGCAATAGGCTACCAGGTAGGGTAAGTTGTCTATCATGTCATATTCCAAGAACGGGAGCAGGCAACCCAAGCATTGCAAGATTGCTTGACCAAATGCTGGAATCAAATAGCAGTGATTAGCAGGATAGTGTTTAGGTTTTGGTTGGTAGTATAAAAAGCTATCGAACATTAAAACAATCAGTATAAACTTCGTCCTCAAAAAAACATCGATCGTTTTTGAATCGATAATGCGTTACTCTTTTTTGCGTCTTGTTAATACTCATAGCTGGGCACCGTTAATCAAATAGTTAACTTCGTTAATCGTTAATCCGCTACAAAAAAAGTTAGCTTCGTTAAACGTTAAAGCGTTACATTTCGGAAGAATTAAAAGTTAACGTTAATCGTTAATCCGTTAATATGTGTAAAAAAAATACATTTTTATATCGTTGCGTTAGTGAACTTATAAAACCTGTTGGTTTAGGTTCTGGAAGTTAACAGGATAGGAACAAAACAAAATACAAAAGGGCATAAGGTGCATATTCCCTTTCATGAACATTAACATGTTGAAGTTCTCGTCTGAAAGCGAGGCTCGTTTTGGAATTAAAATGTCTTTACCCGTGGAAAACAGACGTTTAATTGCAGCGCTTGAGGGTATAACAGTATTGTATTTAATGAATAGATTTATGAATATCTGTTCCCCGAGGAATGCAGCGTCTTTGAACGAGTCTTTTGATTTCATGTCCAGCCACATTTTAACGAGACTTTACTCTTTAAAGAGTTGGAGCTCTTTGGTTTTTCTATAGACTGAGTGACAGCTGACAGAATTGAAAAAGTCTTCCTTGTCATCATCGTTGTTTCTCACACTACACACTCGCTGCTACGCGCCGCCCGGCACTTGTTTTTCATACTTTTGTCTGAACCTGTTTTTCTTGCCGCGCCGCGCGGTGCCATTCGGTAAATAGTAGGCATTGGATTAAGGATTAACGATTAACGGACTTCTGCATATTAACGGAAGTTAACGTGTCCGTTAACATTTTAAAAAGTTAACTTAAAAGTTAATCCGTTAATCAAAATGTTAACTTCGTTAATTAACGATTAACGGATTAACGAGTTAATGCCCAGCTATGTTAATACTGATACATCGTACAAGCCTAGAGCTTAATTTGGAACTAGGTAAAGTGTGAGATTGTGAAAGGAGAAACTGACTGCGTGAGTCCATTTCAAAAAATATTGTTTCCTAAATGGAACCGTCTGTCAAACACAAGTTACCTTTCTAACCTAAGCAGGTCTAACCTTGGATGCCGTACTGCAAGTGCGGTGCTGCGTCGACCAGCTGGGATATCGCGTTGAATAGCCCTTTGTAATCCAAGTTAGGATACAAGAACATGCGGTCAGCGTCGTTGTCCGCGTCACGGATCATCTCGAGGGGGGAGAGCGTCACGTCTTTTAGTACACCTGGAGGAATAGAACACATAGCAGAAAAACGTCAACTGTGGGGCAAGGGCATCTCTTAATAAACCAAAGCTATTGAAAGATTCTTCTGCTATCAAATAAATTAGAATACTGATAGTAGTCTGATGCAGGTAGGAATTAGATCCAAATATTTATTATATTTCTGTATCTATGTACAAACAGCCACACACTTAACTACTAAAGACAGAAGTGAGAAAATGTAGAAAGAGATAGGTAAATATAGATTTTGGGTAGGGGTCGGGTTGCATAAAGTTTGAAGTCATATTTTTGATAGGCATACGTGGATTCGTCATACTCATCATTACGCATAACTGTAAATAGTCATACATTTATGCGCATAACGTTTTTAATCATAATGTTTAAGAACAATTGTGTAAAGCGCATAAATTTTATGCGCATAAAATTATTTAACCATACTTTATAAATTTTATAATAGTCATAAAGTTTTTCCGCTCTTTTATAAAAAAAAAATAACCCTAACCTATCCGCGATCCAAGTCGGTTTTGCCACTAACTTAATATTATATTAATATTATAAGCCAATAAATGTATGACATTCTACATTATGGTTAAACTAATTATGACTCCGAATAATTATGACAGGGAACAATTATGCCATAGTACAATTTATGCAAAAAAACAAATATGAGCATCAACTTTATGTGTAATGAATGTGTTATTATGACAATCGAAATTATGACAATAGTTGTTATGCGACCAGACGGCCACCCATAGATTTTACATAATAATCTCATGTGCACGACAGAGACAGTTTCTCTCTGTTTATCTTCTTTGGTCACTCAGCTGTGCGGGCGATTGTATGTAGACATTTGAATGAATTTAATTTTATAGTTAGGTTTTATTGGTTAGTTTAATTTTCTTTAAAGTGTACTCACTTAGCCTAATTGTGCAAAGTGTGGTTACAGAATTATCAACAAGTTTTAAAAATTGTTGGTAATTCTTTAGCTCTGCCTACCCCACTTTGGGAATGAAGGCGTTAGTTTATGTATGTGTGTATGTATGTACTCACTCAGTAAGGTCTGGCTGAAGTACTTGACGGTGTTGGCGATGTCGGCTCCGTTGGGCAGCGGTTGTATGTTGTGCATGAGCCGCAGCTGGCAGTCATAAAGGCTCCGGATCTTGGCCGTAACTGTACAGCACAATAGGGTGTTTTAACGCAGTTAGTTATTTTGAAGTGGGCCTCCTGCATTCACCTCATTAAAAAAAAAAAACATGGAGAAGGCAAATGAGCACACAGACCACCTGATGGTAAGCGAAACTGTGACCCATAGACATTAACATTCACAAGACCGCAATCTTAAGACTGCAAATGCACTGCCAACCCTGAGGACTAAGATGGAATGCCTGTATGCTAGTCATTTCACCGGCTGTCTTATCCCCAAACCGGAACACAACAATGCGAACACTGCTGCTTGGCGGTAGGTTAATGGATAAGATGGTGGTACCAACCCGGACGGACCCTGCACTAGGTCCTCCCACAAGTACAGTAAGTCATTGAGGGTGTTCTGGCTTTTCGCCGATTTTTTTTTGGTCGAATTTCGTTTGCCAACAAATTTTTGTATGCCAACCTCTCATTTGGCCGAATTATTATGAAGACGAATATCATTTTGACTTTAAACTTTTGGAATATTTTTCACATGGCAAATGTTACACTAGGCCGAAAAACTCTTAAAACAAAGAAGAAATGAGTTTAGTAAAAGGCGTCACATATCCACAGAGACCAGTTAGGTACGACGATGAGCGTAGCGGGAGGAGTGTTAGGCAGAACTGCGACCCTACAGCACCGACTTTTTTTGCATATTATTCTAAGTGAACCATTTGGCTACATGAAAAATGACATTTTAATAAATGTCCATATAAAAAAAAACCAAACGTCGAGTTGGCAATCGTGAGGTTGGAAAATGAAACTAATCATTTTAACAAGTTGCCATATGATGATTCGGCAAAATGAAATTCGGCCAAACGTTGGTTGGGGAAGTGAAATTCGGTAATAAAATTGTCGGCGATACAATAGAGAACCCTCATGCCATTACTTGCTGACACGGTGTGTTTTTCTTTGATTTAATATTCTTCTTCGCCTACTCCACCAACAAGAGGTAATCTTTTAAATTTAAAGTCATGAAAAATGTGATCAAAAAACTGAAAAAGTTGATCTACATAGTAGGAAAGCCCTTGGAATTAGTGGCTAATCCAGAAAGGCTGTCCATGTCTGTCATATGAACCGATTAGGCCTATAATTTAACATAGGTTCTGCGACAGCGTTATTTTGTTATTTAAAGTAAGTAAAGTAAGGCATATAAAAATAGATAATTAAGACTGCACCGACCGTCCAGTGGCGCCCTCAACTAAGTATTGTCTGGAAATCGAAGGATAGTTTGAATAAATACAAAATGTACCTATTATAGCATATATGCCATAACGCACCTTCAGAACAGAGATGGGCAAAATTTATTCGAATGACGAATAACGAATAAGAATAACCAAATTATTCGCGAATAACGAATGAAGTTCTCGAATGATTATTCTTATTCGAATAAATTATCTGTCGAATAATTTATTTGCGAATAATTTATTTTAGGATTAATGAATTGCCAAGAATTCCTTTGTTTATTTTACTACCTGGGTTCATTCCTAACCTTATTGTCAATCTTTAAAGTGTTGAAATATGCAGTGCCTACTTATAAACGAGTCACTTTATTTATTAATAGTGTTAGTTATTTGAATAAAATAACGAAAAAATAGTCTTATTATTCATTCATTGAGGATTTATTCGCGAATAAATCATTCGCAAATAAATTATTCGCCGAATAAATCATTCGAAAATAAATTATTCGACGAATAAATTATTCGCGAATAAAAATATTACGAATTATTTTTTATTCGGATAATTATTCGAATAACTATTTATTCGAATAATGCCCATCTCTGCTTCAGAACAATAGTGACCTAATTCAAAATTTCAGCTTTCAAACTTCAAGTCACAAATTTATTAATACATACATACATGCCTTCATTCCCAGAGTGACCCCACGGGCAGAGCTAAAGAATAAATTTTTTTGAATTAGGTCACTATTGTTCTAAAGGTGCGATAATTGAATAACCTTTAATTAAACCTTAGTCACTCATAGGTCAATTGTTAATAGGGTAATATACCCTATTAATTGTGTACCTATTCATTTGAACCACAAAAACCGCCAAGTGCTAGTTGAACTCGCGTGGAGAGGGTTCCGAACATACATATTTTTTTTATATAGAATTCTTATAGGTTAACCTGTAATCTACAAGCAATGAACTATATTTAGTAAAAAAAAAAAAATTTTAGGCTCAGTAGTTTCGGAGTTCAGGGGGGAATTTGGGGAGTTCGTTTTTTTTATGAATAAAATCAATACTAATTATTTAACAATAATAACAAATATATATTTGAGATTCTCGTGACGTGACGATTTGAAAAACTTTTATTTTTAATTTGTCCCCCGAAAAGGACCCTTATTTTATAAAAAAAAAGAAAACTTTACACATCTGCGTTAAGGTTATCAATTTCCATATATGTACAAAAACAACTCAATTGGTTTCAACTCAATCGGTCCTGTAGTTTTGGAGAAAATTGGCTGTAATGTAACAGACGGAAGACAGACGCACGAGTAATCCTATAAGGGTTCCTTTCTTTCATTTTTGGTACGGAACTCTAAAAACCATCCTTCGATTTCAAGACAATACTAAAACACAATACTAATAGTAATGGAGGCGCCAGTGGACGGTCGGCGCAGTCTTACTGCCGCACTCAGAGACGTCAATTAAATTTAATGCTTGATTAAAGTTGCTGCTGTCACTTTCTTTGCTATAGCAATAAAATAAGACAACACGTCACTAAACAAGCATTAAATTTAATTGACGTCTCTGAGTGCGGCAGATAATCATTTAAGTTACTCAAGTTACTAAAAATCGTGGCAAGGTACAGTTAGGTCGTTCTAAGAGGTCCGATTTGACAGCTGTCAACGCAGTGCAAAACATAACCTCAAACACATAATAGTGCGTCGTTCGCTTCCATCGTGTGCGGACGTGTTTGTTGCGAATATCTAACTTCAAGTTGAAATTTATTTTTGCTTATTTGTGATTGGTCAAGAGTTAAATTTTAAATTCCTTTTTACTCTTGCAGTGATCTTACCTAAGACTGCTCCCAGTGGGCGGTCCTAGAGCGAGACAGTGTTTTTGAATCATTTCGCCTGTGAAACCATCTTCCAAATTCACCGAAAAAAATTTTGGTCGCCACTCGGGATCGAACCTGCGCCGACGAGACAGACGTTGCTTAGGCAGCCGCCATATCCACTGGACCACGGGCCGACAGCTCTGCACGGCGAAATACGCCGCTGCCATACGGTAGAGTGACGACACGCATCGGCTACGCCACTTTGTGCTACGGGCTGCGCTGCACCGCTACGAAGGTCAGGTCGCTACGCTTGCTTGACGAGCTGCTTAGTCACTTGGTTGCTGTTTTGCTTTGCTACTGTTGCCGCGCTTGTTAGTGCTCTTGCTACTCGAAAATGGATCTGATCAGTAGTATGATCTGTGGTGCGTGCCGGTTGGAGCTGACTGATGGTGCAGAATACTTGCAGTGTATGGTTGTGACTTGCGGTAAGTTATACCATTATGCATGTTACAACAAACCCCTCTCTGTAGAGGAGACAGCTTCTTGGGCTTGCCCTGAATGCATCTGTGCGGCTAAGTAGGGTGGCAGCAACTGTAACACTCCGGTTGGGACCCCGGTCCATATAAAAAATGTGACGTTGAGAAAGCTTTCTTCAGTCCCACCACCGGCGCCTACTCCGTTTTCTCCGGGTATTGATGTGTCTATGTCTGCGTCTGCCGCCCTGGAATTTCAGTTACTTCGGGAACAAATAACCTGTTTGACGGAACAACTTGCCGATGCTGTTTCTGTCATGGGGCGGTACCACTCTGCGCTTACCTTATGTACTAATAAGGTTGAGTTAATCAGTGAAAGGCTCAGGGAACTCGAACTTTCTATAGAGTCCCGGACGTCACCTCAAGTTTCAGTGGCCCCTCCTGGGTCTACCCCTCAAGTAGACACAAAGTTGGGTAAGGCGGCGGATATGCGAGGTTCAAAAGCGGCAGGTGGTGGCAGCCGGGAGAGGCTAGTCACAACCATAGGTGCTCAGATCAGTTCTCATATAGCCGAGCCTTCTGGCGGTGAGCTGCCCTCTGGGCGGCCCATAACCGGGATGATTCCAACTGTGTTTCCCAGGGTGCCCCTCAGCCTGCTAACAGGTTATCTGTTAACCATGATGGACCCGATGATGGCGACGATACTTTCGAGGTTGTGCGGACGAGGAAGCAGAGACGCCTGACCTCCGTTCGCTGCACCGCAGGCCCCAGCGTCACTTTTCTAAAGGCGGTCGTATACCGAAAGCACATCCACTTGTGGAATATGGTGTCGGATGCTGGAGAGATTGAGATGTACTTTTTTTTTTTTTTTTTTTTTTTATATCATAGGAAGGCAAACGAGCACACAGGCCACCTGATGGAAGTGGAAACTGTGACCCATAGACATTCGCATTCACAAGACCGCAATCCTAAGACTGCAAATGCGTTGCCAACCCTGAGGCCGAAGATGGAATGCCTCTATGCTAGTCATTTCACCGGCTGTCTTATCCCCAAACCGGAACACAACAATGCGAACACTGCTGCTTGGCGGTAGGTTAATGGATAAGATGGTGGTACCAACCCGGACGGACCCTGCACAAGGTCCTCCCACCTCCAAAACGCAACGCATTTTATGCCCTGATGGAACTTGCACTGTGGAAGAGCTCAAATCTAAGGGCGACTACAAGTCCTATAAGTTAGGTGTCCCGGCTGCGTGCTTCGATAAATGTATGTCAGCGAACGTTTGGCCGGAAAATGCTCGGGTGAAAATGTGGTTATTTCGGATAAGAAGTGATAAACTCCAGCAAGCGCATGCCTAGATCTCCACGCGGTTGTGCCATTGTCTCTTCCATCGGCATAACATATCAAAACGTTAGAGGCCTTAATACCAAGCTAAAATGTTTTAGACAAAGTATACTTGCAACTGAAAGTGATATTGTTGGTGTTACTGAATCGTGGCTGAATCAGTCAGTTGAAGACTCTGAACTGGTTGGAAGCGAGTGGAGTGTGCTGCGCCGTGATCGTGCAGCTGGTCGTCAGGGAGGCGGCGTACTCGTGGCCGCGCGGCCTGGCATCTTATTGCGTCGCAGATCTGAGTTGGAGACGACGGATGGCGAAGACCTTTGGGTATCGTTCTTGATTGATCAAAGTGTCTGTCATATGTGCGTCGTATATATTCCACCTAATTGTGCGGATGATGTCTATATGCGCTTTTTTCATAAATTAGAATCTTTTATTGACTCTCTTAAAGGTGTTGTGTTAATTGTCGGTGATTTAAATTTAAACCCTAAGCATACGTCCTTTAACATTTCAAGTTATTAGGTATTGCTATTTTAGTACAGTTTGTAATCTGCGAGAGACGAATGGTGTTCTGAATGCGTTTGGAGGAGTGTTAGATGTGGTGCTCGTGCGAGAGAGTACCCGTGGTGTAAAGGTCGGTGAGGTGGACGGAGGTGGATTGGTTCCTCATCGGGACGCTTATCATCCTCCTCTCGATATAACTTTACCGCTTAGTGATATTGTGCGTGACCCCGTATTTGTTGAGCCTAGCAATGTGGACTCTAGACGTGATTGGAACTTTGTCAAAGGTGATTATGAGCTTCTCTACCACCTTTTGTCTGAACTATCTTGGTGTGATGTGCTCGAGTCTTGTGATGTCAATATTGCTGTAGAGCTCTTTTATCGTTCAGTCTATGGTATTTTTGACTTATGTATACCCAGGAAAACTAGGTCTAGTAAACCATGCAGGTGTTATCCGGTCTGGTTCTCAGAAGATTTAATTAAGGACATTAAGCGGAAAGCGTGTCTCCATCGAGAGTGGAAACGCTCTGGAGATCGCGCCGTGTATGCTATTTTCTCTAACCTCAGGGCGGACATTAAATCTCGAATATCTCTGGCTTATGACAACTATATTCACCACATTCAAGCCAAGATTAATTGCAATCCTTGTGTTTTCTGGCAACATATTGGTAGTCTTAAGTCCAGGGGTGGCTTCGAATCCCAGTTTACCTATGAGGGGAAGGTTTACGAGGGCAGAGAAGTGGCTCAGGTGTTCGCTGATTTCTTTTCGAGTGTTTTTCTGCCCCGTGAACCTCTTTTAAACCACGAAAAGGTTATTCGTGAGGACCGAACTTGTACGGCCAATTATGTCCACATCAACAAAATCACCTTCCATGATGTGGCTACTGGCCTGGCCCGACTTAAATCACAAAGTTCCCCAGGCCCGGACAACTTTCCAGCGTTTATACTTAAAGGATGCAAAGAATGGCTAATACCTCCGCTAGTTCACATTTTCAACCTTGCTCTTTGTACTGGGGAATACCCTAATCTATGGAAGATCACACCTATCCCTAAGTCTAATAATACAGACTGCGTGGATGATCACCGACCCATAGCCATTCTTTCTTCGATTGCTAAGCTGTTTGAAGCTATCGTAAATAAACTTCTAGTTCCTCAAATAAAGCCTTACCTTAGTGACTCACAGCACGGGTTCAGGTCCCGGCGGTCAGTCGAAACGAACCTCATAACCCTGGTTGATTCCATCTCAGATCACTTGGATAAGGGAATACAAGTTGACGTGTTGTACTTTGATTTTCAAAAAGCCTTCGATCGCGTGGATAACGACGTGCTTTTGGTAAAGTTATGCCATATCGGTTTTTCGCCAAAGCTACATCGTTTCTTTGCCAGCTATCTGCGCGACAGACAGCAGTACGTGCAACACGGATGTTTTGTTTCCGAGACCTACAATACTCGGTCTGGGGACAGCCAGGGTTCAATTTTAGGTCCGTTACTTTTTGGCAAACTATCGGCAAGGACAGAGTTAAGTGGAAAAGACTGGAGGAGGCCTTCACCCGAGGAGGGGTCCATATCGAATAGCAAACTAACTCTTACTAACAATTAGAAAATAAGTAAATAGCTAACTAAACACTAACAAACAAAATACCACATTTGAAATGTAAATTAAGGATATGGAAATAAAGGCTTTTATATTATTATTATATTATATATACTTTTTGGCATTATGGTAAATGACCTTGCTTCGGTTCCCCGGCACAAGTCACCAACCCAAGTAAAATAGTTAATTCGATATAAGCACTTATTCTGTAGGTAAGGTTATTTTTGTATTATGTATGACTTTCCATATTATAAATTGAGGGTAAAAGCGAATGCAATGTATGCTGTCTAGCAAAACCAGTCCTTGGGTCCACAGAAAACCAGCGTCGCACTTCCAATAGGTGGTGCGACATCAGCTGAGTGGACACCATTTTCGCAGCACCTCCAGTGTTGCCGCTTTAGCGACTTTGTCGCTAGATCTAGCGGATTTTTGAGGTTTTTAGAGACTTATTTTCAACACTTAGACCCTAAAAAATATTTTAGCGACTTCTAGCGACTTTTTCATAACGACTCTTCTTAATATTCAAAAAATATTTTGAATATAGGAAAATAATAAAATATGTCCATCTTATCACTGTGCGTATTGGCAACACACAGGGGAAATCCCTGCCCTAGGGGAAAACCCTTCTAATTATATCCGTTGAATGAACGTGGGTGGGAGCTTTTATGCATCTCACTCCAACTCGGGCAATATGTATGTTGCTATCTTTATTTTTATAGGATGCGAAGTTGCATTGCTATTGGAACAAACAGGTACATTCACTCAATTTCACTCATTTGCTCCTTCGCTCAGAGTTTAATCAGAGAAACCAGTTTTTCATTGTTGGATGTGACATAAATATACAAAAACTAGTATTTATTCTCATATACAAGATTTAGAAATGGAGGTGCCATTAAAGAAGAAGGCTTATAGTCAAAAGTACAGAATAGAGTGGGAACAGCAAGAGGAATTCAGAAACTGGTTAAAACCTGTTGTGAATGAAGAAACTAAAGCTTTCTGCTCATTTTGCCATAGTGAATTTTTTGCAAAATTAACTGATATTAGGAAACACGCAGCTTCAAAAAAACATAAAAACAAATGTGAATTAATTTCAAAGAATCGACAAATAAGTTTTGATCCAGCTCCCAAAGACAACAAGTTCACACAAAAGGCTGAAGGTAAACTAGCTTTATTTATCACAGAACATAGTGCTATTTCCCAAATTGATCATTTGACGGATTTGTGCAAAGATGTGTTTGGTGATTCAAAATCTGCCGATCTAAGAATGCACAGAACCAAATGCACACAGATTATAAACCAGGTGTTGGCACCACATTTCCGAGAAAATCTTTTATTGGATATTGGGAGTCAAAAATATAGCGTTATAATCGATGAATCTACTGACATCAGTGTAACCAAATACATGGGGATAGTTGTAAGATATTTTAGTGTAGCTCAGAATGCTATTGTATCTGCTTTTCTCTCACTGGAACCCATAGACCGAGCCGATGCTAACGGTCTTGTCTCATCCTTGGTAAAATGTCTTCAATTTCATGGATTGTCTCTCCAAAATATGGTCGGCATAGGGACCGATAATGCGTCTGTAATGACGGGACGTCACCACAGCGTTTATGAATTACTTCGAACGCTATACAATCTTCCCCATTTGATTCTTATAAGATGTGTGTGCCACTCACTCCAATTAGCTGTCAGTCATGCATCACAACAAACCATTCCAAGACATATTGAGTTTTTAATAAGAGAAACCTATAAGTGGTTTTCAACCTCATCTAAGCGGCAACTTGAATATAAAGAAATTTACAGCCTCATTAACTGCGGAGAAGGACCTCTTAAAATTCTTAAAGTATGTGATACGCGTTGGTTATCTATAGAGCCAGCAGTCGTTCGCATTTTATCTCAATGGGAAGCGCTTAAGTTGCATTTTGCATTGACAAAAGACAAATGTTACACTGCAGATGTACTGAGTGCAATGTACAACGATGAAAATAATCGTTTGCATTTAATATACTTGAAAAGCATCTTGAATGACGTGCAAATCGGCATTAAAACATTTGAAGGTGAGAATATAGATCCCGTTAAATTGATAACCTCATTAATGGTCTTATTTCAATCCATCTGCAACAGAATATTAATACCAAATTCTGCAATAACCGCGAAAGACTATTTGACACTGAAAATTGAAGACCACTTAAACCCTGTCCCTTACTTAGGATATCTATTTGAATTCCATATTGCAAAAGCAAAATTAACACCGGAGACAGTTGCCCCTGTCAAAAAAAGATGCATCGATTTCACTATTAAATTAGCCAAAGAAATTCAAAATCGTTTGCCGAGCAACTATGAGACTCTAGAAAAAATTACACAATTATCTGTAGAAAACACATTAAAACAGGTAAAAGACAATTCCATTGCTGATCTCGCTGCCGAACTTGGCTTCAATGAAGATAAAATTGATAAAGTTTTACGGCAGTGGCATAATATTAATTATGTCAACTGGAACACGACCAAAGATACGGTTAATTTTTGGGTTCAAGTACGAAATTATAAAAATGCTGCAGGGATTAATACATACGAAGATTTAGTAGATTTGGCTATAACGGTCTTGTCCCTGCCGCATTCGAATGCGGAAGTGGAGAGAACATTCAGTGTTATGAACATAGTAAAGAACAAGTTAAGAAACAGATTAGCATCAAGAACTCTAAACTCAATACTCCTTATAAGAAACCAGATGAAGATCTTAAAACAAAACTGCCACACTTATATTTTACCTGCAGATGTTCTGGCTAAAATAACAAAAACCATTAAAATTCAAAAAGCACAATCCCCTTCCACTATACAATCGCCGTCGACAGCGTCTTCTTCCAGTGCCACAGAGCAACCATCCACTTCTTTACTTCCGACACTGTGTGATGAAGATATGGACGAAATGATGATAGAAGATGAGGTTCTTCAATATATTAATTTTTAATATTAATTATTGTATGTTTGTATGTCAATTAAACAATTTATTTTACCACATTTTTATTTATTTACCTCGAACAAAATATAATACAATAGAATAGTATTAAAAATAGTATATAAAATATGGTAGTAATTGTTTATAAAATAAAAGAATAGTATTTAAAATTTTAGCGACTTCTAGGGGATTTTTCAAGTTCTTTTTTCTTTAAATCTAGCGACTTTTGAATAATGGTTTGGGGGATTATTTTTTTCCTAGGCGGCAACCCTGAGCACCTCTATTCAAACAATGTATGTATGTTATAGTTTAGTAAGCGAAATAAACGTTTTTTGATTTTGATTTTGATTTTGATTTTAATTAAGAAGGCCACGTAATACTAAACGTTGTTTTATAATTTATCAATATTATACGTGACAACGGACACAATAATGTTTTCTTCATAACATAAGTTTAATAAAAGGAACTAAACAAATTGTTAAACTACAAATTAAATCTTATCTCACGTTGTCGGAGGAAGAGCGGCGTCTCCCAACACAGGCTACACTTAGCCTAAACTTAAAGGGTGACTCCATCCCATGTAACATTTCGTCATATAGGTATATTATAAATAAAGAATTTTGTATTTGTATAAGTCATTGCTATTAAAGTCTTTTTAGGCGTTTTTATATTATGACGCGCATTTGATTTTTGATGTTAGATAATTTGATTAAGATATCTTTTAAATCTTAGGTGTTATGAACGTTATACTTATTAATAGTTATTTAAATTGATGTTATATATTAATAACGTTATACTTTACGGAAATATATATTTTGAAATTATATCGATCATATCCAGTTATATTATCAGTTCTTGCATCTCGTATTACTTACCTAGAAACACATAACTATTATTAAGTCATGAATTAGCCACTATAAATCTATCATATCATAACCTAAACATACCTACGATTTTATAACAAAACCCAACTATTTGTAAATATCATGTTTGAGAATATCGTGTTACGCGAGGTTCAGTAACGTTTTACCGAAAATTGTTTCACAAATGTTCATTTCAGAACCAACGTTTCATATACTATTAATTTTATAAATATATTGTTTTACAAATGTATCAGATTAAAATACGCCGTTTAACAACTAAACATATAGCAAATAGTACACTTTAAAAACGTTTTGGTTAAAAACTCATCGTTAAGCAAACCGTTTACTTTAGGTACATATTGTTATTATATTACACTTTACATACATTACATCTAACTACTTTTTGCATTTGAATCGACGGGTGCCCGCTACGCGTCTGGTCGGTTTGCCCTTCGGGCGTATATAAAAACTAACTTAGTCTATTTGAGCCCCCATATCTCACAATCAGCCAATTTTCTTTTGTTTGTGCCCCGCTTTGAGAAAATTTAATTACCTATTTTTGACAAATGATGCGATATAATAAAAAATAAATATATTTGAGAATTGAAACGTTGTTAAATAAAATATATCGAATAAATCATTTAAATTATGAATCAATTATTAAACCCGCAGTGGCATAACGTTGATATGCCGTATCATGCTTTTGACGATCGTTGGTTGTGAATTGAAAAATTGCCAGTTGATTGTCGATGAAATGATAGGATACCGTTACGCATATATAATGTCTTGCTGGTATGATTTTATGCGTTCATTATGTTTTGCTATTAATCTACGGGTGTAATTCGAGCTGTCACAGGTATTATCTCAGATTAACCCAACTACAGTCTTCCCTATTCCAGCACCGTCCGTCGGTCGTCGCGGTCATCTAAATTTAGACCAATTGCCTAGATTTTATGTAAATTGGCGGTATTATTGAATATGCGGGCAAGTTGATGCGTTGGTAATGAAAACGGAGTTATCGCAGTTCTAAACAATACTAAAATATCACAGTCAGCCGTTAAAATTCAAGATCAAATGCAAGTTATAATACGAGCACGGAAATAGAATACATTCAATCAATTACCTTACCTGCCACGGTCGATTGGTTCAGACACACTTGCACTCGATTCGGATGCAGATTTTGTTGCACAATTGAATGATACGAGGGGCGTTCAATAAATTCTCGGTATTGGTATCTTGCAAACCTTTTTAGTAAACTTCTTAATACTGGCCGCTAAGAGTCATTCATCGACAGTAAAAAAAAGTAAATTTGAAGCCCACACGTTCTTTTGTTTTTCTGCTACTGCTGAACAAACGTGACCACCATGAGCGATTTTACAATGATAATTAAATTGGAGCATCGAGCCGTGATTAAATTCTTGACTAAACAGGGTAAAAATCAAAAGTGTATTAAAGAAGAAATGGATTTAGTTTACCGTGAGTCCGCTCCTTCATTATCTACTGTCCAAAAGTGGTCAAATGAATTTAAGCGTGGGAGGGAGAGCATAGAAGATGACCCTAGACCTGGTCGGCCTGTTGAAGCTACTTCACCAGAAAACATTCAAAAAGTGGAGAAAATTATACTGGAAGAAGGTCGAGTGAAGGTTAGGTCTATAGCACAAAAAACCAATATTTATATTGGTACAATACATGATATTATCCACGATCATCTTAACATGTCCAAAGTTAGTGCGAGATGGGTACCACGAATGTTGACACCGTTTCAGAAGCATACGCGTGTTGCTTGTTGTTCCGACTTCATTGAGCTGTGTGGTGAAAACCCTGATGGTTTGCTCCAAAAAATTGTTACCGGAGATGAAACTTGGGTTCATCATTATGACCCTGAGAGCAAACAAGAGTCGATGCAGTGGCACGTTAAAGGAACACCTCATCCCAAGAAATTCAAAGTCGTCCCTTCAGCTGGCAAGATCATGGCGACAATATTCTGGGATTGTGAAGGGATATTATTAATAGATTATAAAGAAAAGGGTTTAAATATTACAGGAGAGTACTACGCTAACATTTTACGCCAATTACGGGAAGCAATCAAAGAGAAGAGGACGGGAAAATTAACCAGAGGAGTGCTGGTTCTTCATGACAACGCCCCTGTGCATACTGCTCATGTTGCCAAGGCTGCTGTTCTTGAATCTGGGTTCGAAACAATTACTCAACCGCCGTACAGTCCAGACTTGGCCCCCAGCGACTACTTTTTGTTTCCCAACCTTAAAAAGGATCTTCGTGGACATCGATTTTCTAATGATGAAGCGTTGAAGGCAGCGGTGGTGGAGCATTTTGACACCAAAGACAAAAAATATTTTTATGAGTGGTTAAAAAAACTAATTGACAGATCTTATAAGTGTATAAGCATAGGGGGGGAATATATAGAAAGATAAAAATAAAACACTAATCGTATTCGTATGCTTTTGTTTTCCTTCTCATACCGAGAATTTATTGAACGCCCCTCGTATCTATACGTTGTATAAAATACATACGTCAACATAGAAGTACGTACTTACATAAATTGGGGGTCTAGTATAAAAGTGTATAAGTCTAATAGACTTACACCTTTCACTAGAACTCCAGTTTTGAGGTCGTCAGAAATAGAATAGTACAATACTGCAGCAACCGGGAAAAGGCCGTTGCGGGACGAGTAGAGTTAGCGCTGTATACGAGTCTCGCAACCGCCCTTCCCGGCTGAGGCTTGTATAGTTAGTGCTTTTCTCCAACAATGCGAGAAAATATGAAAAAATTGGGAATTATTTGAAACAAGTTCCAAAATTTCCTTGAAAAAAAAAAGAAACAGGTACGATTTAGTAGGTACCTATGACTGAAATAAAATGTTAAATAAAATCATTAATTTTAACGTAATAAATTCAATTTGAATAAAATAAAGTTTAAATTATAACATTTACTACGCGTTTTTATGTTATTTCGGCTGTAAACGCTATTTGAATTGTTTAACTTTTTTGTCTATGATATTAAAATTTAAAAAGTGAAATATACAAAGAAGAAAATTGATTGCACGAGTGTTTGGCTGTTTGGAGTTAGTTGTCCTAGTCCAAACATGGTTTTAAAAAGTAAAACACCAGGTACGTAATGCAATTTCAAAAAAAAACGCGGGAAAAATATATTTTTTTAAATTTTGCCTGTTCCTGGAACTTAGAACTTCGCTTAATTTTAGAACAGTACGGTTAACATTTCGGAGCACGTCGGAGAAAAGAAATAAATTTTAAAATGTTAACTTCATCATTTAATTTAAAATTGGAATGTCAATTATATACTAATACTTACCGTAATAACAAGAATACATTGATTTGTTCCCACTACTTATAGCCACAAATCCAAGCATTTAATAATTTACCTACAGTAACTGAACTTAACTAACTAACTAAGAAATGTTAACAATATATACAAATACCTACTAGAGGAAGAAAGCCGTAGTACACACAGCAACACATCTAGCTATACACTTCAGAAATCTGAAATATTGCATGAAAGAGAGTCGCACTCGCACTAGAATGCATAGAAGTTGACAATACACATATATACATCTCTTTCTTTTTCTCTCTGCTCTGTCTTTAATGGTTAGTTAGGTGTGATGTTGTGTGTACCTTCAACAAGTTATGCATTTCAATAAATACTGATGTGTAACTTGAATACCTAAACTGTTCTCATTTTTAAGCATAAGTAATGAAATTAGACTTCTAAAAAAGTTAAGAATTGTTTGTTTGTTTGTATGTATCTGGGGGATAATCTCGGCAAATACTGAACCAATTTTATGAATTATTTCACCAAATAGGAAGCCACATTATCTCTTACTTATACAGACGATTTATTACACGACGCCCAAAAAAGAAAGGTAATGTTTTCAGGCTACACGATTTTTATTCGCCTGAGCCAATTTACATGTTTGTATTGTTTGTGGTATTCTTACAATCCTTTTACCATCCTTGTTGACATAGGATACCTTAACTGTTAAAATTGAAATAACAACAATGCCAAATGACAATTATTAACATAGTACAAGTATATCAACAACAATATAAAAAAAACACACGGGTTTTAAAGCTTGCTTTACTATTGGTTATTTTGTCTTAACTGTTAAAGTTTTTTTTGTTTTATGTGAGAGGAGGCTAACAAGCTTCCAGGTCATCTGATGTAAAGTGATTGCTACCGCCCGTGGAAAGCATAAAACAAATACAAACTAACACAGCAGCCACCTGACGATAGCTCAGCTCTGCCGAGAAATATCATAACCTCAAGACAGCTAACAATAAAGACTAAGATGGAATGCCTCTAAGTCATTAAACCGGTTATCAAATCACCACACTGGAAGAAGCACTGCTATTTTTAAGTTTTAGCTACGATAATCATCTTAAAATAAACAAAGTTACAAATCAGTAATGAAATGCTACAGAAACTAGATCTAGGCCTACGAGGAAGAAAGGTGAGCCACACACACACACAGGGACGAGTTAGAAGTTATACAGAAGAACGCACCGTCTAGACATTGATCAAGGCAACTAACTTAAGGTTTATAATATTTATGACTTTAGTGGTACAGTCGAAGTCAAAAATACGTTTACATTTTTGTAACTTATTCCATTGAAATAAGGTGCATAAGTGCAAACATATATTTGACGTTGACTGTACGTTTGTGAGAAATTGATTAATCATTACAGCAACTAACATTTAACATAGACTCTCTTGATCCTCCTTGATGAATTGGATGCGTAGCAATAAAATAATACCAAGTATATATTATAGTCTTTTTGTAATTATATCAATTTTAAAAAGTTATAATATGCCAAATTTTCCAATATTTTTTTTGGTTTCAATCATAATATAAAGAGAGGAAAAGTTCATGATTTCAAAAAATATTATTTCACAGCAATCAGCTTTAATCATCCATCCATGCATGCAATTTTTATACATTTTGTACATTTGTATAAAATTGTATCATATAGAAACTAAAAGTATTTCCCGGTTTCCCCTACCAAGGAACTAAATACGGAAAGAAAGGCAATACTTGATCAACATCTAAAGGCAACCCGTCCAAACAAACACAAATCTAAGGGGAACATAAACCTGTTTGTCTAAGTGCGACAGAAACAGCATGGGTGACAGTCTTGAAGTATTGTCAGAATGTCTATCGTAACTTGCTGTTCATTTGTCGCATAGTGCACCACAATTTTGTCCAGTCTGAGTGACACATTGGCCAACAAGAAACAAAGTTATAAGAGTCAAGTAGGTTTGCCTAGTTGCAACCACCTAGAGCAGGAAAGGGTGTCCACTGTACCTAAACACAAATACATTGTCCATTTATACATCTTCAATAAACATAATAATATAGCTACTAATCAAAGAGTCTTGTGTCTCAAGTTACTGAATTTAAAAATAAAGTATATCAAATAACATCAATAAATGAGTTTTTAATAAAGGACTAACACCAGTGAAAATCCAATATAATTTTATATTACTTAATGCCAGTACATAGTTATGTAATCAGGCTAGCAGCTGTTTAGTTATCCGCCATTTTGAAACAAAAACATTCTATACACACAATTAAATACCAAAACGCACCCTTAAGACAGTCAATTAATAAAAAACTATAAGTACTTATTTGGGGTTTTAACACTGCTAAAGACTAAGCCTAAGTGGACACCCAAAGAAAACGGATCGTGCGAGAGGGTCCGTGCTGAACCAACGAAGACCCCAGCTCACCTTTCGACCCCGTCGTCTCCGGCCAAACCAGTTCGCCCAGCGACTGCATTAGAACACAAAAAGCTTTCTACGTCCTTTTAAATCTCTGAAAAAATGCGACAATGCATGCAAGCGTTAATAAAATCAAAATTATGGAACCGGCTTGCGATAATTTGATACTTACAGGCCGCCGCCCGCGTCCCCATGTTTATGAGTTGTATCTTGAAACTGCCCTGCATTGAAATGCCGTAAGCGCTCGGTTACCATGTGACTGGGAGACGCACAATCAATAGCACCACTACAGGTGCAGTTTTCAGTACATTGGGCGAAAGAGATAAGACCTGAATCTAGGTATTCCTTTTTCGTCGGACTATTGATCGATTAGAGGGTTGTGCCATTGTTGTTGTTTTTGCCCTGCGCGCGCAAGCAAGCCTGTGAAACGTCAATGTCAAATTGTCTAATTAATAACGAAATGTGCGTTTCGTTCGTAGCTTTGTGGTATGTTTTCACAGCCAAACGGACTTACTAAGTAAATACATAAATTGTATTGTACTTATTAAGAATAAGAATAAGAAAAATAATAATTTATTTACCAAAAGAGTAGATACATGTTCCTTTTGTCTAATTTACAGCGGATCCCAAACTAGGCCAAGCCTGTATCTAGGGCATCCCAGGAGTGAAGCTAGCTATACTCGAAAATCTAATTAGATTCCAAAATCTGACAGTTCCCATCTTGATTATTTCTTTATTAAAATATTATTTCATAAACATATCAATGAGAACTCGAGTAACCAGTAATATTAGGGTCAGTTTAATTGATAAAAATACCTACACTTAAACCAAAATGCAGTAATCACAGCGAATGTGCGTCGGTTGAGGTTAGGATTTTGGAATCTAATTACAGTTTCGAGTATAGTTTTGTGGGACAATGTTCGTTCGATGTAGTTTAATTGTTTTCGTTAATAATTTTTCAATAAATAAATAATCAAGAAGGCGTTAAACATTTTCATTGAATTCACATAGTTGTGAAAGCATGGTATGTTTTAGCGCTATCGGTGATCAATATTCATACATCGATTAGTATTTTTTTTGAATAATTAGATATGTAAATAATTAATAGTCTAAGGGACTGGAACTTGGTAGTTTTTACCCGACTACGGCGAAGCAAAAAGGAGGGTATGATTTTGACCGGTACGTATGTATGTTCATTTGTTCCCTCATAACTTCTAAATTACTTATTATGATTTGACAAATGAGGTATCGTTGGAAGCGTCGCGATTGTCCGCTGTTATGGGCTAAGCGACGCCAAATTAAATTAAAAATGGCGCCCACTAGAGGTCGTTAAACATGAAGTAAAAAAAATGCTTCTGTGTGCCGTGTTGTCAAATAAAAACGTATATTTAGCACATTTAAATATATGTATAAGCATAGCTGGGCACCGTTAATCAAATAGTTAACTTCGTTAATCGTTAATCCGCTACAAAAAAAGTTAGCTTCGTTAAAAGTTAAAGCGTTACATTTCGGAAGAATTAACGCAAGTTAACGTTAATCGTTAATCCGTTAATATGTGTAAAAAAAATGCAATTTAAAAACGTTGCGTTAGTGAACTTATAAAACCTGTTGGTTTAGGTTCTGGAAGTTAACAGGATAGGAACAAAATAAAATACAAAAGGGCATAAGGTGCATATTCCCTTTCATGAAAATTAACATGTTGAAGTTCTCGTCTCAAAGCGAGGCTCGTTTTGGAGTTAAAATGTCTTTACCCGTGGAAAACACACGTTTAATTACAGCGCTTGAGGGTATAGCAGTATTGTATTTAATGAATACATACTTTACATACTTTCACGCCTGTAATCCCGGAGTGGGCTAGGCAGAGCTACAGAATTACAACTCAAAAAGTTGTAATAATGAATAGATTTATGAATATCTGTTCCTCGAGGAATGCAGCATCTTTGAACGAGTCTTTTGATTTCATGTCCAGCCACATTTTAACGAGACTTTGCGCTTTACTCTTTAAAGAGTTGGAGCTCTTTGGTTTTTCTATAGACTGAGTGACAGAATTGAAAAAGTCTTCCTTGTCATCATTGTTGTTTCTCACACTACACTCGCTGCTACGCGCCGCCCGGCACTTGTCGTTGCATACTTGTCTGAACCTATTTTTCTTGCCGCGCCGCGGTGCCGTTCGGTAAATAGTAGGCATTGGATTAACGATTAACGGACTTCTGCATATTAACGGAAGTTAACGTGTCCGTTAACATTTTAAAAAGTTAACTTAAAAGTTAATCCGTTAATCAAAATGTTAACTTCGTTAATTAACGATTAACGTATTAACGAGTTAATGCCCAGCTATGTGTATAAGTATATATTGTTAGCTGTTGCTTGCGGCTTTGCTTGCATGCACCCGATGATAATTGGGAATATGTTTTAAATCACGGCTCTGTCAGTATTTAAAACATATTCATAGTGATGTTTACATAATAGCCGCATACCCATTACTTAACCATTTGTAACCCCCGACGCAACAAGAGGGGTGTTATAAGTTTGACATGTAAGTGTGTGTGTGTCTGTCTGTGGCACCGTAGCATTTAAACGGATGAACCGATTTGGATGTGGTTTTTAAAAGCAGGTTTTATAGTGGTGGATCTTAGATATGGTTTATTAAAATGGGTTTAGCCGTTTTTGAGATATTGAGCTTTTAGAGGGATAAAAGCCCCGAATATAACAGCAACACCTACTTTCAGAGCTGATATTTCCCAAACAAGTTACAACAACAGGTCCCGTGTTGTTGCCGGGTTAGAATAGTGCCACTCCATGTCTTCCCGTGGATGTCGTAAGAGGCGACTAAGGGAATAAAGGCTTGTAGTACTGTTAGGCGATGGGCTTGCAACCTGTCACTAATACACTGGTAAACATCTTAGCCTATTTGTGCAAAATGTGGTTACAGAATTATCAACAAATTTTTAGTTGTTGGTAATTCTGTAGCTCTGTGGGTGACGGCACCAATGATGGACACTTTTAGCTGACAGGCACCAGTAATGGACACTTTTCACTCTTAATTCAAATTTCATACGGTCCTAAATTGATTGCTGCAAAACAAATGAATAACCCTTATCCTCTGTAAAATAAGAATCAAGTGTCCATTAGTGGTGCCTCGTCCATTACTGGTTCCATCACCCTATATCCCACTTTGGGAATGAAGGCGTGAGTTTATGTATGTAGGTTATAACAAGGCGGACAGTGGAGTCTTAGTACTAATAGGGTCCCGTTTTTATTTTGTTATTATCAACAAGTTATTAGAGTAGGTAGTTGGTAATTCTGTAGCTCTGCCTACCCCTCTGGGAATGAAGGCGTGCGTTTATGTATGTATGTATTTCCTAAACGGCCCAATAATTTTTCATTAAACCTTGTTAAAAACTATCCCGATTAATGTAGCTTTATTTTAAAAAAACTTGCGTCCAAATCCGTTCATGCGTGTGGGAGCTACGGTGCCACAAACAGACACAAATATAAAATTTCAACACCACTTTTTTAATTTATTTATGTAATACGACAAAGTTCTTCCAGTTTTAGGCACTGAACAAAAAAATACAATGTAAACATTATTCATGCCCTTAAAGATACGTTGCTAGCTGTAGTCGTATTGTTAATTTAAATAACTCTAAAAAGCGTGTAATACAAAAAAACTCCCGACTCAAAACAGTCAGTTCAAAAACCTCTAAAAAGTCAAAAATAATAAGTATTGGCCTTTTAAGTTTAATTATAGGTAGGTAATAATTTATCATACAAGTGTCGACACGTCGGGGGACCGCTAAGTAAATAAAATAATATAAAATACCCCAGCTACTTAGGCGAGACGGAATCACTCATGTCCAACGTACGTACGTACGTTTGTTGTATTGGAGCATTTAAATATTTATTTTATTCTGTTTTTAATGTTTGTTGTTAACTTGTTATAGCGGCAACATCACATCATCTGTGAAAATTTCAACTGTCTAGCTATCACGATTCGATTCAGCCTGGTAACAGATACACAGACGGACAGACGGACAGCGGAGTCTTAGTAATAGGGTCCCGTTTTTACCCTTGGGGTACGGAACCCTAATAACTACCGACGTCGCGACTGCCCTACCCCCTTACAACATAGGCGTACTCATCGATCATACATAAATTCACGCCGTCATTCCCAAAGTGGGGTAGGCAGATCTACAGAACTAACAACAACTCTAATAACTTGCTGATAATTCTGTAACCACATTTTGCACAATCAGGCTAAGATGTTTACTAGTGACAGGTTGCAAGCCCATCGCCTAACAGTACTACAAGCCTTTATTCCCTTAGTCGCCTCTTACGACATCCACAGGATGACATGGAGTGGCACTATTCTATCCCGGCAACCACACGGAAAAACTACGGCATTTATTCTGTGGGGTAAATAGTGCGGACGCGCCATCACTGTTTAGTTATTTACCCCACAGAAAAAAACTGATACAAAGTAACGTAACGTAAACGTTAAGGTAAATTTTAATAAAACGTTGTTTCCTTGCTTTTTATTGTTTCGCAAAAGGTGAGAAAAGTAGAATATTCTCCTTTGGCCTAAAGCTGTTTTCGTCTGTGGCGAGTTTGAATCCCTCGCTGCACTCAGGATTCCGTTTTAGTTCCCTCGCTTCGCTCAGGAGTTAACTCGTAACACCCTCGCTACGCTTGGGAGTTAAATCTGGGGGCCCTCATTTACTCAGTGCAACAGTGCTTGCTTTATCCCCTCGGTGTATAATCTACTATTATACAATTCTGAGCGGTTATTGTCAGCCCTCTTGTGTAACGTGCTATCGAGCTAATAACTAAAATAAATAAATGGCAAAAAACCTAAGCTGGCAGTTAGAATTTACTTCAACCACTCCTACATTGCCCGAATATCATTTCAGTCGAAAATATTTCGAAAAAATACAGTATTAAAAGTCTGACTGAAAAATCATAATGTAAAAACACTAATAACTAGGTATTCAAACTCCACACAAATCTTGATAATTACGATGGTTAGCGCATGAACGTGTACATTCTTAATTTTCAATGGAAAAAATGCCAACATAACGGAAAAAAACGTATAGAAAATTTTGACAAATGGATATTGTTTAATAATTCTTACTTCTCTCGTTGAGGACAATGTAACAATCTGAAAAAAAAAACTGATTACTCCCATATTTTTTTGTAGATACTTAAATACATTTAATTCGTACAAACCAATTGATTCAAAATTTGCATTTTGCTTCTTCTCAACAATGGTCTCTTGAAGCGCTGGTAGATGGTAGATTCAGACTTGTAAAAGTGCCTACAGGGCCTACTTACAGAATAAATGATTTTATTTATTTTATTTTCATAAATAAGGATATTAATAAAATTTTGAACGTTAATTAAAATAGTTTGAGAAACTGGAACCATATTGACAAAAATAAATTAATAATTTCATACTTTCTTTGACTGATATCTACACTAATGTTATAAGGAAGAAAGATTTGATCGTCTGTCTGTTTGTTTGCATTGAATAGGCTCTGAAAATACAGGACCGATTTTAAAAAATCTTTCACCAGTAGAATTCACGTGCAACAGTTAGTCACTACATAGTATAAAACAAAGTCGCTGGCGCTGTCTGTCCCTATGTATGCTTAAATCTTTAAAACTACGCAACGGATTTTGATGCGGTTTTTTTTAATAGATAGAGTGATTCTTAAGGAAGGTTTATATGTATAATACATTTCACGCGGGCGAAGCCGCGGGCGGGTCGCTAGTTATTAAATAAAATACTAATTGTTCGTGAAAAATTGTATAATATCATGATTGTCAATTTTATTACAAAACCAGTGCACTACCTACACTACAATCACAGTGTTCATACTATTAACAAACAGTCAGCTGCAAGAACATTTAATATATTTAAACACCGTTCAAATACTTAATAGCCCAATTACAGTAATTTTTTTTACCCCCGGCAATGAAAGAGGGGGATTATAACACCCCCTTTTAACTAGCGCATCCGTGTGTTTGTTTTTCTCTTTCTTTGTCTCACTGTACACTGACTGATTTGGACGTGTTTTTTAATAAAGACAATTTAATCAGGGTGGTTTTTTGGTAGGACTCATTAAAATTGGGTTAGCCGTTTAAGATATATCAGCTTTTAAAGGTTTGTCACTAAAGGATTTCTTGTTTTTCATTCAACAACTTTGAACATAGAGAAGGTTCAGACGAAGGTCTGTCTCTGTCTTGTAGGTGTACAGAAAAGTTGGTAAATATACAGTTAGTCCAGATTACAAAAAATAAAGTAACATTTGCTCTTCTTCCACCTAATTTTGGTTAAATTTCACATCCATCTCAAAATGCTCAGTTAAATAAGACCTACTTACTGATCGATATCAATAGACGTCATATGATGCAATTTGACCATTACGATATGTCACGTATCTTCGATATATCACGTAACTAACATTTAATGATTGGCTATAAAGACAATTCATTGTTAGTAACTTTGCCAGAAATAATATATTTTTATGAATTTAAACTATTTAAAATTAAAAATTAAAAATTAATATCAGGGGACAATGTCACACCGATTGACCTAGTCTCAAACTAAACTCTAGGCTTGTACTATGGGGTACTAGACAACTATATAAATACTTAAATACATAGAAAACATCCATGACTCAGGAACAAATATTCCCGCTCATCACACAAATATCTGCCCTTACCGGGATTTGAACCCAGGACCGCTAGCTTCGTAGGCACTACCAACTAGGCCAGCGCGTCGTCCATTCATATTTAAACCTATGATATCCAGGCCACAAAGGGAATTCTGGTTTGGTATATTGCAATATTTCAAGTTTCAAGAGGTAACATGACAAAAACAATTTGTTTTTACCGAATAGAATAAAGCCCCTGTACTTATTAATACACAATAACTAAAGTTTGCTTGAAATATGGTTGGTCCTTATCTCTCATTGTGATATTTGGATTCAATGGAAAGAGACAAAGAGTACTGTAACTAAAATATGTTTAAAATGAGTTTATAAATAAGGGAGCACAAGCGTTGAAATTGGCATTTAAAAATAATTAAACCCTCTTGCAACCGAAAACTTAAAACTATTCTTACAACGAAAATATCACTCAGTATTAAGTTCCAGTCCGTAACGAGAGTAACAATACGACAAAGCGATAGTTTATTGACTTGTGCCGTTGGCATTGAAAGTAAACGGTGGCCCATTATGTCATCAGTGCTCGTCCAGCGGCTCCATCGCTCCAGCCAGCGCTTGCTGGATGACCAGCTGTTGGGCACTGATCAACTTCTTCAACTCCCGAACCTCCTGCGTCAACTGGCGGACACTCTCCGCCGTCTCATCCAGCCTAGACTGAATGTTCCCCAAACCAGACGAATACCCATACTCTTTGTAACTAGAATCGTTATTATTTTCATACTTTTTAAAACACGAATACGCCCCAGTTGTCGATCCGTTCGAAGAAATCGTGTGCCCGTATTGCTTCCTCATTTTAGCAATGTCATAAGCGGCTGTCATTATGTCTCTAGGCAGCCGTTTTTCACTTGGGTTCAATGGTTTCACACTCAATACCACCCTGTAAGCTTGCGGAGAGACTAAAGCAGAAGAATGCAGAATTTTTAATAAACATTTAGGCAGGTAACCGTTGAACAAGGCCAATTCCATGTAGGATATTAGTTTAGTTTGCCGGACGAGTTTAGACAGCCCCGCAGTCTTCCTTAAACCTTGAATGTCGTGAACGGCGATACCCACCAATAGGTTCATGAGCACTACGGTGACAAACAGGAGGAACAGTACATATGTGATTTGCGCAGAAAATTCCAAGAACAGCGGCGGATCATTCCCATCTGGTTCGTTCAACAATAAATCTAGATTAAGCTCCCCAATCATCATAGTTAACACAGTAATAAAACCCATAAACGGATTAGCAAACGATGACGAGTCCGGGAAAATCACACAGAAACTTATTGTGAATCCAATTAGTATGCACGAGTAAGCCATTAGTAGTTTTGCGAATTCTTTTTGCACTTTCTGGTACATCGCTACGTAGGTACCGAAGACTGGCAGCTGACCGATCATCATCATCAAATTTGTCCATCCGGCTAGCACAGCGAACGCCCCGACGTGGTTCTGCCATGTGTACGTTATGTTCGTGTACACATACGATATTAGAAATACGCTAATGATCACAAACCACTCTATTATGTTCTCAGACTGCATCAGATACTGTTTTACCGTCGAATAGCCCGCTATGCCGTAAACTTTTCTAAATATCTCAAATATCGTTATTCCAGCCAGCACCCACCACTGCATTTCAATAACAAATGGGTTTTTCCTCAACAAATCTCCGAGTATAGACTGTTTTTGACACAACTCTTGCTCTTCTATAGTCTCTTCCATGTCTTTGCTTCCGTTGTAACAATTGTGGGCGAGTGCCGTCAAAACATACAGCGTCAGACCCAAAACAAAAATAAAGCTAAGAAATAACCTAGCGATATAATATTTACGTATTTTCTCCCATTTTATATACAGAAAAGCTGAACAGAGGGGATGCAACAGGACTTCCTTCTGGCCTTCGTCAACGAAGGTGTTTAGATAGCTTATTTCACGCGGATAGCAGTGCTGGAGGATGCTCCGAAAGTCAAGTTCAAGTTCCACTTCCCTATTAGTGGTTTGTGAGTGGTGTAGCGTGATAGCGCAATCCAGCTTCCGGGTAATCATCGCGAGGGACGCGGGCGTCTTTCGAGCTATAACGTTTAGAGCGGAGTTTCCTTTTTTAGATCTTGTCGTGACGTCAGCGCCGTGGTATATGAGGGTCTCAACGCAAGCTGACAGCCCGTCAAGCGCGGCGAGATGCAACGGCGTAAATCCATACTCATCTTTCTGGTTCACATTCGCTCCCCAACTAATCAGAGTTTCTATAATGTCACATGCTGAATCACACTTTGTGATCGCCGCGTGTAACGGCGTCCTATTGTTGAAGTCATTCGCATTCGGTTCAGCGTTTCCTTTCCTTAAAAGAGACTCTACACATTCCAAGCTTGCCGCTCGCGCCGCCAAATGTAAAGCTGTGAAGCCTCTATGGTTTTTCAAAGAGGCATCTGCTCCTTTAGAGATAAGCAAATCAACGCACTCTGCAAAACCACCATCAGCTGCTAGGTGTAAAGCTGTTGATTCTCTATCGCCTACTCTTGTTCTTACCCTAGGGTTTGCACCGGGGGTGTCCAACAGGATCGCGAGGCATTGAATCATTCCCAAGTCAGCGGCGAGGTGGATGGCGTTTGTACCGCCAGGTTCTATCAGGTTGACATCAACTCCGTGCGTTATGAATAGCTTAAGACACTCCACGGAATTAGATCTAACGGCACAATGAAGTAAACCACCTTCACAATTCACGTACTTGACCGCGGAGTGGACTGACGCACCACGGCTGATTAGTAAATTAGCCACTTGCACTGAGTCTCCGAACGCGGCGCAGTGGAGAGGCGAGAAACAGCGGGGCATGTAATTGGGATCAACTCCTTGTGACAGCAGATAACTGGCGCATTCCGTGGAACCGCTGAAAGCTGCTACATGAAGAGGGGAAAGTCCTAGCGCGTCGCAGTAAACTGGGTCCGCACCAGCTTCCACCAGAACTGGTAACAGCTGAGACAGCTTTAGAAACGCCGCCCAAAACAGACACACATTCCTCTCTTCTTCAGAGGTATTCGCGCACGTAGCGATAGCAGTATCCTCGTTAATAACGCCAGATTCTAGCTCATCCAAAAGCCGCAATCGGCCGCCGACGGCGCGCATCTGTTCATGCGCGCTCTGACGTATCGAGTCCGCGCATATATGCGCAGTTAGATCCAGCGGGGGTTCTTCGAAGCTGTCGTACATGTTAGGGGCGCTTTCTGCCGGTGGGGATGAGCCATAGGACACGTATTCGAGGTGTCCGTTGGAGGGGTAGGCCTGGGATTCCTCGTCCTGGGGTGGTAGGGGTGGCTGGCTGATGACGCGCGAGAGGCGCGGGCGGTCCATGGCGCGGGCGGGCGCGGGCCCGGGGCCGCGGTCGTGGTCGGCGCGGCGCGCGCGCAGCCAGCGCGGGGTGGGCAGGCGGCGCGTGGGCATGCGGGCGGCGCGGTGGTCCGGCGCTGAGTGCCCGACCCATTGTGCGCCAATTGATGCCCGCCGGACGATCGCGCGCACCTTTTTTCTGTAAAGCTTGGTGCACAATGGGATATTGCGCGTGCTTACTTTAGGCCCATAGGCGACCCAAGAGTTGAAACAGATCAATTGCATCCCGAGACATTCAGCGCTAGCGAGTGCGCCTATAGTTCGAGGGTGTAATACTTTCACCCGAGTTGAACACTACTTTTCATTTCGACTAAGAGGAAACTAAACAGAAATATTGTATGTTATTGTCGCGAATTTTGTGTTTTTTTATTGTGTTACAAATATTAAAACAGTTTCAAAACCGGCTTAAAAAAGGCCATTACATAATGGCTGTATAAAATTCTACAATATTCTAGAAAACTGTAAAAAATGGCTGTTTGACCAATTTTTCGTTCTAACTCACTTTCTGCCCTAGGGATAGAAATATCATTTTCGTAGGTACTTTCCGAACAGGGAAGATATTTTATTTTATTTTATAATCAGATGCAAAGTGATTTGTCTATTTTTACACACAGATTGTATCGGTCAATTGACGGCTTAGTTAGTTTCTTGCGGCGTTTCTTCTCAGCGGTGGTCTAGCGCTGGTAGATTCTTGACGTGTAAAAGTGCCCGTGCCGTATTTACTGAATAAATGTCTTTTACCTTTTTTTATCTTTTAGTCAACTTCATAGTCATAACATAATATATGATGACGACCTAGCTGGTAGTGGCCCTGCCTACGAAACTAGCGGTACTGGGTTCAATTCCTGGTTTGGGCAAATATTAGTTTGATGAGCGAGAGTATTTATTTCTGTGTCATGGATGTTTTTAAAGAATTTATCACATACACCACTTTATTGTTTTGTCATATTCGTCAAGTTCGATACCCGGTTTAGGATACTTTTTTTTTAAATCCACTAACTAATGCAGTATTTTTTTTTAACAATAAAAGTAACTCTCCTTTGCGTAGAACTTGCTATTTCCAATGTTAAAGATAGTTCGTTTTTCCAGCCTGTTTATACTTGACTGGTACCCACAGTTCAAGCGAGATAGAGTACGAGTACAGAGCTTAGTTTTAGCCTAATTCAATTTGTGCGAGATTACATACATACATATAACTTCACGCCTGTCTCCCAACGGGCGGGGTAGGCAGAGACTATAGAACGCCAGGTGCACCGGTCTAAACATACAACTTTCGCTTCCTCCACATTCATCAATCTCTTCATGCACGTGCGTCGGTTTCGGAATTCGGGTGCTGTGCGACATTGTCCCCAGATATAAACCTTGTTCTGATAATTAAAAACACAACAAAAAATAATGAATTAAATCGGTCGATCCATTCTTGTGTTATGTTATGACGTCAATAGCGTGACTAAGGGAAACTTCATTTTTATTTTCATAGCCACCATCAGTGGCCTCTAAACTTCCTAATTTTATTTAGGTGTCGCTTAAACACTTTTTATTTTTTATTTTTTTGCCCCCGCGGCGACTTGAACAGCTACTACCGCAGGGATATTTGGCGTTTCCACGTGAAGTGATTTCGCCAGTGTCAAGGTTTATATGAGTATAAATCAATATAGCAATAAAACACAATCCAATCTTCTCTAGGAAGATTGGGGGCAACGTTGTACGGTGATTTGTAGGTCAGAGGTCAAGATAGTTTTAACCTCTGCACCACTGCGAGTCCACTTGAAACGAGAAGAAAGATGCCAGATACACGAAATAAGTCCAAGTTTTCAATCACTGTGCGACACAAAGGCATAAAAAGTACAAATCACTATCAGAAAAGAACTTTGAACACCTAATTACCCAAAAATTAAAGTCTAAAACAAATTACACGTCCGCCATCTTTTAACGTTGCAAATGGCCTCCCTTAAACACTTTGCTATTCTATGAGCAGCTGTCATAATCAATTGACAGCGCCATGACAGCGCTAATTTGAATCTGACGCTTCTTATTTTAGGCGGTCTTATACATTGTCAGCTTGACATTCTGGAATAGCACTGATGACATCTGCCGTCTAAACTATGTCTTACAATTAGACAATTTAGTTTTAGTTAGTTTTAGGCTGGTTAAGCGATGTGCACGTAGAATCGGGACCATTGTGCAACTAGCCTTACGCCGTTGTATTAACAATGCGCTGGTTGTCAGATATTTACTAACATTTTTGTGATGATAACACTGAACACAATACCGGACGGTCAGCCTTAACCTCAAGTACCTCAACTCAAACCATTTGAATTTTAAATAGATAGACGCGTAATTGCACGATGGTAATCGCAAGTCGGCCATTACCGTGTCCTTGTAAGTTTATGGAGTTAACCTCTGTTTACTGATCTCAAATACAATTACAAAGTTAGTACATATTTAGGATTCCGTATCCGAACTTCCAACGGGGCTATAACTATAGTGCCCGGCCGTTATGAAGTCATTACTGACACATGGCACAGCCATGAAGTTTCTAAAATAGACAATATTGACAGTGACAGCAGTAAAACAATGCTATTATTGCTTTTCCTCAGACGAAGCAAATAAGTTTAGCATTGTTTTTTTGCTGTCGACATTAGCAATATCTTACTTACTTAGTTGTCTTGTTACTTGTTGCTGTTTACTCGTCCGGGTTGGTACCACCATCTTATCTATTAACACGTTCACTGCGGGTTGAGGTAAAACCGCCTCAAGCTCGACATTACGTCGGTGCGGGGCTAAAAGTTGTGATATCTCTCTCGTGCGGGAGCTGTTGCCGCTTACTTACAAGGCGTATGATAAAGTCAAATATACATTTCTTTATGTTTCTCAAACGCTGACTCTTTTATACAGAAAAAAGGTTTGAGGTCTAAATAAGCCTCAAACGTACTGGGCATATTTTTTTTTTCACACAGTGCGGGTTGAGGTTTATTTGGCCTCAAGGAAGTTGAGCTCAACGCCGCACAGAGCGGGGGGCGGGCGACGCGGGAGTCGACAGCTTGACGTCAGTGCGGTGCTAGTTATCGATGCTACACCACGCGTGTTTTACGTAAATATTTTTAGTAGGTATTGAATACGTAAGTGATCGTAACCGATCGATAGTGTTTGCTAGATAATTATTGTTTATAAATGTGAATAATTGTGTTGTTATTGTGTTGTTATTTTATGTGTAGTGTGTTTTATAAAGGCATGTATTTAACGCGGCGACAAATTGATACCATTCCGGGTCTTAAAATAACTGAAAATGGATAGTAAATAATCTACTTTGGCGACTAATTTGAGGTAGCATCTTAACTAGAAACTAGAAAGCGGCGGCTTTTTAATGAGTTTTGAGGTTTTATTTAAATTTTATCTGGCAGTGATTTTCTTTTGTGGCAATTGAATTTCTTCTAAGGCAACAAATTATTGGCGGATAAAAAAGTTAAAATAGGCTTTCATAAATTCTAAAATGGGGTTGTCTATAAACTTGACCAAGGTCTGAAATAAATACAAACAAGATCTTAAAAAAAATACTTTTGGCTACATTTGTAGGGATCTAAATTAACCAAATTGTGACATGCTATAAAACTATTCTTGGTCTATTTTTTTTTGGTAGGTAGGTATTGTAAGGTAGAATTTCAAAAGGAATATTATTATTTTAAATAACGCTTACAAGATAGAAAATTATTAATCCGAATAATTTTCTCATTATTATAAAGAAACAAAATTTACTCTACACAAGTAAATCTGGACACAAGATATTTATCATACATATAACTATCTGCACTGTATAATGTTATAAATGAATGGGTTTTATTTACATAAACCAAAATTTATTTTCTTCCTGATAGAGCATTTATACAAACCTATTTATTTATTTATTTTTTATTTTTTATATCATAGGAAGGCAAACGAGCACACAGGCCACCTGATGGTAAGTGGAAACTGTGACCCATAGACATTCGCATTCATAAGACCGCAATCCTAAGACTGCAAATGCGTTGCCAACCCTGAGGCCGAAGATGGAATGCCTCTATGCTAGTCATTTCACCGGCTGTCTTATCCCCAAACCGGAACACAACAATGCGAACACTGCTGCTTGAACCTACCTCTAAACTAAACAAAGCTTGTACTATTGCTACTAAGCGGCAATTAACAAACGTATGTATAGATAAATAAATACTTATATAGATAAGCAACCATGACCCAGGAACAAATATTTGTTATAACACACAATTAAACGCCTTTAAAGATGTTCGATAAGATGATCATTCTTTTATCGATAATTTACCTATAAGTGCCATTCCCTGATCTAGTCTCAGATAAAATTTAGTGCGATTTGAGGTCTAAAAGATCTCAAAAATTCTTTAGGTATTTTTTCTTAAGCCAGAGGTCAGAACCAAGGGCGAAGCTAAGTGTATTTAAAATATTTACTGAGCAATGACTACAACACAAAAAAAAAACCCTGGTCCTATTCTTGGCAAAGTTATGAAGGATCTAAGTAACTACTGAAATTTGAGAGCGATTCGGCCTCACCCGCACTGTAAAAGAGTTCTAGTTTGGGCTGATTCGATCTCAACCGCACCAGCCAAAAGTCTTTCAAGTTGAGCCCCGCAGCGAACGTGTTAACCTACCGCCAAACAGCAGTGTTCGTATTGTTGTGTTCCGGTTTGGGGATAAGACAGCCGGTGAAATGACTAGCATAGAGGCATTCCATCTTAGTCCTCAGGGTTGGCAGTGCATTTGCAGTCTTGTGAATGCGAATGTCTATGGGTCACTGTTTAAACTTAGATACCATCAGGTGGCTTGTGTGCTCGTTTGCCGTCCTATTCCATAAAAAAAAACTGTAGTTGTGCAATGTGTCAGGATTAACTTGTTATCGGCCGGTCACTGTAAGCATTCACCGTCCGTCCGTCCGTCTTTCCGTCAGCGAGCTTTAATGGTGGTAGGACCAGGCCAGGCCATCTTATACTTTAACCTACTGCCGAACAGGAGTGTCCACGTCGTTGTGTCCCGGTGAAATTACGGTCCTAAATAAGATTGTAGTCTTGAAAATGCATAATGTCTATGGATCGGAGATGGCATGTGTGTTCGGTTGTCTTCTCCACCCCATAAAAAAAGAGCGGTCTCTGCAGATAGTTGACATTTTTAGTGTGTTTGCCGATATAACAATAACTCATCATCATCATCATCATGTCAGCCGAAAGACGTCTACTGCTGGACATAGGCCTCCCCCAAGGCTCTCCACTCAGACCGGTCTTGTGCTTTTCGCATCCACCGCGTTCCCGCGATCCTTACAAGGTCGTCACTCCATCTTGTTGGAGGCCTACGTACAGCTCGTCTCCCGGTCCGCGTTCGCCACTCAAGAACCTTCTGGCTCCAACGGCCATCACTCCTGCGAGCGATGTGCCCCGCCCACAGCCACTTCAGCTTAGCTATTGTTCGGGCTATGTCGGTAACCTTAGTGACAATAATGAATAACGAATAAATTAAATTAAACATTACAGGGGGCCCTCGTACAAGAATGAAGGGAATAGAAAAGAGTAGAAAATATTTATTCAACGCACACACAAGGAAGACAATAGAAATATTATCTAATGAAAACAAAACCCTTAACAGACTAATTGAGAATTGGTCTGGCAACACAGAACCACACAGCTTCCTGTTAGTTCGTTGCATAATATGGGAAAGAGAAATAAACGTGTTGGCTCTTTTAATTGGATTTATAACAAGATACCTCATTCAATTAAAAACAAAGAAAAGGACACAATATTTATGAATGAGTTACATTTTTTATTATTATTACACTCCTTTTATAATTTACAAGAATTATTTGACAGTGATAATTAAATATTTAGTAAACTGTTTAATAGGAATTGGTTGTAGTTAAGTAGGATTAAATGGGATGGTGGTGGTGGTGGTGGGTTGCCGGGTTAGAATAGTACCACTCCATGTCTTCCCGTGGATGTCGTAAGAGGCGACTAAGGGAATAAAGGCTTGCAGTACTGTTAGGCGATGGGCTTGCCACCTGTCACTAATACACTGGGAAACATCTTAGCCTACTTGTGCAAAATGTGGTTACAGAATTATCAAGAAGTTTTAAGACTTGTTGGTAATTCTTTAGCTCTGCCTACCCCACTCTGGGAATGAAGGCGTGAGTTTATGTATGTATGTAATTAAATTAAATTGCAATGCCCTTGGAGGGTTAGTGTTGACGCAAATAATAGTTTTGAGATCTTTTGTACAACATTTGGCAATAAAGTATATGACTATGACTATGAATAACAGTTTCATAAATTCCAAAAGTTATAGTACACAACATATTATATTCCCAAAATTAACAGTAAAAAATTACTTATTTTGCTAGAAAAATGGGGCGGAATCCTTCGTGTGAGAGTCCGGCTAGCACTTGGCCGGTTTTTAATTGCTCGAAGAATACAACAGCACGCAGACCTCTTCATACAACCCATTTTCTTAGTTCTGATTAGCAATATGCAAAGTGCACATTCCCAGAAGTTTTATAGTACATTGTGTATTAAGGTCGGTAAGCAAGGAATTACGACCGAGGCTCTAGTAGAAGCCCGAAGTCGAAGACTGAGGGCTTTCTGAGTCGAGGTTCGTAATTCCCGTACCGCCCGTGAAACATACAATGTTTTTCATCACATTTGCGAGTAAATAAATACACAAGTCAGCACAACTATTATTACGAATTACTTGAACTTTTTTTAAGCGGATGGCTGGCGGTCTCCACAGATTATACAAATGTTTCGTTCAGAAACGTTAAGGGCAAATACTTACGTAGGTATACATACAGCCCTGAAGGATTGTAAAAAAAAACGACGTTTTGATACAGAAAACTATTAACATCGATTATTAAGAACATTAATTGAGTATTTAAGTAACATGTAGAAAGATTGCAATGAAATTCCTGTTTAAATAACATTTTAAGACAATTTTTCAATTGCGTGTAAACTCTTTGCTTGAACTTGCATGACCTGTGTGCTGTGGTATAAATTAAAAAAAAAATACTTACCGACCTTGGGTTTCATGGTAAAAAGAAAGGTCGAGGGTTTTATATGGGGCATTGCGGCCAAGTTAACCTGTATGTTTAGATACTGTTTACGTGCAAGTGTGATGAAAAAATCTTGTCGAGAAATTACTGTGATTTAAGGAACCATTTCAGGCGCTCTATTCCACTCGTTCAAACCATAATGACATGTTATCGTGTTATCAACGTTATAACGGATCTTATTTACTGGTGCTTAAGGTCCTCGCCACATCACCTAACCACGGCAAGGGGTCGTTAACGAGAATCGGCGCGGTGCCGTAAAAAGGCACGTTGCCGTGACATGCAATTGACAACATTTCATTTTGGTGACACCTGCAAATTACTATACGAATCGAAAGGGTTTTGTCTCCTGAACACGGCAAAATATTTATTTAGATTTATTTTTCTTTTTTGATTAAATTACAAGTAAGTTAAAAAAAAAACGAGTTTTACCAATACTTTGCCTGAATAGATATAATACCATTGCCTTTTTCACGAGAAAAAAAGCTGTCATACTCCAAGTTTGACATTGACACTATTGACAGATGGATAGATACTTGAGATCGGTTGACCGCCATTATTAAAAAGAAAAACTTTTTTTTATACAGATTGGACCAACGTAATATGTCCATTGTGTCGTAGAAATGAAGTTCCGCCCTTTTAGAATAAGAACATCTTAATAAATTAATAATAAAATAATTATACATCCTAGGGAAAAAATAAAACTATTAGTGTCTTCCTCCTTCCAAACAGTATCTATAAAACGAATAAAATTAAAGTCTTGAAAATATGAAATCTTGTCAATTAGGATAAACCAAAAAAAAACTCACGATTTTTAGATTATAGTTCAAAAGAATAGGTTATTTTGAGAGACCAATTTCATTAATATTGTATTTGACCCAATATAGTTTTGTTTTAAAAGACCTGTTATGGATGACATAATTATTTTAAATTTTGGATGGCATTTTCTAATAAATTACAACAATTAAATGATATCTAATAATAAAAAATCATTGTAATAGTGTATTTTACGAGGGATCTGTTACACGTCGGTAATATGGAGTAAATCTACTAGCGCTTCGGACTAGACCACCATTGCGGAGAAGAAGCGCCGCAAGAAACTCCAGCAGAAGGTCATTTTAGGGTTCCGTGCCGAAAGGGTAAAAACAGGACCCTATTACTAAGACTCCACTCCACTTTTCACAGATGATGTATTTCTGTTGCCGCTATAACAACAAATACTAATAACAGAATTAAAGAAATATGTAAGGGGGTCTCCTATACGACAAATGTTTTTTTTTTTTTATATCATAGGAAGGCAAACGAGCAAGCCACCTGATGGTAAGTGGAAACTGTGACCCGTGGACATTCGCATTCACAAGACCGCAATACTAAGACTGCAAATGCGTTGCCAACCCTGAGGACGAAGATGGAATGCCTCTATGCTAGTAATTTCACCGGCTGTCTTATCCCCAAACCGGAACACAACAATGCGAACACTGCTGCTTGGCGGTAGGTTAATGGATAAGATGGTGGTACCAACCCGGACGGACCCTGCACAAGGTCCTGCCACAAATAAATGTGATTTTTTATAGATAACGGTACGGAATCCTTCGCGCGCGAGTCCTATTCACACTTGGCCGGTTTTTTATCCAATTATAAAATACAATAATACTTAAATAGTACATTACTACAGACGCCGGGAAGTAGGTGGTTGCAGGCCGAGTTCATATAGACGGCCGAGCGAAGCGAGGTCGGATAGTTACGAGGCTGGCAACCCCTTTTCACGGCGAGGTATGTATAGTGCTTTTCTCAAACATATGCAATGAAATAAAAAAAAACATCACTCAAAAAACATTTGTGTAATAGGCATTAACGCGGATATTTTTGGTCCGAACCACACAGATACAAAAAAAAACGATTTTCAGCTATTCAGCCATTTCATAAAACCAGTTGCCATGGCCATATTAAAATTTAAAAAAAATTACTTCCCGGCCTAGGCCTTCAATTTTGTATGAAATTTCTTTACAGTTCTCTCGAGTTGTTCCGTCGGGAACGTGGCACTTTGAAGCCTAAAATAAGTAACATAACGCCAACATTACATAGCATGTTTGAGAAAAAATAAGTTACATTACAATGGTAATAAAGTAATAAACAATCATTTTAAAACTGATAAAATCATTACAAATGTAAGCTCGACGACGACGAGGTCTCTACATCAGGTACATTAATTAAAATAACTAAAACAAAAAAAAGCTTTTGTTGCTGGTTGATGACGCGCTCGTTCTTTCTTGAGAGAATGTCTGTGTTACCTTTGTTTTTTATTTCCTAACAAAGCAGTAGTTTAGTTTAGTTTAGTTTAGTTTAGTTTAGTTGTAGGTAATTCTGTAGCTCTGCCTACCCCTCTCTGGGAACGAAGGCGTGAGTTTATGTATGTATGTATGTATTTATTCAATACAATTTAAATTAACCCGTATGGTTGCCGGGTTAGAGTAGTACCTACCACTCCATGTCTTCCCGTGGATGTCGTAAGAGGCGACTAAGGGAATAAAGGCTTGCAGTAGTGTTAGGCGATGGGCTTGCCACCTGTGACTAATACACTGGGAAACATCTTAGCCTACTTGTGCAAAATGTGGTTACAGAATTATCAAGAAGTTTTTAGAGTTGTTGGTAATTCTTTAGCTCTGCCTACCCCACTCTGGGAATGAAGGCGAGAGTTTATGTATGTATGTATGTGGAATGTATGTATGTTTATGTAAGATTACTAAACTCGTATAGTTTTCGCCCCTCCGTCTTGCGTCGAACTGTAAATACAAACTCGATTAGTAATTTGTGCCTTACTCCCCTTAGTGTATAAACTATTGAATCAACCAATTTTTAGTTTGGACAACTTTGGACTATATTAAAGTGACTTTGACAACCAAAACGTAGAAGAGTTTTCACAAATCAAATAGAGCAATTAGATGTATTTCCAAGCTTGAATGGCTTTGAAAAAGCAGGTAAAAACTACAGGGGCCCTAGCCAAGGGGCATTACGCTGACTAGCGTTTTGTATTTGTTTCGTTTGTAAACCACTCGCGACACTGGTAGATGACGTGATACTAAGAGTCACGTGATCTACCAGTGACGAGATTGGTTTATTCCTATGATTTTGTTTACAACGTTTGGTTGACTGTACCGACCCATGTGGTGACATAATGGTGAGTGCAAAACAAATTAATAAATATGTGTACACTTTAGTACCTTGTCACTTTAATCCCTGTGACAATCCATAAATAGCAGTTTAGACATGATATTAAATAGACAAGATACTGAAGTGTACACATATTCATGAACTCGTAAAGCCATTCTGCCAACATAAGAGTAGAGACGGCTAAGGCTGAGGCAGAATCCTTTTTGTATTGAACTTATCCCTAAATGGGATCTCTTCCAGCTCACCCGGAATTAGATGAGTAAGGAAAATGCATGGGGTTGGACACATATCAGGTCAGCTAGTTATATAGGTATATATTTAAGTGGGGCTCCCATACAACTATCGTGATTTTTTTATAGATAACGGTACGTAACCCTTCGTGCGTTAGTCCGTGTCGCACTTGGCCGATTTTTTTTAAATTGGTGCTTTTGTATTCTTCAGCAAGTAACCAAGTTCGTCAACTACCTCGTTGCAAAAACTGGTTCCAATTGTAAATGACGCACCTAATCACGCACTAACTGGACCAAAGCGAATCCTAACAGATTAAGTGTTTCTTAGACGGCCGTGGAAATCGTGCGGTGGTCACATGCGATGCACTAATGCACGTACATTAGTGCGATTCTAACAATGTTTACTGAACGGAGACCAGTTAGGTAATTTATTTTGAATTAGCTTCTGCCAGCAACATCGGTCGCGTAGAATTTGTAATTTTGTCATGTCACGGGAACCTACGCCATAGTTTGTTTTTATATACCACGACAGTGACAAACAAGCGTACGGCCCGCCTGATGGTAAGCGGGTACCGTAGCCTATGGACGCCTGCAACACTAGAAGTATCACATGCGCATTGCCGACCCTTTAAAAACCTATTTACTCCTCTCTTGAAGGACTCCATAGTCCATAGAATACTGTGCCTTTGCGCTATTCCAGACATATGCATCCGAATACGTTCACCCGTTCTGGCGTGATTGGGTAACAAACATCCAAACCTTCGCATTTATAGTATAGTAAGATAGTAAGATTAGTTCAATCTGTCTTAATTAATTTCCTGCTTTTGATTGACTTATACGAAACTTTATCCTGGGAAATCCAACATCACCCTGGGGAATAAATGTCTTTAATATTTATCTTGTCTTTAGAGCAGAGACCCCGAGTAGGCAGAAGTGTGGGCAGACCACCTGCCCGTTGGTCCGATGACGTCAAGGAGACAGCAGGCCCAGTCTGGCTAAGGGAAACGGAAAACCGTTCTGGATTGGGAGAATACAAGCTGATGAAAAAGAAGAAAAAGATTAATACAGTAGAATGTAGATTACTAGATAGCAATAAACATACTTAAGAATATAATCTAATATTCAGAAAAGAAAGGCCCGAAATAAGAAGCATTCGGCGCTCGTTATCGCTATCCAAAATGTATATAGGGTTGACGTAAGCTGTCAGACGGTCGCCTCGAGCGCCTGCGTTAATTTCATACATTTAGACAGTTTTCGATAATCGTTAACAATAGCGATAAGCCACTTTTCTAGCCATACCGTTAACTTCTTAGGGAGGTGAACCGCCTAGTCTAATCGCATTGTTAAAAATCTCAAAGCAATAGCGATAACCAATTTCTACGCGGACGGAGCTGCAGGAAAACCTAGCATTCTTTTATCAGTGCTCTAATCTAACGGCTTTTGGTTCTGTAGGTTGTAAGCGACACAGCCTTAGCCTTCTCCTTTATTTAACGAGAGCCATTCGTTACGTGAGAAACTTTTTGCCAAACTGATTCATTTCCCAAACATATAATTTGACCACTACTTTTTTACGAAACTCTAAATATTTCATGATTTATTTCAGGACCATCGTGTAGAACCCTATAGTATGTAAGGTTCGGTTAGTTTTATAAAAATCCTGAAATTTCCAAATGATATACTCGTACCTACCCTACCTGATATTTGAATCTTTTGACGAAAGGAAGGTAGCCCCATGCGAACATGTCTATATTTGCTGCATTTTCACAGTTCAACATCTCAACTCAACCCATCCATGTACGGTACAATCTCAGTTTATACTCTGGGGTACTTTTAATCTGAAGAATCCAACAATTCCTTAATTAATAAGCGATAAACGATTGCTTCGCGGACGGAACTGTGTGCAAAACCAGTCCATATTCAGGCTCTAATCAAAAAGCCATTGGTTCTGTGCATCCTATCCCACGCCCTTGACCATTGATGTCCACTGATCCGTCATTCCATCGGACACGGCGTGAATGGAGTGACCGCATGGCAGGCATGGCGTATGGTAATATCCGGTGACCGGTGACGAGTGCGAATTGTTGGTACAAGGTCGATGGCGAAAATTTAGGTGTGGTGTAGGTAACAAACGACAGAGCTTCAGCCCTCTCCTTTATTTGAAAGAAAAAAGGAAAAAGTTTTATTATGTGCAAGGCAAAAAACTTATTAAAGGGTGTATACACCGTGGGAACGAGTAACCCGACAAATTTTAACCATCGATTCTAGAGCCAATTTGTAGTATATAATGTGATATAACATGTAGCCCAATAACGCATAATTTCAGAGTTTTTAATTATAAAAAAAAAAACATAATTAATTGAATTTAAACTCTGTCACCTAAACGTACGTAACGTAAAGCAATATTTTCTAAGAAAGATTCATCTTGTAAATAGCAATGTCATCAACGTACAACGTAAATTAATTTAATCAATTTCTTAGTAAAAAAAGTTCAAATTAAATTAACTATGGAATGTTTTTTTTAATAATAAATATTTTGGAAATTATGCTTTATTGGACTACATGTTATATCACATTATATACTACAAATTGGCTCTAGAATCGATGTTTAAAATTTGTCGGGTTACTCGTTCCCACGGTATATATGGGATGGTCTAAAATGGTTTACTTGTCACCACTTGTAGATGACGTTATACGAAAAGTCACGTGATCTACCAGTGACGCGATTGGTTTAGAACGAATCGAATAGAAACGTTAGTCAGCGTAATGCATCTTGGAAAGGGCCTCTGGTCGAGCTTAGTACATTGTATAGCATTACTCCATCGACAAGTCTAATGAAATTGTCTCTAGGTGTCAGAGCCCACTTACCACCAGGGGCACGTTTTATAAAGCTACAGGTAACTGGCAACACTGCTCAAATGGCTGTTCGTCATTGGTCGAGGTTGTGTCAAATGGAAACTTGTAACCTGGGGGGTTATTATGACATAGCTATGCATTCATTTTACGGCGAGTGTAAAGGACAGAGCTATAGCAGTTATATAGCACTGTCCTTTTCTCTCAACGTAAACTGAAGTGCATAGTTATGTCATAATAACCCCCCTGTAAATTGTTATTTGTGGCTTTATACAACAGGCCCCTCGTGGTCTATACTCATTCGCTCTCTCTATGCCAAAAAAACAGTGAATACAATGCGGGATATGGTTATTTGTATAGCTATTTAAAAAAAAAAACTGTATGATACATAAATCAGCTTTTATTAAAGCTCTGAAAAAAACATGAATACATTCTATATATTATTATTAAAAAAACTATTATTATAATTTATATGCAAGAAGAAAAACACTAACAATCATGAAAGCGTTTTATTATTAAAAATAAATTACTAAAATGAAGACATTAATTTCTTTTTACCTACATCAAAACTGTTTTTAAGTTTTATTTCAACACTATTCTGACTGTTAAATGTAACTGAAAACCGTCCGTAGCTTTTACTTAAGGCACAAATGTTCTGATTACTGATTAGTGCTGCACTGGAGAGTACGCCTACTTCGCAAAAAACTCAATACGACCATGGGATGACCGTATTTCCCGTTTGATCTGCCGCCAATGTACAGGATATCCCATAATCAACGTCAACCTGCCTAGAATTGATAGAGTAACTAAAAAGCTATCGATCTAACTCCTACGTATGTTCAGCGATTTTTACTAGTTTCGGAGATATTAAGCAACATAATCTGAATTTTTGAAATTTTTATCTTATGTCCTTGTCACGAAAAGTTCTTAATTTTATGTTTTATTTCAGAACTTTTCCAGTGGCTTCTTACTTCATTAGTGTCATTAGTCATTACGAATCAGCGAAGTTTTTAAACTCTTTTCCTTGTTTTTTTTTATAATGAAGTTATTAAGTATGTAAACACTTTATTGTACAAAAAGCAGAAAATCGAATACAACGAGGTTATATACGCAGGTTATTTGATATAGTTTTTTAATTTACTATTTATAGATTTATATAATGCTAGAGACTAAGTAGTATCATTGTAATATTAAATATATTTAAAAAAATGACTGAGTTTCTTGCGGCCGGCGTTTCTTTGAGTTGAGCAGTGCTCTCCTCTTGTGAAGCACTGGTAGATTCTTGACGTGTAAAAGTGCCCGTGCGGCCTACTTACTGAATAAATGTCAAATTGGAATGTACACGGGCAAACTTATCTCTTTAAGGGATCTCTTCCAGCTAACCTAAGTAAAGTAAGTTAAGTTAAGGTAACTTCTTTAAGTTAAGGTTTAGACCAAAGCCGAATGTTGATTTGTTTTAGAAAACTTCTAAAGACCTAGACGTATCTTACACGGCAGTGAACGGGTTAATTACAAATGGCCGTCGCACGTCTTACGCCCACTTAACCCGTCAACTGCTAATCTTGCGTGCAACGTGTTTTAACACGTGCTTTACTGTGGAGGACTGCGGTCTGGTATGTCTGTATGTTGCTTATTCAAATTCAAATATTTTTATCCTATCGTTTTGGCTTCTCCGTAATACAGTTCTTACTAATATTTTTTAATTACATAGTGAAATATGTAATTTAAAAAAGTAACCTTTAAGTATTAAGTTGAAATAAATAAAAATAAAATAAATACATATTCTACAGATATCTCTTTATAAATATTGACGGTTCTCCATATCCTACCTCATAGAGGTGTACATAATACAGTATCACTTATCAGTCTATTAAAATTGTAGTCTTAATTTTATTATAATTTCACGCACATATAAAAGTAATAATTTATTTAAAATTAGTATCAGTTAGCGATGTCGGTCGAGGACTATCTAACAGATAAAAATGCTAAAATGAAACACCTAAATAAATAGCTTAATAATAAAAATATTTTAAGCAGTTATAAAATATCTTAGTTATATGTGTTTTTATTTTATTTTATTATTAGTATTTATGAGTTCTTCTTAACATACTGAGTTTTGACACATTTTCCTGTTCAATTTTTTTAATGTTAGATTCAATGTTTTACATAATGCTGGGTTAAGTTTTATAATTGTGTAATATCATTAAAAAAACGACTGATGTTGAGCTTCTTGCGGCGTGTCTTCTCAGCAGTGGTCCCTTGCGAAGCGCTGGTCGATGTGTAAAAGTTCCCGTGCTTACTGAATAAACATCGTTTATCTTTTTTTTTTGAAATATTTATTAGTTGATTACCTACATTATTATTAGATACCTAGTTCATTTGAAAAAAAAGATTTGTAGATCCTAGAGCTGGTGCTTACCTCTCCCAAGGGATTGGGCACGCTATCCAGAGAGGTAATGCAGCCAGTGTCATAGGGACCATGCCGCGATCGGACCTGCTAGAGGGGGTGTTCTTTTATAGTGGTGATTATTATTTACATCTTTCATATTTGAGTTGCTTAGTTTTATTTTAATTTGAGTAGCTTAGTTTAATTTTAATTTAAATAAGTTTAGTTTTAACTTTTAATTGTTAATTTTATATTATTAATTTTCATTTACAAATATTTTCAATTGTTTAGGAGCATAGCTTGCAAAAACTCATTTAAAAATATAATAGAAAAACCGGTCAAGCGCGAGTTACACTAGCGCACTGAGGGTCCCGTATCCTTGCACAGTACACATCATTATATTCCTATTTGAATTAGATTTCAAATCGATTCAATGCGAGCCCGACTCACACTTGACCATTTTTAGGTTTTTTACTTTAATCATACCAAATTTGACGCTTGTTTGTATAACCGTTTTTACGATGCAACAAAAATTCAAGAACGTTGTAAAAAAACATTTCTTGTATGGTGACCCCCTTTAATATTTCACCATTTTTTGTTATTTAATCTACCGTAATACACATATTCTGAAGGGTGATTATCTCAGCGACAAAAATTTTGCGGCGGAGCTGATAATCATAGTGTGGAGTAATTATTTAAGAAGTTTTAATTTTTTTCTGAAAAAAACATACTAATTATTATATTAAGCCAAATCGCAAAGTGTTATAAAACTCATTAATGTTTATTAAAAAAAAAAAATTTCGTCGAAATCATAATTTTGGTGTGGCGTCCAGTACTTGTTGTTCTTGATATATGATTCATTATAGAACCATAATATCCATTTATTTAACTTAAATTGCCATTACTTTAATTCCTCATTACTTTATACATCATATAAGAACATATAAATAAGGATAAGTACATTTATTGATACTCAAAACTAGGCCCTAAAGGTTGTCCGGGTGAAATTGTCAATTTTGGTGGTAACTATTGAATACGATTTTGTCGTCGAATGGAACGCAATAAGACCACCAAACGGGAAGTAACCTGTTCGTTCAGTTCAACTCCAGCCTTGATGGATGACACACGTGCCATATCTTGCCAGATCTGTCCGCCAAGAACATAAGTACCTAATTTTGGTGTGTTAAAATACTTTTTTATGCAATTTTGGTGGTATATGTTATTAATGACTGAGTAATATTTGTTTGTGTTTGAATTTAATGTAAGGCGTGTTAGCAGTCTCATTTTCAAAATATAAAGTTAAATTCGAAGTGCATGTTACTGTTTTTTAAAAAAAAAAAAATTATGCACGTTTCCTAATTTTGGTGAACCAATTTTGGTGGTTTTGGTGGCAATTTGAAATCCACCAAAATTGCTTGATGCCACCAAAATTGTTAATACTATGTATAGTTCCATATTTGTAACCATATACTTTGTATTTACAGTCGCCATCAGATATATTGTAGCGGGCGAGGTACTCAAATATTTCGGAGCAGCATTACTTTTCAATAAATTCGTTACACTAGTTATGGTCAATAACATCAGAACATGCAATTTGTCATAAATATAAGAGCAGCGACTTTTCAATAAATTCGGAACATATAACGAGGTAAAAATATCAGAAAGCACAGAACGACAAAGGTATAGCGACTGACTCGTGGACCCACTACTTTTGTCCCACTGCTATTCGCTTTCGTCAGAAATTAGTCAGAAATCATTTTTATTCCTCAAAAGTAGGTAAGTTAGGTTTAAACTATGTGTACAGACTGAAGGTATATTTTCCATAAATGTTCCGATCTTTATGATCACCCTGACTGCGTAGATACCTTTGACGTTCTGTGCTTTCTGATATTTTTACCTCGTTATATGTTCCGAATTTATTGAAAAGTAGCTGCTTTTATATTTATGACAAATTGCATGTTCTGGTGTTATTGACCATAACTAGTGTGACGAATTTATTGAAAAATAATGCTGCTCCGAAATATTTGAGTACCTCGCCCGCTACAGTATATCTGATGGCGACTGTACAATATTATTGACTGAGAACACTTATTTCGAGTAATATATAAACACTTAATCATACTACTAATATTATAAACGCGAAAGTTCGTGAGTTTGTATGGATGTAGGGATGGTTGTTACTCTATTACACATAAGCTACTAGACGGATTTTGATGAAATTTAACATGGAGATACCTTCTACCTTGGATTAAAACATAGTCTACCTTAAATAATGCTATTCCTTCGGGAACTGTTTCTACGCGAACGAAGTCGCCGGTGGAAGCTTGTTTACAATAAAACTAAATTACTTGTATAAATTTATGGTAAAAATTAAAATTTGGTATTAACTGTCTGCTGGAAATGAAAAGAAAGTAAGGCTTTTTATAATCGTTTTAATTATAAATACCAAAATACAATGTTATTCGTATATATATATTTTTTTAATTAAGTACAATTTTCCTATGGATGGATGGATTTTTTTTGGATTGTTATATTCAAACAGTAAGTAATTAACAAATTTTACCTGTAATCAATAATACCTAATCCTAGGATATAAGTAATTAGATAATGTTTTACCTCAAGGAATTATATAACTCATATTAATATGTACTCATAATTGTGGACATCAGTCAGAAACCTATAATAATTGCACATAAAGTCATAGAAGTACAAATACTTTTTATATTTGTATTTCAATGACTTTTATTTAAACCGTAAGTAATTAAAAAAAATTACTCGTAATCAACAATACTTAATTCTACGGACATAATTAAGTTCAAATAATAAGTTCAATTCTTCACTGAAGGAATTAAAACTCACATTAACATTAACAATCGCGGACGTCAGTCAGAACACTCAGAACCCTATAATAATTGTACGTAAAGTCATAGAAGTACCTACAAACACTTTTTATATTTGTACTTCTTATTTTTATAAAAAGTGTTTGTACTTCTATGACTTTATGTGCAATTATTATAGGGTTCTGACTGATGCCCACGATTGTTAATGTTAATGTGAGTTATATGTATAATTCCTTTAGTTAGGAATTGAACTTATTATGTCCGTAGGATTAAGTATTGTTGATTACGAGTAAAATTTTATAATTACTTACTGTTTTACTCGGAGAGTCGAAGATCTCAACTATTGCCAGATTTAAATAAAAATCATTGAAGTACAAATATAAACGGTGATTATACTTCTATGACTTTATGTGCAATTATTATAGGTTTCTGTGATGTCCACGATTTTTAATGTTAATGTGAGTTATGTAATTCCTTGAGTTAGGAATTGAACTTATTATGTCCGTAGGATTAAGTAATGTTGATTACTGTAAAATTTTATAATTACTTACCGTTTGACTCGAAGAGTCGAAGATCTCAACTGTTGCCAGATTTAAATAAAAGTCATTGAAGTACAAACATAAAAAGTGATTGTACTTCTATGACTTTATGTGCAATTATTATAGGGTTCTGATTGATGCCCACGATTAATGTTAATGTGAGTTATATAATTCCTTGAGTTAGGAATTGGACTTATTATGTCCGTAGGATTAAGTATTGTTGAATACGAGTAAAATTTTATAGTTACTTACTATTTGACTCGAAGAGTCGAAGATCTTAAAGATTACATTGTATTTTCGTATAATTAAAACGATTAATAAATTTCTTGCTTTCTTTTCATTTCCAGCAGATAATTTAATAACCAAATTGTAATTTTTATCATGAATTAGCACAAGTACCTAATTTTGGTGTAAATGTGCAATTTGGTGGCCAATTAATCTAATTTTGGTGAGTACAAGCAATTGTGGTGTGAGCCAAATTACAAAAAACATAATATCTCTAAAACTATTATGTATGATGAAAGGCCACTACTACGCTTTATTGATTATGACTAGTTACGTATTATTTACATGAAATTTTGACTCAGAAATCAAAAATAAAAAATGCCACCAAAATTTGATAAATTTCGAGCATGTTGAAATTCACCCTGAAAGAAAAATCAATCCGCTATCTATTATGGTCCAAAGGTACAGCTCTTTAAATCTAGGACAGACGCAGACAGACGGACGGACGGAACACGTAGGCTTAGTAATAGGGTTCCGTTCGGAGCTCTTCGAGTACCTACGGAACCCGAAAAAGTGAGAAAACCCCTTACAAATAGTTTAGACTTGATGGCGGTTGTGACATTTACAGGTCTCATTACCAGGCTCTCCTATGTCTATACAAACTAGACCCCACTAGTAGTCTTCAGTGCTGAACGTGTAAAACAACGTGTAAATAAAGGACTAAACATATTTATTTTTATGTGTTAACGTAGCGGCTTGCGGTTGAGTTTAAATAGGAATTTACCTAACCTCAAAGTGCCTCAAGTTATGTTTGCCTTGGATTTACATATTACTGATGCTCAAAACTATTTTAAGGAATCTGCGGCTGAATTTCCCGTCCACTACGACTTGAGAGCTAAAGATGAGCATACCCTTTTATGCAAGACCGATAGTGCATCTGCGTTTCGTCTCCTGATATTTTGGTCATTTGGTTTTTGTCTGTTTAATGCTCTTCACGGCTCATCACATTCGCCGGACATAATTGTGTAGGTATGTACTCAAACAGTTTGGCAAAGTAACACACACGCATTCACGCACGCCTACATACACATATCACACCTAAATCCACGCACAAGCACCCAAACGCGTGACAGTATGTATAAGCGTAATTAACTACTATATCCTCCTGTTCTTTTTTTTTTGCTTATTGTTGCTCTGTCGTACCTCGGGGTTGTAGGTGTTTTGTAGTACGCAAATAAACGTTTTATCTATCTATCTATCTGATATCGAAAGTGTCTATGGGTGGCAGTGATCACTGTTCTCTTGCAAAAGAAGGGTAAAGTGTTGAGTTCCGTTTCGGCCCTCTATCAAACTCTTCCATCTATTGATGCAGCCTTTGCGACCATCTATTAACTTTTTTTTTATTATTTGAAAAAGGGGCAGACGAGCAAGCGAGCCACCTGATGGTAAGTGATCATCGCGACCCATAAACACCCGCAACACCAGAGGAATCGCAGGTGCGCTGCCGGCCTTTGAGAAAAGGGTAGGCTCGTTTTTTGAAGGATCCCAAGTCGTATTGAGTCGGAAATACAGACGCCGAAAGCTGATTCCACATAGATAAGGTCGAAAAACGCACGGTAGTGGATTTCCAACTATCAAGATGGTGTTGATGAAATGATAGTTTGGTAACTGACTGACTTATCACTGCCGAAACCGCAGGACCTAGAAACTTGAAATTCTGAGGGAAAACCAATTCAACGCGTACAAAATTGTCTTGTCTCTTTAACGTCAAGTTAAAACTGCCATACGTGAGTTGTCACAGCGATTATCGACTGTACTATATATATAAAGCAGGTATTACCGTATTTAATACAAGAAGAGCCACGTGTATGAAACAAGTGCAGAGGAACAAGTACCGACTCGGCGAGGAGAGGAAGCGGCTCATTAACTGACAAGGATATCGCTATCGGAGACTAAATCTAGCTTGTGGGTATTCCTGATCGGGCCATTCAATCACAGTGGGTTATTTGCTGTTCGATGCATTTCTTTATATCAAATCGTATTTATAACTTCTTTAGTTTGTCTAGAGATATCGATGAACGTGATAAAACATTCGAAATTATTTAGTTCTTTCTACCCTGTCATTGCCGACGTATCCTCAAGCAAGACGCTCATCGGCCAAGCTAAATGTGACGCTGATCGGGTCCGCGACATCCTAGAAGATTCCATAAAATCGTGACGCCAATAGGCGAAAGCGGCACCCAGCTAAATGCGTTGCCGACCGGCGCCTGCGGCTGGTAGGGCTTGAATTCCGGAATTCCGGAATTTCGAAATTCCGGAATATCGGAGTTTTTTTCGATATTTCAATTCCGGAATTGAGCTACACTCAATATCGAAATTCCGGAATTGAACAAAGACAGTTTTAATACTTTTAATTGTATTAGATGTTTATTTAAAATCATTATTTTACGAAATAACCACAACAAAAAGTAGTTCAATTGCAAATATTTTTATTTTCGGCTCCGCTTAATGTTCAGGTAATGTTTTATGGCCCTAAGTCAGAGCGAGACGAAATCATTAGAACCCGTTAAAATCCTATTTCTGTCTCACATTGTTCTTTCACCTAAACAATAATAAATACAATCAGTTCCTAGTGCAAACCTGTTAATGAAAGTAGTGTTGTAAGGTTGTGACTTGTGGCTTCGTGACAGTTGCGAGAGTAGTTCATATTTTAAGTGTGTGTGACATGCGTGCGGCATCAAAGAACAATGTAAGAATTATTTACCTTGATTATTTGCAAAACCGTTATTTTTTTGTAACTACTTATTTATTGAGGCATGATTATATTTTAAACTATATAGCATTTAAAATATTTCCTTACTGACGATTTCTGTAGTCAATCTAAGTTGCATGTGTTATTAGTACAGGGTGGGCCAAAAATTTTTGCACTTTTAAAACATCGATAAATAATTAACTTTTCATGTTTTTTTATATTTTATTTATTTAACCTAGTAACAGATAAATGCAATTTATTTTTGAAAAATAACGTCATCCAGATCTCCTCCGTCTCGTCGTTGCACTCCTGCAGTCGACTACACAAACACTTTGGAAAACTCGCTGACGCATGCTGCGAGGGATCGCAGCTATCTCATTCTGAATGTTTTGTTTTAACTGGGGTATTGTCATCGGATTATTAAGGTACACTCGACTCTTTAAATATCTCCACTTGAAAACATCGCAAGGTGTTAGGTCCGGGCTCCTTGGCAGCCATGGGAATTGGGATGTCACCTCTGCGAGAAATCAACTTTTTCGGAAACATTTCTTTCACCACCGGTAAACTCATGTTTGACGTATGGCATGTTGTTCCATCTTGTTGCATCCATGTTCTGGTCACCTTCAAATTCATGCAGTGGGTGCAGTTTCAGATCTAGATGTAAAATTCGCCGTAGACTAGTTCTTGGTATTGCTAGAGCTGCTGAACGTTTACGCGTAGATAATTCTGGATCGTTCTCTACAGAAACTTTAACCTGCCGTATGTTCTCAACATTTCTTGTTAAACGTGGTCTCCCTGTTTGTTTGATATTCAGTGTCGAACCAGTTTGCTTGAAGTTTTTGACCTAAGATTTAATTAAACTAACACTTGGACACTCACTCACTTGGCGTTATCCTTATTCAATTCTAAGTAGGCGTCGTACAGAAAGATACAAATCGTTGTTTTTATAAAACTGTTTAATACAAAAACCCCGTTGCTTTCCCGTGAAACGCTCCTTTATAAATAAAATTGCACGAAGTGACCTATAGTTTCCCACCAATTTCCCGCCGCTCACTCTGACAGAGTCCGAAAAAATCAGTGTTGCTATTTGCAAAAATTTATGGCCCACCCTGTATTACACAACACACACTGTATATTATATTTGATTGTTTGATGATGATGTTTTGTAGGGTCTGTATCTAAGTAAATAAAACTAAAAATAATTAAATGCTGTCGAGTCCTGGGGCCCGTTTCACGAAGCTACTTATTTAATATGTACCTAATCGTAATTATGTTGATTAGTTTTGCCTAATATTATCACTTTTAAATAAATAAATAATAGATATCAGGGGACAATGTCACACCACACCAATTAACCTAGTCCCAATTTAAGCTCTAGGCTTGTATTATGGGTACTAGACAATGATATAAATACTTATATAGAGAAATATATACTTAAATACATAGTAAACATCCATGACTCAGGAACAAATATTCGCGCTCATCACACAAATATCTGCCCTTACCGGGATTTGAACCCAGGACCGCTAGCTTCGTAGGCAGGGTCACTACCAAGTACTACCAACTAGGCCAGCGCGTCGTCAAAACTTTTGTAAATTATTATAATAACTATATGTTTTGTTTGAGTGAAAATGTTTGTGATTATTAATTTTGTTTTAAGAAAAAAACGACTGATTACGTCTGTTCATTATTAGTACATAAATGTTGATTACAATTTTTAGTTTTATTTTGCCCTACATTGAAAGAATCACAAAAAAGCAATGAAATCATCAATTCCGGAACTAGTTCCGGAATTCCGGAATTGAAGGCTAATCTCGAAAATCAATTCCGGAATTGAAAACCGTCCGATATTGCATGCCCTAGCGGCTGGATGCAAAATCAAAAATCAAATAAAGTTGGAAGCTGATGGGCGTCAGCGACGGGTTATTCCCACCTTTTTTCACCAATTTGTTACCACTGGTTACAAAAATTCAGTGACTGGTAGCAGCTGGATTTTTTTCCCACCTGTTTCCACTAAAGTACCTACTCGGTGGTAACAAGTGGGAATACTTTTCCCATTTGTTACCACTAAAATATATGGTGAACTACACTTAAAACATTTGGTGGTAACAGCTGGGAATAACCCGTCAGTGACATTTGAGATCATATTTTAGTAATATAACAAAAGTTATTAGAGTTGTTGGTAATTCTGTAGCTCTGCCTACCCCACTCTGGGAATGGAGGCGTGAGTTTGTTTAGTTTATGTTTAACAAAATACTTATGTATTTTTTGTTAAACCAACTACAACCAGAATATCATACCAGGTAGCTCAATGTATTTTCTCAGTGCGTCTCTTTCGTTACAGACTAGATAGAAAGGGACAACATGTGATAGCCATCGAGTAGTATTTAAGGCAAAATAAAATCAAAATTCAAAACATGATATTCGTAAATTAAAATGAACATATTCCATGGAATCGTAGACATGGAAATGGATAAGTCTTTAACATAGTTTCTAAGTTTTGCTACACAGCGGGTCTATTAGCAATAATCTTTCCTTGTTTTAGCCGACTGCGTTACAAAGAGGATTATTTTTAAAATATTTTAAACCCTACTCGATAGTAGCTGGTAATTCAAGAATATTATTTGAGTAATATGTAAAAACATTTCTATTGCAGTTGCAGCTATCCTGCATCCAGTATGCAGTCGTCATAACTGCAGGATGACTTCAAGCTGACTACAGTCGGTTTGCAGTTTTATGCATTGTACAGCACAGCGTAATAATGGCATCCAAACTACAATTTTGCAGCTGACATACATACATACATAACTTCAGTCCCAATGGGGTAGGCAGATACTATGGAGCGCCAGGTGCCCCGATCTTAACATACAACTTCCGCTTTCTCTTCATTCATCAATCTCTTCATGCACTTACGTCGGTTTCGGGTGCTTTTTATTTGCCCCTTATTCAGTGTTTTGCAGCTGACTGGGAGTTAAATTGATTCAACTCAAGTCTGTCAGCAGTTTCAGATCAGTGTAAGTTTTGATGTTTTAATTCATTATGATTATTGTAGTTGAGAAAAGATTTAAATACGCTGTTAGATTCGTTAGAGGAATGGATTTCGTCGGTGATACTGCTAAAATTATCATAGAGCAAAATAAACCTTACCGTCTTATTAAAAAGGTGCTTTTTACTCCTTATTAAAAATGTTACTTACGCGGTTTTGCAGTTTCACCGACGATTTGTTGTTAAAGGGTTCACCTATTTTAAGTTCAAAAACTTTGGTCCGCTATTTCGTTCATCATTAAGATTCAGATCAAAATCATTTTACTCTGAAAGCGTTTAACTTTCCTGGATTGTTATACAACTTAAGTAAATCTAACCTACAGGTTCTGTTAAACATTTTAAAAAGTTAGTGGGTTCAGAGAAAATGATCCTTGGACGAATGAACATTTCGGACAAAAGTTCTCCGAAACATCGATAGGCTACCTATTAAGAGTCCTGCGCTCATTTTTGAACTACACCATTTACTTAAAATAAAAATACGAAAGAAAAGTCAAATATAAAAACTTTAATATTTATTGTTACATAGTTTGGAGTTCCTCACCAATGCACATGCTGTTCGTAATACGTGATATAAAAGAAGATGCCTATAAACAAGACGAAACGAGGCCAATTTCAAATGGAAACAAATCACAATTACAGTTTAAACCCAACGGAAACTAGGAATAAAGCAAACAAATCCGGGGATTAAAAACCATTTAAAAAAACTTGACCTTTTCGTTCTTTTTTTAGTTACCTCGGGATCTGGCTAGGATGTAGTAATTAAAACATACAAATAATTATAGATGTTTCTATACAAAATAATTATTAAATCATACACATATTTGGATTAAATGTCTGTTCTACGCTAAAATACTAACTATTAAAGCTAACCTGTAACATAATCTACGACATAAATTAAAACTATTTACAAAATATTACAATTTACTTTGTTATTCCGTATATCCATTAAAATGGAATAACTAGATATATGTGCAAACTACTAATAATAAATCTGAACTGTAAGTTTAATAATAAAAACATGGATAAACGGAACAAGATTCTCAAGCACAGCACGGATAAAAAACACAACTGTTTAACAAAACTTCTCCAAGATGGCGCCACAGTTTAAAACTGTAAGGCGTCTGACAATCTTGCTCTTATCCTCAATAATAAGTCGTTATAATTAACCGTGTATGTACTTTGCGAATAACAAATGAAAACTTGACATGGCACAAAAAGTAAGAAACGAAAACGTGCAATGACGACATATATAGCTGACGGTGCGCTCGCTTCGCTCGTTCTAAGCGAAGTAAGATCAACAGCTTATAAACAGAAATCTAACATTATTTGCGTAATAGGCTTCTTTACAACAAAATAACTTACGAATTATGTACTTAACGTCTCATATTTCTGTAAATAACTGCAAAAGGACACAACTTGAATATTTCGCATTCGAATTTAAAGCTTTTCCCAATTAAAAAGTACTTAATTCGAATAAAAAATCAAACGAGTCACGTCACTTCTCAGCCGGAGCCAAACTCAAGTGATACAGCCTCACAATTTAAGGTTTAAGATGTCACAGCAAACCAAACTTAAGTGCATCTACGTACTATCAGATACAAAAGCGTGCATAGCGGACTCAGAAACTAGCGGAGTCGCCGCGACGATTTGAAAATAAGTGTACAACAGAAAATCGCTGTATCAATGGCTAAACACCAATGATCGGATATCCCGGTGCAACACGGGGTGAATGACCTCAAACATTATGCTAATATGGATATGCCCCGGGGTTCCGGGACTTATGTTGTTAAATATTATTCTGATTGTATTACTTCAAATAAATTTCAATACAATTTAAACGTGTAAAATAAATATTTTGACAAAAGTAATTTAGGTATGTAAAAAAAAAAAAAGTTAGTTTTTATTATACTCTGTTTAAAATTGATCTGCCAAATAGTCTTTGGGTATGAATATAAATAAAATATATAATACGGTACGCATTATCAGTTCACCACACTACACACAGATATTATATTTTATTAGTTTGTATGAAATTGAAATAGCATACAATTATTTTCTCAATATTTTAAAATATGTTTAACCGATTTCTTTACACGTCTAATATCCTATCCTAATGCCTATTTATAAATATCCCAACAATCGCATTTTCTTTTCGAACCAGATCCCGGGATTTTAGTCATATCCATATTAAGATTTCTACTCTATATCCCACAGTGTTGCACCGTAAAATCCGATCACTGCTAATCACCATTATAAGAGATTCGATTACATCGTGCCCAACTGACTATAATTAACCGCTAAAGGAATCTCCAGGGCAGGCGAAGAATCTATCACCATTGCATAAGACGTCTTTTGGATGGTCTTTAAAATTTGGTAGTGCAAATTCCCTTCGCATGCTCTGAGTACCTTTTTTATAACGCAGCAAAGGGTCCTAAGTTTACAACAGATTCAAGTCGACTGCATCTGTTTCACTCAACCGTGGCAAAGTGAAGCGAAACTAACGACGTAAGCCTAAGCTCAGGTACATTTTATTTGGAAAGGGACTATACATCGTTTTGTGTATTTCTTATTAAACCGTTGGTTTTCTTACATTTTTTTAATAATGATTAGAAAAACAACAAGTTTTATTTTAAACAGTGCCCGTTTCTCATATAATTTAACTACTGTAAGTAGTATTCCAATTCGATCGTTCGTTAGGTACCACAATTTTTTAAAATACCATTTGAGTTATTATAAATTTCAAATTATGTTTGGTCGATAAAAACATACAGCGCTTACAATGCGCCAATCGTTGCTCTAAGCGTTTGATTAACCTGAGCTTTCATTGACCAAACACAGTTAAAATAAATCGAGCTGCCATATTGCTTCACCAAACACCAGTCCTTTCGAGGACACATGCCACTAAACACAGCTGTGTATAAGTTCGTCGCGGCAGGGTAACCAGTCAGTCTGGCCGTACCCAATACTACCAACCTAACACAAACAGTCCTCTATGCGTTAGTCATAAACACGGCCATCCTGACACCTGCACGTGGTCGGCGCTAGACGCAGCTGTACTTGCGGCCGTCGTCGCCGGAGTAGCAGTGGTGGCAGTGCAGGCGGCGCGCGCGCACGCGCACGTCGGCGCCCGCGCGGCCGTCGCCCAGCGCCGCGCCGCACACGGCGCACGTGAAGCACCACACGTGGTAGCACAGCGCCAGGGACTCGATGATCATGGCGGCGCCGCGACCTGGAGTGACAAGTGTCTTTAGGATAGCTCTGGCAAAAGCTTGCTCGATGTAAAGCGTGAGCACGGAAACCGTGGCTTTAACCTTTTGAACGCCACAGTCGGCTCTGTCCGACAACTGAAAGTCGGGCCACTGACGCCACCGACGGCCACAGCTGACACAAGTTAGAGATTAAAAGAGACTTTGTTTCGTATGGATTAAGTTGTAATTTGCTTAGCATATCAAACATGTTTGGCGTGTGAGTGACGCATTGTGTATTTGACGTACGGCGTTCAAAAGGTTAAAGACCGCTGAATGTGTTGTATCAATTTGTCAATTAACGAAGACTAGCATTGCAATACAGCAGTTCGATAGAGCCAATATACAGGGTTATTGGTAAGTCGACTTATTCCCCTCTAGGGATTATGGGGGAGATCATTTGCAGTCATTTATGTTGGATAAACTGATAAATAAAACATGTCATAACCCCTAGAGAGGAATAGGCCGACTTACCAATAACCCTGTGATGTAAGCCTTTCTCAATGATGACCCAAAAATATTTAAAAAAAAAGTTGTTTACTTCCAATAGATGAATATTTTATATTGGGCTAGAAATAATTATTTCTTGCCGTGAATGTCGTAAGAGGCGACTAAGGGAATAAAGGCTTATTGTACTGTCAGGCGATGGGCTTGCAACCTGTCACTAATACGCTTTATTGTGCCAAATGTGGTTACAGAATTATCAGCAGGTTCTTAGAGTTGTTGGTAATTCTATAGCTCTGCCTACCCTCTGGGAACGAAGACATGAGTTTATGTAGGTTATGGGACATCTTACGAGTACACCCAATAAAAAAAATATTACATACCCAATTCTTCCCCGCAATGCGAGCACTTCCTCTTCCCGCTCACACTCAGCAGCTTGTCCTCTTTAGGTTCCATCCTAGGCGCAACCTTCTCTAAACTCTCTATTCTTGGCGACTTCAAGGGAGCTTGTGGCCTCTGTTCCGTTCTAGTGTCCCGTGAGGAGGTCCGGAGGGGAGGTTCGGGGCGGATTGGAGGCGGTACATCGCGGGAGAGGCGTTTGTATTCTTGTGGAAGGTGTTGCTGGCTGAAAATAAAGTTTACGTTTTTGAGTGTTGTTTCCGATAAACTGTTACATTTTCATTAAATCGTTAAATGCAGATCTAGGGCCGTATTAATAAACTGATCTTGGCTGAGATGCCCGTCACAAGATACGTCAAAGTAAACGTCAAGCCATAGAAAGCTGTCATTTACATATAATAGATAGAATTTATAATAGATAGAATTTATTTGTCCAAAGAAAGTTACAATGTATGAATTTCCGGTGGGACCCAAACTAGGCGGAGCCTGTATCTTGGGACCCGGTGAGACGGTTCACAGTATGATTAGACAGTTAATTAAGACTGTTTTAAATAAGCAAGCAAAATAATAATAATAGCAATTCAAAATTCTTATTGTACCTAGTATTGCATTTGTATGTGTGTGTCATTTGTTGGTGGTGCACTGCGTGTCTATGTGAATGTGAGTGTATGTGTTTGCGTGTGTGTGTGTGTGTGTGTGATGTATGTGTTACGTCAGCAGGTCTTCAGTGTCAGAATAAGACAGCGTTAATAGCCAATTTTTTAGAAGAAGTTTGGCTTTACGAGGCCTAGAATTCTTTAGGTCCACCTTACTGCAGACCGCATTATATACTTGGGTGTGCATATATAATGGTGAGCGTCTAGCAAATGAGGAATAAAGACTTGGAAGGGGAACCTTGTATCGTCTCCTCTTCAGCAGCTGCTTGTGCATGGGTGACGTAATTATAGAGCTATGAGTGCGCATAAATGCCTTCAGCACGAACAGTTGTCTGACAGTCATTAGCCTAGTCTCTTTGTACAAAGTCACTGTCGGATAGCGAAAAGGTTTCCTGAGCATCACCTTTATCACCGCTCGCTGCGCTCTTTCCAACTCAAGCATAGCAGACTTACCTGCGCTGCCCCAGACCGCGATGCAGTACTCCGTAATAGATCGGCACAGCGCGTTGTACACATTAAACAATATATTTGTGGGCGTGCAACCTCGCAGTTTTTTCTCGACATAGATTACCTTCCTCACTCTTTTTGATAGACAATGAATGTGTTCCCGGAAGGTGAGGTGCTCATCTATTTGCAGTCCTAGGTATTTGACGCAAGTGTGTCTGTTTATTTGACTGCAAACGCATGAGGGATATCCACTTTTACAGGTGTGCAGGATTAAGGATTTTCCTGTAGGCGGGGACGAAACTAACGTCTTTGAAAAACAGATGTAATGGGTTTTTTCTACGTTCAGTGTGAGGAGGTTTTGGTCAAGCCAGGCAACAACTTCAGACAGCCCCTGTTCAGCGATCCGAAACGCATCATCCCAAGTCTCGCCCCTAAAAAGAATAACAGTATCATCTGCATAGCAGATGGTATCTGCGTCAGGCATGGCAAGCTGAAGCAGGTCGTTAATGTAAATAATAAACAGCGTTGGACCAAGAATGCTCCCCTGGGGAACCCCAAATTTTACCGGCAATTCACCACTAATGGAGTTTCCAATTTTAATAGCCTGCCGTCTATCGCTCAGGTAACTACAAAACCAATTTAACGCTGATCCCCTAACTCCCAGACATTCAAGCTTCCTTAAAAGTATGTTTACCGAGACAGTGTCAAATGCTTTTGCAAGGTCTAAAAATACTCCAAGGCATTTTTTCCCCCCATCTACGTGGCTGGAAACTAGATTTGTAAGGAGAACTGCAGCATCTTCAGTGGATTTGCCCCTCCTGAATCCAAACTGTTGTTGCGAGATTAATGACATATTTTCCAGAAAAGTGACAAGTCGGTTGTTTACGATTTTTTCTAAGATTTTGGAGAACACGCTCAGTAGTGAAATAGGTCTGTAATTAATAGGAGCATCCCTAGAACCGCTTTTATATATAGGCGAAACAAGAGCTAACTTCCAACAGTCGGGGAAACATCCCTCTTCCAGGCTTAGGTTACAAAGGTGAGTCAAAGGTTCTACTATAGCTTCTTTAATTTCTTTAATGAGAAACGGCCTACAGCAATTATATCCTGGCGCACTATCAGATTTTAATTGTTCAATATATTTTTTAACCTCGTACACGTCTGTCGGTTGCATAAAAAAGGATGACCCAGGAGCCTTACAGGGGAGAAACTTTCCAGCAAGAGATGATTGCGTTTCTGAAAGCTTCGACAAAATGCTATTAGCGAGTCGCTCGCCCACCGATGAAAAATGCCAGTTGCACTCGTCAAGGGATTCCCGTTCTGTTGATTTTATTTTTGTTAATTCAATAGGGTTATTATTGCTCTTTTTGACCTCACAGATAGAATTTATAGAAGTCCAGTTTTTTTTGGGATCTCCCATGCTGTCTGATATGAGCTTGCTGTTGTACTGATTTTTAACGTTATACAACAAGTTATCACAGAAATTTCTGTAGCGCGTATATGTTTTGCATAATACCAGATTATTGGGAGCTTTTCGTGCTTGGCTATGCAGTTTATCTCTGTGCTTTATACATCTGATGAGCCCTGGTGTTATCCATGGCTTCAGGCTAAATTTTGAGCGACTGATCCTTACTTTGCTTGTGTAGTTATTTATTGCCTTCCTCACAATGTTGTCAAAAGCCAAGGTGGCGTCGTTGACGTCTGTGTTCCCAATAACTAGAGACCAGTCGGCAACACTTAGTTCCTGTGCTACTTTGAGGTAGTCAGTCTTTTTTACCCAACGATTATTATTTTTTAAGCTTGACTTGGGGGTGACGATACCGGCCATAGTAATATCATGATCCGAAATTGAGCATTTGCAAACTATTCCTACGGATAAGGCATTGGATTTTATAAAGATGTGATCTAAGCAGGTCGTCACCCTAGTCGGTTTAGTAATCGCTGGTATTAATCCATGTGTGGTCATTAGGCTCAGGTAGTCGGAGCCATGACTGTTGGGGGAACCACCTAGGAGGTCAATATTTATGTCTCCACCCACCACAATCTGTTTGACCTTGGTTTGACCCAGAAGTAAATCTAAGGAGTTCAGAAATCGACGGGGGTTTGCGAAAGACGGAGATCGGTATATAGCAAATATCACAATTTGATCCGCAACGCTGATCATAAGACAGTTGGCTTCATCGAGGGGGGGCTCAACGGCAACAGCCCTGAGCGACTCCTTGGCATATACTACCACTCCTCCACATTTGTTAATGAACTTCGAGGTATGAAATGAGTTGTAGTTTGGAAGTTGGTCAACAGTAGATCCGTCACTCAGCCAACATTCTGATAAAATAATAATGTCGACTTCTATGTTTAGACGTTCGAGGGACACAACAAAGGAATCAAAGTTACACTGTAGGCTTCTAATGTTAATTGATAAAATTTTAAAATTGAGACCCTGTGTTAAATAATTCTGGCAGCTCTCCAGCATTTCAAGGGCGTGACATTCAATGGCAAGGGATTTATCTATTTCATCATTTAGTTCACGTGACATCATTTTTATAGATTGGAAGTGAAAAATAAATTACGTCATACCTGGAAGTCCACGCTCCGAGTTTGCTGCCATTAAATAGGATGCCAGGGAGTGCGTGTGCGTGTGAGGTGTGTAAGGCGAGAGTGTTGTGGTGAGAGTAGAAATTTCGGATTATACAAGGCAAAGTTCCAAATTTACGGCTTACGTTAGGCACAGGTATACAAGCAAACAAGGGCACATCAGGCAAGAATTTAAGCATAAATAAAAGGTGAGTCCAAGGTGCTTCATCACAGGGTTGGCGGTAGTAGGTCGACGGCGACGGGCCGCGCCACCGCAGGTTCCCGGGGCGCGGACGAGTTGAGTAGCCCATTGATCTCGTCCACGGAGCGGATACGGATTGCGGGACTGCCCAGGCGTGCGTCCTGCTTTCTAATGAAGATAGCTCCGTTTCTAACCCAGCAGTATTTGAACCCATGCTCGCTCGCAAAAGCTCTAGCTCCACGAAACAACCGGCGGTTAGCGCTTGTAAGTCGTTCATTGAAATACACCGCCCTGTCCGGCCCGTGTCCGACAATGTCCTTACTTTTAATACTTCTGCGTAGCTTAGCCTTTTGCAGGAATTCGTCTCGTTTAGGTCTGCGGACGAAAGTCACGATAAGAGGACGCTGCAGCTGTTGGCGGCGTTCCACATTCGTGTCTCCAGCTTTACGCTTAGGGCCAACTCGCGATACATATGCTAAATCGGAGTCCCGCAGTTCAACACCCAGTTTCACCGCAGCCGTCAGCGCCAAGTGGTAAGGGTTTTCTTCAGGAGTCTCTTCTACACCCGCAATTTCCAGCTCGTAACTTAGGGTTGCCTGCGCTTGGTTGTTCAGCTGTGACTGCAATTCGGCGACCGTGGCTTTAAGAGTGCTATTTTCGCTCTCTAAGGATTCCAGCTGCTTAAATTTGGTGTCGTAGCACGAAATTTTTTCTAACATCTTGAGATGAGCATTACAATCGAGATCAGTTTATTAATACGGCCCCTAGACCCTATACTACTATGAAACAAACTTCGAAGTATACTACTCAAAACAAAATAGAGGCCACAGTATATTCTGCATACAAAATAACTGTTTTCGGAGAAGGATTATTATAACAAACTTTAACCTGTAAGTTTTGAATTTAGTATCATTCGAAAGCTGCAATGTTCAACTTACAAGTTGTGTTTTTTTTTTGTCAATTGTTTTGTTTTTACCATGCGTTTTGTTTGGAGTAGACGAGTAGTATATTATAAAACAATCTGATACCGGTCCAACAGTTTCCAGAAAAACCAAGAATGATTCACTTATAGCAGAGTCATTTTCAACCTGAACAAAATTCAGTCCAATATCAATGCGCACTGGCATGTTGAAAGCCCATCTAATTCTTAAATCAATTTTCCCAAAGGATTGGGCTAGCTATCCAGAGTTAATGCAGCCAGTGTCATAGGGACCATGCCGCGAGCGGACCTGCTAGAGAGGGTGTTCTTTTTATAGTGGTGATTATTATTTACATCTTTAATATTTGACTAGCTTACTTTTACTTTAATTTAAATAAGTTTAGTTTTAACATTTAATTGTTAACATCAATAAATATTGTATATTTTATCTTGACCGTTAATTCTCAAAATTATCCAAACCTACTACCCTATTCAAAAATTGTTATGTAAGTATGTGCCCATAATAAGTAATAACACTGGTTTAGGTTGTTTAATTGATTGATGCGTTTAATCAAACCGCGAATACAATTATGGGTTAACATTATTTGAGTAACGTCCTGAGCGAGTATATTCAATCCTCCGTTAGGGGGCGCTCGTGATGGTTGCGTTCCGTTCCGATATGTGTAACGCTTACGTGCGTTCGGAAACTCGAAACAAGAATAGGCTTTCGGATTCACTTTAAGTCAGTCACAATTAAAGACACTCTAGCCGTCTGTACCTGGTGCTGATGCGGTGCATGCCGAGGAGTGCGGCGGCAGGCATGTCCTGGTGGTAGGAGTGGCGCTGCGCCGCGCGTAATTTACTCCTCTGCTCGTCGATGCGTCGCTGTTCCGCCTCCTGGAAGAACCAGTTGACTTTTATTACCATTTATTATTAGCCTCCGCCGTCCGTCCATCTTAACTTTAACGAGCTGTGTCTTTTGAATCGTAATAGATAGCGGGGTTTTTTTTTCAGAATAGTTATGTGCTATTATTGGGACCGAGCGCGACGACAGCGCCACGTGACAGGCGGCCATTATGGACAATATTGTCACCGCTGTCAAACAAGAAGTCAGTAAATATTGTGAAAAATATTAATGAAATATTGTGTTTTTTTACTATATTACACAATCGGGACTGTAACATAGTAATTCACCATATTTTTATCTCAAAAACGATTAGAAAATGTTTACTGCCATATGGATTTGACAGCTCAGGTCAGCGACAAAAATGACAATTTTAGCCGTAGCGAGCGCTGTGATCGTTTAGGCTACCCCCTCCACCCGCTTTGCACTCTGCCAATAGCGATGCCCTGTACTCCTTTGTCAGCAGACAGGGCGTTTTACAAAAAACCCGGCTGGCTGTTCACAATGGAGTGCTGGCCCCTACCCTGATGTATGGTAGTGAATGTTGGGTGTGGCAGGACAAGCATGTAAGTCGTGTAAATGCAGTTGAAATGCGCTCTTTGCGTAGTATGTGTGGTGTGAAACTGATTGATAGAGTAAGAATTGAAAAAATCAGAGAAATGTGGAATAAAAGAAGATGTAGTGACTAAGATTGACAAGGGCATGCTTCGATGGTTCGGTCATTTGGAAAGGATGGATGAAAGAAGATTGACGAAAGAGATATACAGATCGAAAGTGAGTGAAAGGGTCGGAAGGGGCCGCCCTAGGCGTACTTTTTCGAATCAAATCGGAGAAATACTCGAAAAGGGCCGAATCTTAAGTACCCGAAACCGACGTGCGTGCATGACTCGATGTATGAATGTTGAAGAAGCGAAAGAAATTTGTCAAGATCGTAGCAAGTGGAAAGAAGTGGTCTCTGCCTGCCCCTCTGGGAAACAGGCGTGATTTAATGTAATGTAAAAAAAAATAAAGGAAGTGAAATAACAACGTTTTTTATTTTAGTTGTATCGTAAAGACGCATAAAACTTGGTATGATTATAGTACAATCCCTGAAGAAAAACAACAAATTCTAAAAAGTGGTCAAGTGCGAGCTGGCTCGCGCTGATTTAATTTAAAATCGAATTCAAATCGAAACATGATAATACCGGGTATGTCCCATTTGTTCCATGGAACTTGGCATTTGTATTAAACTTTGACATAATGTTCAATACAAAATTCGTAGTTCCATGAAACAAATAGAGCATACCCATATTAACGGTTCCGTACCGCCGCATAGAACCGTGCGCGAGTACGACTCGTTCTTGACCGTTTCTTTTTACCGTATTTATTAGTTAATCAGTAACGAATAGATACTTTCACATGGTTCTAGAAACACTTCAGTATACATAAAAACGTACCTGTATGAGCCAGTGCTGGTTGTAGTTGTAACCAGCCGGCTTGCGCGCGCGCTGCGCCAACCACTCGCTGTTTGAGATCAGCTTCGGCGTCGGCGCCGCGCTCAGCGCCTGCGCACAAGCATCGCAACATTAAGTGACAGTGGGTTATGGATGCCTCCCGAAAATGTTACCTAGTTGTTTTTCCTAGGAAATTATTGTGATTATGGGAATCACAATAATTTATTCAAGCAAAATTATGTTGCAATCATTACCACGGGTCACTGCACTAGGCGACGCCTGTATCGTGGGGAACCCCTTTAGTTAAGTTATTGTTTTCAGTTTAATGTATTTGACCTTACATTTGTAATGTTTTTATTTGTGCTATAATAATCAATCATGTATGAAAAAATTACCTTCTGCTGGCGTTTCTTGCAGCGCAATAATGGTCTTGTCCGAAGCGCTAGTAGACTCACGCTATATTACCGACGTGTAAAAGAGCCCGTATGTGGCCAATATACTGAATTAATATTTTGATTTTGATATAGCTTTGGAACCAGTTAAGAAATGAATAAACATCAAATTCGGGTTAAATTCCAAGTACTACGTTACGTCATTTGGATAAGTAAATAATATAATTCCAGAAATTACAAATAATTAAACGTTAAATATATTTTCAATATCAATATCGTACGTTTTCAATTCGTAAGTGGGTCATCCTTTAGTTTCTACTTCGCAGATAGTGGAACGTGTTGTCTCGTCCTATCACGAAGTTCGTAGTTATTTATATTTCCGCTAGATGTCGTTACCTGCAACGTGTGTCTTGTCATGGCGTTCCGCGCGTTGGCGGGTGGAGCAGGCGGCGCTTGCGCTGGTTTGGGCTTGAGTTGCGCCTGCGCAGTGCGCTCCACGTTCGCGTACTCCACAGCTGAAGGAATGCGACTGCTTCTGAAATTAGGATATAATATGAGTTTAGTTGCATGAGCAGTCGTTTATTGGTACCTACTAAACAAATTCTTTGAGATGGGACTAGATAGATACACAAATGTTTACAGGAGGTTTTTACTTGTGGGAGGACCTTGTGCAGGGTCCGTCCGGGTTGGTACCACCATCTTATCCATTAACCTACCGCCAAGCAGCAGTGTTCGCATTGTTGTGTTCCGGTTTGGGGATAAGACAGCCGGTGAAATGACTAGCATGGAGGAATTCCATCGTAGTCCTCAGGGTTGGCAGTGCATTTGCAGTCTTGTGAATGCGAATGTCTATGGGTCACATTTCCTCTCACCATCAGGTGGCCTGTGTTCTCGTTTGCATTCATTTGCCATAAAAAAAAATAAAAAAAATTAACACTTACCTCATTGTAATTTCTCTCTCAATTGACTCCCGGCTCTTAGGTTTCGGCGGCAAAATTGGCTGCGGCGGTCGCGACCTCTGTTTCCCATCATCATAAAGCACTTTACGGCTCTCTTCAACTCCGAAATGCCTCTGGATGTGCTCTTCGGACACAAAAGGTTTTCTCTTGATGCTTTCATCATATTGGACCTCTGGCTCCGGCTCCACAGGAGTGTAAGGTTCATTGACGAGAAGGTTAGGCATCGAATGCCTATGGTTTTCACTTGCTGCTTTCCTTAGATGAGGCTTTTCAGAAATATCTTGCACCGATTTCTGGATGATTCGTGTTTGATCTCTTATTAGGTTGTCTCTCTGTCTTCTTAATTCTTCTTGTTCGAGTTGGAGGAGTTCTCGTTCGAAACGCAGAACCTCCTAGTTTTGGAAATTAGGTATTAGAAGTGTTGATTTGGTTTTCGGTAGTGTTAGTGCAAGGCTTAGGCTAGCGTGCGTGTAATAATAATGAAAGTTGTTTCGGTTGACATACACCTTATTATTAGAAGGAATTAATGGTGCATTGTTAGATTATTCACAACAAGTTTATTTACTTGTTATAATGTAGTTGATGGCACTCAAACGGTATTAGGGTTCTCAAGTAGGAATTGAATCTTGCTTTGAGTGCAGCTTGATTATATTTTGATAGCATGGTGACCAATCAATCAATTTATTTATTTGAAAATATGTGATTATAAAGCTTTGATGGCTTGAAAGTGAAGTGATGATGATTCATTTTCTATTTCATTCAGGAGTCGATATGTAAAAATAACCCCAGATTAACTAAAAACCCGTCATATTGGCTTACAACGTTACAACGTCATTTTAATATAAGTAGTGAGTACCAACATCTTAGCCTAATTGTGCAAATTGCGGTTCCAGAGTTATCAACAAGTTTTTAGAGTTGTTGGTAATTCTGTCGCTCTGCCTACCCCACTCTGGGAATGAAGGCGTGAAGGTATGTATGTATGTATGTATGTAGTAAGTACCAAAATAAACCAGTAACTAATATTCTTAATCAATTCAGGCAAAATGCAGAGTAATAATTATATCACGACATATAACTACTAAAAAACACCTGCCGCGTCTGTCTGTATGTATAATCCCGCAAATTTCAAAATCTCCTGAATCCATTTCGGTGAGGATTTTAACATCATTAATATCTTTTCCTGATGAAGAATTGGAATGTATATTGTCATTTCACCGAATAGCACGAACCCGGGGAGAGTTCACAGCTCTCGAGCTTTCGCTTTTACTTAAGTTCAAAAATCAGGCATTTAAATAAAAAATTGAAGTGAGACAATGAATCAAAGCACTGAATTTATATTTTACATAAAAATATCCTAACGGTAAACGTAGTGGTGAGTAACCGAATGTATGTTAACCGAAAAATGCATGAATTAGTGTAAAACATGACAATCACCTTTGTGTGAGCATCGTCGTGCCAGTCAGGCCAATCCTCGTTAGTGCGACCCTGCAAGGGCGGCCATCTTGTTAATGTTAATACACAAAATGGCGGACAGTTGATGTGAGGTTGGAATCATAAAATGTTAGACACAGTTAATTGAGTAAACACAGTATTATTTAATTATGATTCCAAAGTAGCTGTACATGATTTAGTGGGTAATGATGTAAAACATGTTGTATAGGTTGGATATAATAGAGATGAATGGAAAGTCAAGTCACTACTAACTATATAAGGAAGTAAAAAGTTGATGGACTTGAACAATACAACGGTTCGCTCCTTAAGTAAACAAAAAAGTGTACTTTTTTGTGTGGCATTTCGAATTATTTCTTTAAAAGAGTACGTTATGTTATATCATTAATTTTACAAAAGAGATGTAATAGAGTTTCTACAAAACCATTTCAAGCAGCGAATCGTGCATTCCATTCGCACCACTAACCCATATAGTTGGATAATATAGATTAAGTAGGAAAGATATTCATGCATTGTATAATACATATTCTACAAAGGTGCATTTCTAAATAAAAGGCAAAGTTACTATAAGATAAATAATATTTATTCAAGGCGAATATAACATACATAACTAACTAAAACTTTCCTACGATTCGATACTAGCAAAATCATATCTATCGATACATAAATAACTGTTTTAAATACAATTAAAGCATTAGAAAAGCAGACAGTTAGTTTAGCAGGTTTACATAAAGATTGTACCAAAAACCGTGATAGTTAAATATACTTACTAAATAAAATAAAATAATGATTCTATGCAAATCCGCACAAAAATTAGACACCGCGAATTATTCTAATATTCGATGATCTGTTCAAAAAAAATCATTAACGCCGTTTAAGTAAAGGCTACTGACAAAAACCTAGATGAACTGAACATAAGATCTTCTGTGCAGATTTACATAGAAAAAAGTTCCTTTTGCACGATGCATAGTTTCTGCTTAGCGATCAAAGTACAGTTAAAAGAAGGAAGGATTATTTTGTGCACAAAAATCTTAACACTAGTTTGTTGTGCGCATGTAAATAGCAAAATTGATAAAGAAAAACTACAGTGCTTAAAAACTTTACAGTGCAATTTAAGGAAACAAATCTAGTTTCTACAATCACTACACATATTGATGAAGCAAGAAGATTCAACACAATATTTACCCCAAAACTAAGTCTAATCTACGAGATCTACTCATGACTAAGAATATAAAATAAAATAAACTTCTTTCTAATAGTATTTCAATTACGAAACATATAGAAGAAAGTGCTACAATATTGTAAAAATATATTTGTACTTCAAATAACCATTAGAAAAGTTGGACCCAAGATAGCACCTTGTGGCATCCTAACCTAAATTCTAGTACGTACAAAACAAAACGGAATTTTGAGCTTCGACCTTCAATGCTATACAATAGAATATACACGTACCAGGTTTTTACATTTGAAACGAAAAGGTTCCTTCTTGGAATATTACTAATCCCCATAGGTACATTACATTTAAAAAAACAATAGCCTCTTCTAAAACAATTTCTATGGCTTATGATGTCCTACTTACAAATAAAAATACGTAAAATTCTACTAGCATGTTTTGATTTATTACATTCTGCTGAAGCCAGCATTACAATTATTACAAACATTTTATCCCGGTGAACTATGTTTTTTGCCTAATTATATTTTTAGTTACACCCTTAACGATTTTATCGTTACCGAAGTTTTTGTTGGTCTATTTATCAGGGGTTACCTGTTGCTCTTGTAGTTTCTTGTCGAGAGAGTCGATGTCAGGCGCAGCCAGGTCGGTCAATTTGGAGGTCAGGTTTGTGGCGAACTTATCAGCTTTCTTGGCGGTTTCTTCTTCGTCTGATGTCACTGTTACGTTGGTGTATGGCTGGAATTGAGAAATACTCTGTTCAAAATCTTGTTCAATTACGTGTCTTTCTGAAATATTTTTGAGGGAGTTGTAATATATTAGAACACTGCATATAAAAATAATTGCTGAGATACTTGGATTTGAGACAAACTTTTGCCGGCGTTATTTTTTACTTTAGGTACAGTCGGTCCTATGGGCAGCCGTACACTTTTATACCTTGTCGCTTTGACGCCTTTGACACGTTAGTGTAGCAGTTCAAACATGACGTTAAAGTGAAAAAGCAGTAAAGTGTGCAGCTACTTCTTCAGCCGACCGTACATGAGACTATTCATACCGTCTATTATATATTTTGACAAATTTTAATAAAGGTCTCTTAGATGGACCACGACGGAAGTCTCAAATGTACTACGATCCTGAAGAATCTTTTCCGCAATTGACAACAATTCATTTTGTGCTAAGGTAGTAAAATAAAATACCGTTTCTAGATTTTACACTGCTGATTACAGTAAAAATATCTTTGGATTTTGTTATGCAGTAGTTTTTTTTTATATTTAGGAAAAACAGTAAAAAAAGTTGGATTGTGAATGTTAGGAATACACTTATAGTGCCCTTAGTTCATTTAATACCAAAGGAATTCAAAAAAAATATACAACTGTCATGTTCATTTTTTATCTGTCTGACGGATTACTTGATTCTAACGACACGCTTTCGATTCTATGCAAAATAGTTTATTTAATTTAATGGCGTCTACAAATTACGTAATTAATTACATTACGCAAAATAACAAATTTGTGAACGAACGGCAGCGAATGATTGACAAGTGAGTGACATGACATGGCAGTCAGTTCTGTTTCTGTTTAAAGTTACTTTTTTTTATTTTATAAGATCGCGACATCAGTATTTTTTACTTTGTATATACGGTATTTTTAATGACTATTACTTTAATAAATTATTAACGACGAATTTAAGTTAAATAAAGAAAAACCAAGAAATACGGGTAGTCTAATTTTTAACCAGCTATTATAAACGCGAAAAAACAATAATGCTTTTTTTTTTGAAATGTTGTCAATTACCTCTCTTACATACAGATTCCTTACAATGTTTTCTTATTTCAATCAAATGGAGTTTTTAAAACCAACTATATGACTAACCTCGCTATTCTGTCTGCTGTGCGGATTAGATGTCTCCGGCGAAGACTGCTTATACCAAGCTTCAGCCGAGGGTCCTCGGTCTACATCCACCCCTGAATCCCTGCTGTCCCTTAACTTAGCGTTGTCATGGGACAGCGTCTTCCTGTAGAGAAGCTTTTCGATCTTAGTTTCTTCTTGAAGAAAGGATGTGATGTCAGGACGCGGCGACGTCAGGTCAGCATCCAGATAGTCATCCCCTTGACCTTCGATGCCGAGGAAACTGCTGCGCTTGTTGCGGATTTCTTTCTTGATGCGACGCGCTGAACTTGTATGCTTGAAATTTCCCTGAAAATAAGGAGACCAACGTCTTAGTTGTACTCTAAGGCAGGAAAATTGATAGTGCAGGACATGAAACGAATAACAATATGGAATCTAAACAGATATATAATCGTACTTTTACAGCATAGAGAATCTAAGCTGAGACCCATAGGCGTTTGCATTCTCAAGACTGCAATCTTAATACTGTAATCCTTAGGGCCTTATTAATAAACGAATCTTGGCTGCGATGCTACAGTCGAGATCAGTTTATTAATACGGCGCTTAATACCATGCGTTAACCTCCTTTATGCTAGTCATTTCACCCGTTGTCTTATCTCTGCCTTATCTGCTGCTTGGCGGTAGCTTAAAGTATAAGAGGGTGGTAGCGAGCGATCCGGATGGACCCTCTACAAGGCACTTCTAACCTCTTGAGGCCCAGGTCAAATTACGTTAGTTCGAAAAATAATCTTGTGACGGTCAACTAAAGTCAAAAGTCAATTTAAAAATGTCCTACATTTAGGAAGTTGGACTAACCTTACTCATGCTTTACAAGGATGTATTTGATGTATTTTCGAACAAAAATATGAAAAAGTGTTAAGGCACTTTTATCTACTGCAAATTAAATAAAAATTCACACAGCAAACATAACGAACAATAAAGCCTAGAAGGCCGAAGGATTAAAGCAAGCCTACGTTCGGCAAACATTGTAGTTAAATTGAGAAAATCCTGCAGTTGGTACTTACATTTCCAAGAAGCTCATCGTCTTCTGTCGGTGGTGGAGGCGGTTTCTCCTTGGGTGGTTCCATGATATTTGTCGGCAGATCCAGGGGAAACGCAGCCCCATCATCTACTGGATTCTGGAAGAACATGTCCATATTCTCATACTGTGGGGCGACTTTCTTCTCCGTGAAGTCAATTATGTCGTCCGCTTTTGTTTCCGCATCAGGTTCTGATTTGAACTCCTCCATTGTGCTGTTGTTGACACAACTATCTTCAGAATCCAGTTCCTGGAATGCCAGCTCCAACGCGTCAATCACCTACAAATTAAAAGAAAACGTTAATTTGTTATTTTAATGGTTTTGGTAACGCACATAAACAAAAAAAAAACAAATAAAGCTGAAAAAAACGCGACACCTTTAAAATAACACAAATAAAAGTCGCTGCAAAAAAATACTTAAGACTGCATGCAAAAATGAAAAAAATAGCATACCATGCAGCGCAAATGATATTAATGAAGCGAAACACTACGGACGATGTCAGCTTACCTTCCCATCACCAAAGCCGATGCAATTAATAAGCTAAGTAACCTATGAGCTCGCTCCGGCCGCTCTTATCGAACTAACGTGTACAAGTCATGATCACTAGATAACGACCTTGTTTGCGAATGATATCATTAAAGATAATGCCACAGTACCTTGTCCTGATTTGCCTATAAATCTGTACGTTTGAATAATGATAAAATGAGAGGAAATCATACAAATAAAACCCACGCATAACAGTGTAACGTATATTTTTGATAATAATGAATTTACAAATATCACGTTTAATAAATAAACTAAACTGAAACTAAGGGGACTACGCTAATGTGGTATAATTGTATATAAATAGGGATATATTATACATGATGAAAATATGGGTACTAAAATATAACCCTGTATGCAGAGATAAGCCTAAATCTACATTTGATGACGTATGATTTGAACTGTGGTCTGCTGCTAGGAATTAATGATTAAGGTTTTAGAACATTCAAAAATTATTAGGTAGTGGGTGTTTCGGGACACTATTATTGATTTGTTAATTGTAATATTTAAGTATAAGTAGTTTTTGTGTTACTACAGTGATGGTAAAGTGATTGCTAATATACAATAAGTAAAAAATGTTATTAGAATATGGACAGGTTTTATGTGCGAGATCAAGAGACCAAAACTACATACACGAAGTGAGTTTATATCGAAACATTCTCATCTGTCTTGCGTCCGCTGCAATTTATGAGAAAGTGTATAAACTCTAACATAAACCTTGACTTAGGCATTGCTTTTGGCACTAAAATCGCTAGTATTTGATACGGTTTTTGTAACAACTTTGTTATTAATAAATAATATAGTCTTTCGTCTGTTAGGCTCGACGTTGCGCTTGATCCGTTTCTGCCAGAAGGGATTACAGTCCTGCGAGCTACTTACCGTGGCGTCTATGTTAGCTGTAACATCACGAGTATGGTTCATGTCATTATCATTAAATGTGCGATTAACTGTGTTATTAAATGGATCATGATTGACTACGTCTTTGACTGAGCATTGGGATGTACACGTAACATCGGCGAGATTGTTAGTAAGCGTATGATTATCTGTTAATGTTTTTAGCGATTTAATGGAATTCTTTGGCGAAATGTTAGTAGTGGTTGTGATATTAGAGACAGTTACCATTGGCATGCCTTTGCGGTTAGTAGTGTCGTTAGTTGTGCTAGTATCGTTAAGGTTAGTGTTGTTCCCATTCCCAGCACCAGCGTTCACTTTGTTGCAAATTTCGTTCAAGTTGAGATGAATAGTCATCTTGCCCTCGAACACCACCGTGTCCCCCTCCGAGCCAGTTGACACCGGCTCATTAAAACTTACACTAGTGTCCTGAATTTCCAAACTCTTAAGTGTATCTTCATCTTCTTTGTCCATCTGTATTTCTGTCACTTCTTCAGTAACACTCAGCTCTTCAGGCTGCGACACCGCTTGAAGATAATTACTCAAGCTATCAGAATCAGCTTTACTGACATCAAGTGTCTCTATTTCTTCAATAATAATGTCCTCTTGAATAGACTTGAAGTGCTCAGACATCCTCTCGATCGGTTCTTCGATTTTGATCTGTTCGAGTACAATTGCACCGTCTTCGTTTGACGACTCGTATTCGGAAATCTCAATTAAGTTCTCCCCGATTGGCGAAGCTACCTGAGTCAGGTCTGCAATATCATCAGCAGGAGCACAAGAGTCTCGGGCTGTGTGTATTCCACTGTCTTCAGTTTCGATGTCACTGTGAGCAGTGTTGTTCTGCATTTCAGCACAATCGAAGTCTTCTAAACTTTGCACTCGGTCAAGTGAGCTGGGAGAAGTCTGGCCATTGATATCCAAGCTGTCGAGTGAACGGCAGAAGCTCTGCATTTGGCTTTCAATGCCAGACAAGCTAGTCTTTAAGGAGCTATCACTCATTTTACCGTTTATGTCGTCTTCTTTGACTACCGGTTTTTCAGTAATCATTAGTTGCTCTTCGATAGAGATTTTAGGAATCTCTTTATTTTTGGCTGCATCCAGGCAGGACAAGCGCTCTTTAAGACTCATGGAGACTTCTTTAACCTCAGTTTTGGTGACTTTTTCTTCTTCAGATGTTTGAGATTTAAGGCTCGAAAGGCGTTCTCTTAGAGATTTGGTGTTACTTAAGTCACCATTAGACAGCCTCTTTGCTTTCTCTGGCTCAATAGAGGCAGACTTAACCTTTTCAAGAGATGAGAGTCGTTCTTTAAGAGGCTTTACTTCAGTCGGTAACTTGTTCAGGTCACTCGTAGACTTAAGAACTTGTGTTTCTTCTGTAAATCTTTCTAAACTAGACAGTCTCTCTTTGATCGACTTTTTGTTTGCGATTTCAGGTAATTTTGGTTTGTTTTGTGACTCCACTGAATTTTCTCTTTCGAATTGTTCTCTTCGTTTATGTATATCGACTTTCGGCAAATCTTTCTTCGCGTTGTTAGTTCTGTCGTCAGCCCTTTCTTTTTGGAACGAGGAAACTTTTTCATCGATTTTATTGCTGACTGTCGTCCTGATTCTGTTCAAGTCACCGTTGGTTTTGTCTGGAGACTTCTCTTTGGAGTTGTTGACGACTGTTTTGAGGATGGTACTGTTGCTCTGTGATATGATTCTGGACTTGTAGCCCTCGATAGCTCCTTCGTAAGTGTACTCCTCGGGTTCAGGAGAGCTGATCGTCATGGTCGTACAGGTGTCATACTCGTTGGCGCTAGAGCCTAATTTGCGGTTGTCGCAATTTGACATGTTGTCAACATCTGAATGGTTCTTGTCCAGGTCCATTCCATCGCTCTGGAATTGAGATAAGATACGGGTTATGAACATGTAAATTCAATATGTTATCGCTTTAGAAAGCCACTCGACATCCACTTGTCGGTGAATGGATGACGTCAATTCAAATGACAAGTATATCGTTGATAGAATCAGTTGGATGGCATATACAAATTAGAATCGGTGCCGATCATGAAGTTAAACTACTTTGATATTGTACCTGAGAAAAAGTAATAAAATTACAATATCAGGACACTGATTGGACATAAAAAATTCGCGATTTTTGACGCAATAACAAATTTAGAAGACAACTAAAGTGCCGTTTCACCGCTAACTTATTTTTAGCCGACAACCTATCGCACCTTCGGTACGACAAGGGCACAATTGACAACATTTCATTTTGGTGACACCTGCAAATTACTATACGAATCGAAAGGGTTTTGCCTCCTGAACACGGCAAAATATTTATTTAGATTTATTTTTCTTTATTGACAAAATTACAAGTAAGTTAAAAAAAATATCGAGTTTTACCAATACTATGCCTGAATAGATATAATACCATTGCCTTTTTCACGAGAAAAAAAGCTGTCATACTTCAAGTTTGACATTGACACTATTGACACATGGATAGATACATGAGATCGGTTGACCGCCATTATTAAAAAGAAAAACTTTTTTTTATACAGGTTGGACTAACGTAATATGTCCATTGTGTCGTAGAAATGAAGTTACGCCCTTTTAGAATAAGAACATCTTAATAAATTAATAATAAAATAATTATACATCCTAGGGAAAAAAAAAAACTATTAGTGTCTTCCTCCTTCCAAACAGTATCTATAAAACGAATAAAATTAAAGTCTTGAAAATATGAAATCTTGTCAATTGTTCTTCTTGTCATACAGTACATTGTGTGTTTGTTCTACGGAAGGTAGGCTATGGTCATTTCGTTCAATCACATGAAATAAAACCACACCGCTATTGTTGCCGGCTATAAACTGCCTAACGAATTTAATGTAGGACTTTTTTTTATTATTGTTGTTGTCACCGTCATTAGCGAAGCCATGTCTTTTGTAAATTATAGGAAACTCAACCTTATTGCAGTAGAATGTCAGATTGACTTCAGACCTAAGGACACGTCTTTGAATGTACTTACAGCCAAGCTGTGTGTGTCGCAGTCCTCACTGAGGCTGCTCTTGGTGCTGGAGGTGCCGATGCCCAAGTCACTGAGGTCATGGCCGTCGTCTTCTGCGTACATCGGCAGTGGCACCCGTCGGCGACCAGCTCTGTTAACAAGAGAGACAGCTTTATTAGAACTGTTCAATTTTATGATATAGACAGACCATCTGAGTGACTATTAGTTTTTATAGTAGGTAGTGAGAAGGCACATGAGCACACGGCAACCTGGTGGTAAGAAGGATCTGGGACTCGGAGTGTTTCTCCGGTGAAACTGTAAAACCGCGTAAGTAACATTTTTAATAAGGAGTAAAATGCACCTTTTTTATAAGACGGTAAGGTTTATTTTGCTCCATCATAAATTTGTTAGTTACGTGGTTTAGCAGTATCACCGACGATTTGAATCCTGAAGACAACAATCTCTATCAAAATGTGAAAATTATTTCTATCAAAACGTTGATCTATTTTCTATTCAATCTTCGACAGTGAAAGAATAGATATTGCTTAACAAGTCCAGTACACATTTAAGTTAAGAGTCATTGTAACTCAACCTAGTTCCCAGAAGTCAAGTTCAAATAGACAGCTCTAATAATAGCTAGTCATGCGCACGCGCCTGTGTTTGCTGTTAGTCAGAAAAGGATTCCTAGACGTTGCGTCAATTGTTAAATCTGACGATCCCACGTAAGATACGTCATTGGATAGGCTTAGGTTTAAAAATAGTAAGAATTAAAACAACATTTTTCATACCATAGGTAAACTGTAATTTAATCAAATTGGATTTATAAATTTAATTCTTAATTTAAAAACTTAATTCGATTTTATTGCGTCATTGTCCCGAAGCTGCTGGCAGCTTTTTCTCGCTGGGTAGGTTAAGCGTATGTTTTTTATACCTTTAAGTGTCTTTTGCTTTTAATTTAAAGATTTGCATATTTTTATTGAGAAAACTGGACAAAAACTTAGAACTAGAAATTAATACATTGGTAACACTAACGAAGAGACGATTCTGAATTGATCTAAATTCCCAATTTTCATAATAATACAAGGCTTTAGTTTTGATATGGCTACAAAATCAAACCGAACCTAACTAACGTTAAGCAATTGCTTGAATAATACAATTATATTATGTATTCAATCTCTTTTTAATTCAACAGCTCCAGCAAAACATAGCTCGGATAAATTAATATTCAGAAAAAATGCGGAATTTTAAGCTGTTCCCGAATACATTTACATACTATTTAAGTGAGAGTTTCCTCAGTATATATACTGAAATTATCTTTGTACTACGCGTTGTTCGAAATTAAAATGACTATATAAACTTTACTTTCATTGTCACTACATCAGCACACGTTCATCAAATATTGAATGAATCAGGCACTAATTGGTTGTCAATATTCAATTTCTCCAAGAATGCATGCAACTATGACTTCTAAAACATGCCTTTTACAGTAAAACTGTCATAAAAAACTTTTTCACCTCTCATGCTCTTAAAATGTTACTTTAGTCTCTGCGTATCGGGACTAAAGCTCGTTATTAATCTCTAGGGATTAAAGTATTTTTTTTAAATACCGTAAAATGTGCCTACTTTGCTCTCCCATGGGTAACTATGCTCCATAGTGACTTTTTTGTATGTTACTTATAAGACAAGGCCGATGACAAATTTTCTAAAAATAATTGATGTATTCATCCAGCTGCGCAGTGAATGAAAGCACTAGAATGATTTACAATACAGAATACCTCAATATAACGATGGAGCAAGATTACCCGTGGGGGAGCAAAGTAGGCACATTTTACGGTACGGTGTTTGTGAATGAAGGATTATCGCCATTTCCATTGATTTTGCATAGACAATTTTTAGGGCATGGAAATATCCTCCTATCGTGGAAATATTTGTGTAAAATCTCTCATTATGCATCATAAACTACTATAAATTAATTGACGCGGACCTAATCGAAAGTGACATTGATCGCCAACCCTTCAAGGTGAATGTCAAATTGTAAATAAAAATTAACACCTGTCCAATACCGGCACACGAAAGTGAAACCCGGTTGAAACACGTGTCCACTTTCGCTGTCACACTTTCGGAAATTTGCATAGAAACCAGTGGATTTTTAGCTTAGATGCAATAGACGTAATTCTAGTTACATAACTGAATGTAATGGTAGATAAATATTATGATTATATGTGACAGATATTATTAAATATTTGTCATCAAGGAATATACGTAGAAAATGTGATTTACAAAATGAAGGGATTAATTCACAATTAAGATTATTAAACAACATAACACTAACGCGCAAGCGTAAATATCGCGAAATTGATTTGCACGGCACACATATCGATCACAGATGCATTCAGATGGAAATTTGCAGCTCCTACGGAATCTAAAATAACAGTTCTCTGGAGTTTGGGAAGGAGTCATTGCTAACCATCAAAATACTTACTCGTTCATCTTTTCTAACGTACGAATCGCAATTTAAAAGATAAAATCCCCGAATATACTAGTGATCCCTTCTGTGAGAGCTGATTATCTCTGAAACGGTTCAACCGATTTTCTCAAAACCGAGCTGAGAACCAACTAGTTTGAACTAGCATTCTTTTTAAAAAAAATACGTCCGATTTGGTCCATTCGTTTGGGAGTTAAGTTGCTACAAACAGACACACACAACAGATACACACGTTTAACTCATAACAGTATTTTTAGTCAGAAGTAAAAGATTGAAAGACCATCACTTTCAGTCTCACAGAACTTTTCATTCTATTTTCCTAACCTATTTACGGATTGTTTTCGACGCAAGTGCAAGAACCTACGCTTTAATACTCAACTACGCAACTTTTACCGCGTAGGTAATTAGGTATTCAATTTATACACGCCTAGTGCCAGCACGGCAAGGTCAATCTGATGCCTGACCCCTGACGCATGCATGATTTCTTTTTAGAGGTCCGCACAGCTGTTCTATGTAAGTGTAGAAGTGATGTAACTGACAGATAAAATACAAACTACAAGCCTAAATATCTTGGCAGGACTGTATTGGAAAAACGAACACTAAAAAGGGGCGTTTTTCAGACTATATTATAATATTGTCTGAAACACGCCTCTTTATAATATAGTGGTAGGACCTACATTAGAAGATCGCGAAGCCAAGTTGGTAGTGACTCTGCCTATGCAATCCCCGGGTTTGAATCACGGTTAGGGCGAATATTTGTACCTACAATGAACACGAGACAAAAAATTTAAAAAACAACTCGTAAAAAGTCGCGGACGTACTTTTTTCAAACATTGTGATCATAGTAAACTTTACGTTTTATATTTACTTTTAATCCACGATACTTCTGTATTACACACAAAACGGCCCCGACGACCATAACTTCCCTATAATATGTTCAGAAACGATAAGCAAATGGCCTATATTAAGAAACCTGTATCTGTGGTTGTACTTTAATGTTAACATTAAAGTAATACATGTCATTAAAGTATCTGTTATCGATGTAGTTGGATCTTGTTAGGGGACCGATACTTTAAAGTGAACATCAAGATACAGGTAAATTAAAATACAGGGCAAATACATATCCAGGTTTCTCACATATTGTAGAAAGCATTATGATAAGCATGTAGATAAAGTAAGGACTATACTGATAATTAGACATTAAAACACTCGTGTGATCTATTATGTAACTCTCCTTTCGGCTCGTTTCATAAAAACCACACTCGTGTCTTAATGCCTCTTATTATATTATGCACCAGTCACATAAATAACTATTATTAACACCATTAAAACAAATCACGGCAAAGTATTATTTAATTATATGTACCTAAGTACACAACAGGCGTGATATCTTTCAGACAAACTTTGCTCTATTGGTGGATGAGAGAACCACGGAACTCAAAAGCGTCATAACTCCGCCATTTCTTTAACTCTAATCGTAATAATACATAATACCATCATCACATTGTACGTGCAAATCGAGAGTGCTTATTTACGATTTCATAACCAGCGTTAGCCGTCATCGAAAATTAATGATGAAACTATAATTGTAATGGCTATTATCTAAAGCGATCGCGTCACACTATGCCGAAAAGCCAAAGAGTGTTTATGTTATTAAGAGTTACGAACACTTCTAAAAAAGAGATAATTGGCTCCTTACAACAGCAAATACTAATCAAAAGCATTATATAAAATACCGTTAGCACACCTAGAATGAACCTACACGTTTTCTACAATAAGTTCTCACTACGCCAACACGTCCAAAATGTTGTAATACAGAATTAAATTAATTAGTTTGGTAAGAAAGTATATAAATTCTACACATTTATTGGTTTCCTGGCACACCGTTTCAGAAAAGATTTATATGCCTCATTATTCTCAATTATCGTGTCTACTTCTTTAAATGCCTCTCGGTTAGCCTAGTTGGTAGTGACCCTGTCTACGAAGCTAGCGATCCCGGGTCCGAATCCCGGAAAGGGAATATTTTTTAACTCGAGTGTTTGTTCCCGAGTCTTGGATATATTCTATGTACCCATAGTACAAACTTAGAGCTTAGTTTGGACAAGATCAATTTCGTAAGACTCACCCTCACTCACTCAATTAAAGGGTTCAAGGGCAAGCTCTCCAAAGAGTCTTCAACTCAAAAGAGAAAAGTCTTGCGCAGTGACTAGGATCCTAACTGGCCACTGCAAACTGAACAGACATCTGTTTCTAATGGGTATGAAACAAGACATGCAGGTTCTGTCAGGAGACAGAGGAGCCTGCGGACCACTAATGAGCAACAGAAGTATCTACCTAGGGCGACACATAATGGACCCACAAGAGACAACTCCTCACTGGCCAAAGCATCTCGAAATTCCTGGACGCAACGGGCCTTTGCGGTGAGCTCTAAAACAAAGGGCTGCTACAAAAGATCAGCAATGGTCGAAGTGGCTCACAAGGCCCATCTCAACCCCCCAATAATAATAATAAAGACTCACCCATGATATATTATTAGTATTTATTTACCTTATACTCAGAGATCGGACAAATGGGTGTCATTACTCGCAATAATGTGGACATGACGCCAAAGATTTTAATTAAATTACATTATTTGATTTCTTACCTGAGACCTAATCTTGGTTATTTTGCAAGACAGTAATAAATAAAGAATACAAAGACGTGAGGAGTGGCAATTAATATTAATCTACTTAAGTTTGCTCCATTAACATCCGTAGATTGCGAAATAAGCTTTTCACCTCGTAAGTTTATTTTAACCGTGAAAAGGAATAAACTAGCCACGAAAAAAATATAAAAATTACTGTTGATTTGCTAAATCTACAAGAGTTTGTATTATTTATTTAGTACTGTCTTTCAAAGGATCATAATATTTTTTAGGGTAAGTAATCAATTAATGTAATTTAATTTGTTTAATTAAAATCTTCGGAGTCATGTCCACATTATTGAGAGTAATGACACCCATATTCCGATCTCTGCTTATATTAGTTACGAGTGATCCAAAACAAACCTCATTATCATAGACACCCCAGCGTCTCCACCACATAAACCACTTGGAACAAGGCGCATGCCCGCAGGAATTTCCATGCTCTCACGAACGTCCACTTACTCCTGCGTGCGTCCACGCATTCGCCCGATACGCCTCAGTAATAGTGCAATTTCTGAGATCCTGCTTCTATTAGGTAAGTGGCCTTGAAAGTAAAAGAGATGATATAACGTGATAGTAATTTCTTGAATACTGTTAATGCATTGGAGCGGCAAAAGAGCGGTGAACCGACGCCCGAATTGCCACACGTTTCTAATTCGTCGCTTTCATGTAAATTCGAGCATTATGGTGGTATACGCTTGCGCACTAGCGTTCCGATTAATTGTTTTTTTTTTTTTAATTCGAATGGCAAACGAGCACACAGACCACCTGATGGTAAGTAAAACTGTGACTCATAGAAATTCGCATTCACAAGACCGCAATCCTAAGACTGCAAATGCACTGCCAACCCTAAGGACTAAGATGGAATGCCTCTATGCTAGTCATTTCACCGGCTGTCTTATCCCCAAACCGGAACACATCAATGCGAACACTGCTTGGCGGTAGGTTGCTGGATAAGATGGTGGTACCAACCCGGACGGACCCTGCGCAAGGTCCTCCCACAAGTTGGTATTTATTTTAGCGAGCATTCCAGCGAATTCTCGAGTTATACTCAAGTCTATCAGTACCTTTACGAAGCGGAGGCGGCGCGTTGCTGCACGCTCCTAAAGTACAACAGCGGCTGTTGTGGCTACCATCGTGTACTTTAAATTACCACCAAATAGCATTGTTTCATAAAGGCATCCCATCTTAACAGACTTCAGGGTTGAGTGACATATTTTTTAGGCTTCAGAGCCCACTCATCATCATATAGCCCGTGTTTTGTTTTTTTCTCCGTGCCATTAAACATACATGTACCTACACATTTTTGGAACGCGCCAACTACGTTTTCCGCTGTTGCGGCTTACAACGCTCCGCTACCGCTTTCAGTGCGTCGCCGCCGCTACCGCCAATGCGTATAGTCATGACCAGGCCGTATAGCAATTCCGATACAGTTGTAGATAATGGAATGAGCACTCCAGCCTGCACGCGCGCTCGTGCGTTCAGTATCACGAATCAATCCAGAGTTTTATTTCGAAATTTCACAAATTGCAGTAAGAAAGCCATTCTACAAGAATTCAATTCATTAGATTGTTTGTAAAATTTACTAAAAATAAGGGAGATTCAAAATATCAATTTCATCTCAAAATAGATTTAGGTATCTACTTTGTACAGCTACATTAAGCCCCAGGTGGCAATGTAATGTCCATCCTATGTGTCATCTTATCTCCATTAATATCGACAGCAGTCTACATAATTAATTTAAAAAATACAAAATAACTACCATTATTTATTACCTAACAATGTTCTGTTTTATTCAGTTTTTTACTCTTCCAAAAAGTGCCAAAGGGTGCCGTGTGGTTGTCGGGTTAGAATAGAGCCACTCCATGTCTTCCCGTGGATGTCGTAAGAGGCGACTAAGGGAATAAAGGCTTGTAGTACTGTTAGGCGATGGGCTTGCTACCTGTCACTAATATACACTGTTAAACATCTTAGCCTAATTGTGCAAATTGTGGTTACAGAGTTATCAACAAGTTTTTTGGAATTGTTGGTGATTCTGTAGCTCTGCCTACCCCACTCTGGGAATGAAGGCGTGAGGGTATGTATGTATGTGTTACTCTTCCAAATTAATGCAGTTTTATCGTTCTTAGAAACTAAAATTAAACATTTCGTTGAAAAAAAGTGATGTTTTCACACATCATTCCAAATTGCAAGCACGAACGTAATAGTTACATCAAAAAAGGCCAGCGTACGGGACGGGCGCACGCGCCGACGACTAATCGTGGATTTTTGCACGAATGCCCAATCGTGCGCATTCTTTGCTTATTACACGACTGGCCAAGTTATAGACTTTGGCGGAATACGAGTATATCAAATACTTTGGTTATAAGTGGACGCCTGTCTGATTTGAAAAGATTTGGACTAGATTTTTTTTTAATAGAAGGCTAGTTCAACTGAGTTGGTTCTAAGTTAGGAATAATGAAAATCGGTTGGGTCGTTTCGACTAAGATTGAAAAGGGCATGCTTCGATGGTTGGGTCATTTGGAAAGGATGGATGAAAGAAGATTGACGAAAGAGATATACAGATCGAAAGTGAGTGGAAGGGTCGGGAGGGCCCGCCCTAGGCGTACTTTTTCGAATCAAATCGGAGAAATACTGGAAAAGGGCCGAATCTTAAGTATCCGAAACCGACGTGCGTGCATGAGTCGATGTATGAATGTTAAAGAAGCGAAATAAATTTGTCAAGATCGTAGCAAGTGGAAAGAAGTGGTCTCTGCCTACCCCTTTTGGAAACAGGCGTGATTAAATGTAATGTACACATTGTTTATGTTTACCGTAGTTTGTATGTACTGTGTTGTCTGTGTTTTTACTGTGTATGTTGTTACTGTTACTTACACTTTTGCTTTGCGAACTATTCATGGCACAACCATTGAAAGTGTTACCGAAAATCGCTATCTCTTATGAATTAAGCGTTCTCTAAATGGTGGGAAACCCGGGAAACATGACTCTTATTGTTTCTAGTCACACCAACTCATAACGCCGCGATTATGTCGCAATTTGACCACGTGGGAACAAATGGAAGGTAATGTGCTACCGGGAACTATAATGGCACTGTTAAAGATATTTTTTTTGTTTGCGTTGACGACTAGTTATCTTGTAACTTGTAAGGCAACTTTAACCCTTTACCGTTTATTGACAACTGGCTTATAGAACCAAAGTGTCAATTCATAAGATTCATATTACAATTATTATGATGAGAAATATTTTTTTGCCCCCGCGGCGACTTGAACAGCTACTACCGCAGGGATATTATGGCGTTTCCACGTGAAGTGATTTCGCCAGTGTCAAGGTGTATATGAGTATAAATCAATATAGCAATAAAACACAATCCAATCTTCTCTAGGAAGATTGGGGGCAACGTTGTACGGTGATTTGTAGGTCAGAGGTCAAGATAGTTTTAACCTCTGCACCACTGCGAGTCCACTTGAAACGAGAAGAAAGATGCCAGATACACGAAATAAGTCCAAGTCTTCAATCACTGTGCGACACAAAGGCATAAAAAGTACAAATCACTATCAGAAAAGAACTTTGAACACCTAATTACCCAAAAATTAAAGTCTAAAACAAATTACACGTCCGCCATCTTTTAACGTTGCAAATGGCCCCTCCTATAGAGGGTTAAAGGTTGGACCAAATGCTGTCAAGAAAGTGACCTACGAGTTTCTATTAGAAAAAACACATCTACTTTTAAAATTTGAATGTAAAAAATAAACAATAGCTTTTGTTTTGTGACATATGTTTGTTCCTTTGTGGGGTTCTAGAAACTAAACGCGTGGACCGATTTTGATGATTGTTGTCAATCGATTTGTCTTTATCTTGTGAGTTACTAAAGATATGAAATTAATTTTAATTCAACATGGCGGCAACTAGACGCGGAAATAAGTCGACGAACTATAACAACTGGGGAAAATTTCAATGATAATGAAATTTTTCTCAATTATATTAAAATACTTGGGGGGCTATTAAATCTTCGATTAATTTTTGAGAAAAAAAAATTTTAGAAAAAACTCGTGTGAATATTGGTCCCATAGAAAATTGTATGAAAGAATAAAAAGGGGCCGGTTTTGAATTAAAAAAAAAAAGTTTTAGGATTCATTTAATTAATGAACTTCATCAAAGAAACTGATATTCAAAAGTATTTAGTTTTTATGTTATATTCATAAATATAGGTAAAATTAGTCTGCATTTACTTTTATTTTTAGTCTCTAAAACACAGTCTATGGGTCACAGTTTCCACTTACCATCAGGTGGCCTGTGTGCTCGATTGCCTTCCTATGCCATAAAATAAATAAACAGTCAGCTTACGTCAATCCTTTACATTTGGTCTGGGCGTTTATTCTACTCGGTAAAAGCATATTGCCTTTGACACTTTACCGTATTGTTAACGTTACGATAGCTCGTATTAACTTGACAGTAATGGCAGTTGACTTAAAACGATAAGATATCATGTCAAGGCAATTATGTTATATATATTACCATGTAGAAAAGAGGTCCTCTTTTCGAAAATAACTAACGTTAGCATTATGCATTTTCTCTAGGCTAGGTTGACTGTATTGGGACCGAGCGCGACGACAGCGCCGCGTGACAGGCGGCCATTATGGACAATATTGTCACCGCTGTCAAACAAGAAGTAAGTAAATATTGTGAAAAATATTAATGAAATCTTGTGTTATTTTACTATATTACACAAACGGGCTGTAACATAGTAAATCACCATATTTTTATCCCAAAAACGATTAGAAAATGTTTACTGCAATATGGATTTGACAGCTCAAGTCAGCGACAAACATGACAATTTTAGCCGTAGCGAGCGCTGTGATCGTTTAGGCTACCCCCTCCACCCGCTTTGCACTCTGCCAATAACTCCACGTACACATTAACCAGCTACAGCAAATACAAATACGTTATCAACAAATCTATATTGTTAAATACTTCATGTTTTATACGTTATTGTATCACTGCTGCATGAAAGCGATATGCACTTTTTACCTAACCATTGTCCAACTTAACACTCAAACGCCACCCCTATTGCTTTATCAATACGGTCTATAAATATGTAATCGTTTATAGAAATTGCAAACATAAATCTTAGAGGCATGCGACAGCTGTTTTCATGGTAAAAAGTTTTAATGTGGATGATGGTATTCGATTGTTTGTTTTGTTTAAGTTTTCTAGTTGTTTACTATGTTTTTGTTCGCAGCTATAGATGTATAGTTAACCTAGGTGGTATTCTTTAAGCTAGGTACAAAGAGCGTCGGTGGGCTAATGGCTAGTAAGGTACCGAGTTCGAACCCCCGCGGTCACCATGTACCAATGAGTTTTTCTAACTTAAAGACAGCTCTTACGGTGAAGGAAAAACATCGTGAAACCTGCAAATTCTAACAGCTGAGTGTAGAATAGGGTAATTCCACAAAAGATCCAGGGTCGAAGTGTATTCGAGAGGGCCCATCTTGTAAGATAAGATAAGCTAGGTACTTCCAAAGCTAGCGGTCACGGGTTCCGAGCTCCGGCCATTTTTTGTCCATTTCCTTGTTTCGTAACGTTTTCTACATATTTAACTACGTTTTACGAGGGGAGGTCCAAAAGTTCGCGGAATGAAGGGCTAAATAATTAAATAAAAAGACGTTACTATTTTTCCTTTTCAATATAATCTCCCTTAAGGGATATTAATTTTTCTAAACCCACATAAAAATAATTTTCTTCTTTGCTGTCAAAATGAGCCAAAATTGCGTCCTTTACTTCATCATCGCTGTGAAATTTTCTTCCCCGCAACTCTTTCTTCAAATTTGGGAATGAATAATAATCACTGGGGGCCAGGTCCGTGCTGTAGGGGGGATGAACCAATTCTTCGAAGACACATTTGTTCAGGGCAGCCATCGCAATACGACTCTTGTGAACTGGAGCATTATCCTGAAGTAACAGCACACCCTTAGCCAGCTTTCCTCGCCTTTTTCCTTTTATAGCTTCCCGCAACTGCTCCAGTAGCCTAGAGTAGTACTCTCCAGTAATTTTGACACCTTTGCTTTTGTAGTCGATCATCAAAATTCCTTGGCAGTCCCAGAAAATCGTAGCCATCAACTTTCCGGCCGATTCTGACACCTTAAATTTCTTAGGTGGGGGGGTACCCTTCTTGTGCCATTGCATCGACTCCTGTTTAGACTCAGGTTCAAAATGATGAACCCAAGTTTCATCTTCAGTAACAATTCGCTTCAAAATCGACGTATTTTCTTCTCCACACCGTTCTAAAAAACTGCTACACGCGTCGATTCGCTGCTGTCGCTGATGCGGCGTAAGCATTCTCGGCACCCATCTTGCAGACTTGCACTCACTTTAATCATGCCGAGGTGTTCATGTAGAATCCGCAAAATAGTGGTTTCAGATACTCCAACTAATGCAGAAATCTGTTTCTTCTTCAGGCGAGCATCTTCTAATACTAATTTTTCAACTTTTCCGTCGGTATCTGATGTGGTGACCTCGACAGGCCGTCCTGGGCGAGGGTCGTCTTCAATGGACTCTCTGCCAATTTTAAAAAGACCGTGCCATTTGTAAATCATTGTTTTTCCAGGGCAATGATCACAGTAAACTACTGACATCTCACTCATGATGGTCTGAGGAGTTTTTCCTTGCTTAGTCAGGAACTTGATGATGGCTCGATACTCAATTTGCTCCATACTTCCAGGATTTTTCCAGATTGACTTGCTTGCTCGACGATATTTTGTAAAGTAATGAGCTCTTCAGGCTGAAAGTTGGTATATATACTCTTAATGAGTTGGCCATTAGTACTATACTAAAAAATATAGTCATCCCCACCCCCATCCCCTCCATTCCGCGAACTTTTGGACCTCCCCTCGTATCTATTAAATAGATATTTATCGTTGCCTTATAGTACCTGAAGTACAAGCCTAGAGCTTAGTTTGGAACTATAGAATCAACCTAGCTTAACTATCTTTTTATTAAAAAGATCCATATGCTTCATATAACCATAAACACACATACAAACAGACATGGCAACAAATTTATGATATTGGAGAGTACCCTTTTTAAGTCGGCGGGGGTCAACAAAACTCTAGAAATCATAAACTTTGTTTTTGAGCAGAAGCCTAACTTCACTACACTGTATTTTATGGTTAAAGCGCGTTCAACTCTCTACATCAGCTGATATCAGAGCAATCACGCGCATAACAGAGAGATGCGCGGGCGCGGGACAATAACCTGCGCGCGCATCCCGGCGCGTAAACAGAACAAATATAGACGCGCACCGCGTTCTGTTTATACGAGTAGGTATCCGTACATGTAACTATTGGTCTCACTTGATTTTACACGTCAATTTATATTTATTGTACACTTGCAAGATAAATTAATATAAGTTTGGAATTATTTATTTAGTGGCCAGTACTTTTTCGGATCAAATCGGAGAAATGCTGGAAGAGGGCCGAATCTTAAGTACCCGAAACCGACGTGCGTGCATGACTCGATGTATGAATGTGGAAGACAGGGAGACTCTGGGAAACAGGCGTGATTTAATGTACCTATGTATGTATGTATTTATTTTACGTGTCAGTGAATTTTGATAGCGTCGAATTCGGTAAACGCCTGAAAGCCTTTGCTTTCAATTCCATTTTTTTTTCATTTTCTTACGTTACACTTTTTTTAAATGGACATATAACTTGAAATGGACATAACTTTTAAAGCACTTTTGCAGTATCAGATAGCCGACCGCCACAAAATATGACACCCTTCAACCAGAATGACTACTTTAAAAAGGTCGACAGCTCTTTGCTCAGGCTCACCACAAAGGATTTAAAGTGCCTTGTATTGTTTTCAGTGTTAGACGCTTTTCTAAAGCAGGTAGAGTTAGTTAAACCACCCAAACTCTACTAGTCTAGTACTGAAGATGAAAAACCGACTCCCAAGATGGCTCCCGAGTGAAACAGAGGCTTTCTCCCTCTAATTGGCGATACTGGCCGGGCAGGAAGCGACGCCCGGCTTTTTGCCTGCGCGCAGGCAGACGCGACATTGACACGGAACTGTCTGTGTGTATGCAAGAGTATTGTAAACTAATGGGCACTTCGTAGTAGAAGATAGAATATTCATAAGTTCAACTTTTTTAACTGTTCAGCCGTTGTGGAAACGCGCAAAAAGGTGTTGATTTATTTTGAAGTGAATTCTTTCTCGTATTTGACGCTGTCAATGTGACAGGGAGCTATTTATTTGTTTATTCGATGATCAACAATTGGGATAGACCAAAAAAAAAAACCTTCGAGGTTGTTTTTTTTCTGCCCAGAAATAGGTAAACTAATTGCTAAATGATCAATTGCTAAGTGAGTTTTCGTAAGATGATACTTCTGTCAAATGTCTCGTTTGCCAAATGATCATTTAGTGAAACGTTGTTTCTCAAATGACCATTTGTCAATAATTTTTTGGTCAAACATTAGTGAACCGATTGTAACAGTATCAAAAAATCGTACTATTTTAAGCGGTTTTCGCCTAATCCTTAAGAGCCACCTAGGAGGGCTTCAAGCCAAAAACGAAAGTTAAACAAAGGTCAAATATACTTTTGTCGAAATGTCCGAAAGAGACCAAAATTTCAAAAACTTAATAATGCAGAACGGCTTTAAAACCCTATTCCTCCAAATCGTTTTCAAATTAGAGTAATTTAGAAAATATGAACCATCACAATTAGAGTTGTTGACTGCGCATATGTATATACACATATGATATATACATTGACGACCTAGTGTAGCTTGTTGGTAAGACTCCCAGCCTATGAAGCCAGCGGGCCCGGGTTTGATCCCTAGTTACATTTGTGTAAAGATTAGATTAACATGGCGTACGTACCTAAATCAAGGATATTATCTATATTTTCAAGTATTTATTTCTCTCGTTTTCAGAAGCCATAGCTCCAGTCTGGGACTTTAGGAACTGGACAAGATAGTGAAATATTGGTGCCTTTTTATATTAATATATTGTTTTGGAACACTGTTATTGCCATCTTTATATTAATTAATCATCATCATCATCAATAACTCAAAAATCCAAAATGTTTTTTTTTTTATCAATAACTGATTTTAGTGACTCTGTCTACGAAACTAACGGTCTCTGGTTTATTTAATTCACAATATTTACAATGCGATAAAGTTTTATTGGTTAACTATGTACAACTTTTATTATAAAAACATTCAAAGAAATTAAAAAAAAAAAACGGTCTCTGGTTTGATTCCTAGTATGGTCAACATTTGTGATGTAAGATCTCAGATGGCTAGTATCTATAAAATACAATACAATACAAAACACTTTATTGTACACCAAACAAAAACATAACAGAGATGGAGCACAATTAAAAATAATACAGGTAGACAACAATCTATAGTGCAAACTTAGTGCTTAGTATGGGACTAGGTCAATTTGTGTGAGGTCCCCTGATATTTATTTATTACAGCCGGAAGACGCCCACTCCTGGACACAAGCCTTCCCTAAGGATCTCCACTAGTCTTAGTTGAGAAAAACACTAACAGCTTTCCGTGCCGTGCTTGAAATTCTTCTAGACACCCATCGATGCCTAGTAATTATTACAACCAGAAAAGGACTTCACTATGCAGGCGAATTAGGGATCCTTTGGTCAGGGATAATGAGCGATTAGAGTAAGTGGGTTCTGGTAATGGTGGCGGCGGAGAACGTGGAAACGTGGAGGGAGTAATTATGGTTTATTTTTAAAGTTATGGTGTAGAGCTACTGCGGAACATGTCGGTATGAAGGATTTATTAAGTCGTTGGATTTGTATGAAATTGGGAAGACTTGTGTTGCAAGCTGTAGGGGGTTTTAAGCATTCTTGGAGTGTATTCGTTCGTACTCATTACATTAAAGAAACCATTAATCCTAGGTACTAATATCATTATCACCTTAGCTCCAAGGTAACTCCGAACTTCCATTATCAAAGAAAGGCCGCTGTTACAAAATTGTCTAACGTAAGTCAGTACAATATACCTACTATAGGTAAATAAATAGCTTGAAGACTCCTAAATACAACACTAAAAATAAACATAAATTTGTTATCAAAACTTGAAATACTCCTTTAAGTGAATGTTGTTTGATAAAAATGTAAACGGGGTAGAAAGTAGAAATCTAGACATTTTAATTAACGCAGATTGTCTGGCGACAGGACAACCGAGTTATCTGTACGATAACAAAATGGCGTCTCTACCAACCCAACCCTATTAGGCTAGCACTACTGCGATTTCAGCCACGAAGTCCCGCCAATCAAATTGACTTTGAATAGAATAGAATAGAAAAACGTTTATTCAACAAACACATCCACACGGTTACATCATAGACAAGATACAATAACGTAATACAATCACTTCTTAACCAGCGATACCATTAAATTAAAAAAGTACAATGAGGATGATGTGTGCAGAAATGCTCTCCACTCAGCAAAATGGTTGGCATGATGACAACCGGGCTGGTTTTCAGGGGAGCCAGGCGGAGTGTTTGGGACAGCGTACTGTGACTACGAAGGATAACTACATACATTACAATATGACAAGGGATTGTATGAAGACGTCACATACAGACATAATAAGCTATAGTCCTGAAAGACCATAAATTATAGAAAGTAAATAATAAGAAATAATAAGAAATTAAATTAAATTAATACCAAGGTCAAATACGACCTGTGATGACTGAAGGGAAATAAATAAAGCAAAAGAAAAAAAACATTATAGTGACCTATAGAGGCTGGTTGAATGCATAGACGCCATGTTTTTTTTTAATTTACGATAACTTTAAGGGAACGTTCTTTAGGCCAAATAAGGTTAATTTTCCGAAGACAGACAAATGATATGATAACTCTTACGGTTTTAAAGATATTTAATTTTTAAATGTAATAATTTAATCACGTTGAACTGGTGTAAACTGTAAACGGCTCTTAATTGTGTGTGTATGTCACGCCAACATTGACGTATTTGACACTGACTATTAGTTAACTCTAAAGGCCCTTTTAAAATGACCAAAGATACAAGATTTAATTACTTTGTTCTAAACATTTGTAATGATTCCAAAGGTGTAAGAAGACGGTCGGGATATTTTAATGATAAATTTGAAGGTATCTGAGAAACCGAGTTACCCAGAAAAAGAAAGGTGATCGCGGGACAGAGAGCAGCTCGTGTAATCTTGTGCTATTTTCGGAATTTATGTGGAATTTCCCATAAAAATAATTTGATTTTGAGTCTTCCTAAATTAAGTAATGTGTGTGTGTGTGTGTAAGGCGTCACGGGGTAAGTGTTTACGCGATTTAGTTAAGTGTTAGTGTCCACCACAGTTAGGAATGTTTCCCTAGCAATTGCTTATTTTAGCCTTACTTGTTCCCAGCTTACGGAAACGCCCTTAATTGGAGGACAAGAATACTTATGATTCCGATCATTCGTTTTATGAGATAGCGGGCTACAGGACATATTTCTTCGCAACGGATTCTCGGTGTTGACTACCGATTAGATAGGCAGTTTTCGTTGACGTTTGTAACGTCGGCGTAGTCGAGCGGCGCGAGCCGTGGTCTAGTGATCGTGAGGTCCCGGGTTCGCTTCCCGGTCATGAAAGTAATCTTGACATTTTAGTTTTTTTTTGGTTTTATGTGTACTCTTGTTTTATTTTCTTTGGCCGTGTTAGTTTTAAATATAGTTCTTAAGTTGCACTGTTAAGCTTACATTTTATTATTACTGTTTGAATACATTTATTTTAAACTAGCGACCCGCCCGCGGCTTCGCCCGCGTGGAATGTATTACACATATAAACCTTCCTTAAGAATCACTATCTATTAAAAAAAACCGCATCAAAATCCGTTGCGTAGTTTTAAAGATTTAAGCATACATAGGGACAGACAGCGCAAGCGACTTTGTTTTATACTATGTAGTGATATAGTTCTTAAGTTGCATGGTGAAGTTTATCATTTTATTGTTATTCCTTTAAATACATTTTGTCCCTACTAGCCATTGACGAGTGTTCCATTCAGATTAAGTGACACGAACCTAGCCCATGACATGCATTTTTTTTGCAATATTTAAAAATCTAATCGTCCACTTTGTTACTATGTATGTACCCAGTAATATGCCGACGTTATCGTAAATATAAAGAAACACGGTGTATACATAGGCTTACTAATTTAATGGATAACGCAGACCCATCAATCTCCTGGCCCATTTCGGCCTCAAAGTTCGTCGTATTAGAACAGAGACGTACCTGAAGTTTGTCTGAAGCCCACAAGAATCACTTAAATTGATAGAGCTGTTTGAGCTAAGTGATGAAACATAATATATACAGACACATTCAAGGACGACGGTTACTTTTATAAACACAGTTATAACAATAATCAATTTCAGTTTTCACCACAATATTTTTGTATTGGTGTGGTTCTAAAAGTGGCAGCCCTATTAGAAGTAATGCGGCTCCAGCGAGTGCAGTGATGTGATGTCTTGAGCCGAACCAGATGGTTTCGCTCTAATACGTCGTTGTTTAGTACTGGACCGACATGTGTTGTTAGGGTTGCCACAAACAAGAACCAGTTTTTCGTTTATGTTTTAACACGTTTAATTGTCGTCGTAAGTAGTTAAAGAAAAATATACAAATTTAGCTGCATTAGCGAAATGGTTTTCAGGATGTCACTGCTTTAGTGTTTGATTAATTAGTTACTAAAAGTATAAAACCTTCATATAGACAAGCATTTGACGAATAAGTACGTCAATTCTATACGATGTTGACAGTCAATTGACGTTGCGCGGTTGCGTTTTAGGAAACGTTAAGTCATGTCGTGAATCGAAAGCACTATAACAATCGTAAATTGTGTGAAGAGTTCGTATATGTTCCAATATTTTGGATGCTTTTTATACATTTAAATATCCGCTATAAGTTTGTTAATCGAGCTTAGTTTGATGAGGTCAATTAATAGGTTTTAGGTTGACTTGATTGATCTAATATTGATCTATCAAGTCTAGGCTTGAGTGACAACCCTAGATTAGTCGCGGGACAGGTTGTAACGCGATGCGCACGACTCCCGTTCCGCGCAGGCGCAGATCGGCCTTTTACCCGAGCACTCTGGCTAATAGAAAACTAACGTTGCCCGCGACTTCTCCCGCTTTAATAAGTACCATAAAGTCTACTTACAGCTGCGAGGTTAGTTGTTTGTTACAGTTGGTCTATCTTAGTGGAACCTGAGGTGACAAGATGCATGCATTTCGTTATCGTTATCCGGATTGACGTAACCTGTCAGACGGTCGCGTCGAGCGCCTACGTCAATTCTATGGATTTGATCAGGGGGCCGATTTTTGACTTTCGAGCGCTCGAAAGTTGCACTCGGAAGATCAGTGAAACCGTCTTTTGGAATATGATCGGTAGAATTGAAAACGAATGGCGTGGACTAGTCGTCCTTAAATTTTCTATCTCTCGTTATTTTAAAAATACGGTTTCACAGTTTTTGCTCACTTCCGAGTGAAACATTCGAGCGCTCGAAAGTCAAAAGTCGGCCCACAGTTTTCGAAGATGGTTTACGTTAGCGTAAAGCAATTTGTCTAGCCTCGATGTTTACCACGATACACTAAATTCGAAAATTTGGTAGTCTCACTCTTTTTACTCATTGCTTGTGACTCAATGGAGAGAAAGGGACGAGCTTACTTGTGGGAGGACCTTGTGCAGGGTCCGTCCGGGTTGGTACCACCATCTTATCCATTAACCTACCGCCAAGCAGCAGTGTTCGCATCGTTGTGTTCCGGTTTGGGGATAAGGCAGCCGGTGAAATGACTAGCATAGAGGCATTCCATCTTAGTCCTCAGGGTTGGCAACGCATTTGCAGTCTTGTGAATGCGAATATCTATGGGTCACAGTTTCCACTTACCATCAGGTGGCCTGTGTGCTCGTTTGCCTTCCCACGATATAAAAAAAAAAAGCTAACGTAATTGCGTACATCGATTTTTAATTTCATCAAAATACGTCATGAGGTAGGTACTCGAATTTGATTCATTGAAAACGCCAGGATCGCTTAGCAAAACAAACTTAAAAAAAAACTCTATATTTCCGTGTAACTACTTATGCGGTAGGTACCTACTCTTTTAGATAGAGAGGGATGATACCCTCGAAATACCTTCATTAAAAACGGGACTCTATTATTAAGACTCCATTTTCCGTCTGTCCGTCTGTCTGTCACCAGGCTGTATCTCACGAACCGTGATAGCTAGACAGTTGAAATTTTCACAGATGATGTATTTCTGTTGCCGCTATAACAACAGATACTAAAAACAGAATAAAATAAATATTTAAGGGGGGCTCCCATACAACAAACGTGTTTTTTTTTAGATAACGGTAAACATCTTGGCCAAATTGTGCAAAATGTGGTTACAGAATTATCAACAACTTTTTATAATAATTGGTAATTCTGTAGCTCTACCAACACCACTCTGGGAATAAAGGCGTGAGTTTATGTATGTATGTATGTATGTATGTATGTATGTATGCGCGAGTCGGACTCGCACTTGCCCGAATTTTTTACAATCTTTTGCATCAACACCATAAAAATCTCCAAGCGTTTGAAGTAACATTACAAATCCTAGCCGAAGATAAAATCCACAGCCCACATAAAAACCTAACAAGTACACTAGAACATTAAACGTACGTTGCTCAATAAAACGATTTTTCATAAAACAAAAGTCAGGCGTGAGTGGGACAACACCTACACTAATGTTATTATGTCGGTAACGCGAGTTCGTCTAGAACCAGACTAATAAGACCTCTTGACTTCCAATCAAATCAAATCAAATCAAAACAAAATAATACCTAACCTAAGCTAACCTATTTGGATTGATGTGCCAGTATATGAATCAGACAACAATGATTCACATACTGACAATCGAACCTCTGGGCGAATAACGCCAAGATGCTGTTGGAGCTGGCCCGCACCCTGCGCACCAGGGATGTGCAGCGTTTTCGCGTGGTGGCGTAAAAGCAGTCCACTCTTGCATCCGCGAACATACCTGACGCGCTGCAGAAACGAGGCAGCCCCATCAGAACCCTGAGTTGTTGAATTGCACGCGCAGGGCGCTATATCTCACTCATTCTCCTGCCCTTGTCCCAACTTATTTGGAGTCAGTGCAACATGTCTTTTGTCATATTGCTAAAAGTTTTTGGCTGAGTTTTTTTTTTTTGGGCACAAGTTGATGGTTAACCCGCCACCACACGGGCGACCCATGGTGGTAAAATTTTATGCACTAGGTCACAAGCTCCATCAGTCGCCTTTTACGACTCTCACGGGAAGAAATGAGATGGTGCTATTATTTATGTCCGACGCCATACAGACATCCAATGTATCCATACTATGAAGTTGAAATATTTATATATTATTTATTTATTTAACCTTTATTGCACTAAAAATAAATGGCGGACATAATGCCTAATGGCATTCTCTACCAGTCAACCACATAATCATACAGAAACTAACAAAAGTGGTGCACACGTTACACACTCAGCTGTTATAATGTGCAGGTTTCTTCACTATGTTTTTCCTTCACCGTAAGAGCATCAAGTAATGCACTTAAGGTAGGGCTTATTACACTGTAAATGACTTCATTGGTGACCAAGATGTATTTTAGTAGTGTCTAGGATATTTACAATATAAAATAGTCTCTAAGCAAATTTTGTATTCAAGCACTGACTCAGTCAGTCGACTGTGATTTACTAATTGTATTTTATCTTTTCTACTCTTGTGTGTACAAGAAGATTTTAAATGAGAACACACTGTGATGTTTTTCGCCGGACAGCTGTTTCACACAATATTACTTTTGTTGTCCGGCAGCATGAGCATGTCATGCTCGCTCAAAGGTCTTTGCTTACGGCGGCGTCGTTGATCGGGTCGCCACTTTCCCGATCACATGGTTGAGGGAGGCGATGGCTGAGATACGCGTCATACTCGTGAACGGGTGCTGTTTGTGGGGTCCGGTCGGTTCACGTTTGCAAGGACTTGTTGTTCAATTTATTATCCAAGTTATATGGCTTTTGACGTAGAGACCTCGTTGTGTTGTTCTCATAGTCATTATTTTATTTTAAGGTTTATTGACCTTACATTTGTAATAATTTTATTTTTGCTTGTTTTAAGAATTTATTGTTTATTACTTTATTACCTTAATATTACTTAATGTAACTTACTTTTAAGTATAATTATGTTTTTATGATTGAAAAAATGACCTTCTGCTGGAGTTTCTTGCGGCGCTTCTTCTCCGCAATGATGGTCTTGTCCGAAGCGCTGGTAGATTCACTGTACATTTCCGACGTGTAAAAGAGCCCGCATGTGGCCAATTTACTGAATAAATATTTTGAATTTTGAATTTTGAGCTTTTTTTTTTTAGAAAAAGTCATTGTTCCATGGTGACCGCGGGGTTCGAACTCGGTACCTTACGATCACGAGTCGACCCCCTAAAATAATCGTTACAGGATTTTTTTTAAGCTAAGTAAGACGGGTTTTAAGAATTAACAGAATTAAAGAAATTACTTCAATACAGATATTCACAATATAAATGACTAGCATACTGAAAGGGGCACAACGAATAGCTTGATTGCGAGAGGCCAAATTAAGCTGGTTTGTTACAAAGCGCGTTGATACTCAAAGGTTAGATATAAGAATAACAACATACATGTTAACATTAAAGTATAAAGGCAGATCATTCGTCAGAACCCACGCATACAAAAGGCAATAAAACGTCGTATGTAACTTGACTTAATAAGCACATATAACCTTTTGAAATGCAGTGTTAAAGCTATCTTATTTTATTGTCGTCTCGATAACAATTGTCATTATTAACGTTAAGAATGCCAAGATGTCTAATTTCCATATAAAACTGACTCTTTATTGGGTATTCGGCTTCGAATTTCGTAACGCATTCACCGCCTATGACGCCATGGGGCGTCTGAAATCCATACAAATGAAGATCATGGGCGCTAAATGTTTTAAAAGATCTACGTAAGTTTGTACGTGAGTGGGTATAGTTAATGTTCGGTGAAACGACTTAATATAAATATAGATGTTCGTAGTAATGTAGTATGTTGAAATTTGAAATTCATGTTTTTTTTTTCTATAAATACGATTTCGTTAGCCCAAAGTCAATAGAGAAATATGTTTAAAACGAGCTAAAGAAAATTATAATAGACCTCATTTATGTTAAACTTAAGGCAATTTAATCCTTTTACCTAAGTAGGTAATATATGGCGAATAGGTTGACTAAAAAAATCAGTCCAGTACTTACATAATTAAAAAAAAAACTTTTTCTTAATAGACCAGTTACATAGCAATCGAAAGTATGAAGCCTATAGAATATGCAAACGTTAGGTTGACTATTTTTCACATCATAACTATTGGGTAGTGACTAGTGAGGTAAGTCGGTCTTAATAATTTGCACTAAACCTAACGTTTGCATATTATATAGGCTTCATATTCACTTGCCATATTAAATTTGGTATAAAATACTTTTTATCAAATAAACAGCTGGGTGAAGGTCATCTCCTATTCGGATCATAGACCAATACACATAATATACTTGCTAAAAACTATTAAAGTATAGATATAAGTCAAATAATAAAAAATAATGCCGCGGGTCAATTTTATACAAATTCACCTAGTCCCAAGCTAAGCTACTCTCGGTCAGTGATGTGCAAGTTGCGGAAAGTTTCCAAAAAGTTGGAAAACCGCGGGTCAATTTTATACAAATTCACCTAGTCCCAAGCTAAGCTACTCTCGGTCAGTGATGTGCAAGTTGCGGAAAGTTTCCAAAAAGTTGGAAAAGTTGCAAGAAATTTCCGGAAACTTTCCCAAGAAATATAGGAAATTTAAATTTAAGAAACGGAAAGTTTCAATCCCCATACAAAATTGTGAGAAGTTTCTGAAATTTTCCTACATGAAATTTTCCGCAATTTTGGAAAGTTTCCTTTGGCACATCAGTACTCTCGGTACTAGACAATGATAAGAATTCTTACATGTACAGAGAAATTAATGCTTAAATACATAGAAAACACCCAAGGCTCAGGGACAAATTATACTCGCGCTCATCACCCAAATATTTCCCGCATAATATTGGGAATAAATCCCGGGACCTCTAGCAAAAATAAATAAATGGCGAATCAAGCTGATAATTTTATCTCATAATTCAGACATAGTTCAAAGATCGAAACTGTCAAAAGTCAGTAAGTACAAATTAAAATTACGGTAAAGCGAGTATGCGAGGCCCATCCCTAGTCATTACAGAAAATTATGAATATAAGATTTGCCAAGAAAGGCTAATTGGTAAATAAGCAACGTCGTAATGTTTTTTCCATACAATCATACAAACTACACCCATACAAGTTATGAGAAAGCAACTATGATTTAAAACAACATACCTTTTCGCAAATCTAAACCCTATGCATTACTAGTATAAATTGAGTGTTCTCTGACTTTGAAATGCAGATCGTGTAAGGAAATATAGAAATTACTTTTAGTTAGTTTAATAGTAGCTAGAAACGTTTATAATATCTTCATAAGTGTACTACTAGCAAGCGACTGTATATTTTCGCAATCAATAAAAAGTAAACTTAATAATCACATATGGTCTTTATTCCACTTAGGTTCATTCCATCTTGTTCCAATATCGTAATTACCAGGGTTCGGAGTTTTCATAGCACGGTAAGACGAAAGAGAGTTGTAGAGTCGACGTTAAAATTAAAAGTCAACTCTTACTCATACTCATACTCATTCATGTATTTGCCGGGTTAGAATAGTGCCACTCTATGTCTTCCCGTGGATGTCGTAAGAGGCCACTAAGGGAATAAAGGCTTGTAGTACTGTTAGGCGATGGGCTTGCTACCTGTCACTAATGTACTGGGAAACATCTTAGCCTACTTGTGCAAAAGGTGGTTACAGAATTTTCAAGAAGTTTTAAGACTTGTTGGTAATTCTTTAGCTCTGCCTACCCCACTCTGGGATTGAAGGCGAGAGTTTATGTATGTATGTATGTGGAATTATTACCTAATTTTGAAGGTTCATCTATCCATGTATATCCAGCAGTTTTGATAAGTCTTGTTGAGTAACATATTATTATTAATAGTTTGTTTTGCTCATTATTGCAAATGAGAATTAGTTCACTATTGTTTATTGGTAAAAACCCATCGATTACCTTAAGGTTAAAACGCATAACATTGCTTGTTGCATTCGACCTTCATGCAACAACTATAGTCAGTTACGTAGGTGTATTGATGATTGATGGATACATACTGACAGTCTTGCGTCAGTTCTTTTGTTTTACGACCCGCCTATACAGAGTTTATTACAAGTTTTTGTTGTTTGAAGTTATTTCTAACACGTGCCACCTACATTGACTGATCATAAAAAAAACCCCCCCTTACTTATAAACGTGGAAGAAGCTTGGTATAGTTGCATGCCATGATTTGTCCTTATCTATAATTGTGACATTTGCATCTGACGGACAGTGACAAAGCATGGCATAAACTATTCCAAGCTTCTTCCACGTTTATAAGTAAGGAGGTTAGTTACCTAGTAATTTTAGTTATTAATGTGTTTTTTTTTATGAATAAGAGGGTATATTTAAACTAAATCTGACGTCAATTGGTTGAAACAAACAGACAAACGAACACTTAAATATTTGTAATAGTATAAATAACCTTCCACAAAAACTACATAGAAACCATATCTTACTGGTTTTGTGATATAAATAACAAATGCATGCCTAGTACGAGATTTCCTCGTGCCATATGGGTTTCTATGATTGGAGCGCCATCTATGGGCCGGAGAATTAATTGAACAGTGGTACAAAGAGGAGCGAAAAGCGAAACATGAAAATGATTAAAAAAAAACTATACTTGTATTATACAAGTAAGAAATCACGTATCCTAATTAATCTAATTTAATGGTTGTCATTTTCTAAATTCCTAATGGTAATTTTCAAGACACCTCCCTATAAAAATATCAGTTACTTTTCCTATCCAATCAAGAATAATTCTTAATTATATTAATTAAGCTCGTCAATGTAGGTGTAATGACTTGTTAAAACAAAAGGAACAATGAGGAGCCAATTTGATACCAATTAATAAAATTTACATTACAATATTGCACCTTCATGTATAACGTTGTAACTCAACATTATGTGCCGTTCAAAATTATACTATAATAACAATGCACTCTGGTTCAATTTTGCAACAATTCTTATCAAAGTCAAATGTCTAATACTACTATAATGCTAAAGTCGTATCTAACCAAATCCTGATGATGTAAAATTTACCGTACGATACGCAAAATAAAGCTTAAATTTGCAATGACGAATTTATTTTATAAAGTAAGCAGAATGCTAAGCATGATGCGTTACTATCGAAGTTTGCGTGGGTTGATTTTAGGCGTGCATTGTTACGATCTCCTTGACAGGAAAAGAATTCAAAACCTGTCACTTACACGTCTTGAATCAAGTGCTTTGTTTGTGTTTAAACCTTGAGACAAGTGTTAATGGAGTATAGCAAGATTGTCATGAACACAGTAAAGAGAACAATCAACTGTTGCGTGACAGCCAAAACATATTAATTGGGTTGTCTAATTCATTAATTTTATCATTTGTGGGACGGATACGAATATTTGTTTAAGTGTATTTGGGGATGTTTTCTGTCTATCTAAATATTCAATTATCTATGTAGGTATGTGTTGGTGTTGTCCAGGGCTACAGTATACAAATCTAAAGCTCAGATTGGAACTAAATTTATTTAAAAATGTCTCTGATATTTATTTTCATGTAAATGATGTCTCGAATCGAATCCCGAATCAAATCGGAGAAATACTGGAAAAGGGCCGAATCTTAAGTACCCGAAACCGACGTGCGTGCAAGACTCGATGAATGAATGTAGAAGAAGCGAAAGAAATTTGACAAGATCGTAGCAAAGTGGAAAGAAGTGGTCTCTGCCTACCCCTCTGGGAAACAGGCGTGATTTAATGTATGTATGTAAATGATCTCTCTCTTGTACGTGCCATAAATTTTATAAGTAAAATTTAAGTTTTGTCCACTCCTTCCTCTTCTTGGACCACAGTGCGACGCATAAGGATCGAACCCGCAATTATACGATACATCTTGTAATACCGGCGTAACTCGGGAACATAGATTTATAGCGCGGCTAGTTTTTAGTTCAGTTATTGATAATTTAACCTTTTGCAGGCTTTGATATTATAAAACTGTAACAGTTCGGTACATAAATCAAGACAAGAAATAGCAGTACTTGTACAGTCAACAGCATAAATAAGTGATAATTTATGGACCTTGTCACTTTAACGTTGTGTTTGAAATGCTATACAAAATAGTGAAACGATTGAAAGTGACAAGGTACATAAATGATCCCTTATTTATGCTGTTGACTGTACTTGCCTTAGTAGTACGTAGTACTTAGTATAGCAGAGCAAATATAATATGGCGTGCGGATTATGAAATAAATGACTCTTGGTCAACATCGCAGGCTGTTTATTTTGTTGTATTTAGTTAAGTTTAGAATAATAGCTTAATTAATAGAATAGAAAAACGGTTATTCAACACACACATCAACACAGGGGTACATACATACATACCTTCACGCCTGTAATCCCAGAGTGGGCTAGGCAGAGCTACAGAATTACAACTTTAAAAAGTTATTGATATTTCAGTAACCATAACACAGGGATATAAAAAATACAATAACGTAATACAATCACTTCTTATGCCAAATAAATTCAAAAATACCACCATTTAATTATTAATTATTATTAAAGTTTCAGCTTAAGAGGATAATTATGCTTATTAATAAATTAACGTTATTTTTAAATTACGAATACAATTTACGTTTGTGTAATTTTTAAAGCTTTGGTTTAAAATTTAATTGTAATTTGTGCTGAGGAGCTTAAAATTTGGTCAAGTGTGAGTTGGGTCCAATGAATCGAATTCAAATCGAGTCCGACTCGCACTTGACTGGTTTATTATCCTATCGTTTCCTTTTCCGCTTCCCTACTCATTTCTACTTCACCCTTTGAACATTCTAGATTACGCACAAACTGTTTTTTAATAAAGTGTGAACCCAGCATTATACCCGGCTGCAGAGAAAGTGCAGTCCTATGTTATCAGAGATCTGAGCCGGCGGCGTGTAATCATACAGCGTTTGCCTAGAAAGTGATCTATCTGTGTTTGTATGGCTCAGTTTGATCACCCTTGGTTTGGGTCCAACTGGTATCTCAATAGAACCTAGCTGAGAGGATGGAATGGAGAAAGATGGGCTAAAGATGTTGTCGAATAAATTAACATCATGGGACAAGATGCAACAAAAAGTTAGATTTGTGTGATGTCTACTGCATATTTATGATAGAGCAAAATAAACCTTACTGTCTTATTAAAAAGGTGCATTTCGCTCCTTATTTAAAATGTTACTTAAGCGGATTTGCAGATTCACCGACGATAGCGTTAACGTTAGCAATGTTCGAAAATAGACAAATCATGGAATGGTCATATGCGCGATATAAGCTCGACTCGACAGTCCGGTAGCCGACGTAAATCTATGCAGGGGGGGTTATTATGACTTAACTATGAAGATCATTTTACGGCGAAAGTAAAGGACAGAGCTATAGTAGTTATATAGCTCTGATAGATAGATAGATAGATAGATATGGAGCTATAGTAATTATATAGCTCAGTCCTTTTCTCTCAGCGTTAACTGATTTGCATACCTATGTCATAATAACCCCGTACGTAATATATATTAGAGAAAATTGACAGGCTAAAAACGCACAACCGAAACCGCTGGACCTGGGGACTTGTTCGGAGAGAATATTCCTTGGACTAAGAAGGAATTTTGTAAATTCATCCCCGTAGAGGTTAAAATAGGGGGAGTAGCGTGAAACTAATTCTAGGCATAAGTCGCGGCCGTCTAGTTCCATATATTTCCGATAGCCATAACGCTTGCAGAAATAATTTTGTTTCAGGCCAAAGATTGGCTGCTTATATCAACGACATGCATTTTTTCTATTTTCGAAAATTGCTAACGATAGTGGTTAGTATTTTGTCTAGACCCCTAGGAAACAATATCACTATAATTTTCGTAGTCCCTATAAATTTAGCTTTAATAGTTATGCGAATAAGAATAAAAGGTAATTTATATTAACACTGTTGGTTTTTTAAATGTAATACTTATTCCCAAAAGAAACCTAGTAATCGTAATTCTACAACTTGAATAGCACTCTAAGGGTCATTTAGAGTCAAAGATAAACCCTTCGTTTCCGAAGCTTGACTTGAGAGGCAAGTTTAGGCGATCACGCGGACTGACGGACAGGCAGATGGTTGCATTAGCCCGTCACTCGTAATTGTACACAATTGAGACTTTCTACAATCGGATACAGTTCGGAGAAAGTAATAGGCGAAAACCTGTTTTTTTACCGAAGTCGATTTTGTGTACGGTTTATATGGAAATGAGGCGATGGATGCTAAATGTTAGATAAGTTTTTATTTTTGAGTTACATAGATAATGATAATGATCATTTGAGATTTGCGCATCAGAATAAAAGAAAATTCCAATACATACTACTTTTCTCGATGCTACGTTACGTTAACGCTACTGACTCGTTAGAAGAAAAACGTTAACGCTCGAGGTGGGTTAGAACTTTGCAAATCTCCAGCTCTGTCCCATAAGAAATGAGTTCCTAGTAATTTGCGTTAGTCTTAAATTAGTTACATTACGCTAAATTGTAACGTTTTCAGTTGCACAATGCACGTAATGTTCGTAATCTTGTGCTTGCGCAAATGGATCTAGAACGGTCCTTATTACGATGGGGTAAGGTAGAACATGTCAAGATTAAAATATCGATAGTTCCGGAGTGTTTCGTAATTTGCGTGTGCCTTATAGGACTTTACGGGACTTAAACTTAATTAGCTAATTTTGTAGAACACTAGGTTACTGCTGTCTCTATAATTTTATACTTAAGAGACAGAGACATTACGTAGGTATCTTGCGCTCTGAAAACTAAACAGTGAAATACATCAAAGGGTCAAATTGAAAACCGGCGCCGTGTCTTCTGCATCACCAGGAGCTAGCTCACGCTCAGTCTGACCCTTTTGCCGCAGCTAAAGGTAGCGTAACTATATAGTTAAGAGCACAATTTGTAAAGCTGTTTCTTTCAAATCTAACTGATGGTATTAAATTTGTGTCAGTATTTATAAGCCGAGTCATAGATAATATATTATAGATAACTTTGAGGAATGAATGTCTATCTGGTATGATGCGCTTATTAGTAACCGTAAAATATATGGGTTTGTTTCTTCCGTTTCCAAGATTCAACGTCTCAACCGATATACGTAAAATTTTGTACAGAGATATGAGAGCCCGGAGACAGAAACAGGCAGTGCCGCTTTAGTTTTTTTTAGACGCAAATTCGTGGACGAAAAATGTCGACCAAATAAATAGACATTCAGTTCAGTACGTGGGGTAATATAACGGTACAGGAGATGAGTCGTTTAGAAAATGCCTCCAAGTTCAACAGTGGGTAATTGGGTAAACCTACACAATCACCCTAATGTTACGAATATTTTCAGAGATGTAATTCTACTTTCATAAACATCATAAAGTAATTTTGCATACATAATGACAATTAATCTCGTTACAATAGTAGTAGTTAAACTAAGCCACAGCTTAGTTACGTAACGAGTCGAAATAAAACGATATCGCGACCTACTTGCGAGGGTGGCCAGCCGACCACAGCGAGAGAGGACAGTGAAGGATTATTTACAGTATATACATACATACATACATTAAATCACGCCTGTTTCCCAGAGGGGTAGGCAGAGACCACTTCTTTCCACTTGCTACGATCTTGACAAATTTATTTCGCTTCTTCAACATTCATACATCGAGTCATGCACGCACGCCGTTTTCCAGTATTTCTCCGATTTGATTCGATAAAGTACGCCTAGGACGGCCCCTTCCGACCCTTCCACTCATTTTCGATCTGTATATCTCTTTCGTCAGTCTTATTTCTTTACAGTTATTTTGTTAGTATAATACTATCCTTATAATTTAATTGGTTTTTAAATAAATGTATGACACTCTCGGGAAGAGTCCAGTTTCAATATGTGTTGCTATAATATGAAATCGATAAACAAAGATAACGCATTCTATCATTTTTATCTGGTTGCGCATGACGTGACCATTTTTATTACAACGCATAATGAAAGTGTTTGTAAAAAATATGGCGTAGATTTTTCGTTTACAAAGTTTTGCTTATTTCATTGCGGACACACTTACGTTTATATTATAATTTAATCTAACCTAAAAATAAACACAAAATCTCTGCCTTTATAATTCAAAAGAACGTCGTCGGTCCTTTTATTCATAAAACAGATTCAACTTTTTTTAATAATAAATAAGGAAGTTATTTCAAAAGCATTATTGTAACAAATGCACCCTTTTCTTCTAAGAAGCTCAGAACTGTCTGTCACTAAATACAACAGCGTTACTTCACGGTTCACGCCCGCGTCAAAACTAAAGCCTTTGACAAAAGACGGCTTAAACAGAAAAGGGATACGGGATGTGGGACACGGTCTCATAGTTGCGGTGTGATGTTCAAATTTGTAGAAGATAGATAACAAAGTGTTTTGACATTGACAGTGTTGTAAAGGTCGACGAACTTGTGTTGGACGGTTAAATATTGATGTTATAATGCAGTAAAACAAATACTAGAGTAACGGTTATATGTCGCTGCCTTTATACAATAACGCACTATTGCAAAATACTACGATTTCGAGTTAAGTATACAGCGACGTGCAGAGTAAGCGAAAGTTTATCGTAAATAAAGCAGCCATCATCTTACGATTAAAAAAAAATTTGTCGTAAGATGATGGCTGCTTTATTTACGATAAACTTTCGCTTACTCTGCACGTCGCTGTATACTTAACTCGAAATCGTAGTATTTTGCAATAGTGCGTTATTGTATAAAGGCAGCGATGTGTGCTAGAGTGGGCAAATAGGCTGTAAATTTTATGTATTTGGTTACAAATAAATCTAACCAGGTCATATTAAGTTAGTTATAACAGAACTGAGTAGATATGTCAAGTCCGGAAAAAAATAATTGATAATTTTTTGAGTGGACACGCTTTTTATTTTATCGCATTGTTATGGAATGTGTCGTATAGTTGTTATTGTTATGATAGCTTTTATTAACTTGGCATTTAAGGCGGTCAAGTCATGATCAATACGATTGCAATCGGGGTAAAAACAAAGTACAATGGACACCCTGAGATCACTTCAGTGAAGACATACAATTACTTGATTTATCCTCATATTGACGTGAAGCCTTGTCACCCCACGCCTCTGTGAGGCTTGCTATAATTGTAATGTCGGTAATAAGGAACGTGAGCCTGTTGCAATGGTTAATCCGAGAGCCCTCTTGAGTGGGCGTGGCACGATCTCGAGACCTACACCCGCCGTGATTATGTTCAAAAATTGAAAGTAGGGGTTTTGGTATGGCTTCTGCTTATCAGTGGTCTCCTTTTAGAAAGGGCTGTCTTGGCAACTTGTAAAAGTGCCCGGTTTCCTGGAATTGGGACTGTTAATATTTTTTAAATTACTCTGATTTGAAAACCATTTCGAGGAATAGGGTTTTGAAGCCGTTCTGCATTTTTTTTTTTAAATATTTATCTATTTTGGACATTTTGACAAAAGTATATTTGAGCTTTGTTTGCCTTTCGTTTTTGGCTTGAAGCCCTCCTATAGTTCATTTATTTTAGGATGAGAAACCACAATAACATTATATTATTGCGTTTGGTCAACTATTTATTACCTAGCAAATAGTACAGTATAATAGTCTGGGAGCCGCAAAATAAAATTGTTTTAATGTCACTTTATTTGCGTGTCGTCAATTGTTACTCTAGTACAAATTGTAAAGAGATTACAGTTCACGAGCCGCAATATAATGTTGTTGTGGTTTCTCATTCTAAATTAAATGAAGTATAGGTGTATCTTACGGGTTAGGAGAAAACCGCTTGAAATAGTACGTTTTATTACACTATTACTAACACTTTTTATCATTAGATATCATTTAATTGTTGTAAATGATGACCCAAGTTTAAATTAATAATGTCATCCATAGAATGTCTACTAAATAAATAAAAATATTAAAACAAAACTTTTGGGTCAAATACAAAATTAATTAAATTGGAATCTTAAAATTACCTATTCTTTCGAATTAGAATGTAAAAACCGGGAGTTTTTTTTTTTTTTGGACAATCCCAATTAGTCAGGAGCTTAACATATGTGCATTTAATGTCATCTTTATATAATATTTTCGTTGATGATTGCATTAATAAGTGACAAAAACTAAGCAAATTCTTTCCACTAAATTTCCAACGGCAATATTGAACTGTATCACCCTTCTTTAAGTTCTTGAATCGCTCTAAGACTTGTTTCATCAGTGTGAATGGTTGATTGCGACACTATTACCTCATGGAAATGAGACGGTATCATGTCCCGTGTGAAATGATACTGCGGTGTCGGGTATTTGTTCGACAATTCGGGCTAATTCATGGTGGGATGCTTGGAAATTAGGTATTAAGTGTACAATATATTTAAATGCTTGGATAATTTGATTAAATGTCATTTAATACAATTTCATTTAGAATTTAGTACTTTAGATAATTCACCCACACCACATTTTGCACAAATAGGCTAAGATGTTCACCAGCGTATTAGTGACAGGTAAAAGATAAAAGATGTTTATTCAGTAAGTAGGCCGCACGGGCACTTTTACACGTCAAAAATCTACCAGCGCTTCGAAAGAGGTCAGTTGTTTTTTAAATATTACTTATATAATAATAAACTTAAACTAGCATTATATAAAATAATAAATCTCACATAAAACATAAAAATTAATATATTCATGCGTAGTTGAGCAGGAAAATGTGTCAAAACTCTCAAGAATTAGCTCATTTTATAAGTACATAAGGCTGCAAATCATGCATATCTTCTTTGCCTAGGGGTTATCTGGTAGAAAATGCCTTACCGCATTAAGTTCGCCTTTTTATATTAAGTTTGGTGCAATCACAATGAAATAATATCACTTGAAAAGTTAAAATACCCTATGATAATATCGATCCCTTCTTTGACAGCTGATATCTCGTAATATACACTGTTAAAAAACATCTTAGCCTAAATGTGCAAATTGTGGTTACAGAGTTATCAACAAGTTTTTGGAGTTGTTGGTAATTCTGTAGCTCTGCCTACCCCACTCTGGGAATGAAGGCGTGAAGGTATGTATGTATGTATGTATCTCGTAAACCACCGAACTGATTTTCTTTATTTAAAACAATCCGCGTCCAAATTTGGTCTTTCGCTTAGGAGCTCCGATGTCACAGAGACACACAGATACACACTTAAAAATTACAACACTTCTCTTTTTTGTCGGACGTAATTTTTTTTTATGGCATAGGTTTTCAAACGAGCACACAGGCCACCTGATGGTGAGTGGAAGCAAATGCTCTGCCAACCCTGAGGACTAAGAAAGAGTGCCTCTATGCTAGTAATTTAACCGGCCGTCTTATCCCCACACCGGAACACAACAATGCGAACACTGCTGCTAGGCGGTAGGTTAATGGATAAGATGGTTAAACTGGGGTCCTAGTGAAAAAAGGGTATAACTCTCCTATAGATCAAGAGAAAAAGGGATGAAGTCTACTTATACCCTTTTTCTCTTCACAATCTAGTGACTTATTTGGGTGGATCAACTTTTTTCTGTTGTTATTCTGTCCCGTAAGCCAGGAGACAACAGTGATAGAGTTTACATACATACATACCTTCACGCCTTCATTCCCAGAGTGGGGTAGGCAGAGCTACAGAATTACCAACAACTGCAAAAACTTGTTGATAACTCTGTAACCACAATTTGCACAATTAGGCTAAGATGTTTAACAGTGATAGAGTTTCTTAGATAAAATGTTATAATATATACTTCCAGAACACTCATGAGAAAGGCCATAAAAGAATGGGTGTGTAATTGCCAATAAAACAGTTTTTTAGTGGACTTATATCCTTTGAAATCATAGTTTTAAAGAGTGACCCAGGAGACGTAACCATGGCAACGAGCTACAAGTTGATTGACTTATTTAACCAATCGGTTGTTAAACCCAACAGGCGCCACGCTTTTGAAAACAAACGTCAGCATGATTGCATTGCATTCCTAATAACGCCGTATTTAGGAAACAATGCAGGATGTTTGCAGAATGCTCCTGCTGCAAATTGCAGCGTACCACTCAACGAACAAAACAAGAATCGACGGATGTTACATAATAGCTTGAAGTCTACATTACGTTCGACGAAACTCTTTTTCTAATAACTAATAATAATAATAAAAAAAAATTCGTAAATCGATTTAACACACATCGCCATATCTGTTTATTTATATTATATATGAATTACGTATATTTATATTTTTTTATAACGCTTTTTTATAACAGTTTTTTTTATAACCCTTTCTTTTTCTTGGCACCGATCTTCTTTTTCTGTTTCGCCTACTGGTTGACTGGTAGAGAATGCCATTGGGCATTAAGTCCACCATTTGTACTTTTTGTATTTAGTGCAAATAAGTTTCAATAAATCAATAATAATATACAGGGTGTTTGGTAGCTAGGTGCAAAGCTTTAAGGGGGTGATACAGCAGCTCATAAGCTATCGATTTAACCATGTATTTTCAGCAATAGGGAATATGCATGGATTTTAAAAATCGCATTTCTCATCAAAATATGAAAATACCGTAAAAGAGATCACCAAAACGGAAATTAAAATTAAAATCGGTCAAGAAATACGGAAGTTATAAGCATTTCAAACATCTAATTAGACAGAGAGATCCGATGTGCACCGTGACGTCATTGTGCACTGCGGCCATATAAACTCCATGTAAAATTCCGTTTTTCTAGAAAGAGATAGGAACAAATCTTTGTTGGCTTATATCTTGGTTATTTTTATAGTTATTCAAAAAATGATTTTTGTGATCTGTTTGTTACATGAATCAGCTTCAATTGAAGCTGTAAAAAAAAAACATGCATATTCCCTATTGTTTAGTTTTCAAAATATTGATAATTTTAATCGGATTTTTTGTAATTTTCCCTTATGTCCTTGTTACGAAAAGCCCCTACATTCATGTATTCATTCTTTTTTTTCCAGTGTTTTCTTGTATGATTAGAATCACTATGAATGAACTAAGGAAGTTTTTAAAGCTACATGCCAAATTTTATTTCATTACAACTTTTTGAGTAAACGCGTTGTTTTTCCATTCTAGGAGAAAGTACTCTGTGCATGTGCTCAAAAAGTTCATAGTGATTCTAAGCATGCAAGAAAACACTGAAAAACAAAAAACATGAATTTAGGGGTTTTTAGTAACACGGACAAAAATTCCGATTAAAATACATACATTCATAAACTCACGCCTTCATTCCCAGAGTGGGGTAGGCAGAGCTAAAGAATTACCAACAAGTCTTAAAACTTCTTGATAATTCTGTAACCACATTTTGCACAAGTAGGCTAAGATGTTTCCGATTCAAATAATTTCGAGTAAAATTAAGTCGTGCGTGATCGCCACGGACGCTGGGAGCAGTTTTAAGTTAAGCAATACTACTCAACAAGAGAAGTTTATCGGATGCTGTAAGATTAGGCTGTCACCCGCAATATCAGTCGAGCTAAATTGATTACGAAGAAATACTTGAACTGGATATCGCTGTTTTGTCTCCCTCTGACTAGAGAAAGGAAGAAAGAAAAGAAATGGCACTATGTCTATGCCCTCCAGTCGTGTTTAAGAAAGCGAATCAAACAATAGTAAGTTTCAAAAGGAAATGAAAAGTATTTATACATAATATTACTTTATACTATATCGTGGGAGGTGGGAGGACCTTGTGCAGGGCCCGTCCGGGTTGGTACCACCATCTTATCCATTAACCTACCGCCAAGCAGCAGTGTTCGCATTGTTGTGTTCCGGTTTGGGGATAAGACAGCCGGTGAAATGACTAGCATAGAGGCATTCCATCTTCGGCCTCAGGGTTGGCAACGCATTTGCAGTCTTAGGATTGCGGTCTTGTGAATGCGAATGTCTATGGGTCACAGTTTCCACTTACCATCAGGTGGCCTGTGTGTTCGTTTGCCTTCCTATGATATAAAAAAAAAAAAAAAAAAAAAAAAATCGTCGGTGATCCTGGAAAACCGCGTAACTAACAAATTTACTATAGAGCAAAATAAACCGTAAGTTGTTACTAAAAAGGTGCATTTTGCTCCTTATTAAAAATGTTACTTACGCGGTTTCATCGACGATATTATAAATTATTAATTAGATTCATTTGTCTCTCATATACATTCCTTTGTCTTTCTCCTTGCCTTGTCCTCACATTCTCTAATCTAAGGTTAATTGGAAGAGATACCATGTGATAAGGTCGCTTATTTACATTTATTACATCGATGCAAATAATGTCCTGTAGGGAATTGTTTATGTGCAAGTATTTACTCATAATTGAATAAAAACCCTAGATTTAATAGCGATCCTATTTTTAGATCTGGGAGGTTATTATTACGTAGCTATGCAGTTAGTTTAAGGTGAGAGAAAAGGTCAGCAATATAACTGGTATAGCCAGGTCACAATTACCCCAATAGGGAATATGCATGTTTTTTTTTTACAGCTTCAATTGAAGCTGATTCATGTAACAAACAGATCACAAAAATCATTTTTTCAATAACTATAAAAATAACCAAGATATAAGCCAACAAAGATTTGTTCCTATCTCTTTCCAGAAAAACGGAATTTTACATGGAGTTTATATGGCCGCAGTGCACAATGACGTCACGGTGCACATCGGATCTCTCTGTCTAATTAGAAGTTTGAAATGCTTATAACTTCCGTATTTCTTGACCGATTTTAATTTTAATTTCCGTTTTGGTGATCTCTTTTACGGTATTTTCATATTTTGATGAGAAATGCGATTTTTAAAATCCATGCATATTCCCTATGATGTCTCCTTAAACAATACAAACAAATATCATCAGCTGGTAAACATCTTAGCCTAATTGTGCAAAGTGGGATTACACAAAAAATTATCAACAGGTTTTAAGGGTTGTTGGTAATTCTTTAGCTCTGCCTACCCCACTTTGGGAATGAAGGAGTGGGTTTATGTATGTATGTATGTATGTCTCCTTAAATCCTCAACCGATTTTCAACAACCTGGATAACAACCATCCAAGCTAAATTAGCTTTCTATTTAAAAAAAAACAAAATCAAAATTATACATTTGAGAACGACGCAGCCACGGAGAGGTACCATCAAGGACTAAATGTTGATAACAGCGTCAAGTGACGAGATATAAATTAAAAAGGAATTCATCGTTGGTTTTATGCGACAAGGTTCCATAGTGGTTTATCAATTGGCCGTACAGAGACACCATGAACTAGCTACGCTTCTCTGTTTCTGTCGGCGATTTGAAATGTCACCTAACAAACACTTTGCGGTGTCGGTAAAACCGGCAAACAGACAAAAGCGATATATCAACAAGTATCGCAATAGGTACCTACTTGGATTTACTTAGAGATAGTGTCAAAGATAACCCGATATGACTGTACTTGAAGATAAATCGTTTTGTTTATTTTTGACGAATGGAAGTGTTCCAACAGTGACTTTCATTCATTAATCAAAGAGCCATACAGTTTAATGTAGAAATTCAAACTAAAAGACAAGAGGCTTTCTCGGAATGTTAAAAATAACCTACCTCCCAAACAAGCATCAGTGTTCGCATCGTCATTGCATCAGTGTTTGTAAGTGAAGACGACGCGTTGGCCTAGTTGGTAGTGACCCTGCCTACGAAGCTAGCGGTCCTGGGTTCAAATCCCGGTAAAGGCAGATATTTGTGTGATGAGCGCGAATATTTGTTCCTGAGTCATGGATGTTTTCTATGTACATACATACATAAACTCACGCCTTCATTCCCAGAGTGGGGTAGGCAGAGCTAAAGAATTACCAACAAGTTTTAAAACTTCTTGATAATTCTGTAACCACATTTTGCACAAGTAGGCTAAGATGTTTCCCAGTTTATTAGTGACAGGTGGCAAGCCCATCGCCTAACAGTACTACAAGCCTTTATTCCCTTAGTCGCCTCTTACGACATCCACGGGAAGACATGGAGTGGCACTATTCTAACCCGGCAACCACACGGCACTTTTATCGTTGTCTAGTACCCATAGTACAAGCCTAGAGCTTACTTTGGGACTAGGTCAATTGGTGTGACATTGTCCCCTGATATTTATTATTTATTATTTATTTATTGTTGTGTTTAGCTGGGGATAAGAAAGCCGGTGAAGTTACTAGTATATAATAGAGTTATTGCATCTCCGTCCTCAGTCTTGGCAACGTATTTGCGATCTTAAGAAGACTGTAAAGAGCCGCTTAAATCGCATAGCTGTAAAAAAAACCATACCCATTTCCACAATTTATGAATCATAAAGAACTATGTATGCACGTTTCTGTTTTTTGTTTTTTAAATTTGTTTCATTCTAAGAAGTATTTTCGTGGAAAGAACGTACAGACATAGTTTTTCATTATGTTTTTTTTTTTATAGCATGGGAAGGCAAACGAGCACACAGGCCACCTGATGGTAAGTGGAAACTGTGACCCATAGACATTCGCATTCACAAGACTGCAAATGCGTTGCCAACCCTGAGGACTAAGATGGAATGCCTCTATGCTAGTCATCAACAACATACACTCTCGGTCACACAATACGGGTCAGAGTGCGTTTTTCATACAAACGAGGCTATTTCGAAGCATTGGTTCCTGGCCAGGGGTAGTTTTGAGTGAGTTTTATTGGTGGATACTTCAAGGTTAAATAGAGTAGGTCAAAAGTGCTTAAGATACCTAACTAATCGCACAATCTGTTAACACCACAGCGAGAGAGTTTGGGTCAGCATTTGGATTTGCTTACATTTTATTGCCATTTTAGATGTTTTTCTGAATATGCACAATTGCGGCGTTAACCGCGGATTCAATCAGTTGGGTATCCTAGGAATTTTGGAAGTCCTGTACCGATGCTCGGGGTGTCTATCGTCAGATTTCACTCAAAGCGTCCCCTGTCGAGGAACCAAGGCTGCGAAATAGCCTCTGTTCTGTAGTATGAAAAACGCACTCTGACCCGTATTATTTGACCGCGTGTGTATGTCTCTATGTCTACAACATTCAAAAATCGTCAAAAACTTTTTAGCTTTTTAAAATATTACTGCCGATTTCTAGGTAAAAGCAACAAAAACGGCTTCTCCATAAAACACTTTACTTAACCTTGTTATACTCGTATTTGTAACTGACCATTTCCTCAAAATCAGTTTCGCAGACGTTGCTCCAATCGATTCGCCACACAGTATCAATTTCCACTACAAGGCTTCTAACATACCTACAATTGGTTCAAACATACAACTTTATACTTTAACAACCTGTAATAAAGTTCAAAACAGAACAAGGCACATTGTACTTATGTTTAGGTTATAATTGACTTACCTAATGGTAATATAATTAGTTTAGTGTGCGTCATTAATTAACGTGGGGAAACCTTAAATCAGTGTTACGACAAGTGGAGCATGTGATCTACTGCAAGGATACCTAAATTAGGAATAATCTTAACCTTACTTTTTAAGGATGGATGAAAGAAGGGTTACGAAAGATATATGGCGAGCGAGAGTGAGCGGAGATGTCGGTAGGGGACGTCCTAGACGGACGTACGATGATCAGATTCGCGATGTACTAAACAAGGGCCAAATAAAAAGCACCCGAAACCGACGTACGTGCATGAAGAGATTGATGAATGTAGAGGAAGCGAAAGTGGTATGTTTAGATCGGTGCACCTGGCGTTCCATAGTCCCTGCCTACCCCATTGGGAGACAGGCGTGAAGTTATGTATGTATGTATGTACTTTCTATTAGCCTTTAAGGCCACAGTTAGCAGTTGATTTTTACCCAACTGCCGAAGCAGGACGGAATGAATCAGCCTATACAGGCTGTCTCATTTAAATCGGTCAGTATGGAAAAGTCTGAAACTATAAGACATACGAAGATCTGTTCTTAGGAACCATGTCATCGTTTTTAATAACAAGAAAAACTGCATTCATACATTTAAAAAACCCTGTACTCAGCTCGGGAATCCAACCCGGTTGTTTTGAAATAAATAAACTTAAGCAGTAAATGGCTCCTTGAAACATGATGTCTATAATGAATAAAATGCATTGTTTTCACATACTTTTTTTTTTAATAGGTGTTGGAAGTGACCACCGTTACAATATTCAACCAGTTTAGGCATGTAAAATTGTCTCTATGGTTGTTTGTAGGTACCTCTTTGCTGGTGTCGCAACTTACATACACCGCTTTACATATCATATGGCATTGGTATTGCATTACACCATTCCGGAAGCGATGACATGGCTCCTAAGAACAGATCTTCGTATGTCTTATAGTTTCAGACTTTTCCATACTGACGGATTTAAATGAGACACCTGTATTTGTACATATGTATGTTTTTTCTTTTGTGGCGCTCTAGAAACATGCATAGACCAATTTCGATGATTTTTACATCAATCTATTTGTCTTAATCTTGAAAGTGTCTCTAAAGATATGACAGTAATTAAAAGTAAATATGGCCGCAACCAGACGCCATATTGTAAAAAGAAAAGTCGACGTACCTGCTATAGCAAGTGGGGTCTCATTTAATACATACATAGGTACATACATTAAATCACGCCTGTTTCCCAGAGGGGTAGGCAGAGACCACTTCTTTCCACTTATTTAAAAATAATATTTAGCTACGTCATGTTTTTTTTTCAATGATCATTTAGGATTTATAACGTTTTAAAGTTGATTAGCAACATTCGGGTTATTTAAACATTGCTTTTTGTTATTAATAACTCAGTATGTATGGGTTGACATTCTAGTACCTACGTTACGATAAACCATGTGGTCAACCTGTAGCAATACCAACCTTATTACTAAGAGAATAGAACTAAAACTGCTTTGGTTATTGATTTTGGTGTACTACTTATTTGCTTAGGAGTTACTGTCATCCCATACATTTTGACCGGTTGAAAAGATAAACATTAGTGGCGTTTGCATCTTGGCTAGGATGGCCCTATCTTGTCTATGGTCATCTAAACGCCCATACATTTTGACCGGTTAAAAGAAATACCCATTAACCTACCGCCAAACAGCAATGTTCGCATTGTTGTGTTCCGGTTTGGGGATAAGACAGCCGGTGAAATGACTAGCATAGAGGCATTCCATCTTAGTCCTCAGGGTTGGCAACGCATTTGCAGTCTTAGGCTTGCATTGCAGTCTTGTGAATGCGAATGTCTATGGGTCACAGTTTCCACTTACCATCAGGTGGCCTGTGTGCTCGTTTGTCTTCTCTATGCCATAAAAAAATACGTTAGTGGCGTTTGCATCTTGGCTAGGGCTGGCCCTATCTTGTCTATGGTCATCTAAACGCCAGTATATCGTAACGAGTCGATTAAGGACACGCTGCGCGGACGCATGTAACTCGAGGCGGGCGGCCGAGCGCATCGTAACCCACACCGGAGGAAAGTCGGTTTCCTTTTGAAACTAAGATGCACGAGTCAACCGTGTAGTTAGGTTTTTATAGGTTAAAAAAAACTGGAGAAGTACGAGTGTAGCTCCCAGCGAGGGTTCCGCCCATGACATGGTTAACTCGATTAAAAAGTTGGACCACCGTTCCTTGCGTGATTTAATTTACAATGTGTAGTTTCAGATTTTTTCCTATATTGGTAGTATAAGACGATATGACTTGCCAAATTACATAGTTCTAAGTCAACGGAAAATACCCTATAAATTTGGATTCCCTTGAGTGTCGAAATCTTTTTTGCGGCATAAACGGCCGTATCTTTTTTTTATGTTAACTTGGAAGTTTGTTTTGTTTGTTATGTTAACTCGGACAGACAGACTGGCTACAAAGTGATCCTATAAGGGTTCCATTTTTTTCTTTTGAGGTACGGAACCCTAAAATTATAATGATTCTTTTCTATCACTCCAAATACGCGCTGGCCTAGTTGGTAGTGACTCTACCTACGAAGCTAGCGGTCCTGGGTTCAAATCCCGGTAAGGGCATATATTTTCGTGATGAGCGCAAATATTTGTTCCTGAGTCATGTATGTTTTCTATGTATTTAAGTATATATTTATCTATATAAGTATTTATATCGTTGTCTAGTACCCATATTACATGCCTGGAGCTTATTTTGGGACTAGGTCAGTTGGTGTGACCTAGTCCCCTGATATGTAACTATTTATTTAAAATAAATAAAAAACCATGATGAACCATGTAGTCATTATATAATTGCGAAACAATATAGTCCTACCATTAAAATGTCCGTCTGTCAGTTCGCAACAATTTCAAAACCGAGGAAACGTTACAAAACTAAACAAATTATTGCGCGTAACAAATCTTTATAATCTACATATTACTTCATTAAAACAATCGTGTTCACCTTTCGAAACGATATAATTAAAATATCTGACGTGGGCGGATGTTTGTTGTTAATAAATGATAAGACAACCAAAAGGAATAAGTGACAATGCTAGTTATTGACCGCGACGTTTGCATAGTTCTGTAGGATTGTTTTGATGTTTCCACAAAATATTATACAGGGCGATCAATCCAAAAACTTGATGATAGCAATGAAGTAGAATGCCTTTTGGCAATTTAATAATGGATTCAAGGCACTGTGCCTCGCTATTGTAGCGCCTCGACTATGTTTGCGGAAGCTCGCACCGATGGTTTCTATGCAATTCGTAGAAAAAAAGTTGCATCACTTTTGAGAAGAATGCGGGGCAGCTCCAATAAGATCCTTCAAATGATTTCAAGTAGATTCGATTGTCCTGTAGTCTTAAGTATGTGTAATTTAGTTAAGTCGAATTTAGAATTTATGTTTTAAAGTGGTTCCTCAGTACTAACATTAGATAGTAAGATAATAGTGTATACTTACTAACCAATATGGGTCAGGTTACCCGAAATAAATGTTTTGAATTTGAAGTTGGATAATTCCTCAATTTATTCTCGTTTTTCTACGATAGAGATTAAATAAAATACTTGGCCCTTACTTGGCGTTACTTAACCTTTATCGCCAGAAAAAAAAGACGTTTGCGAAAAGCATGACTTTAGTCAATATATAAAAAAAATACTACTACTGACTAACTAATAAAAACTAAAATAATCCTAATGGAAACTACTAAGCTACTATTTCTAAGAATAGTGCAAATGAAACACTGGTCTTGTCAGTGATTAAGAAATCTCATCACCAAATTAGACACAGCCAATCTCAATATTTAAATGCACAGTTGAATGACAATGTAAACACTACAGTAACGCAACATCATTACAAGACCCAACAAAATAACAAGTGTTACTATAATACGCAATCCCTCTAAATATCACGTTGGGCAACGAAGATATACGACTAGAAAATTAAGGGATCTATAACGATAATCGATTCGATCATTCGATTTGTTATTTAATCGATTGTGCCACTGATTCGATTACTGAGTACTTGATGATGATGATGCAATTGATGAGATTCCGTGGAATCGGGTTATGGAGTCGACGCCATCATTAAATGCAGGTATATTTCATGGTGTGATTAAAAAGTCATCATTGACAGTGTAAATGTCAATGAGCATGAAAGTTTGGGATGAATTATTGTTAGCAATCAGTTCTCAAAGTTTGAGAGCACTGTAATCATTCATAGTGGGTTAGATAATAATATTGACAACATGACGGTTAAGTGTTTACATACACAACACGGCAGTGCGTCGGCCAAGTTTAAATTATCATTAAGAGGTTATGTAACCCAAATACAAACAATACAACAAAAATACCGTGTTTAGTAAATGTACTTGGACACCTTAATCCCTTGTGTTCGGTGTAGGGCTTCCAATCCCGGGATCCCGGGATACCGGGATCCCGGGATCCCGCGATATTTCATGTCTTTTTCAATACCGGTATTCATTAAGCAATACCGGGATCCCGCTCGCGGTATTAAAAATAAAAATGGAGAAATAAACCATTCGTTTATTTATATAGTTTATTAACAAGTGTGTTTCAATTGCTTCGTAACTTTTGTAAGTTACATGTAATGTAAGAGATTTCGATACTCAGCCGTTCTCTGGTCATTGTTTTAGCAATACCGAAAAAAACTGTTGACAATAAGGTTCTAACGGTACTTTCGCTCTGACTGCTGTCCTGCTTATACATATGCCTCGCGTTTGTCTTTTATCTTACTCTACGCTTTGCATAGCCCTTGCTAAAGGGAGTAAGTCAGTTGCCTGCCGGAGTTTGTCGTGTTTGGTCACGTGCCAGTCACATCACGTCACGTGCCAGTAAGTGTTAACCTATCCGACGGCGTCTCTTCTGGTATTTGGAGTGCACTAAAAAAATTAATATCTACAGAAAAATCACCAACCATGAGAATATTAATAGGAAATACTTTAATTTTTACTGGTTTCAATTGTGATTCAATTACAAGGATGATTTAGTTTTACGATTATATACATTATATTTGTAACCTGAAAATAAAAAAAATATATATTTTATCAAGTTTGTTATTATAAATCAACCAGGTTTTGACGCTTTGTGCCAGAATCGAAAAACGCATTCGCAGAACGCCAGATTCGCATAATGTCAGATTTCCAGATTCGCAGTATACCAGAATCGCAGAATGCCAGATTCGCACGATGCCAGATTTAAAATTCGCAGAATGCCAGATTCGCATAGTACCAGATTCGCATAGTACCAGATTCGCAGAACGCCAGATTCGCAGAATGCCAGATTCGTAGATTGCCAGATTCGCACGGTGTAAGAGTGAAATAATCAATTTCCGTTGCCAGATCTTACGCAATCATTGGTTCAAGTACAGTAGTAATAAAATATACTTTTTCTCAATAATGAAATGATTCAACGCTCTAAAACGACTTGTTCCTGATAAAATAATAGGCAGTAATGTTGCTTAGTAATGTTAGTAATGTTGCTTTATAATTAGATTTATATGGATCATTCCCGCCCTAACGCCGGTAAAGTGATCGTCAACTGATATGGCAAAATGATCCGATAACGGTTCTGTACCTTTTGAGGTATGGAACTCTAATTAATCTTACTCTCTCTATTACTATTATGTGAAAAATAAATCTGGCACTGTGCAAAATCTGGCAATCTGCGAATCTGGCATTCTGCGAATCTGGCGTTCTGCGAATCTGGTACTATGCGAATCTGGCATTCTGCAAATCTGAAATCTGGCATCGTGCGAATCTGGCATTCTGCGAATCTGGTATACTGCGAATCTAAAAATCTGGCGTTCTGCGAATCTGGCGTTTTTCGATTCTCGCACAAAGAGTCAAAACCTTTTTTTAAATAAAAGGATATATCGAAATTAATCTGCAAGTTTTATTTTTAATAAAAACTCAATTTTTATTACTTTTTCTTAATACCGGTCCGGGATCCCGGGATCCCGGTATTGGATAACGAATACCGGCATCAATACCGGTATTATGAAAAGTCCGGTATTTGGAAGCCCTAGTTCGGTGCATCACATCTTTTTCAAACATCCCTATCAGCCTCATCAATATTCTCTCCCACGTTTCTCATATCACTCTTAACACAGTCCATCTCTTTCCCTTGCTATAGCCCACATTAAAAACATCTATCCGAATACCGAACCTTAAAATTCGCATCTAAACAACACCCTGTATATTTGTTTGTCTGTTACACTGACTTAAATGTCATAAAGGCGTGTCAACATTCTAGAATTATCGATCCGTCTCCGCTTAGATCATACTGCCAAGGTTATCAACAATCACGGAAACCTCAGAACGCAGGCGCATTACGAATTATTCTGATATTAATTAAAATAAAAACAGGTTGTTTTGCAATATCGACCTTTGCAGTCTCCGTTTGGAGGTGTCACCTTTTTATTTGCCTTGTAATTGGAAAGTAACTCGTTTATAATATCTCGTACATATAAGAACTACGTAAATTGCTTTAATAATTGCCTTAACAAGTTTGTCATTAGATCGGAAAGAGAGATGACTTTATTTGTTCACGAATGAAGAATTATTCCAATAGTCATTTTGATATTATACAGGATGTCCCTAGCGTAAAGAAAACCAGTTTATACTGGTTCAGAAAATTTATTTTACGTTCAAAGCGAAAAAAAATGTTGCCCAAACTCTTTAATAAAAATAAATATAGTAACTCTTCAAGTTTTACCAAATTAGTTTTGACTATTATCCAATGTGCATTGTCCCGCTGTATACACAACTGATCCTCTGAAGAAAGACAGCCTGATCAGTCCGAAAACATATTCACACATACCCGACTTTTAATCGTGACTTCGTGAATTTGATCTGTTTAAATTATTAAACTCATAAAACGTAGACTTTCACGCAGAAACAAAGTCATGTCTCCGCAACATCCAAGAGTGAAACAGCATGCATCAGATCTCTTCCGCCTTGCATAAGGCAAAAGACAGAGTTGAGGATCTGATAGCAATTTAACCGGTTATAAACAGTTTTTGTATGAAATTAACCGGTTAAAACCGGTTAAAACCGGTTATAACCGGTTATTTGCATTCCCTAATAGCAAACGTTGATTGATTGATTGTTGGAGAGGCACTTGAAGAAGAATCAAAGGTCAACCGTATCAATTTCCAAGAAGCACTCACCGTTCTTCCAGCATCTCATTAAAGGTCTTGGACTTGGCTCGGGGCTGGCTGGGCTCGGTCTCCATGCGGCGCACCTCCACGCAGCGCTCGATGATGTGCTCCACCCGCTTCCGGCGCGAGGACTTCCAATTGTCCAGGTTCTGATGAAGAAGGTAGGCGTTAAGTATCAGAAGGATTGATATCGCATAGAGAAGGCAAACGTAAGGGCCAGTTCAGATGGATAGCATTTGAACTGTAATCTAGCTGCAAAATGGAAGTTCGAAGGCAGTTCTGATGCTGATGTGATTGCATCAAATCTGCAAACAAACTGCGCAGTCCGCTTGCAATTGACGTGCGGTCTACCCAAGTAGACTCAGCTGCTAAGAGTTTTTATTCAATTACGTCAACTGCATGAGCAGTACCCTCAAAATGTCATTTTGCAGCTGGGCCATATGTGGGATTTATGAATTTTGAAACATAAGACCGTAAATTCGTTGTCTATCCTGAGTATTAATAATGCCTCTATCTATGCTAGTGATTTCACCAGTGGTCTTATCCCCACACCGGAAAACAATGCGAACACTGTAGGCGGTTGGTTATATGATAAAAATGTGGTGGCGATTCGGACCCTGCACTAAGTCCTACCACTAAAATCTAAGGATTGTTTTAATCGGATATTCCTCTCCGTGACGTACGGTCGAAGTATTAAATCTGTGAACCTACTGAAAACGGAATTCATATTATAGAAAGTGACTAGACAAAATAAAACTTAAACTACTGAACCATATAGGGTAAAATCACCAGTGGTCAGCCAGAGACTAGTAGTCAACCTTATATGAGTGCGAAGAGTGGGAAATATATCTTTCGTACTCTTCCCACTGATACAAAGTATAGGCAGAGGCCGACTACAGGTGTCTGGCTGACTACGGGTGACTTTACCCTACCTTTATCACTAGCACACAAAAATATATACGTTCCTACTCGTGAGACATCAAAAATATCTACACGCTTCTATACCTGTATATACAGGATGTACCGTACCAGCACTTAGCGCAAAGGACCTTCGTTGTATAATATAAAATTAACGCTGTGTTCCGGGACACCCTGTATATTTGATATGGCGATGAAGTTGCTGCCTATTAAGGCTAGTAAGTCCTAGACCACTGGTCGTATAAGCGTGTCTAACGCGGCTGTAATGCCCGAGCTGGGCAGGAGGAGAACGCGGTATTTAGGACTGATCGGCTTCTAACAGCAAGGACGTTTCTGCAGGTTTTAGTTTGAACAAGGTACAAGAGGAAGCGATTAACCAACATGTAGTAAGTAAGTTCAACATCAGCATCATCATGTCAGCCGAAAGACGTCCACTGCTGGACTTAGGCCTCCCCCAAGGCTCTCCACTCAGACCGGTCTTGTGCTTTTGGGCATCCACCGCGTTCCCGCGATCCTTACAAGTTCGTCACTCCATCTTGTTGGAGGCCTACTTACAGTAAGTAAGTTACTTATTGAACATTTTCAATGCGAAAACATACTTATTTGTTAACCATGGAAAGATATTTAAAAAGCAGGACCTGACTAAGTCATAAACGCTTACAAATTCTAACAATATATTTTGCATTAATCTATATTCACCAGCGATTCTTATGCCCTTGTGGCAAACATCATTCCGTGCACTTTTAGATGCAGATCGGGTAAACCAGTAGAGTCGTGATATAGTTTTCTAGATGTCTGAAGAAACGATTGTAATTGCATTTGAACGTGGAATGAGTTTTTTCTTCCGACTAATGTTGTAAAGTACTTAAAAAATATCTTAGGAAAACTATTATAAAAGAAAACAAGTATTGGATAACTTATATCCTCACAAAACAGAGTTCAAACCGCTTGAATTTTATAACGAAATTCTTCAATTGTTTTATTTATTCTAACCAATCTACAAAAACGTTTACGAGTGGTTTTGCAACGTGCGAGCGTGTCAAGATTCTTCAAGAATCGCGTGCAACTGTCAAAGAGTTTTTCTTTCCAAGACGCTAGTTACAGGGCAATCTTATGGGCTAAGTGCTAAGAGTGTAATTTGAGACATCGAATGCCACTAGCTAAATAGTCTATGCCATTTTCAAACGCCAATGGAGCCAGTGGCACTGAATACGGTAACAGCAGTGGAAAAAGTGGTAAGTTGCATCATGTTTTGACAGGCTTGTCAAAGTTGTCAATATTGAGTCATAATTATTGAGTGCTATGGCCTAAGCAGAAATTCTCGCAGAGATCATCAATCTCAAAGAACGGTGAGCATGAAATGACCAATTTGCGCGTCATAGAATTGGACCTATATTCGATAAACATATCGCAAGCATCATTCGGTATATTGAAATATTGAATATCTAACTGATTAAGCCCAAAACATAACTACTTATTTTCAAAGAATGGGTTTTATTCATTTCAAAATTTACAAACTTCCTCTGAGTCATTTTCCCTATTTACAGATGGCATCACAGTATCTTGTGCTAGGAAATCGAGTCATCATAACATGTCATCGAACATTCATAGCACGAATTAAAGATAATAGATATAATAGCTAGGAGTGACGACGTAAGTATACAGACCTACATTTTCCTGCATTGATCCTTCCTCTTTGGTTTGATCCTTAAACTTGACAAGGAAACCAGACCTTATTAACCAACTAAAAGAAAATACTTTAAAAAAAATACTCTTAAAAAAAACATTTACATGAATTGCATCATCTTATAACTTGTACCACACGTCTAAGATTCTACAACTGGTCCTGCACCTTCGAACTGGAAATACATACATTTTTCAAGCAAATTCCATTAGTACATTTCTATATACCCTAAGTGGTACACAATAAGGTTGGTTTTTCAACTAAACCCAATTGTTATTAGTATAACGACCGCAATCTCGGGTAATGATCGGCAATAGCTGATAAAGTTAATGACAGGTTAAAAAGTAGTTATTTCAATCGGACATTTTTACGGACAAATAATTAAATGGTAAGTACATACATGTTCTGAAGATAACTAGTTTGCAGAAGCATTTAAAAAAAAAACATGCGATTTAAATGCTGCACCAATAACACTGAAATTAATGTTTTGAAAATATAATAGTTTTTTTTATGGCAAGGGGAATGCCCGCGAACACTCAGACCACCTCATGGTAAATGTGATCTGAAATCCAAAGACCTTTGAATTCTCATGACTACAATCTCATGACTGTAATCCTAAGATTAACTAAAAAGTTACACCAGAAGTTTACTAAATAATTTGGATTAAATTTAACCCTTAAAACAAACAAAAATACATAAACAAATTATATGATCAAATCATATTCATTAAACAAAAGATGTTATGGACAACACGCAGAATCATAAAATTGCCATAATTAAAAGAATCACACTGTATATGAACTCTTACGAGATTTCAACTTTTATAAATTAAGATAAACTCAATGCAAAAACGGAAACAGCATTTCGCCTTCAATATGTTTTTTTTCCCAATTACATGTTAAAATCTGAGGAGCAAAAGGTCCTCCGGAAGTCGGTGCATTCCCAAGGCTTCGGCGGATACAATGGCGCCCATTTCCGGTCCGCCATATTGCTTTAATGTTGTCGTTAACATTACTTTGTGCGGTATCTAAAGGGATAAAATAGGATCTTTCGACTAGAAGACTATTATTTAATCACCTTTGTTTAAGTTAATTTTCGATAGCAGAAAGAAAAAAATGAAGGCATAGATTTTATATAATATTGGTGCATTAAACTTTAATGGTAGTATGACCTTGTGCAGGGGTGTGATTCACACTTTAGCGCCTGCATTTTCTATTTGGCAGCATGGCTTCTGTCAATATGGTCGAACGTATAAGGCTGCCTAATTCAGAATGAACGCGCTAAAATGTATTTTGTTCCCTCTAACGAGACTATTTAAATTTGCCGCTGCGAAGTTCGTCGACTGACAGCCGTTTTTAAGAGAATTACCGAGAATTAGTGTCCGACCGAAGTTTCGGTTTCGGTTTCGGTTTCGGCCAATTTCGGCCCAAAAAGTGATTTCGGCCGCAGTTTCGGTTTCGGCCAGAATCCGGCCGAAACCTTCGGCCGGGCCGAAATTGCTTCGCGGCTTCTCGCGGTTCTCGCATCGGGAGCGCTCGGCTTAATTCGGGCGCGCTCGGCCGGGTAGGTATAGGTAATGCATCGGCGGCCGTCCCAGCCGGGACCACCGACAGTATTCATATTCATCCCGTTTGTGACGTTTGTTTGTGAACCACGTGGCGCGCGAGAAAATATGGTGAGTGTTGTTTATTTATTAAATTATTGTTTATTTTTACAATCTGTTACTGCATTTTATGCTGTGATTAATGAACGATACGTTTGATATTAGGATTGTGAATTTAGTTTAGACGTGATAAGAATAGGTTGTTTGTTTTGAATAATATAATACCTATGCCGCGAATTAGTGAAGTCTTGATAACTGCAGTAAAATAATTTAAATAATACCTTATTAAATTAACCCTATTACTATCCCTTACATATGTAGGTAGGTATGTTATGTAGAGTTGATTAAAATTTAATTTTTTTTTTTTTTTTTTTTTTACCGTGTGGTTGCCGGGTTAGAATAGTGCCACTCCATGTCATCCCGTGGATGTCGTAAGAGGCGACTAAGGGAATAAAGGCTTGTAGTACTGTTAGGCGATGGGCTTGCCACCTGTCACTAATACACTGGGAAACATCTTAGCCTACTTGTGCAAAATGTGGTTACAGAATTATCAAGAAGTTTTAAGACTTGTTGGTAATTCTTTAGCTCTGCCTACCCCACTCTGGGAATAAAGGCGTGAATTTATGTATGTATGTATTTCATATATTTTGACAAAGTTGATTTATGTTAATGTAGCATGAATGCTGTGATTTCTCTTGCAATGTTTGACTTTGTCACACGAGGTATTATTCTAAAACTTTGTTTAAAGATCACTGATTACAGTGATAATACTATAATTTATGTAAAAGTTGATGTATGTTTATGCTGTGATTTATCTTGCAATTTGTGATTGTGATTTACTTTATCCAGGTATTATATTAATTAGGTAACTTTGTTTAAAACTTTAAAAAAATGATTTTATTTGGTATAAAATTTCATAGTTTACCAGTTTATCATTAAAAATAAACATTTTTTATTTTGTTTAACTAAAACAGTAGCTGTTCTCATATAAGAAATCCTTGCAATTACCTTTTCCTTACGATTTGTACAGTAATTTTGAATAATTTCATAAGTCTTCAAAAATTTCGGTTTCGGTTTCGGCCGAAATCAGAAAAAAACCGAATATTCGGTTTCGGTTTCGGTTTCGGCTAAAAATCGTGTTTCGGTCGGACACTACCGAGAATTAATGAGGTCCGTCCGGATCGCTACCACCAAGCAGCAGAATTCAGTTTGGTTTCGGTGTGGTAATAACACCAACGGTGAAATTACTAGCATAGAGGCATTCCATCATAGTCCTCAGGTTTGGCACCGCAATTGCGGTCTTAAGATTGTAGTCTCGAGAATGCAAATGTCTATGGGTTACAGATTCCACTTAACATCTGGTATGCGTTTGTATTGTAAATATGCGGTTTAACTTTGTTTGTTTGTTTCCACGTAACGTTTTAACTGCTTAACTTGGTAAGGCTTGCACCCCGTTTATTTTTATATGTACCGAAAATTGGGAATAGCAATAAACAATTTCTACGCGGACGGAATCTCGGGCAAAAGCTAGTGTATATATAGATTAATACGATATGATAGTACCATTAATACACTTACAGTAAGTCTATGGAAGTATATCAAAGTGACTTAATAAATAAAGTCATATTAAGTCTATTACGATCGTTGTCTAGTACCCATAGTACAAGCCTAGAGCTTAGTTTGGGACTAGGACAATTGGTGTGGCATTGTCTCCTGATATTTATTTATTTATTATTTAGCCGTGTGGTTGCCGGCTTAGAATTGTGCCACTCCATGTCTTCCCGTGGAAGTCGTAAGAGGCGACTAAGGGAATAAAGGCTTGTAGTACTGTTAGGCGATGGGCTTGCTACCTGTCACTAATATACACTGTTAAACATCTTAGCCTAATTGTGCAAATTGTGGTTACAGAGTTATCAACAAGTTTTTACAGTTGTTGGTAATTCTGTAGCTCTGCCTACCCCACTCTGGGAATGAAGGCGTGAAGGTATGTATGTATGTATGTATAAGTCTATTACGACTTGCTCAATACAAAATGCATTTTCCATGTTTAAAAATTGCAGTATACATTAATAAATAAATAAATAATATCCAGGAACAATCTCACACACATTGATCAAGTCCCAAACTAAGCTCTAGGTTACTACTATGAGTACTAACTAGGGCTCCTGGTCGTGTCCGTGTTTCGTGTACCCGTAGCCGAATCTCCGTTACCGAGTAACACGGCAACGGAGATCCGGCCCGTTCGACACGTGAAATTCGGCTATGTGTAATTAAGATACGTAGCTCCGTGTTACACGGAGATACGTTTCTTATTTACACGTAGATCCGATCCGCCCGTGACCGTGACGTTTAATTTTAAGCTTTCATTCAATAACCGTGCGGAGCGGAGCCGGAGCCGAGATCCGCAGATACGTAGCCGAACGCAGACACGGATACGTATCTTGGCGTGACCGTGTAGTTCGGGAACTTAGCACCGCCGGTGCTAAGATCACGGAGCTACGGTTCCGCGTGTAACTCGGATATCAGGACCACTAGTACTAACCAATAATAAACATTCTTAAATAGAGAAATAAATAAACATGAGAACACCTAAGACTCAGAAACTAACACTCGTCACACCAATTTTTGCTCTGACCGGGAATCGATCCCGGGACCGCTAGCTTCATAGACAGGGGCACTACCAACTAAGCTAACTGCGGCTCCAGATAAAAGATAGAAGGAGAGGAGAGATAAAAGGAGAAATATGTCTAATCGAGATAATATAGTCCAATCTTAAGTCTTATCTGCTCACGTTGGATTTACTTTTACCTAGATATTTTATACCTAAGTTCATGTATGTAACCTATACTATCAGCCCAATAAATTCCTGACACACAATATAATGGTGTCACAGTGACATTTTAAAACAATTCGTTGATAACTTCTTAAGTATTGAATCATAACGTCACTGTGACACAGTTCTATGATTTCATACAAGCTACAAGTCTTCCCATAACAGTTTACTTTCCTACCCATAACAACGCAAAAGCGATGTTATACCTCGTCCCATTTAACCTAGTAATATCCACTTTCTTTCACAGAACAAGCAATTAAGGTCATTTAAAAAAATTACGGATGGACCGGAAGTTCTTCAAGGGCTAATGATTCTGTTGGTACTACTGGAAGAAAAATATCACGGGTAATTTATAACGGTCGTAAGTCTGATAAATTAGCTTTGAATATAAACCATGACTAGAGGAGTTAAAGTGGTTTTTGCAATGACTAGTAGGGTCAGATGTGTTTTTAGATATTTTACTCTTGTTATAGTAGTGATTTTATGTCTCTTGCCTTTCGATTGAATTGCAACCTTATTCTTACTTGCGTTAGGTTTGTGGTAGTATTGATGGTTTAAATACATTTGACGTTTCTAAATGAAATAGATACTTTAAAGGGTAATGGTACAGTCATCATCATTAAACCTTTGAGATTAACTGTCAAATTTTAAATGTCTTTGAAGGTCGTATAATCGTATTGTATAACTTTGTCTTCACTTTTAATTCTTCTGAGATAAACTTTTTGTAACTGAGGAGCGGTTTAAGAATTTTCATTTAAATCAACTAACCTCACACCTAACTCGCTTCCACGTAGAAGTCGTAAATCGCTATTCCCTCGGGAACCGTCCAATTTTCCAGGATAAGAGTAGTCTTTATGCTTTCATCCAGATCCGTTAAGCCTTTATGGGTGTGAGGAACAAACATCCAAAATTTCGCATGAATAATATTACTAAGAAGTACCTATAGATGCTGACCAGAACGTCTAAAATAAAGGTCAAGTTATAACCAGATCGGCAGCCGGTCTTGAGGTGGAACACCATGTCTAGACGGGGAACGGTTGGTAGAGCAAGGCTGTATCAGAACGGTGGCAAGGAAAGCAGTCAGATGGTAGACCACCTGCCTGCACTCAGATGAATAAGGACAAACAGTCAGGCTAAATACAGCAGAAATTATGCTCTTTTTGAAATCTTGTCCATTAACCTACCGCCAAGCAGCAGTGTGTGCATTGTTGGGTTCGGGGATAAGACAGCCGGTGAAATGACTAGCATAGAGGCATCTCATCTTAGTCCTCAGGGTTGGCAGTGCATTTGCAGTCTTGTGAATGCGAATGTATATGGGTCACAGTTTCCCTTACCCTCAGGTGAGTGCTCGTTTGCATTCCTACGCCATAAAAAAAAAAACTGAAACCTACAAGCATGAGACGGGTTTGAGACGGGACTGTGTTTTGTTCCGGTGTGGTGTTATCCCCACTCTTAGCAACCGGCAAAATTACTAGATAGAGGCATTCCATCGTAGTCCTCAGGGTTGGCAACAGTCTTATGATTGCAATCTTAACAATACAAATGTCTATGGTTCACAGATCCCACTTGCCATCAGGTAGAATGTGAGCTCGTTGTCCTTCTCGAAGACCAAACAAATATATCTATATAATAAAAATGAATCGCTAAATGTGTTGCTAAGCGCAAAGCTCGAGGACGGCTGAACCGATTTGGGTGATATCTTTTTTGTTGTGTTTGTCAATGTCAGGACAAGGTTTGTATGACAGAAAATAATTGAAAAATCCACCGGGAAAGTCAGAAATTTGCAGCGGGGCGAAGCCGCTGGCCGCCCGCTAGTAGCTAATAGTATTTTTGCTTTAAAAGTTGTGGTGACTACATAACTACTCTGGCTGGCCACCTGTCACTAATATGTACTGTTAAACATCTTAGCCTGATTGTGCAAATTGTGGTTACAGAGTTATCAACAAGTTTTTAGAGTTATTGGTAATTCTGTTGCTCTGCCTACCCTACTCTGGGAATGAAGGCGTGAAGGTATGTATGTATGTAAAGTTGTGGTGTACTGACCGACTGCCACTCCTCCTGGCGCTCGACGCGCGCGGGCTCGGTCCTCTTGGCTAGCTCGGCGCGGCGCAGCTGCTCGCGGGCGCGGCTGCCGAGCTCGGCCGGAGCGACGCGCACGAACTGCAGCGGGTTGGTGCACGGCTTGCCGGGCAGCACTCCGGCAGTGTGCGGCCGGGTGGTGAGGAAGTCTGCGCTGTCTGTTGTCTGGAACAATTGAAGAGGAGTTTAGTTAAGATTTTCATAGCATCTAGTTAGTCAAGTATAGGCTACGATATGGTAAAGCTCGAAGACCTACACATACATTAAATCACGCCTGTTTCCCAGAGGGGTAGGCAGAGACCACTTCTTTTCACTTGCTACGATCTTGACAAATTTAGTTCGCTTCTTCAACATTCATACATCGAGTCATGCACGCACGTCGGTTTCGGGTACTTAAGATTCGGTCCTTTTCCAGTATTTCTCCGATTTGATTCGAAAAAGTACGCCTAGGGCATCCCCTTCCCACCCTTCCACTTACTTTCGATCTGTATATCTCTTTCGTCAATCTTCTTTCACCCATCCTTTCCAAATGACCGAACCATCGAAGCATGCATTTTCAATCTTAGTCACTACATCTTCTTTAATTCCACATTTCTCTCTGATTTTTTCATTCGAGACCTATATCGTCGGTGAAACTGCAAAACCGCGTAAGTAACATTTTAAACACGGAGTAAAATGCACCTTTTTAAAAAGACTGTAAGGTTTATTTTGCTCTATCATAAATTTGTTAGTTACGCGGTGCAGTATCACCGACGATATAATGTAAATCAGTAACAGATGCACCGAGCTTGCCTAGTTGAAGAAGTGGTTGCTTGAGCAGTCGTTCTATAGTTACGATGAATTTATGAACGGCAATGGCTTTAATTAAATATAGGTAAGATATTTAACTTATATACTTAAAATTGACGAAAGAGATATACAGATCGAAAGTGAGTGGAAGGGTCGGAAGGGGTCGCGCGTCGTACTTTTTCGAATAAAATCGGAGAAATACTGGAAAAGGGCCGAATCTTAAGTACCCGAAACCGACGTGCGAGCATGACTCGATGTATGAATGTGGAAAAAGCGAAAGAAATTTGTCAAGATCGTAGCAAGTGGAAAGAAGTGGTCTGTGCCTAGCCTACCCCTCTGGGAAACAGGCGTGATTTAATGTATGTATATATGTATAGTTAACCTTTGTATCATTTACATTAAATTATTAAGTACAATAATGATTTATAAGGGGACGTAATACTATTCATTTTACCAATACATATAATGATTATGTACATACATAAAGAAACCATGGTTTATTTATCAATGATATATGAAGAAGCTATTGATAATAGTTCTGTATACGAAACTAGTGGTGCCTGACGAGCACAAGTAGGTATCTGTTCTGAACCTTAGATGTTTTCTATATATAAAAATAATATTTCTGTAGTACTCCATAGTAAAAGCCTACAGCTTCTTTTGGGATTAGAACCATTAAAGATACATGCACTTGGTTCGTGTCCGTGTGGCATTAAATTCAATCCTATCTTTAATCTTCTCTGAGTAAACGAAGAACTTGGCTGTATTACGAGCTCAATAAGCGCTAAAATCCTTCAACCTCAATCGCTTCCAAAAAATCACAATCATATAGGCAAATGACGTAAGAAATTAATACGTCATACAAGACGTCGAGACGGTTAAGTTGAACCATAATAACTCAACTTTCTTACTATAAAACTAGTATTCGTACTTATGCAACGAGAATCTTGATAAAATCTAGTTTAAATACTGTATGTGAGTCATTGTCAATTAGAAAAACACTTAATTATATTCTTACGTCACTTAGCACAGATTTTTATTTTTAATTGCTACCGGTCATGATTTACAATTATTGGACAATTATCTCCTTTCCAAATTATTCGATTGATATTTAAAATCGATGCAATACGTATAAGTGGTTTGATATATGGATTAAGAAATGCACTGATAGTACACGAACAATAGGTGATTAATAATATCACTACATAGTATAAAACAAAGTCGCTTGCGCTGTCTGTCCCTATGTATGCTTAAATCTTTAAAACTACGCAACGGATTTTGATGCGGTTTTTTTTAATAGATAGAGTGATTCTTAAGGAAGGTTTATGTGTATAATACATTCCATGCGGGCGAAGCCGCGGGCGGGTCGCTAGTGGAATGATAAACGATAGATTAAATCAGGGATAAGTATTCAGTAAATTTGGCCATATTTCCATTAATACTTGTATTCCCTAAGGCATAAGGTTCACCTTTTGTACTCAAATTTATGTTAGTGCATCAAAGATTAAAATAAATAAATAATGAGATGCGACAACTTCGCACATCAACCACAAAACAATAATTTGAAAATGTAATAATTATGACGTGTTATGAATGACGTCCACGCGGCAGTGTCATAATGCATAATGAAGGAGAGAGAGAAAAAGTTAAAAAAGCCACATCATAATTGAAAAACAAAACATACGCAAAAACTACAGCGCAAAGCTACGTCACAAATAAATTCGCGACTGGTATTACAGACAGACGACGTCTATGATTATAACGAGTTATGACGTCCCAGGCTCCGTCTAATTGTGATCAATCATCACTGATGAACGACTAATGTTATTAATAACGACTTAAATATAGACATGCCAATAGCTTCCGATGCTGGAGTCCACCAATTATATAGAAACCCAGGAACTATACCAGCTTTCCTCTTACATAAATATGTCAAATCAAATAATAAGCGTTTCCTTCGATTACAGGAAATGGGATCGCGAGAGGACATTAAATCAAGTTATATAAAGACCAAATTGCTTTGGTTTCTGAGCAATCGCAACGTTGGGTGCCTGGCTGTTTGAGTTTTATACAAATTTGACACGATATTGCGTATGTGGTACTGAATATGCTTAGATAGATTTATGGATAAATTGCTGTGTTCGCATGTGTGTAACCGTGTACATATCGCACAGTTAGATCAAGACTGTATCAACTCTAAATCATTGTTAGTTTTGTTTCAAGCTCACAGGCGTTGTATTAAAGTTGATTTTGAAATACAGTTGTATTTTGAGTTACTACACTTTTGATTTATCTATAGAGATTCATGTGTCTCGATTTGGTTCCGGGGCTCTATTGTACAGTCGACTTCATAATCATGTGTACACTTAAGTACCTTGTCTATTTAATGTCATGTTCAAACTGCCGTATATGAAAAGTCAAAGCGATTAAAGTGACCAGGTACTAAAGTGTACACATACTTATTTATGAACTCGTAGTAAAGTGTACACATACTCCTAAACTGCTTCAGTATCGTTTTGCTCATCAGTCATCAGTGTCATCAGTGTCATCACTGAGTAATCAGATGATGACATATTGTGTAAGAGATATTAAATATGTCTGACTCAACATCCTTAGACGTAGTCCTCAAGAAATTGCTAGAATATGTGTATGCGCAGCTTATTGTGACGACGCTAGTTTTGTTGGGTTGGTTTTCATTACCGATAACCGCTATTGGATTTTGAGGTTTGAATGCCTTCTATGTAATCGAGTATGTATTTTTCCATATAAGTTTAGGTATTTACATATTGGTTAAGCTTAGTTTGGGACTTGCAATTTATTGTGTGATGTTGTTCCTTGATATTAAAAAAAAAATACATTATAACTAATGTCGACACAATAACAAACAACCCGACCTAAATTAACCTATTTATGACCCACTGAGAAAAGTTATATAGTGCTTAACTACTCAGTATTACGGCTCGATTCGTATCTTTAACGTTTTTGCTGCCACAGTTATTTTTAGTTTATGGACTAAAAACATCTTCACGAATTAGGCACAAAAGTATAGTCATAGACGTTCAAAGTACCTATTATCTTCACAAAGAAACAATTTTCCCTTCAGAAATCAAACAGTGTAACAACCGCGTCGACTGGTCGGCCAATATGTTTAATAGCTGGCTTATCTTTATCATATCGAACGACACAATTAAACGTTGCATATTAATGTCACGTATCGTGATAGCAATGTTAATATGCTTTGTACTTTCATCTTTCTGTCTATTATGATATCGATATTTAAATCTAAAATGTTATATTTGAGACATGCGTTTTTTTCTGACTGTACTTTTCTCTCTCTCTCTCATTATTTTCAAGCAGTAGTGTTCTCATTATTGTGCCGTTATGTGGGTAAGACTGCTCGACTCGTTTGCCTTCAGTGCTATAAAAAAAGAAAATCCCACCGACCACAGCCTGCCCTAAGAAATTGCTCAAACATGAAGGTAAAACTCGGTCATTATTCACGCCCAGTAAGTACAACGATATCAAACAGCACATCTTACATTTACTGGCCGGTTCGACCTTACCATTTTATACCGCTCATAACGGTAAAAACGTTAAAAACATACGTCGTGTGTATGCAAGCGTGCAATTCCGGTCCAAAAATAAAAGCAAAACCGTTCAGTTCCTTCCTTTCATGTTATAAATACACCAAGCATGTTTAAGAAAATAATAATTCCACCCCAAGCTACAGATTCAAAAACATGTACACAAACAACTTTTTTTCACGGATTAAAAACGAAGGAATCCCATCCAAAGTTCACACTGGCAGCTGCAGTCAGTTTCAAAATTAGAACGTATGCAATACGTTGAGCGTTCTAAATTTCCGTTCGGTATGGCGTTTAAAATAGAACCCCCGACTTAGTTCAGCGTTCGACACTGTCGTTTGTCACTCGGTGATTCTAAATTTGAACTTTTGATTAAGTCGGAGCCCGGTCATATTAAAAAGTCAATAAGTTTGTCTATGCCGTGTTTATAAATGAATTGGGCGGTTTGGGTACTTTACATTCTACATAATCCAGGAACACTGTCCCTGCTAGTTTGTATTATAAATTGTTAACACAATTATTAATTGGAGCAGAGAATATACGACTTTCTTACTGCTGACTCTTGCCCACTGGTTTATCAAGGTTTCCCTAAGATTGCAAGAGAAATGGGCATGTGCTAAATACGTACTTCGGTATTTCTTTACACGCAACAGTAACTTTTAATATGAACTTGTTTATCAATAATGAAGAAATTAAGAAAGTACAAATATTTGTGGACTTTATGTAGATAAAAAAATACCATTACCTTACCAGTTACTTAGTGAAAATAATCCAAATTCACTCAAAAAACACAAAAACACATAACAAAGCCAAACTTTATCTATGGTTTTCTAACTTTTTAAATGCGTTACATTTGACGCAACGCGCGTGTACCGTGTATAGAAGAGAACTAACTTTCGCGGGTTTTCCAAGCATCTAGAGAGGGGAAAGTGTTCGAGTAATTATTAAAACGGCATTATTTTAGTGGCCAGTACGATGTTGCCATTAATTGAAGTTGAACATTGACAAAAGAGTCTTATATCCTCGACTTTAAGATTGGTTTTAGGTGGCGTGTTTTATTGCGTGTCTGTGGCAATTATTCACTTAATTTGAGCATTACTCGTCCGTCTTAAATGACAGTTGATTGGTTTTGCCATCGCGGTTACATAGAGGACGTCATTCGTTCTATTGGCCCCTTGGCATGTGTCAAATACATCGTTTAAATGTAGAAAAATTGCGTCAGTCTGAATAGGATTTATGACACGTAATTTGTAAAACTTTACAGGGTGTCGTAAATTACATGTTTTTTTTTGAGATAAATAGTCGTCTCCAAATAAAACTAACAATGACTTCTATCTAATCTTTTATTTTAAATGTCAAATTGTTAACTTCGTATGACATTGCAGATTCCAACACACGAATGCTTTTCTTGAATTAGGTATTAAATTGAATAACTTATTCCACAAGTTATCACTGTTTCCCAATCAAAACCACTCACTTAATGGCGAGGTATTTCCACTTTGCCCTCTTGATTGCCTTTAAATTTCCATCGGAAGTTAGTCACATTGACATTTCACTTATGCAAATTGCATTGCGTTTAATGTGGCATGATTTTTTTAAATTTTAATTTTGTATACATGAAGGCTACTTAAAAATATTTTGGCTTGTTAAAGTAGGTACTGCGATTTTTATATATATATATATATATACTAGTTGACCCGGCAAACGTTGTTTTGCCTTATAAAGACAAATAATAAAGACAAATAATTTGCAATAAAATAATATTGCGACTATAAATTGAAATGTAAGCTATCCTATCTTTCAAGTTGGGTCGAATTGCACACGGTGTCCAAATCAAATTTAAAATCGGTTCAGTAGTTTAGGAGTTCATCGCGGACAAACAACGTGACACGTACTTTTTATATATATAGATTTTTTGTACATCGTCATCATCATCTTCCCGAATATTTTAAAAATAATCAGCCACTTTTCAAAGATTATTACTTATTAATAAAATAAGTTAATAAAAACTGCCTACTGAAGTAAATAAATATAGTTTTAGCTCTTTACCAAGTATAGCTTTAGTTACTTAAGCACAAAATAATAAAATTAATTTAATGTTCGAAATAAGCATTCACGGAGTATTTCTAAATAACGGAGATAAAATACCAACGCGCGCGCGCATTAACCTTTAAATTATTATTAATAGCAATAAATAAAGATAATTTACATCTCTATTATTAGTGTTGCCTCATAATCAGGGATCGGAAATTCGGATCGATATTTACCTATACTTTAGCGCCGGCTTTGTTGTTCAGTTGTATGGAGGTGGACTCAATCATATAATTCATATAAAATTTCCGGGATTTCAAAATAAATAAATTACACCGGCATTAATTCATAATTATTTATTTATATTAACTGTTTGAAGTTATTTTTCATGTATATGTTTAACCAAATGTTCTTTAATTTACCTGTAACTTATTAACCTAACGAATTTATAGGAGCAAAACAGAACGTTTTATCCTACATGTAAAGTAATTATTATATTAACGTTTTGTAGAATCCCAAAATCCCAGAACTTAAATTATAAAAATAATATTTTTAAGAAGCCGACGCCATGTTTACCTATCTTTTTCCGGGATTTTGCCAACTTTAGGTAAATATCGATCCGAAATCCGATCCATGCTCATAATACGTGACATACGCGCGGCATTTCGCATTATGTGTTGCCAGTTATAGGTTTGGGCAATGGGTTCCCTTTGCTTCTTATTAATAAAAATCAGAAACCTCTATGGTCGAGATTTGACGTGGGAAAAGACAGCCAACATGTCGTATGCACCTACACTTGCGAGACGGTTGTTAACTCGTTTATTTTGATATGTTCTAAATAGGTACTAAACCAGAGCTACTAAGTAATTTCAAACCCAAATTTATTCAAAAATATGACCTGAAAATCTCAGTTTTTTGTATTAGTTAATATTCTGTGGTATAGAAACGTCTTATTTGATTTTTATCATCCGTGCTACCAACCTTGAAGTTGTCAATGTCAAGAAAACTAGCGACATCTAGTGATGGTTTAGTGTCAATTAGTTTTCATTACGTCCACTTGTTACGCAAGTGTGTTTAAAACCCTTTATTTTTGATAAATACCACTTACTTTTTTTTGTCCGTCTATTAAAATGGACCATAATTCGCTATGATTGTAGCGTAATCGTGTTTGTTTTTACGCGCCTCGTTAATGCAACTTAAAAGTTAATTAGAAAGGATGTTTAGATAATTATTTATAAATCATTGACAAGGCAATTATAACAAGAATATTAGGTTTATCGTGGTCGAATTCACAAGCTAACATATAGATATTTTTTTAAAACACTCGACTTTTTTTTTGGCAGATCTCGAAGCAATAATATATTTGTTAAAAAACATCTGATACAAACCTCTTTTTTCAATATTAAAATACTGGTTCCAATATCACCAAACTTCACTTTAAAAAAGTTCAAATATTTTTTTCCTTTTTTATTCTTTTTTTAAATGGCTTCGAATTGCGAATCGTGATCTAACCGGCCAGTGCAACTAAAGCTTCGACCCACACTACACTACACGATACCCTCGCGATCGCTCCAATGTACTTTCTCCAAAAACGTGACGGTTTTACTTAAAACGGCAAATTGCCGTTACGAGTCTTAAACAACCACAATGAACTATATTCCATAGAGCATAGGGTTTAAATTTACCAGTACACACTTGGTTGATACGTGCACCATTTACGGGTGCGAATGTAACGATAAATTCAAACGTGGAATGCAAATTTGATGATTTTCGAATGTCATATTAGACTCTTCATGTTTTCTCACACGTGATTATTATATAAAAACGTTTTATTATAATTCAAATTTGATACGAAATACACTCAAAGGGGCATTGTTAGAATAATAAACCAATTCCTTCGAGTAACTGTGACTACTTTTAACTTTGAATGGAAGTCTTTCGGGTGTTAAAACGTGTATATGATACGTGTTTAAGCAGAAAATCTTCGTGTAGACAATGATATTTTATATTAAGATACGTCATCTGCGCCCAAAAGCGTTTCTCAAAAGGAAGGTAATTTACCTTACTACTGTTTAGTTGTGGTTGTGCCGCGGCCGCTGACACGCATGCATAAAATAAAATTTTAAGTACCGAAAAGTAACAAATATATTTCGTACAAAATGCCGTCTTGTTGTTTTTCGAGGCTGCCGAAATTATACTTGCTGTAAAATGATTTGTAAGTACCGTAAATATTTTTAAAATATTGTTTAATTTGCACCGCCGTCACTATCACCTGTGAAACATGAGATACTCAATTAGATATCGCGAGATACTAATTTTAATTACAGTCATATCTTTAGTGACACTTACAAGATTAAGACAAAAAGTTTCTAGAGTTAATTTCTAGTCCTTCAGCAGTCGGGTAAATACTTTTTCATTATGGTCAGAAAATAAGATCGAAACTGTATCTGTCTGGCTGTACATCGAGGTCGTGTTCCCGCCGACTGTACTCAGCTGTAAAGATAATCGTTACACGTTAATTCTGCTCGTTAGAAAGTATGTCGCGTTACGTGCGAGCGCCGCGTAACATTTGTTTGGGATTTCTTTACGTGTTCTCCGGGTGTTGTATGAATGTTAATACGATAACGTAAGGTTATTTTATTGAATTTAATTAAATGTTAAAAAAATACGCGATGTTATTGTTTAATTAATCGTAATTTTGTAATTTTTCGAAATTTTAATGAAAAAAAAAAATAGTTCATGTTTCCCCATATTAGTAAAATTCCATGTTAGTAAAATTAATTTTTTTTTAATTCTAAACGTCATAGATTTTATTTAAAAGATTATCGTTATAAATTTCGAACGACCTACGTTACTTTTTAACAAGTATTATTTATTTCGAAACTGAGGGGTTATTGTGACATAGCTATGCAGTTAATTTTACGGTGAGCGTAAAGGACAGAGCTATAGCAGTTATAAAGCTTGGTCCTTTTCTCTCAGCGTAAACCGAGCTGCATAATTATGTCATAATAACCCCTCAGTTCTTGAGATGGTAATGGGCTGAAAGGTACCACATTGGCTGACCTGATGATGGATCTAAGGAATATATTGACGACGCGCTGGCCTAGTTGGTAGTGACCCTGCCTACGAAGCTAGCGGTCCTGGGTTCAAATCCCGGTAAGGGCAGATATTTGTGTGTTGAGCGCGAATGTTTGTTTCTGAGTCATGGATGTTTTCTGTGCATTTAAGTATATATTTCTCTATATAAGTTTTTATATCGTTGTCTAGTACCCATAGTACAAGCCTAGAGCTTAGTTTGGGGCTAGGTCAATTGGTGTGACATTGTCCCCTGATATTTATTTTTATTTTGATATTTATATCGTGTTTATAATTAAATTTAAAACTAAAGATCTAAGAACAGTTGAATGTCAGTTTAGAGGCTGATAACATCATAATGAGTAATAGAACCCGAAATAAGTTAATAAAAAAAATCTTCTACCCTAACTAGGGGCGTGTGTCCCACGCATTAGAGAGCTGCTGTACTTTTTAGTCAACTGTCCCGACGGTCGGCCCGTGTAGAACTACTTTAACCAATTTCAACAGGTCACCCGTTCGCCCACTCAGAAATGACATCACTGTTGCAACACTGAATGGACCGTTCGTCAGACAGACGATTAGCAAAGGTATTGTTTAAGAGATGAAGATGCAATTTCAAGTAATTATAACGTTAGTTGAGCTGGTTTAAGGTGGAGATTGGTAACGATGTTGGGGGTTTTTATACAAGTAACATAATTGACGTCGTGTATAATATCGTCAACGAAGTAGAATGCAAATATAACTTTATATATTTAGGTTTGAAACGTGTTATAAGTAATTAAAGTTTTTCTTTTTACGATAATAATGTTTCTAGCCAATTCTAAACTTGATGAAATGGTGATAAAAAAATATGGGCGTGTTTTGTAGTTAAGGTCTAATTGGTTAAGTATTCGTTTATATATTTAATTAAAATTAATCCATTAACGGATAGGGGACATGGTTTACAAATGTGTTTCCGATGCAAGATAGGTTGGGTTGAACAGCAATTTCGATGGATCTAAATAAGTTACACATGTCCGGTCTAGTCAGGTTAATTTATGCGAAAATAAGTGGGTTAATTTATACTAATTTCAAATCTAGATTTCTCTAATTAATTGCTTTACATTCCTCGTTTCATGTTATCATTTAATTTTAAAGTCGCATATCATGTTAGCTACGATTTAACGTTTAGCTATGGATGAAATGATCAATTCATTCAAAAAACACATGTAGCATTGATGTATTCATTCAGAAGGATCATTGACCCAACAAACTAAACACTGTGGCACTGATGACATGACTACCTTTTATCAATTACTTTGACTTATTTGTGAATCTAATATTGTAACATTTTGTATTTTAAAATAGTTGTAGTTAAATATTTAAATTGACTTGTAAAATGTTATTGTATTTTTACCAATAAATTCTGTATTCTGTTTAATAACTTAAAATAATACCCAATAGGTACGTCTCATCATGTCAGCCGAAAGACGTTCACTGCTGGAAATAGGCCTCCCCAAGGCTCCACTCAGGCCGGTCTTGTGCTTTTCGCATCCACCGCTTTCACGCGATCCTTACAATTTCGTCACTCCATCTTGTTGGAGGCCTACCCACAGCTCGTGTCCCGGTCCGCGGACGCCACTCAAGAACCTTCTGACCCCATCGGCCATCAGTCCTGCGTGCGATATGCCCCGCCCCCTGCCACTTCAGTTTAGCTATTCTTCGGACTATGTCGGTAACCTTAGTTCTCCTGCAGATATCATCATTTCTGATTCTATCACGCAGAGAAACCTCGAGCATAGCCGTCATAGCCCCCATAGGTACCTACGTCTACGAACATTTAAAAAAAAGGCAAGCCATACTTCACATTAATCGATCTTCTTCCTTATCGTACGCCATTACATCATACAACATTCTAATGTTAACACAAGCATTATCAAACCCTTCATCTGCTAAGGTAACGAAACTGATATGGTAACGAAACAGCGATAGCGAAGGTCGATGCCCGGTAACACAGTGGACCGCTAGGAAATGACCTGGTATGACCGCGGGGTCCCGCTTGTTTTTAATCCTGTCAGGATTTTGCATGGATTTATTTACTACTGAGTTACCGCCATTGTTCTTTGAAAAACTATTAGATAAAGATAAAGACATTTATTCAGTAAGTAGGCCGCACGGGCACTTTTACACGTCAAGAATCTACCAACGCTTCACAAGAGGAGACAACTGCTGAGAAGAAACGCCGCAAGAAACTCGGCAGTCAGTCATTTTTTAAATATATTGAATGTTACAATGGTATACTTAGTCTAGCATCACTACATAGTATAAAACAAAGTCGCTTGCGCTGTCTGTCCCTATGTATGCTTAAATCTTTAAAACTACGCAACGGATTTTGATGCGGTTTTTTTTAATAGATAGAGTGATTCTTAAGGAAGGTTTATATGTATAATACATACCACGCGGGCGAAGCCGCGGGCGGGTCGCTAGTTATATTATAAATCTATAAATATTATATAAAAAAACTAGCGGCCCGCCAGCGGCTTCGCCCCGCTGCAAATTTCTGACTTTCAATTCATTTGTTAAAAAAAATGTGATAAATGAAGAACCGCTCGACCGATTTTGTGCAAACTTCACATAAACCATCTACTAAATAGTCCAAACAAAGACTAAACATTTGGTTTGGATAGGTGAGCCCGTTCTTGAGTTATAAAATTACAACGAAAAATGGCATTGATTTTTATATATATAGATATATCAAATAACCTGCGTAGTATTCAGCAGGAAAACACACCAAAATCTTGCGAGAGAGATAGAGGGAGAAAAGGAAAAAATAAAAAGAATACCTACCTAGGTGTAAGTATATAAGACGGTGCAAGACGACAACATAAGATTGATATGTTTGATTGATAGACAAAAACTCTCAATATGGTGACTAGGGGATGCAAATTAACCGATTATTAACCGTTTTTGTATGAAAATAACCGGTTAAAGCCGGTTATAACTGGTTATTTGCATTCCCTAGTGGTGACCCTTTTAACAGCTGATATCTCTTAAACGGCCCGTCCGATTTTCGTGAAACTTAGCTACGGACCACCGCTCTGCCCTGCTAAGGCAAAAGGGTGTAACTCAGACCGAAACCCTGTAGGAAATGCAACCTTATTACTAAGCGGAGAGAATTTAATCTGCTTTGGCTACTGAATTTGAGATAACGCCTTTTGGCTTATGAGGGCCGCGCTAGAAAACCTGCTTTCAAATAAAAAAAGCCGCATCCAAGTTGGTTCACGTGTTTAAGAGCTGGTGCCACAGATAGACAGACCCACACACGCAAACATAACGGTCAAACTAATAACACCCCTCCACATAGTTTTAGTTAGTCAATTGGTGGCAATGGCAATTCGTTCAATACTAAACTTGCTAACACTTGTACAGTGTCATAAATAATAATACACGTCATCAAGATGGCAAAAATATATACAAGCCCCTATGTCACTAATAACAAGGTCTATGTACATAATAATGTTTGGGACTGTACCTTACATTTATGTGAAATAAAGGTTCTATGTACCAACATAACCAACAATAATATTTATATAATTTGATCGTGGAGTATAATTTGTAACTTCATGATTGTCGTTGTGCTTTCTTTTTTAAATAAGCCGCAAAAAAACGCTCTTAGAAACTCTTACTTTTACAACGAAAAGATCTCTCTAATAAATAATCCCTATATAAAACTGTCATTATAAATGAGCATGTCTGTCTTTTCATAACGGTCCATTCATAAGCGACGGTATAAAGGTTCTAATTTATTATGAGTGGATAGTGGATGAAGAATGTAGAGGGTTATAGTGGAAGAAAATGAAAAATGAAAATGAAAAGTATTCAATCAATCTCACACACAGCACTTAGGGGAACTTAGAGATGGATGAAATGTGTGAAGAGTGGTATGAAAAACAAGGGAGTGAACACTGAGATGACGGCTGATTGGGATGTTTGGAAGAAAAAGACGAGCTGCGCCGAATTGGAGGGAGATGATATGCTGTATGCGTATGCGTAGATAATGAGATGGTCTGATTTAGGGAAAGGTTGTGTCAAAAGAATTGGCATTAACTCTTGAGGTGACTGATACCGGGTACCGGGTTTTTTTTTACTCAACCCTTTAACCAATCGAGATGTGTTTGCCACATTAACACGACAGGGACAGCACCAGCCAGGACAGAACGGAGGAACAAACGTCTCTCAAATTTGTTTTTTTTCTGGTATGGTATGGAGAAGGCGAACGAGCTGACAGGCCAATTCATTGGTAAGCAGGATTTGCATTCTTACATATGCAATCTTACATATGAGGACTAACATGGAATACCTCTATGATAATCATATCACCATAGCCCTTCCGGAAAACAATAATACGAACACTGCTGTAAAGGATATGCTGGCAGCGACGACCACAAAAAAACCTATTCCTCGACTCGCGCCATATTCGCTTACATACATACATACCTTCACGCCTTCATTCCCTCCCAGAGTGGGGTAGGCAGAGCTACAAAATTACCAACAACTCTAAAAACTTGTTGATAACTCTGTAACCACAATTTGCACAATTAGGCTAAGATGTTTAACAGTGTATATTATTAGTGACAGGTAGCAAGCCCATCGCCTAACAGTCCTACAAGCCTTTATTCCCTTAGTCACCTCTTACGACTTCCACGGGAAGACATGGAGTGGCACAATTCTAAGCCGGCAACCACACGGCATATTCGCTTAATACCCTAAAATCTTTAAAAAAAGCTAGTGTAGCAACACTCATAATGATAAGAACTACCTTGAACCGCTTGCGTCACGTCTATCCGTCGCCAAACCATACAACTGCACTAATTGGATGTTATACGTGTCTGTCCGTCTCAACGGTTGTCTGTTGTTACTTAGTTTATCAGACTTCTTGATTTTGTAACATTAGCTTATGCCGGCGACTCCGTCTCTTACTGGAGTTTGGGAATGAACGGATACTCTTAACGGCATAAATGTAAAAGTTGCTATGTTGAATAATAGTTTATTGCTGGTGCCTGCTCATGACTGTACAGTATACTGCCAATTATGGAATGATGAATGCTTACATTTGTTTAGCTATAACCTTCGCAAAATTAAACTAGGTGTTACCAGCCCACAATAACATACTTAGCACAGTCTCCACAAATTACCACTTGTTAGACCATCATGCGATAATGTCCCAACAGTAAAAAAACAGCATTACCAACAAACATGGCAACTTTCTCCCCGCAAGGTCACCCGTGTGTGCCACGCATTGTGCATTGTTTCCATGGGAAGCCATTACACGTGAGAAATGTTAACAATATCTAGTTGGGCTATAATTTTACGTCAAAACCATATAGACCACGGCGTGACAAAATGTGTAAATTTAATGGACATGTTTTGAGAGCGGTTTTGTGATGTAAGATAGAAATAGAAACAGTTACATTCAAACCTGTTTCTACCCGACAGCCTAAGGAGAATGTTTTTTGACCTGCATCTGTATATTTCTCCATTGTTCCCTCATAGAGCGAAGTAATGACCCGATTTCGTCAAAGGTGTCACATAAAAAAACAAATTGCGGTATTACGAGTATATAGTATGGATATTACCATCAGGGCTAAAAACCAGTTTGTTTTGCCCATTCCCTTTTGTGACACTGCTAAACCGCGTAACTAACAAATTTGTGATAGAGCAAAATAAACCTCAATGTCTTATTAAAAAGGTGCATTTTCCTCTTTATTAAAAATGTTACTTAAGCGGGTTTGCTGTTTTACCAACGATTTTCATTTCGATTGCGCTCGAACAGAATCGATATAATTTCATCAGATCAAAGAGCAAAATAAAACTGTTCCTGGCTCGAAATAACGATTACTTTCGCTCGCATATTGGTTCGCACCGACATCGTTTTGTCGTCTTTCCTACCCTATTAGCTAAAACTTTAGTAACATTTTCGCTTGCTCAGTTTGACATACAAACCAGCTTTATCATAACTGCAGGAAGATACGAAAAAGCTGATTAAGAACCATAATTAACCGGTATTTTCGAACCGTTCCAAGCCCTAATTACCATATTAGTAGGTACGTAGACGACAATATCATAATATGCAGTCGGGTTGCCTTTTTAAGGATCGACCACAGCAAAACCTAAAAAACAAGCTGATGTAAACGTTTAATCATTGACGCGTCTACTACGTCGCGTTTTCAGCGCGTCATTTTCGCCAACCGATGTGGTCACATAAATAGAAGCCATTTTTGCGATTTTAAGCTTCGGTATGTATGCTGTATCAGCCATTTTTTTTAAACTTGAAAAAAAGAAGAGGCTCCACTCGCCAACCGATTTAACGAGTATTTCTTTAGGGTATATAGCGTAGGGGTGGTCTTAGTCTTATTTAAATATCCCAAGATCATGGGATCCATGGAACGGAACTCCTTAATAATTAGGAGCCGGTTCATTGTATTTGAACATTTAGAAAGAAAGAAAGAAAATCATTTATTCGTGACACACATAACAAAGAACAGATTAACAAATACAAGAAGAAAGCAGCCACGAAATGGTCCCAGCTCAGCGTAATGCTGGCATTAAAGTCAGCGCTGGTCTTCCGTTGGAACTATCAGGTGAACACAAACATAATTATTTGAACACGCATCAGTAATAAAACGAGGAAAGAAAAACGCAAAGTTCTGAGTTTTGCAAAAACTTTTTCATGCCTGTCTTTAAATGGCGGAAAGGACAACAGTCCCTTAGCCTTATTTTATTTAGTAAGGTTTTTAGATTGCGACAGTATAATTTATGCTGCGTAAAATATATTTTTCTATTCATAATAGACATAGTGAACGCAATGTTTTTGTGCTGTTCGATTTCTTAATAGGCTTGTTCAAGCTGGACTTGTTAAGCAGCTGTACAAACAGTAGCAGGTGGTTTATTGTTGTCTCTGCCATTCATAAATAGTGTATCAGGTCAAGGATACTCAGAAAATTCCATTGATCTAAACTATCGTGAATTCACGTTTCAATCTACATACATACATACATATACTCACGCCTTCGTTCCCAGAGTGGGGTAGGCAGAGCTACAGAATTACCAAAAACTCTAAAAACTTGTTGATAATTCTGTAACCACATTTTGCACTATAGATGTTTACCAGTGTATTAGTGACAGGTGGCAAGCCCATCGCCTAATAATACGGCAAGCCTTTATTCCCTTAGTCGCCTCTTACGACATCCACGGAAAGACATGGAGTGGCACTATTCTAACCCAGCAAACCACACGGGTCAATCTAAATAGTGCTTATGTCATGGGGCTGGTAACATTCGGGAGATCGTTCGGGATTTTTAAGGATTAGCCCATACAAAATCAGCCCAGAAAATCCCGAAGCTGCGAGGCTTTATACATATATTAGAAAACAATAACATAAGCTTTATTAAGGCTCAGTCATCCCGGCTCATAGACACCTCCGGAGATCATAGAGCTGGTGCTTACCGCTCCCAAAGGATTGGGCTAGCTATCCAGAGAGGTAATGCAGCCAGTGTCATAGGGACCTGCTAGAGGGGGTGTTCTTTTTAAAGTGGTGAGGTGATTATTATTTACATCATTAATATTTGAGTAGCTTAGTTTTATTTTAACAACATAAAAGTTTTATTGGATTTGCTATTATCTCTTCTTTTCCATCGTGTTTACACTTTAAATCTTCCGTCATGATTTATGTTACAATCAATTTCAATAATTTAAAACTTATGGACATCGGATCGAGTTCTGAAACCAGTTGTAACAATACGGAACAGGTTGGGGAAGTTAAAAGTGAAATGTGACCTAGGGCATGCATGATCTGGGGGCACTTTCTTCTGAAGAGCAGGATATCAGGCGGAGCCTGGTTCAGTAGAGGAATGCGGTCCGTGTGTTGTGGTAAAACCAACACATTTTGGAAATTAAAATTATTTATATAGTAAATTGGAGATATTTGGTTCAGTTTACGTTGAGAGAAAGGAACAGAGTTATGTAGCGTATATAGCTCTGTCCTTTACACTCGCCGTAAAATGAACTGAATAGCTATGTCATGCAGTTCAATGCGCTCTGGTTAGGGACGAGTGGCGAAAGAGGGGAGGCCTTTGCCCAGCAGTGGGACACCAAAACAGGCTAGTAAAAAAAACCCTAATATTATAAATACGAAAGTTTGTGTGTGTGTGTGTTACTTTGTTACTCCTTTACGCTGGACGGATCTTAATACCTATTACCTACTTTTCATCTCGGGATATTTAAAAAGCCCCGAGGAAATAACGATAACCGAAATCTACGCGGACAAAGTCACGGGCAGAAGCTCGTTTTAATATATAAAAAAATGAGCTGCACGTATTGTCAAAACACTTTGCCATCGAAAATAGACTGGAGTTTTTGCGAAATAAGTTAGTGACGGTATAAGTTACCACCATAAAAGATAAATTATTAAAATTAACTGACGTCAGCTGAATTTATCCTCTTCTCGAGGGTCCGGTTTAATTTTTAATCTGACTCTTCATTAATTGGGTCCTTAATCAAATTTCAAGTCATTGGCCTTCCCTTTTGAAGAGCCGACTGTCAATTGGATGAGTAAACGCTTCCGTCCATCTGTCTGTACGTGTTTAACGGCTAAATAAAAAACTTAGCGTCATTAGAGCTAACCAATACTTCTGTTTTGGATGTGGGAATTTTTTACATTCTTAGTTGAGAAATGTTCTGCCCTCCTACGGAAAAAAGGCACATTTACTATATGAATTGTATAGCACTTCCACCCTTATTGTAACCTTTGAGAGTTTAATTTGCTTCTATGAATTAATCGCACTTGTGCCTTTCCTCCGTAGGAGGGCAGTGTTATAGTTTGCTGATGTTATTTGCTATGTTTATGCAGTACTATCGGTTAGAATAGTTATCGCTAATGTTATTGTTTGCCCGTCTGCGTCAAAAGGAGGGTTATGTTTTTCGAATGTAAGTATGTCTTTTCTCGTGACAGCCTTTGGTCTATGTCAGTATTTGGTTTATTTTGGTTGGTCTGTCACCGATCGATGATTTTTCTTTCTTTTACCTATTTTAAATTTAAATTTTACCATTACAATTATACTTAGGTATGTTATAATGACGCTAAGGTTTCTACAGCAATATCTTAATGAGGTGCTAATTAACACTTAGGGAAAGTTAGGTATTAATAAAACTTAGTCCAAGTAACTTACCTTTCTAGAACCAAGCAAGTTTCTTAATCTCATATCTATTGTTAAATATATTAAAATTGAACCTTATTAAAGTAAAGAAAGCTTAAGTTCATAAAACGGGTTTTTACCGAACTTAGAACATCAAGTAACTTCAAGTTATGAATGATACCCCCTTTAACTTTAACCCTCTTATTATAAACGCACAATAACTAAAGTAGACTTAAAATATGGTTGACATTCAAATTTGACTGAAGGAGACAAAACGTCCTTCAACTAAAATAAGTTTATGGTGCGTTTATGAATAATATAGTGTATTAAAGAAAAGCTGTAGATCAAATCACTTGTGTAAAGCAAAATATTCATTAGAGTCACCAAAGTCTCCTACAGCCGCAATATTATTTATTAACCAACAATTTTCCCCCATAACCCTAATAAAGTTATATATCTCACAGAATCAACTCAGATAGCGTATAGGGGTTATTCCCACCTGTTACCACCAAATGTTTTGAGTGTAGTTATAACCATATATTTTAGTGGTAAGAAATGGGAAAAATATTCCCACTTGTTACTACCGAGTAGGTACTTTAGTGGTAACAGGTCGGGAAAAAATCCCAGCTGTTACCAGTGGTAACAAATTGGTGGTAACAGGTGGGAATAACCCGCGTATAGCGAACAATCAAGCATTCTACAAAGATCTGGAATGCAAGATATGAGGCTTGAACGGGTACGATTACATTATTTAATCTGTGATCTTTGAGAAATGACATTGTGCATTGTTTAGGAAGGTCGATTGTAATTAGTTGTTGTTTACGAGTTTCGGAGTTAAATGCCTGGTTACATTTATAATAACTAGACCTAGATTTTCCTAGCACGAACGACGTGTTGTTAGTGCTTGACACAATAAAAACATCGACTATCTTGTTATCGATAAATCCACTTCAATGTCATCGAGCTATTTTCATTGAAGTATGTGCCTAAAATATTAATAAATTGAAAGTTTTGTTATTAACTTATTATTCTTATCTTACTTTTTAAAACACACCACATTGTTATTTATAATATGACATAATGATTGTATTTTTTTCCTTATTGAAATGATTTTGCTATTTTCTTATTAGGCACTTCAATGAGCTTTAATTTTGATTTTGATTTTCTTAATAACTATATTATAATGATGTACATTTATTTCCTCTATGACGTTGAAGTAGTGGTTATCGATAGCAGGATTGTCGATGTTTTTACTGTGTCAAGCACTAACAACTACTGATGTGCAAGTTGTGGAAAGTTTCCAAAAAGTTGGAAACGTTGCAAGAAATTTCCGGAAACTTTCACAAGAAATATAGGAAATTTAAATTTAAGAAACGGAAAGTTTCAATCCCCATACAAAATTGTGAGAAGTTTCCGAAATTTTCTTACATGAAATTTTCCGCAATTTTGGAAAGTTTCCTTTGGCACATCAGTACTAACAACACGTCGTTCGTGCTAGGAAAATCTCTAGGTCTAATAATAACGGGTGCGCCAAAGTTGAACTAAATTTTTAATGTCGATTATCGCAATATCGAAAATTTTGTACCTAAAAATTTACATCCTAATAATCACTACTCATAACTACTCTGTTCCTAATGTTCTGAATGACTAATGATTCAACTTTATAATGTCCGTTGCAATAAACATCTATCATACTACTATTTGTTTTCCTATATTTTCTCAACATAACCTTCTTTTACACTATTATTCATCATCATATCTTTTTTATGTAGATTCGTTTTTATTCATAAAAATACCTAACCGATAGGCATGATAGGTTAGGTTAGGTTAGAGTTGTGTCAAGGCGCGAAGCGCCAGAACTACGCGGAATAGGAGCTCCGCACAGCGGAGCTCCGTCGACTTGTTCGTACACTTCTTTTCAAATTACCAAAAAAAGGAAAAAATAGCCCGAAACATATTAGAAATCTATAAAAAGACACCAATTTATTACCTGTACATTATCTGAGCAAATTGAAATATTGAATGATTTTTAAAACGGCACTACTTATTATTATTATGAGTAATAATATTATAAAAAAAAACTTTATGATGAAGAATGTCATGAAAAAAAAAAGTAGGAGTTTAGATAAAGTTTCAACAGTGATGTTATTAACTAAAATTTTCGGAAAACTGAGTGTTATGGACTACGTTAATAGTAAAAAAAAATGTAGCAACGAAAACTTTAGCAAACAAAACTTTAGGAACAATGATCATTAGCAGTACAAATCGTTAGGAAAATCAATTTCGGGTAATGAACTTTAGCAAACCCAATATGGACCCAATAATAACGCTTCCCACCTTCGGTCTGTCTGTACGCTTAGAGCTTTCAAACTACCCAACGGTTTTAATGCGTTTTTCACCAATCGGAAGATGAGTGATTCCAGGGGAAGGGTTTTATGTAACCTTAGGTTCAAAGTTAATCTGGGGTCCATATTGGCTAACCTAAAAATGTATAAAACAAACCTAACCTAACCTTATCTGCCAGTTAGATACTTTAAAAAGCCTGAAATAATAACACTAAATACTTTAAGAGTTGCAATGATTAGGAATAAAATTACTTAGTTCAACTTTGGCGCCCCCGTTAATGTGACATCATTCTACAAAAATAAGGTTGAGTTTCCTATAAGTCAAAAATAACTTAATCTTAGTTAGGCACTTTCGGATACACTTCGACCCGTCAGGACCTTTTGTGCTTACTTACTCTTACACACTCAGCTGTTCGAATGTGAGGTTTCCTCACGATGTTTTTCCTTCACCGTAAGGCATTGAGTAATGCATTTAAGTGAGAACAACTCATTGGTACATGGTGACCGCTGGGGTTCGAACTCGGTACCTTACGATCACGATTAGACCCCCTAAGACACTATGCCACCGACGCTCTTAAGCTCTTATAACTTGGCATCACGAATGACTATTGACGTTGACGAATTCAAGTTTTATTTTATTTTATTGTTCTTTAATCCAACAAACCGAAGCGAAGCGAGGGCGGGTCGTCGAGTCGTCGCAACACAAACAAATACGATACAAATACTCTTTATTGAATACTACAAAAACAAAGCACCGACAAGACATTTTAATTTCAATTTAGTTGATATTTGACAACTGCCTACGGAGCTAGCGGGTTCCAATTCCGTTTATGGCAGATATTTGTGTGATGAGCAGAGGTCGGAATAGGCAGTGCCTATTTGCCTAACATTCGCGGGAGGACGTAACTAAGAGTGGTTACAACCACCAAAAATAACGATTTCTTTTTATTGAATGCGGGACTTGCGGGATTATTTAATAATTCATAAATGTGGAAATTGATACTATAACTCAATATCACATGTTAAAAACATATTCTTATGGAGCGTCCCTATTATCAGCAGGGTCGCATAATGCAGGTGGTAAGTAAACGGCTAAAGGAGTCTCGATAAAATAAACAAGGTATGTAAAACAAAGTAATGAGGTAAAATAGTAAGGTAAAAATATATAAGTATTACGAAATACTTTGTTTGTTTATTTACATTAGAAATAAACCAGGATATATATCATTTCATCATGTAAAATTGTATTTCCACATTTACGTATTATTAAAAAAAAACCGAAATCCCGCATTCAATAAAAATAAATCATTATTTTTGGTGGTTGTAACCACTCTTACGTACGTCCTCCCGCGAAGTTTAGGCAAATAGGCACTACCTATTCCGACCTCTGGTGATGAGCGCGAATATTTGTTTCTGACTCATGGATGTTTTCTCTGTAAGTAAGTTTATATTTCTATGTATAACCCTACCCATAATACAAGCCTAGAGCTTAGTTTACTTGGTCAATTGGTGCGACATAGTCTCCTGACTTTATTATTAATCTTATTTTAAATTCAATTGAAGTATATTTATAGATGACTAGAAGACAGACTCTTCGCAAACGATAGTCTCCTAAACGGGACCCTGTTAGTCTTGTTACCAAGCCTCCGCTGTCCATCCGTCCGTCCATCTGTCTGTCAGCGGACTGTATATCATAAACAGTAATATTAAAGGGATACGATACAACATTGGTACGGAACCATTCGCTTATGAGTCCGACTCGCACTTGGTCGGTTTGTTTAAGGGACGTGTTTTGAGACTTTAAAATCCACTTAATATGTATATTTTTTTTTTACGGCACGGGAAGTCGATCGAGCACACAGGCCACCTGATGGTAAGTGGAAACTGTGACCCATAGACATTCGCATTCACAAGACTGCAAATGCGTTGCCAACCCTGAGGACTAAGATGGAATGCCTCTATGCTAGTCATTTCACCGGCTGTCTTATCCCCAAACCGGAACAACAATGCGAACACTGATGCTTGGCGGTAGGTTAATGAATAAGATGGTGGTACCAACCCGGACGGACCCTGCACAAGGTCTTCTCACAAGTAAAATTAACAAAAAAATTTGAGAAACAGGTCATATATCTTTGTCCTTCTCAGGTTTTATTTCGTGTACTTCATAATACCCTAACTTAATTCAAATACAGGTTAACCTTGGTTTTAATTAATCTCTCATGTCGTAACTTAACCGAGTTAATCCAAGCCCTTGAACTCAGGACGTACAAAACACTGACTTGAGTTGCCTCAGGCGACTTCGATGACGAAAACTGATTAACCATATCATTTATAAATCAAAGAGTACCTCAGGCTTCGTCGCAAATAACTACGGTAACTTGACAGAATCAGCTAAGCCTTTTTTTTACACACTTGACAGTTGACTTTAGAATTTGACGGGCGAAGGCCATGATTAATTATTGGCTTGACTGTTGACACTTGCCATCACTAAACACCTATCTGATGCTATAATTGGTGTTTGGTTTGAGAAGGGTCAACGCGATGACCTGCGGTGATGACATTGGAGTTTGCACGACTTTTACAGGTATGTTAATGGGTTTTTAAGATATTTCTTAAGTGTACTAAATAGGACATTCTTCAACTTTGGTTTTAAGGTTAAAAAGCTATATTCTTACCTTGAATAGTTCGATATCTATAGCAAATTATCATGTCAACTAATGTCCCATTCCTCAAACACCCTCTGTCACTTTTTAACTTGGTAAGTTAAAAAGTGACAACAGCTGACTTAAGGAAACAAAAATTTATAAACGTTTGTACTGGGCATAAGGTTGTTTTCCATCCGAGCTCAGCGAGGCAGCTAAACGATGCGAGAGTAATTTTCCTAGCGTACCTAGCCCAGGTCTTATGTATTTTATTTCGTTTTGCTCAGCATTGGTAGAAACTGTGCCAGGCCTATTGTCTCATAAAACATTGCTTCAATCGCTATATTTCAAAAGCAATATATATAGTCAGTGACGTAAAACCATTGAACAACTGATTTAATAAATTAATTACCTGTAAAACTTAGCTTAAAACCAAAACTAAAATTCCATAATCGCGTGAGGAATTCACCGACAAGACACATTAAGAGATTTGACTGATTTTTGATGAAATACCAATAGGTTAACAAGCTATCAATAGTTTAACAATCAAAGCCATACAAGATTCTTTGAACCTCTGTCGACTGCATTATTCGGCGAACTGTCATAAATGTATAAGATAACGTAATAATGCGCTATTGTCTTCAATAACCTTTTGGATCGACCTCGTTGGACAATACCCAAGCTTGGACGGGCAACACGCAACACCAAGGTGAACATTGTTAATGAAGAAAATGATATTACCTCAATTGGTATAAGTGAAATTAAATGTCAAAAAAAGTAGCCACATCTTTTACATGGAGTGAACCTACCAGCCCTTCGGACTACACCATCATAGCAGAGAAGGGCTCGAGAAACTCTAGGGTGGAAGGACCTCGTGCAGATATCTGAGGGTGTCATAGTAAACCAAGGCAAGGGTCCTCCTTTACACGTCGGTAATATGGAGTGAATCTATCGGCGCTTCGGACAAGACCATCATAGCAGAGAAGCGCCGCAAGAAACTCTAGTGGTGATACTGGTGGTAGGGTCTTGTGCAGATGTGTGAGGGTGCAAATCATAAATTGCCCGAATATATGATTTCGCAGAATACTAATTTCGCATAATTGTTATTCTGCTGATATCATTTACTTTTTCGAAACGTTATGAAATAAACCTGAACTCTATTCTACCGTCTCTGTTTAAGCTGGAGAAAAATTATGCGAAAACAAATTTCGGCGTAACTATACATTCGACGTAAAAACTTTCGGCGAAATAGAGAGAACCTTTATTAAACGGTGTTTATTTGGAACAGGGGCCTTATTCTTTTTCGTGTCTACACGTATTGTTACCATTACTGTTTTTTCTATGACGACATTAACAAGGTGAAGTGGGATCTGGGACCCATCGACGTTTGCGTTCTCAAGACTTCAATCTTAAGACCGTAATTCTAAGGGCCGTATTAATTAACTCATCTTGGCTGAGATGTCAGTCACAAGACACGTCAAAATTGTCAGCTTTCTATGTGTTGACGTTTACTTTGACGTGTCTCGAGATGGGCATCTCAGTCAAGGCGAGTTTATTAATCAACCATAAGACCGCAAATGTGTTGCCAACCCTGAGGACTAAGATAGAATGCCTCAATGCTAGTTATTTCACCGGTTGTCTTATCGACACACCGGAACACAATTTGAACACTGCTGCTTAGCGGAAGGCCATATATTTTCACCATTGAACTATTCGTGAGATCGCGTAAAAAAGTTTATAAATACTTACCAAAAACGATGTCCAAGTAATTGAGAGATTTTTTTTGAACTAAGTTAAGAGATAACTTATTACTGTAGTAAAACATTTAATTAGTTTGCGATTGATACAGCAGCGTGTCTCACAGTCAGTGACCACAATGGTAGGATAGCGTGTTTTTAGGCTATTTGTCATGTAATATCAGCTCTAGGGTTACGTAGGAGAATGGTTCTTTCGTGACCTTTGAATATGCATTTTTATCATGTAATAAGGCGCTCCGGAACTTGTATTGCTCATGTTGGGGTGAAGACCGCAAAGATAAAGTGAGCTGGGCTGGCTATGGCCATATCTGCCGCATGCACGATGGGAGATGGGCCAAAAATACCACCCATTGGCTTCCACGCGATAGACATCGTAGCAGAGGTAGACCCAGAAGGAGATGGAGAGATGGCCTAGAGTCGTTTGCGTGGGACTGGTAGGAGTGCGCTCTGGATAAGGACGAGTGGCGAAAAAGAGAGGAGGCCTTTGCCCAGCAGTGGGACACCAAAACCAACAGGTGAAAAGTAGACCTTAACCCATGTATAGTCAAGGGAATTAATTGTTTAACAATTTGACGTAATACATAAATTAGCCGTATTATACTAGCGACGCGGTTTTCTCTCACTCGTACATAAGACTCTGTGTACATACAGAGGGACAGACGCCGGGAAGCCATTTTGTTTTATACCATGATGAAGATACGAAGTCTAGTACCCATAGTATAAGCCTAGCATTGGACCGAAAAGTTACTTCTCAAATGAGAAATTCTCGGAAATTTCCAGGAATTTTCTCAAAATTTGTATGGAAAGAGAACATTCTCCAATGTTTCCGATAATATTGCTAGTAATTTCTTGAGAAGATTTCTTTTCTGGGAATGTTCTGCAAGTTGTACATTGCTATAAAACCCTACAGCTTAGTTTTGGTCTAGGTTAATTTGTGTGAGCTTCCTCGTTTTTTTCTAATAAATATATTTTGAACAACTAAGGTAAATTAAATATGTATTGCTTCCCGGTTGTACCCATAAATACATGAAAAAATACTACTGAACCCTCTTACAATTACAGAACACGCTCGACCACTATAAAATTAGTTAATATCGTGACTAATGTCATTAACGTTAAATCTGAAACAGGTTTTCCTTCAATGTTAATTACTTTGACAAAATGTTTAATTGTTTGAGAGATACAAGTACTAACTTGACAACTTTATTAATTAAAATGCTTTAATTTTATATGCACGCAAATTGTTGTAATTGTAAATAACTACAATGTCATTCTCCTAAGATTTTAATGCCTTAGGCCGTATACCTAGTCGGTTACTAAGTTCTGTTACTGAGATTAATTACAATTAAAAAAAAAAAACAAGCAGTTTTGCATAAACCTGTATATTAATCAAAACTTTGATTTATATAGAATAATAATAAAAATAATGTATTCTAAACTATTGCAATTATTTGATGTACGAGCTTGAAGTATTCCCATTTCGGACGATAAAATCATAGTTAAAATCACGCACGACGATGATACTGATAACGGCCCCAACTTTTGTAAGAGTTCCTGTAGAGAGTTCAAATTTGCGTGACATATTGAACAGACTTCTAGCTTTAAATTCTGATACGAATGTATTCAAAGCAACTAAAGATTCGCTTGGACACCGGTCAATCTTGATGACTCATTAAATCGACTTTAAGATTTCACATGATTTTGCAGAAATACGAAAACACACCAAATCTCTTGCTTCATAAGTTGGAATTAAGTCATGTTGAGAAATATAATGTTGGTCTCTAAACATATACAGAGATAGGATTTTTTATAATATTATACAAAAAAAGTTCTTTGGTAAACAAAGACTAACTTTGAAGCGAATTCAAAAAATGAAATTTACAGAAAAGTCATGCGTAATTTCATCGATGCCGGCTGTGAATGTTAAAAGATCGAAATCTGTGAAAATTAAAAAATAAACATAAGTTAGTTTTATTTGCATCAACCTTAGTAACAGAACTTAGTAACCAACTAGGTAATAACATATCAATTTTTGCTCATTTCCTATCAAACTATTTTGAATTTTGACAGTGGTTAGCCTACCTAAGAAGCTAGTGGTTTCGTGTTTGATTCCCGGTCAGAGCAAATATTTGTCTCATGAGCGCCTTTTTTCTCGGCGAGGCGATTATAATAGAGTAGATTTTACAAGTCTTTGTGTGAATGCCTACTGGAGATTGCTTATTATTACGACGTCCCGCCGCGTTTGTGAATGCTTCCATATAACTCCATGTTAAAACACCCGCGGAACTTCCGATCCGCTCGGCGCAGGACCGCACCCGCCCGCTGTGTGAATTAAAAAGAATAAATAAATATAAATATCAGGGGACTATGTCACACCAACTGACCTAGTCCAAAAATAAGCTCAAGGCTTGGTTGGTAGGTACTAGACAACGATATGAATACTTGTATAGTGAAATATATACTTAAATACATAGAAAACATCCAATACTGTAGAAACAAATATTAGCTCTCATCACACAAATATCTGCCCTTACCGGGATTCGAACCCAGGACCGTTAGCTTCGTAGGCAGGGTCACTACCAACTAGGCCAACGCGTCGTCTTGCGCATTAAGACAATTGAAAATGTATAACCCATTGACAAATCTGGAAGCAAATTTAAAAACAACTAACAGTATGTCATTACATAAAAGACCAGTTCATAAAGCTTTCCACACACGGGGATTCATTCACTGTAAGTGCTAAGAGCGCCATTCACGAATGAACCTAATTGTGCTGCCTTTTTGGGCGCGTTTGGAGGTGCGCAGGCGCAAATTGAACTAATTAGTCGCACAAAGAGTTGGGCAGGTGTTGCAATGACTTGCGAGAAATGTTCGCCGAGCTATGGTGTATGCAACTAGCTAGCTTTATTTATTCTGCAACTCAAACGTACATACCTATACGACGCGCTGGCCTAGTTGTTAGTGAACTTGCGTACGAAGCTAGCGGTCCTGGGTTCAAATCCCGGTAGCATATTTGTGTGATGAGCGCGAATATTTGTTTCAGAGTCATGGATGTTTTCTATGTATTTAAGTATATGTAAATATTAATATCGTTGTCTAATACCCCATAGTACAAGCCTAGAGTTAGTTGGTGTCACATTGTCCCGAGATATTAAAACTTATGTAAACCACCAAAATCTGAAGAAAAAACAGGTGTCTATGTTGAAATCCCTCAATTGTCAAAATGCATCGTTTGTCCGACTTTTTGTTTACCATTTCTAGTGTCGTTATACTTAATACAACACTAATCTAATTTAACAACTGAATTCTTGAAAAGTTATGTGACTCAACTGTAAACCTGTTTATGACAAACAATAATTATGCCAAATGAAGCATTAGGACAAAAGTTCTTAGGGATTCTAAAGGACATCCGAAAAAAATCCATCCCACTTATTTATATATGCTTTTGTATTTTAGATTCCTATTGGTCATGTCGGTTATACAAACGATTAACGAAGCTAGAGGTCCCGGGATCGATTCCCGTTGTTGGGCAATATTTTTGTGGTGAGCGCGAGTACCTATTTGTTCCAAATTTGTTGTGTTTTTTACGAGTACGTATCGCCTAGATCAAGACAGTATCAACTCAAAATCATTGTTACTTTTGTTTCAAGCTCACAGACTTTGTATTAAAGTTGATTTTAGAATCAGGGGGGGTATCGGGGTACTATGTCACAACAATTGGCTTAGTCCCAAACTAAGCTGTAGGTTTGTACTATGGGAACTAGACAACGATATAAATACTTATATAGAGAAATATATACTTAAATACATAGAAAACATCCATGACTCAGGAACAAATATTCGCGCTCATCACAAAAATATCTGCCCTTACCGGGATTTGAACCCAGTACCGCTAGCTTCGTATAGGCTTATGTATTTCTCCATTTACGTATATTTGTCATTATAGTGGGCTAGAGCTTTTATATAGTTGAGAGACTAGTTCAATTTCTGTGAGAATTTCCCCTATTTTTTATTGTAATTACGTCTTTTCGTGCGTTTTATCTTAGTTTCAAATGCATCTTTAGACAAGCGTGAAACTGACAACACCCCCTTTTTATAATAAACACCCTCCCCTCTTTTACCATAGAGCAAAAACGCTCTACTTTTGTAAGTGTTTGCTAGTGCTCCAAATATCCTGCGGACTCGTCACCGCGCAGGCGCTAACCAAACAACGGAAACTAGGCTAGCGGGCTAGGGTTGTCAACCGTAAGTGATGGCTCTAGAATTAAGTTTTAATGCGTATCTTTTTAGAGCTATTATAACATTGTTACCGTATTAGAGCTAATGTGAAGCGATGGACGCTAAAAAAAAAAACTGACTTTATCTCGAGATAGGTATGGGTTGTAAATATTAACAGCATTCAGAGCCCACTTATCATCGTAGCCGTGTAATGTGCCTTCTACATACCTAAAAAAAAACAATTGCCCGTTTTCAGACAACTACTTACTATGCAACTGCATTAATGCCCTAAGAATGTGAATATGAGTAAATTAAATTATTGAAATTAAAGTGCGTTGTGGGTTTTCGGTATTACCTACTCCGACATAATACGAAATTAATGACCAACAACATAATAACTTGTTTTGCAACGACTGGCTAAATAAATGAGAAATTAATATTGATAATGATAGAAGTACAAGTCATAAATGTCATAATAACATTTCTCATTCAACTTTGACACAATTGAGGGGTGGAGAGTATCAAGTAAAGATACGTTTAAAAATAATATAAATTTAATGTCTGATGGCAAAGTAGCTTTTTCTCAAAATTTACGCGTTCACTGCTAGGAATGCATATAAGCGTTTCCCGCATCACCCAGAGTCTGTCCTATCATTTCCTAATACTCCAGCCAATTTTACTTCTAATTTGTTCAGAAATTACACACCTATAAAATATAGTAATTTTGTATTATTGAAAAGATCGACCCTTTTTACTTTTATTCATGACTTAAAAACCTACTAATAACATAGTTTCCTGCTGGCAATGTGCCACTAGACTAACAAGTAATTTTTCCAAACAGCTGTTTGCAAGTGGTAGCCCTGCGTCGGCCTAGTTGCGCGTGCGGCGATATGCTCGCTTTTGAGAGGCTTCTGCAATGCCGCGGGTCAGCGAACTGGGACGAATTAAGGCTTTGGGGCGTCAAACAGCCAGCTATACATTTGTGAAGTGTGCAATATGTTTTTTTTTTTTTGTGATGAGTGGAAGGGGCCGCCCTAGGCGTACTTTTTGGAATCAAATCGGAGAAATACTGGAAAAGGGCCGAATCTTAAGTACTCGAAACCGACGTGTGTGCATGACTCGATGTATGAATGTTGAATGTTGAAGAGGCGAAAGAAATTTGTCAAGTTCGTAGCAAGTGGACAGAAGTGGTATCTGCCTACCCCTCTGGGAAACAGGCGTGATTTAATGTATGTATGTATGTTATTGTTCTAGGAACTATTCAGTTTTCGAAATAATAAGTACCATATGCCCGGTACAGTCACTTATACCTTAGCTTCAATTAGACAACAAATGTCTTGCCTATTTTTTTTTTTTGTTGAAAAGTGTCATAAATAAACGTCCGTTAAGGTACCTAATCTGAGTATCTATTATTTTATAGAAACTTCTTTCGACGAAAATCTACGCAGAATTGATTTCATCGTAGGTATTTCTCGCCGCATGAGTTTTTTTCGGAGTCACAAGGTGCCTATAGGAGGCTCCCATCTGGGTTGCTGCCATCTTATCCTTTAACATACCGCCAAGCAGCAATGGTCGCATGGTTGTGCTCCGGTGTGGGGATACGACAACCGGTGAAATTACTAGCATAGACGCATTTGATTTTAGTCCTTAGAGTTGGCAATGAATTTGCGGTCTCAGGACTGCAGTCTTGAGAATACAAATGCCTATTGGGCCACGGATCCTCACCGTTAGGTGGGATGTGTGATCGTTTGCATTTCACAAGTGTATAGAAAAATCGTGTAAACCAGTACTTTTTATGTTATTGAAGATGAAACAATAACAATTTTATCATAAATCATAGTTATTTTGAGCAAAGGTTAAACAGTTAAAACTATATTCTAGTCCAGTATAATTAGGGCTAATACATACACACATACATAAACTCACGCCTTCATTCCCAGAGTGGGGTAGGCAGAGCTACAGAATTACCATCAACTCTAAGAACTTGTTGATAATTCTGTAACCACACTTTGCACAATTAGGCTAAGATGTTTACCAGTGTATTAGTGACAGGGTGCAAGCCCATCGCCTAACAAGGGAAGCAAGAGGGCTATTTTGCCTTTATATCCTACTAATATTATAAATATGGTATGTATAGTGTATGGTATGGTATGGTTGCCGGGGTAGAATTGTGCCACTCCATGTCTTCCCGTGGATGTCGTAAGAGGCGACTAAGGGAATAAGGGCTTGTAGTACTGTTAAATATCTTAGCCTAATTGTGCAAATTGTGGTTACAGAGTTATCAACAAGTTTTTGGAGTGGTGTGTAATTCTGTAGCTCTGCCTACCCCACTCTGGGAATGGAGGCGTGAAGGTATGTATGTATGTGTATGTAATATTATAAATGCGTATGTTTGTGTGTTGGTTTGTTACTCCTTCACTCTGCAACGGCTGGATAGATATGGATAAAATTAGAAACTGAGATGACTTATACCCTGATTAACACATGGGCTTCTTTTCATTCCGGAAAATTCAAAATATGTTGTGTATATGAAATACTAAAAAAGTTATCCAAAACGCAAAATTCAAGTCAAGAATATGGAACAACAAACTCTGATCCAAGGATATCTCGCCTTGTTTAATATGATATGATTCATACCTAAACCAGTCCGCGGACCAAAAGAGTCGTTCACCTCCGCACGTTTACATAAACTCTTTGGTTTATCTTAACCGGCTTAGTAAACAAGTTGCACATGACACGGAACAAAGTCATCATAGACCAGTAATGCTAGTTTTGTTTTTAGAGGAAATACGGTATGAATTTAATTGGTGGCGTATTTTTTTAAACATTTTTCAGTAGTATTTTTACTACAGGGCGAACGATATGAAGTGTTACCAAATACAAAAGGCTACGATTTTTTTTTTGTTGTCACAAATTATTCATTAATTATTAAGAAAAAGATATCAAATTTCTAAGATTACTTTATTTTAACTCGATATGACCACCTTTTGCTGTCTATGGCCTTCAGACTGTAGAAAAATGAGTTGCACGCTGCACGAATGTGATCCTGCGGTATGCAATGGCAATTACGTACGATCGCTTTCTTCAATGCATCCATACTGGCATGTTTTCTTCTCCTCACCTTGCTCTCCACAATGGACCAGATAGAAAAGTCCATCGGGTTCGCGTTTGGGGAATTCGAAAGACATTGTGTGGACGAAATAAATTGTGGCACGCGTTGTTCAGCCATTCTTGGTTCACACGAGCTTTATGAGCCGGGGCCGAGTCTTGCTGTAATGTCCACGGTCTACTACCGAAATGTTTGCGTGCCCAAGGCTCCAACGCAGCTTCCAAAACATTTTCCCGATAGTAAGTCACATTTTACTTTGACACCAGGCTCGATTTTGTGAATTTGGTAACACTTCATATCGTTCGGCCTGTAATACTTTATTTTTCAACAGTATCATTGAACAGTACCACATAACTTGAATTCAATACGGGTTCAGTGCCTGCATTCTGCTCGGTAAAACCATATTGCTTTTGACATACTGTCAACGTTACGATAGCTCTTATTTACTTGACAGTAAAGGTGGCCGATTTAAAAACAATCCCCTAAAACAGAGGCCCATCACTTGCTTTATGTTTACTGTAAAAATAATGTGCTTTGGCATCAAAATATATATTTACGGTTGGAATTTAGAAAATTTCACCTATTAAATACTTCAAAAAGTATATGTATAGTATCTATAATAATATTATATATAAAGTAGTAAAAAATACTTTTTGTTTGCAGGTTGAAGGGGAAGATAATCCCTAAAAATAATGCACAAATTTAAAAAAAAACGTTTTAAAGATTTTGCATTTTTGCATACCTTATTTGACATAACGTCGATGATACAGCATTACAACGTAAATAACAAATTTTATAAGTTGCAAAATGTACCTTACTGGATTACTTGTTAAGGTGTATTTTGCAACTCATTTGTTTTGTTAGTTGCACGAAAAGTATGTCGCATTGAATACAGAAAGCACCAGTGCAGAGCCTGACTCAACTATGCGTCATGGAAGAGATAATCTTAAACATATATAATATTGTACAATCTGTACATAATATCTTGTCAGATATGAGTGTAACATTTATATAAGGAGCGGCTTCTGATGATATAAAAGAGTATAATAGCTCAAGGTATTTACTAAAAAAACATGTCCATGCTTTAGAAATAAAGGAAACTAATTCAAAACGAGTATAGAGTTAGGTCTATATGGCTCAAGGACCAGTCTTAAATTTTGAATTAGGTTACAAGTTTAGTTGGTTTATTACTTTTTGTGCACATCTTGTAATCTTACCTATCATCGTACCGTACAGTTCCCTCGTTGATGGAAGAGATCCCTTAAAGGGATCAGTTCGCCATCGTACACGTTAATCTTAAGTGTTATGTACAATAAAAGAGTTTGCTACACGAGTACGTACTTTAATTGTAAAGGTGCCATTTGTTAAATGCTTTTAACTAGTTCATGATTTCAAAAAATCTAAAAGAAAATTGCGTTCAAAACTTATCAATTAAAAGTTACAACTAGACTTATTTAAATTAAAATAAAACGAAGCTACTCAAATATTAAAGATGTAAATAATAATCACCACTATAAAAAGAACACCCCTGTACAGGTCCGCTCGCGGCATGGTCCCTATGACACTGGCTGCATTACCTCTCTGGATAGCCAGCCCAATCCTTTGGGAGAGATAACCACCAGCTCTAGGATCTCCGGAGGAGTCTATGAGCCGGGATGACAGACCCTTAATAAAGCTTTTCATATCGGCACTTATCGATTTTATAACCGAACATACTTGGATGACTTTCGCATTCTAGCAAGTGATTTACGGCCAAGCTAATGTTTCTTTATAATTGTTTGTAATTTTCCATGGTAAAGGTTTAATTGTTATCTTAGAGTAAACTGCGATAAAAAAGCCATCGGTTATTATAAGTTATAATGTTACAATCACAATATTGCTTAAACAACGGTTAGATCGGAAAAAATATACGAAATTTCCTTAGTATCATTCCAAATGAATTACACGAAAAACAATCTGCCAATGGATGTCTCTATGCTAGTAATTTCACCGATTTAGTATTCCCTACGACGGAACACAACAACGCTGCTGCTGCTTGGCGGTACGTTATAGTATAATAATTATGACGATAACGAACCAGACGGCTTGCGCAAAGTCCTTACCAACACAAAAAAATCAACAATTTACTATTCAATAAGTATAATCACCAATTTTAGCGACAATAGAGTTCAAAATAGCGTCACCAACAAATAGCACACCAAAAAATTTAAATTAAGCTCGCCTATTGTTACCGACCGGTTTCGGTATTAAGGTCAAGTGCGACAGTCGGCCACTTCCTGATTGGTTTCTGGTATCGGTTTAGAGAGCCAGCCCGATGGTTCGGTTCGATTCTGTCAATGTCACTGATAAAGTGACAGATGTGGCGACCTCTATTGTTTTTGTTTGGGGGATATGTCAGTGACAGTTTTTTAAATAGACATTAGAACAACAAGAGAGCAATGTTGGTTTTGTCTACCGTTGATTTGATTCTATAATTGAATTAATTTCTTAGTTAGAATCCTGAGCGCGGCGACGGATTCAAGGACACGAGATGCTAATCATTTTGGTATCTTGTGACACACAACTTTTCACCGCAGCAGGACGAATATAACCTAAAGGTTAAAAACAAATATCATGACAAATATACCAAAACATAAGACATTAAGTAGGTACCTACCTATTATTTTAACTAACTTATCATAATGCAGAAGTTTAATTTCATCGTAATTATCTCGCTGCATGAGTAAATTTTATTGGTACTAACACGTCGAACCTAACCTAACCTACGTAATTAATGTAAGATATAATATAGCAGAAAATAGCGTTTGATGAAATGATACGATCGATGATATGAAATTCGATAAAATGCCTTACCCAACTCTATACATAGAGTCAATAGAAAATAGAATCGTTTACTCCTGGCAACTCTACAGGGTTTTAACGGATAATACGACCTCAAAGGTGAAGAAAGATGAGATGAGTTTTTTTTATGGCATACCTAGTGAGGCAAACGAGCACACTGGCCACCTGAAGGTAAGTGGAAACTGTGACCCATAGACATTCGAATTCACAAGACTGCAAATGCACTGCCAACCCTGAGGACTAAGATGGAATGCCTCTAGGCTGTCTTATCCCCAAACCGGAACACTACAATACAAACACTGCTGCTTGGCGGTAGGTTAATGATAAGATGTTGGTACCAACCCGGACGGACCCTGCACAAGTAAGTAAGTTACAATAAACGTACACATTAGCGAGTCGAATGCTCTGTCCCTCGCAAGCTCGCAGTAGTATTGTAAAGTGCGAGAGACAGAGATAGCATTAGACTCGCGAGTGCGGTAATTGTAACTCATGGCAACACCATCGAAGTTACATAATCTGATCTTTGACACTAACCGGCGAACGTGTAACAAAACGAAAATATTCAAATGCAACAAAATCGCTTATTTCGTCACATTACGTACATTGCGTGCCGCTTTCCTTCCGTCGAAAAAGAAAACTGCGCAAGCGTTTAAAGACCGCTCATTGCATTTTGATAGCGATCGTGATTGTTTTTAGTCTGTATTGCTAAATGGAATTCACTGTTTATTGCTGTGTTTAGTTTTAGTCGAATATTGCTAGGTTAAGGTAAGCACGAAACCTGAGACTGAAGTCACGAGACGCGCATGAAAATATTATATTAACGCACTGTCAAGACAATTTAACCACATTTTTAATTTTATTTTATTTCATTAATTTTAGGGTAAAATATAAGTCAACTTAACAATTAGTTTCACAAATCACATTTACATTAAATTACATCACGCCTGTTTCCTAGAGGGGAAGGCAGAGATCACTTCTTTCCACTTCCACTTGCTACGATCTTGACAAATTTCTTTCGCTTCTTCCACATTCATACATCAAGTCATACGCGCACGTCGGTTTCGGGTACTTGAGATTCGGCCCTTTCCCAGCGTTTCCCCTTTTTTGTCTATTAATTTTACTTTTATATATCACATTTAATTCAGAATAAACAACTCAACAATCGAAAAGTAACAACTTTATTTCTTTCAACATTAGCGCTCTTACCGCCAAATCGAACTGTCAAAACCAAACTATTATATCCACAGAGCCACATACTGTAACTCAATAAGGTTGTAGTGTCTATATAGACCATTTTGTGTTGAACTTATTACGTAAAATTATGTCTCGTTTGCTTTATATAGAATATTGGAGAACCGCCCTAAGCTAGCGTGCATAGGACATCTATTGTATTCTTATCTTACAACTAAAAAAAACATGAAAATAAAAGCATAATTATAAACCACATCAAAAGTATGTTTTTGAGATAAAACCAATGTTCGTTCAGAAGCCAATTTCAAGTGACAGTTATTTTTTTATAATATCTAAATACATTTTTAAGTGTCATAGAAGCTATCGAAATTGAAATCGTTTTGACAACGATGGCATCAATGGAACTCGATTTTCTAAAAGAGACAACTAACACAAAATGGCAAAAGTCTTCGTGATATCTCATAATCAAGTACTTGACTATCGCTTGAAATTCATTAGGAAGATGTTAGGTACTCCGGCGATTTTACGATGGAAACGGTGGGTGTGGCGAGCTATTCAGTACCTACCTGTGCCTATTTAATTAAAAAACTTTACGTATAGACAATATAAATATGAAAGTGTGTCAAGTGGTTTCTCGCATTAACCTATATTTGGGTATTTTCTTAAACAACAAGAAGATAATGATAAAAGATAATAATTAGCTTTATAATTAAATGAATAGCCGTTGGGAGTAAGTCGTAATATGATAGCAACACGTTATTATTTGACGACGCGCTGGCCTAGTTGCTAGTGACCCTGCCTACGAAGCTAGCGGTCCTGGGTTCAAATCCCGGCAAGGGCAGATATTTGTGTGTTGTTCCTGAGTCATGGATGTTTACTATGTATTTAAATATATATTTCTCTATATAAGTATTTATATCTTTGTCTAGTACCCATAGTTCTAAGGGAATTACGATAGGTAATCAAAATCTACGCAGACGAAATAATGAATATAATAAATAGGTAATATGACACCAGTTACTGAGAACGAAACTTCGAAATATCACACGAACTTTAAAATTCGTTCAAACGTAATATTTTCTAAAAAACCTATTAATGACATTCACTGCCACAAACATGCGATCACCAGCAAATGTAACACGCTGGTCGTGTCACCGGGCGTCGAACGCATTTAAAACGCAACCTTTACAATATGGAAGTACAAAGGAGATAAAATCCGATCGCTCGTGAAGGCCGGCGCAGGCGCAAATGTCAGAGGGGCGCGGCAGGTGCGTGCAGGGACGACGCGCACCAACGACTTTAAAAACGTTGGATTGGATTATAGATTATAATGGAACAAGCCGGCAATTGTCAACTTTGGATAGGAATAGTAAAAAAACATTGTAAGTAAGTAAGTAAGTAAAACATTTATTCACAACAATAACACAACAAAAAAAAAGGTAGCAATAAAAATGAAGAAAATGAGACAAGAGAATAGAGATGTGCTAATGTTGCGAAACGGTCCCAACTCAGCATGTGCTGGCTGTGAAGATACATACATAATAAATTGTAAATTAATACAAACAAAACGAAACAAAAGCAAAATAAAAACAAAAACAATAGTCATTGGAACAGGCAGCGCTCAGGTGGCAACCAGAGGAACTAGCTTAGCATTGGACAATGGTTTGGTTTTTGTTTTGCTTTCCAAGTTAGTTCAACAATGGTTAAACTATCTGGAAGCACGATTTAGGTAGGGAAAGGAACCTATAGAAGATATATATTATGTACTATCAGCCCATGGAACTCTGATCCAGCATAGAACTGTTATTAATCACATCGTAAGAATTGTCAAATGAAATGTCACTGTGAGACAGTGCTATGGTTCTATTTGCCGATTGTACTTTCACTCTGTTAACCTGAAGAAGGTAACTGAATCTATTCCCGTTTAAAAAAATTGGATCGTGCTTACTGTGATAAAAGCTACGAATATACCAATCAACTTTCGTCACATTCCTACATCACAATCACAACTATGGACCCGATTGTACTAAAGTTTCTTATTTTAAGACATTGTGTAGATAGCAGATTTAACCAGTGCTATTCCAGAATGTCAAGCTGACCATGTATAAGACCGCCTAAAACTGTGGAACGCCATAAAGAAAAAAGAAGAAGAAGAAGAAGAAGACCGCCTAAAATAAGAAACGTCAGATTCAAATTAACGCTGTCATGGCGCTGTCATATGACAGCAGTGTTGTTAACGAAACCTAAATAAAATTAGGAAGTTTAGAGGTCACTGTAGAATCGGGTCCTATCTACTGCTAACTTCAAAATATTAAGATTTGGTATTGGTACAAACTTTTAAAATCGCAGTCGCACTAAAATCGCGCGTGCGCCGCCACCCAAAGAACAGATGGTGCTCCGAGGATTAGGGTCTGGGTGTGCCGTATGCATTTCATAGACAAAAAAAGGGGCATTCACAATTAAACAGAAGGCAAAATGAACCTCATAACTTTTGAACACAAGGTAGAATTTTGGTATAGTTATTTGATACATACGCTCTTTTTATAACGAGGGTAGTGTAGCATTGTTGCCCATGCGCATACAATCTGTTTACGAATAAAAATACGTGCAGAAGTACGACTTTCGGTACAAGTCGGTATCGCATTCCAAAGCGTATGACGGAATTTCTTGTTTTAGATCACGGAATTGGTAAGTGATTTATTACTAGAACGTTCGTGAAATAACGGAACGTTTCACGTTGTTTAGAATTAACTAGAAGCTTATGAAGTGATTAAAATTATTTTAATTTGAAGTACGGTCAGGAACGTTAATGAGGACCCATTCAAAAAAAATAGGCTTAAAGTCGTCAATGTTATTAAAGATGCCAAATCATTTGTAACTTGTAGGAAACTCAACCTTACTGTTTTAGAATATCAGATTGATTTTGGACCTACTGTGGGTCTCAAATTCTCTTGACTGTACTTAAAATATAGTGCAAAACAAAGTTTCATGTGATAACCTTTTTCTTTACTCAATCTCTCAAGGGTAATATAGAAATAATAGGGGACAATGTCACAAACTGAGTTCTAGGCTTACTATGAGTACTAGACAACGAAGCTAACGAGCAAGCTCGAAGAGATCCCTCTAAGGGATTGGCAAGTTCGCCTTTATAAATCCTTTTTTTTATCTTTATTATTTTTGTTTTTCCTTTAAGATAAAAAAAGATTTAAAAAAAAAATATATATATATACTTACCTAATAATTTACGCAGGTATGAAATACGATTTACAAAATCCATACATATTCACATTCGTGTTGTCTAATTCTTTTTGTCACAAATTTCTGTTTAAAATGCGTTTTTGCAATTTTTGAGTCATCCGAACCACCTTGCCTGAATAAACATAGTCGTCTATTTTTGAAAGGTCAAAATGTCAGAAAACAAGTTACATAATTTGCAATAACAATTTTAAACGCAGCATAATAAAAGGCAACATTGCAGTCTGATTCGGATCAATACCAATCGATTGTTAAGGTCAACTAGATTCAATTAAATAATTGTTATATCGAATCGATTATAGATTGTAACAATTATAGGTTTATAATTTGTTACGAATGGTTAAATTAGATCTAAATGCTGGTCATATTAGCATTCCTTTAGCCATTTAGCCAATTCATTGATTGGCACGTTCATTGATAATTGCCGTCCGTCTAATAACTACCATCCATTAACCTACCGCCAAGCAGCAGTGTTCGCATCGTTGTGTTCCGGTTTGGGGATAAGACAGCCGGTGAAATGACTAGCATAGAGGCATTCCATCTTAGTCCTCAGGGTAGGCAACGCATTTGCAGTCTTGTGAATGCGGATGTCTATGGGTCACAGTATCCACTTACCATCAGGTTTCCTGTGTGCTCGTTTGCCTTCCCATGCCATAAAAAAAAAAAACTATTCAAATTATGATAAGATTGGAATTTATTAAATTTAAATTCATACACGTTTGTAAAACAAGGACGCATATTAATCTTGACATCGTATTAAAAATGTGGTAGCCGGGTTAGAATTGTGTCACTAACTAAGGGAATAAAGGCTGGTAGTACTGTTAGGCGATGGACTTGCAACCTGTCACTAATACACTGGTAAACATCTTAGCCTAATTGTGCAAAATGTGGTTACAGACTTATCAACAAGTTCTTAGAGTTGTTGGTAATTCTGTAGCTCTGCCTACCCCACTCTGGGAATAAAGGTGTGAGTTTATGTATGTATGTATGTGTGTGTGTGTAGTATAAAGGGTGTTTAGAGTTGTTGGTTATTCTACAGCTCTGCCTACTGGGAATGAAGTCGTGAAGGTATGAATGTATGTACCTATATGTAGGTTGGGACAATTTTTTTTGCAAATCAGCTACACTAAAAGCTAGTAAAAATGCAAATATTTCTGGCCTACCCTATATAAAACAAAGTCGCCCCGTCTGTCCGTCTGTATGTACGCTTATATCTTCCAAACTACGGAACGGATTTTAATGCGGTTTACATCAATAGATACATAGATACATACATACATACATTCAATCACGCCTGTTTCCCAGAGGGGTAGGCAGAGACCACTTCTTTCCACTTGCGATCTTGACAAATTTCTTTCGCTTCTTCGACATTCATACATCGAGTCATGCACGCACGTCGGTTTCGGGTACTTAAGAGTAGGTCCTACTCCAGTATTTCTCCGATTTGATTCGAAAAAATCATTAATAGATACAGGGATTTAATAAGGTTTTTGCGTATACATTCTGGTTTATGTATGTGTTACAGATACTCACAAAAAACGAAGTGTAGCGAGGGCGGATCGCTAGTAAATAATAATCTAGAGTTACACGGTAGTGACAGACAGACGGACGGCCGTGGTTATTGCACGAACCATTACGAGACACTTTTGACCCCCTAACATAGGTATCGTAAGATATTTAACCACAATACAATACCGTGTGTTGTGTTGACGAGCTGGCCTAGTTGGTAGTGACCCTGCCTACGAAGCTAGCGGTCCTGGGTTCAAATCCCGGTAAGGTCAGATATTTGTGTGATGAGCGCGAATATTTGTTCCTGAGCTATGCATGTTTACCTATCTATTTAAGTATATATTTCTCTATATAAGTATTTATATCATTGTCTAGTACCATAATACAAGCCTAGAGCTTAGTTTGGGACTAGGTCAATTGGTGTGACATTGTCCCCTGATATTTATTTATTTATTAATAAGTTCTATAAGGGCGTTTTCACTAAAAAGTGTACCCAATTAAGGAACTTTAACTTTGTCAGTTTTGTGACGAAAATTAGCTAAGTATACAGGGTGTTTGGTAGCGGGTTCGACAAACGAAAATGGGAAATACTTGGGTCCAATTGGAACACATTTGCCATAGTGACCCCTATGCTAAAGTTGATAGTTTTTTTTTAATTTATTTTTTTCCGTTTTTTTGAAAATATCCCAAAATTTTACCTTTAAACCTTCTTAATTACACACCTAAGCAGCTGAAACCGCCCATGTTTTTTTTAAATCATGCTCTGATAATGGGTTTATTTTAAAACAAAACCAAAACCCATAGGCAGTGCTTTAAAAAAATAATATGGGCCCTTAAAGCTATGCCAAAATGAGGAAAATAAAATGACATTAAAGTTTCGACAAGTATAAAAAAAAAATCACAAGTCATAGACGATTTCAAATTGATTAAAAAACTTCTCTGGTTAATACTCTTCACAACGATATGCCACTTAAAAGAAAAAAAACAGAAAAAAAAAATTACGCAGTACATTGAAATTTCCTCAGGAAGATTTATTAAAGAAATCACTTATGTAGGTACCACGGTTATGAATATTGGTGAATACGTTAGAGTTAATAATCGCTGGTAAATTACCATTAATAAAAAACATTTTAAGAGTAATAATAAAATTGAAATCCAAACACTTTTTTAAATTTCGATCACAAAATTTAAAAAATTCTTTGAGCTTCACGGGCGTTATTGCGAGCTCGACCATACGCTAAAATAATATCAGCGTACTCTTCATTGGTAAATGGTGTACGTTCACCCATTGTAATGAAAGTTTCAAAAACCAATACAAATCAACGTGTTTTTCTACAAGTCCTTCTATTTGAAAAAAAATTACAATTTGCCGACAAGCTATTTAAGACACAGATTAAAAAGCTAATTTAGCTTAATGTTTTTTTCAAATCAATGTGGCAAATGCGACGAAAATGTACGGAATGTATTCCTGATCAAGTGATCACAAAATTTAAAAAAGTGTTTTGTTTAGCGTATGGTCGAGCTCGCAATAACGCCCGTGAAGCTCAAAGAATTTTTAAAATTTTGTGATCAAAATTTAAAAAAGTGTTTTGTTTTCAATTTTATTATTACTCTTAAAATGTTTTTTATTAATGGTAATTTACCAGCGATTATTAACTCTAACGTATTCACCAATATTCATAACCGTGGTATAAGTGATTTCTTTAATAAATATTCGTGAGGAAATTTCAATGTACTGCGTTTTTTTTTTTTCTGTGTTTTTTCTTTTAAGTGGCATATCGTTGTGAAGAGTATTAACCAGAGAAGTTTTTTAATTAATTTGAAATCGTCTATGACTTGTGATTTTTTTTTTTATACTTGTCGAAACTTTAATGTCATTTTATTTTCCTCATTTTGGCATAGCTTTAAGGGCCCATATTATTTTTTTAAAGCACTGCCTATGGGTTTTGGTTTTGTTTTAAAATAAACCCATTATCAGAGCATGATTTAAAAAAAAAATGGGCGGTTTCAGCTGCTTAGGTGTGTAATTAAGAAGGTTTAAAGGTAAAATTTTGGGATATTTTCAAAAAAACGGAAAAAAATAAATTAAAAAAAAACTATCAACTTTAGCATAGGGGTCACTATGGCAAATGTGTTCCAATTGGACCCAAGTATTTCCCATTTTCGATTGTCGAACCCGCTACCAAACACCCTGTATATTGACGGCCGCAATGTATGGCTAATTTTCGTCACAAAACTGACAAGTACAGTATAAGTTCCTTAATTTCAGTCCTTAATTTGGTACACACTTTTTAGTGAAAACGCCCATAATCCCTTCCTTCTAACCTTATCCTTCAATTACAATATTTAAAGTCAACTATATAATGTTACTCGAACTAGCAAAGTTACCTGGCTTGCCTATATGGTAAAACCTCTGGATTATTTTATCTGCATAACTTAATTATTACAGGTCAATATCACATACATTTTACGATGTTGAATTCATTGATATTGAAAAGTAATGCAAAAAAACATTCATTTATTTTATAACGAATAAAACAAGAATAATTATCGCTTCTTGTAAGTTTAAACATCGAGTTCAGACAGACATACAAAATACACTTTATCGTAATTGTAAGATGAAATAAAACGATGACTTTAACTTCATATAGAGATAACTCGGTAATAAAATAAAAGTAGCTACAACACTTTAACTCTACTAATTACGTAGTAAGCAGTAGTATGAACCAAGTATTTTTTAATCAGTAAAATCTTTAGATACTACTTAAATGATACTTAAATTCTGCTCTATAACGTATCGCAAATGACCATGAAATATTTATTTCAAGGCTCAATGCTTGTATTTAAAGGAATTTCTCTCAATAGAGATTTGACCAATATCCTGACTAACGCCATTCTAGGCAGTGAGAGGGACCGATACATATCTCCGTCCCGTTTACAGATTTTAACACCCCTACGATCATTGGTCGACATTAAAACCGTTGATGAAAAGTCAAAATAGACATTTCCCGCCATTTTGAATTTACAAGCCGAATATATTAAAACGTGTTAATTCCTTTTGTGAAAGCAAAAGATTCTAATCGAATTCTTGTAGCAAAAAAAAACACAATTTGCTTCGCATTTCGAAGTACAAAACGTAGCTACAAAATTCCAGTAACGTGTCGTGAATGTCGTGATTAACGAAAGCGTTCAGTAAACATTGTGAGTTAGCTAATACAATGAAAAAAATAATAACATACAGGCCACCTAAAGGTATGTGGGATCTCAAAAGTACAGTCTTATGACTGCATCCCTAAGGCCGCAATTTGTCAGTGATCCTGCAAAATCGCGTAAGTAACAAATTTATGATACAGCAAAATAAATATATAAATAAATAAATATCAGGGGACAATGTCACACCAATTGACCTAGTCCCAAACTAAGCTCTAGGCTTGTACTATGGGTACTAGACAACGATATAAATACTTATATAGAGAAAAATATACTTAAATAGATAAGTAAACATCCATGACTCAGGAACAAATATTCGCGCTCATCACACAAATATCTGCCCTTACCGGGATTTGAACCCAGGACCGCTAGCTTCGTAGGCAGGGTCACTACCAACTAGGCCAGCGCGTCGTCATAAACCTTACTGTCTTAATAAAAAGGTGCATTGTGCTCCTTATTTAAAATGTTACTTATGCGGTTTTGCACGACGAATTCATTGCTAAACCCTGAGGCTCTGAGTGACAGGGATGGAGCTAGCGTAACACCGAGCTTCGATTTTCAAAATAAGGCCTCTAGTGCCACCGCTGGCGATGAGCGGGAAGCGATTAAATATTTGTATCTCTTTTATTGACACGCGATCTATATTTTTTGTTTCGACAAAGTAGTGGAAAGATTACTGGCAGTCAGTGTGAACAGCCAGCGATCAACTATTAATACACGTGTCTCTTTTATTGACACGGGATCTATATCTTTTGTTCGTTTCTTGAGCGAGAGAATAGTCGACAGCTAATCACTCCTCTCCCTTGGAGGTACCAGTGCCTGAAGACTAAAAAGGAATGCCTCTATGCTAGTTATTTCACCGGTCTTATCTCCACACCGGAACACAATATGAATACTACTGCTTGGCGGTACTTTAAAGGTTAAGATTAACTGTCAAGTAAATAAGAGCTGCAATCCTTTGCTAAAACAGCGTTGTCAACCCTGAGAGGACTAAGATGGAATGTCTCTATTCTACCGTCTCTGTCTCATTTCACCGTTGTCTTATACCGTACCGAGAAACAACACCAATTTTAGCGTACCAACTTAATAGGTATAAAATAATAAGATTTATTACAAACATTGAGTAGGCACTCGGTTTTGAAAGCTATAATACATTATAGTAAATGACATACTTGAAAGAATGCGTATAAATTCCTATGTAATAAAAACAAATCGTTAACCTTGACTTTTAAATAGGGAAAAACTGATAATGTTAACTTTGGTTTACAGAAAAAGAAACCAAGTTTCTTTAAATCAAGGTGCATTTTCGTGTATCGATCCTCGCATCCAATACGACTCTGAAATACACAGTGAATCACTTCAAGTTTGCGGTGTTTGTGTGTAGTGGTAGATTCAAGAAAATAATCGTCGCACACGCGAGTGTTTGTCTTAGATTGAATATGTATACAGATGTTGACTGAAAACCAAATCAGTAACTTTATTTAATTATCTAAACGAGAGCTTGTGATAGATTTGTAGGAAATAGTAAACGATGACGTCACATTATTGTAAAAAAACATTGACTGTATTAGTTTCTTATACTTACTTAAATAAAAATCACAGTAATTTTCAGATAACACGATGATTTTATTTATTTGTTGTTTAACGGGAGATAAATGGGTGAAATAATATTTTTTAATTATGACTTCGACGTGATTATTCTAAATTAAACTGGTTGTGACATAGGTATGTGTCATAGGCATTGTAGGGTTAATTACAAATATGTACCTACATACATACATACATTAAATCACGCCTGTTTCCCAGAGGGGTAGGCAGATACCACTTCTTTCCACTTGCTACGATCTTGACAAATTTCTTTCGCTTCTTCAACATTCATACGTCGATTCATGCACGCACGTCGGTTTCGGGTACTTAAGATTCGGCCCTATTCCAGTATTTCTCCGATTTGATTCGAAAAAGTACGCCTAGGGCGGCCCCTTCCGACCCTTCCAATCACTTTCGATCTGTATATCATCAATCTTCCACCTAATAATATGTACCTATGTGTCAATATTACGAAAGTAAAAAAAACCCGCCAAGTGCGAGTCAGACTCGCGCACGACCATTATCTATAAAAAAATCACGTTTGTTATATATGGGACTCGCTTAAATATTTATATTATTCTGTTTTTGTATTTCTTGTTATAGCAGCACCCTAACCCTAAAAATCAATCTAGGGATAGGTAAATTATGTAGTTAATGTACTATAATAATTTGTAGGTAGTAATGTTAGAATTCTTATTCAGTTATTAGTATTACAAAGCTGTATGTTACAAAGCACACGAATGCAAAAGTAAGCCCTCAATGATTTGGCTATAGCACGTTTTTACGCAGCAAATAATGTTAAAGGAAATAAATCGATTTAAATGCAATCGACTAGCGTGTCTGTATTGGATACTTGATCTGCAAAGGTCGGTATCGATTCTTTTTATTGGAACACTTGGATCGAGAAATGTCAGTGCTATTTGTCAGTAAAATCGTGATGAAAGCAATTGATGTAACGGTCTTATTTATAAGATGTATAGGGTGTTCGGATTAGCGGTATTTTTATTTAGACCTGTTCAAGGTTTTTGACGAAGACACTTCAATGGTCAAACTTTATCTATTGATAAGATAACGGAGTAAGATCTCTTGGTCAATCCTAATCGGTTTTATAAATTGCCTACTAACTTTTGCTCGCATAAAACATAGTTAAAATAGTACAATGTTTTAGTTGGTGTTAGTGTATGTGCAATAAACAGATGACGTTGCAAACACAGTTAATTTGTATAAGATTGTCATTTATTCAATTAAAATACAGGTGCAATAGATATTAAAACGATCTATAGGTTTTATTTCCGTTTCACGTCATCTGGCTTTAGGTTAGTTTTTTTTTTAAGTTACTTTTTATTTTCTTTTTCTCAGATTCTTTCTCCCGACTTTACCTTAACCTGAGCGTCTATTCGACATGGTTAATATTATTTTAAGTTGACAATACGATAACGTGCCAAAGGCAATATGGTTTTAACGAATAGAAAAACAGCTCTGATTTTTTTAATCACCTTGCACTATACAGGGTGTTTTAATTTACAAATACATACACATACATACCTTCACGCCTTCATTCCCAGAGTGGGGTAGGCAGAGCTACAGAATTACCAACAACTCTAAAAAACTTGTCATTTACAAATTGTCATTTATAATTTAAAACTAAAGTAACGGTAAGTTGCTTGTCCATCACTACACTGACGCGGCATACTTAAAAGGCACACACCTAATGACACACTATCACTATCATTTATCAATATTCATATCATACTTGTTTCAATAACGTGGGAATCTGCAATCTAGGATACCTCCACAACCACTAAACCTTAAAATTAGCTCACATAAGATCTAAAATCCTTTGGATAGTAGATTAATCGGCAGCATCCTCAATTAGTATCGACGCATTGATTGAGTGCCCCTGGTTTCGATAAGGTGTCAGTTTTGCGTATTAGGTTAGGACAGAAGATAGGTACTTGGTCTGTTTTACTTGGATAATGTCCGGATATATAAGTAGTTAAGACGATCGAAGGTTTTGGGTTAACCCTAAAAAAACAAAATTCAAAATATTTATTCAGTAAATTGGCCACATGCGGGCTCTTTTACACGTCGCGTCGGTAACATGGAGTGAATCTACTAGCGCTTCGGACAAGACCATCATTGCGGAGAAGAACCGCCGCAAGAAACGCTACTTGATGACATGAGATCTAGGTAGTGCAATTTCTTTTGACTCTACCTATATAGAGAACGGAGTAATTTTCCTAATAACTGACTGATAGTAACTTTATAATAAAGTGAGATTTGGGTCAAGTCATGGATCAAAAACACAGCTCATGTTCGTTTTGTTCGTTGCTAACAAATAAAATCTAACCAAATCAATTTTCTCGTAATAGAATATTTAAAAAGAAAGTGTATAAATAATTCACCAAAAACAAACAAGTTAACGGCAAATATGTATTTAATGAAAGTGAAAGTATTTATTCGTAACGCTCCGAAGGTGGCGCTTCTTACTGCAATAACGTAACGTTGAGAATAAACGTTTTTTAACGTTATCTGTGTAAATATTGGTTTTTAAATTAATTCCAAATGTAATTTGGAACGGATCACGGTTTTTTTTTTGTAAAGAAAATGAAGGAAAGGGTTGCCAATGAAAATAAATACAACATAATGTTGTGCAACTTATTTGGTTCTTGCAGTTGCAATTGTAGACCGAGTTATTTGCTGATTGTGACCTGATTGTGAGCTGTCTCCGTCGCCCATAGACGTCACTATTGACAGAGCTATAGCCAAGTCATTGTCTTTCAGGGAAATACTCTTTTACAATAGCACTAGGGAAACACCGAAAGGGAAGTTCATTTCATACTATGTTCAAAGTTGTTATAAAAATGGTCAAACTACAGGACGGTCACAAACTAATTGCAAGTGGATTCGTCGTTATTATAGTAGTTTTAGGTGTTTTGTATTTGGCAAAAATAAAGATAAGCTTTGCATTCAATGTATATATCATAAAAGGGTGTTATTTTTCAAAACGTGTCTTTTAAATGAACTATCAAACGGACAGAACACGACAATGTCCGCAGCCCCTATCACTCAAAAAAGGTGTACAAGTCGACAAAATTGACCACATTTTCATTACTTTTGTGATACAGACAGACATGCCCTGAATATGTTAAGTTTGGTGCTTGTTATAACATTCCCACGCCGTCCCTTATACAGCACGGTTATTTTATAACCTCCCAGGTATCAACGTCAAACAACGGGATAACTATAAGAAGGAAAGGAATTTAATTATTACGAACATAAGCAAAGTGCTAATAAAAACCCTTGATTGGATTACTTCGCGAGATAAAGCAAGTCACGCATTTTTCTGCTAATATGGTTTAGTCGAGCAATAACGTCTAAAGACCACGATAACGTTAAGGTGGGTACAGACTGGTGAAACGTAACATGCAATGTGTCATGAATTCACCGTACACATTGCTGCAATGTATCATGAAAGGTAACACATTTGTACGGTGAATTTTTTCATTGCATGACATATTGCATGTTACGTTTCACCAGTCTGTACCCACCTTTAGTGATACTTCAATACCGGGTAACTAACCACTTCAATGAGTTGCAAAATGTACCTTGGTGATTACGTGCCAAGGTGTATTTCGCACCTTATTTTATTTGCTAGTTACGTTGGTTAGCTTGTCGACTAATTGACCTGAACTTTTCTAAAAGGGGTTCTGAAAAAAATAACATGATTAATAGAGGTTTTTTTTTTAATTCATAATTTACTGAGAAAATCAATAAACTAATTTCTGGTTATGGCTAAAGAGCCTAAACGCCACATGGTCTTTTTTACATCACAGCTTGTGCTAGACATAGAAAAATAAAACGCGGTTACAAACAAAATGACGTTATGCCGACCACTAGTCCAAAAATGGCGGCTAGTAACACTGGTAATGATAACAGGTACCACCTAGTCAGTTTTTTTTTTTGAGTCAAACCTCTATAAGCATGGTTTTTATCAGAACACCTTTTATAAAATAACTATCGTCGTTTCCTTTTTGTTTCTTACGGAGGACATTATAGGTAACTAGTATTAGGACTTTTGGTGGCAAATCGTGGTTTTAGAATCCATGGAGTCGCTATTTCCTATTCATTATAAATATTTATACCACTTTGATTTTGACCTTCAGTAGTTTAATTTTTCAAAATTCATTATTTCATAGAAAGCTGTGAAAGCATTAAAAACAAGTAAATATTAGTAAGTATGGAATAACCCAAGCAAAAATGCATTTAGTTAATTTTTTAAGGACCATACTGAAGGTCAAAATCAAAGTGTTATGTATTATACCTAATTGTTAGAAAACAGAACTCCAAGGATTCTAGAACCAAGAATTGAGAATTGAGAACCACGATATGGTACCAAAAGTAAACGTAGTAAGTAAGTAGTAATAATAACAGTACATTTGTGGACTAGAGCTCTACACATTCAGCTAGTCGTGTCAGTTTTGTATGGAAATCAGAGCGCGTGGCGTTGAATGTGTTAAAGAATTACAATGATTTCAATCAACAAAGCCCCCTCGAATTGCCGTTACACGTTTGCGTCAATGAATTTAAAATTAAATAGTGGGGCGCGACTTCGTGAATTATAATGAAAAGGCTTTAGCAATGATATTTTTGAATCATCATGTCAGCCGAAAGACGTCCACTGCTGGACATAGGCCTCCCCCAAGGCTCTCCACTCAGACCGGTCTTGTGTTTTTCGCATCCACCGCGTTCCCGCGATCCTTACAAGGTCGTCACTCCATCTTATTGGAGGCCTACCTACAGCTCGTCTCCCGGTCCGCAGACGCCACTCAAGAACATTCTGGCCCCATCGGCCATCAGTCCTGCGAGCGATGTGCCCCGCCCACTGCCACTTCAGTTTAGCTATTCTTCGGGCTATGTTCTATCACGCAGAGAAACCCCGAGCATAGCCCTCTCCACAGCCCTCTGAGTGACTTTGAGCTTCCTTATAAGGCCCATTTTTGAATATTATCTGATAATAACACTGGTAGTTGTTGAAAAAAATAACGACCATAGAGTCATAGAATTGAGAGGAAATTACCAACACTTTCCGGTGAATAATTGTATACGTTGCGTGTCTCAATATAACCTAGATGGGCTTAGTAATCTTAAAGTACTTACAGCTTTAGAGTATCCACTGCCGGCGCTGCCATCGGAAGAGTTACTCAACCTCCTCTCGCTGTTGGACGCCGGCGGCGACCAAGTAGAGCCACTGTCAGACGGCATTGTCACTCCTAACGACTGTTCACATCATAAACCAAGTAACTTGATCACACACAACACTAGCACATCACTACGCGTTTACCTGCAACAAAATAACGTTTTATAAGTAACGATTCCAAACAAAAACTTTTTATTGGCAATGAAAAAACGTTTTTTGTGTAATAAAAGTAAGTGGTTGTAAAAATTCCACGAGCCTCGGTGCATTACTCTGCGCGTTTTGAGATGCGCTATTTTTAAAAGATAATTTGTTGGTTTATTGAACGCCATAAACAACCAGGTACCTACTTACGCTCGAACACGATTGCTTCTAAAATAAAACTATTTGTGCGTCGAAACTATAAAATCTTATTTAAATACAAAATACCACGCCAGTAAAAACCTTTGCACAATCTTAAAACAAAGGCTTCAAACATCTGATTTGACACAGATGATAAAATCTAACACGTTTTACAAACCGCTCAAAATTAAGAATCGAATCGACACAAACCGGCTGTTGAATAGCTAATTCGTATAAAAATAACATGAAACTAAACGCATCCTGTATGTGCATTTGTGGAGACTGGAGACGCAGGTAAAAATCGCTAGCGTACCTATAGTCCTTTTACTTTTTTAAAAGGTAATTAAACCTTGAAATCGACGGAAAAACACCACTTTGAAAGCAAGAAACAATGCCACCTCTTTACTTAAACAACACAATCTCGAGATATTAAACGCAAAGATAACTGGCCACTTATAATTCTCGACAACTAAAAACCTTTAGTTTCAGAAATATTGCACGACACTTACACAGTTAGAAACAATAGCTAGGGCACTTCAAGTTAATGTAATCCTGGCAAATATAAAAGGTGATTACCGGGTTATTTCACTTTTGTCACTGCGACGTTCACAATAAGTCGGTTATTTCACGAAGATACAGCCGCTTTTGTGGCGTGCGTTCGGCAGCGCGGTTCGCGCGAGACTGGCTAGATAACAATTCTACTTAAATCAATCGGGTTATGTATACGTTTTGCAATCGTGTTTTTATTATTGTTTTTTTCGTTACGTCAAATGTGTAAAACTTTTTGTATCGTGTTAGGCGACTTAAAAATGGGCGATTGATATTTTGTAATCTAAAATATTGTCTTAGTCGACGGTAAAAAAGTGCAACAGGCGGAAGTGAAGCGTTTTTCAATGTCAATAGCTTTTTTGCATGTTCTGTAGTTTACGATAATGTAGAGTATGCTGAGATGCTTCGACTTTTCCATAAAAAGAGTGAATGTTTCTATTTTTTTCATCACCCTGTTATATTGAGTGACAAGGCGTTTTTCCTATCTTGAGTTGAGTGATACAGACTACTACGCCTTTGGCTTTAATTAATCAATGATATTTTCTTTCTACCCGTGTGGTTGCCGGGTTAGAATAGTTCCACTCCATGTCTTCCCGTGGATGTCGTAAGAGGCGACTAAGGGAATAAAGGCTTGTAGTACTGTTAGGCGATGGGCTTGCAACCTGTCACTAATACGCTGGTAAACATCTTAGCCTAATTGTGCAAAATGTGGTTACAGAATCATCAACAAGTTTATAGAGTTGTAGGTAATTCTGTAGCTCTGCCTACCCCTCCCCGGGAACGAAGGCGTGAGTTTATGTATGTATGTATGACATGTATGTATGTATTTCCTTTCTCTTACGATTATCGCGTATTACAAACTAAACTACCTTTCAGCCAACTTGCTAGGCAATTAATAACAAACCCGGCTTATAATCGACAACACGAATGCATACATAACATACATCGTAATTAACTTACACCGATAATACTAATTACTTCTAGTACTAAGAGTACTAATGAAGTTAATCGGGATGTCTACTGACGGGGGCTTATTCTACATTGTCTCTACCAGTATAGCTTTTAGTAGATAGTAATAGCGCCCGAGTTTTAAACAAATACGTGTCGTGTAAACGCACATCACACATGGACTTATAATACCTACTTATGCCATTCAAAAGGCTATCAGTCAATCAAAAATCTTAAGAAACTTTGAAATAAGCCCACTCTTTATATTTTTGGTATTGAGGGAGTTTCATTTCGTTGTTAGTAAGTTATTATTGATGGAAAACAACTGTTAACTATCTCTAGTTAACTACATTTTTAATGGCAAGCATTTTTTAATGTAAAATACTAGGCACTAATGTTAAAATAATATGCTTTGTATTCCTAACAGTCTTATTATTCCTATACCCTGGGTCTGTTTCACAATCGCCAGATTTGGACCAACAATAAAATTAGCCTCTTTTGTTATGTAAATGTAAAGCAAATAGCTAGGTACTTTTTGAATTTGAATTTGAAACCAACTTTTTTATTTTAAGTTTTTATAAAGTTTCTAAACTTCTTGAAGTTTGCGTTTTTGGCGAAGGTCGTTACAGCATGCAGGGATTTACGATAAGGACTAGCACGACCCATCTCCTTGTGCAGAGAAATGCATTGTGCAGGGATTATCCACACGGTGGCGAAACTTCGGACAAATCTGGGGACCTAGTGAAAAAGGGTACAAGTCAACTTTACTCGTAATAAAAAGGGTGTATACGTAAACCGAGTATACCAGACTTAAACCCTTTTTTACTTGATCTTCAGAATACTTATACCCTTTCGGACATCGGAATTTTATAAATATTACGTACTAGCTTCTGCCCACGACTTCGTCCGCGTAGAATTAGTTATTTGGCCATTCCATGTTGCGGGGGACTTCGATTATCGTTATTCACTCGGAAAATTCTACATTTTCCAGAATTAATAGTGTGGGCTATGTGTTAATCCAGGGCAAAAGCTAAAAAAAGATGTTTATTCAGTAACACGTCACTTTAAAACGGTAAGATTCTACCAGTGCTTCCCAAGAGGAGACCACTGCTAAAAAGAAACGCAGCAGAAAACGTAACAGTCAGTCATACTTTAACTCTAAACACATTACATATGAATTTAAAGAAATCTTATTAGACGGCTTGGCAGCCATGTTTGTGCAATAAAGACGAGATTAGTTAATCTGTTATGGGCATGAGAGCCACTCGTGTTATCGCATTACAGATAAAGACGTGTGTCGTTATATCTCGTAGCAACGACACAGCGAAAAGTAGAGCGCTTGTTTTGTCTCTGGTTCCCTTCACAATGCGACTGCTCGAACGATGTCAAAGTGACAAGGCACGAAAGTTACTAATTTTTTAGATTAGGTTTTTGGAGGATCCTGCGACATGTAGAAAGAAAGAAAATGAAATTGCAGATACGTTGCCAGTCTTGGAAGAATATGTAGTAGACGGGATCGTATCATAATAATATAGTTCCAAATACATAATTGGACACGATACATTATGGTCGTAATATATAATTGTTTAATTAAGACATGAGTGTGGAGGAAGCGAGGGAAGTGGTATGTATGTACCTATGTATGTTTATTTCTGAAACCGTACACTTTTCAGGATTTTTTAATAGCCTATTATTTAGAACCCATTAGGTTAGGTTAGGTTTATTTTATAACCTGAATTGATTACGGTTTCAGAAAAATCCCAATATAAATTATGATCATTATGTAACATCAAACTAAGGCTGGCTGTCAATACCCAAGTGTTTTAAAAGAGCATAAGTCGACTTAACTCGTAATAAAAAAACCTAAACGGAGTATACCAGACTTAAACCCTTTTTCACTTGATCTCCAGACTTATACCCTTTTTCACTACCCCAGAATTAACGACATGCCTCCCTTACGACTTACTTCCAGAATAATTTTGGATAAGTATATGTATAACCAGTTTCACTTGTTTTATACATCTCTCTAATGAGTGAGAGATCACTAACAAAAGCCCTTTCACATATTCACCATAAAACCGCACAAAAAGCAAGACTGTCCCATTGAATACCGAAACCGCATCCACCCTACAATTGGGACACTTTCTACGCTTACGACATTACAGATAACGACCAAACCGCACATTCGCAACCTTGTTAATACTAGTTTAGGGTTCAAAATGGAGTTGAATTGTGGGTCATTGTTAGACAAAGGGTTCAGGAGAAAACGATGCCCTTATTGGTGGATTTATGTAATTGACATTCGTAGTACAGTTACTAGGTGCAGAGGTTACCGGACGAGAGTTTCAGCGCCGCAGGCTCGATAACGGGTCCATTTTGAATAGAAATCGGTTAGCTTGGGATGGCAGTGTAAGACAAATTAGTAATTTGGTTATAAGTTAAGCGAAATGTGAGCCATTTTTACGTCATTAATGTCAAGTGTAGATTCATTTGTTTTGATGGTGACGTAAAGATCGTAGTAGAAAGGCACCCTGAATAAAATAATTTCATTAGTTATTAAATTACACCCCATCTACCATTGAATGACAAGGTATATCCATGTTATGCAAACTCTGAACACAGCTCATCCCTGCCGAACTTTAATAATTATATAGCTCTGATATTCAAAGAGTGTTTTTAAAATACTCCAACAAACTGTTACCTCAGTTTGGCGAAGGGTTTTGGAAGAAAAAGTGTACAAAATGTGGTGTGTGTGTATATGAGTGTGTGTAAGTGTGTGTGTGTGTGTTTTTTTACTAGAGGAAATAAATTAAAAAAAACTGGTTTATGTAAACTCATATAAAAAATTCATATAAACTAAAGCGAATTGAGGCGCTAATTTAAATTACAAATATATTTAGTGCTAATAAAACAGGGTGTTTTGTGCCACAAAATACCGTCTGCTTTCCTCCTTTCAACATAAACTAAGTAAAATGGCCGTCATACAAACACCTCAGCTACAGAACCAACTCCATTTAAAACATAATTCGTCCTAAGAATCCAAAGGCATTAGGTTCGCAAAGACTCGTCAGTGACCTCTTTCTAACTCTAACGCACATACACGCACACAAGTGCGAGCGAGAGGGAACAAGCAAAAAGCGCGTAACGGTACGCGCACGCGCATCTGACCATCATGGCCGTCGTTGACGGGTTTTTTTTATAATCAGCTCTTTTAGTGCTTAGAATGGGTTCCTTGAAACCGTTGGATCTGATCACAATAACTGCGAAGCTGTTTTACCGGTATTTTAAGATTTAAGCTTGGCTTGGTGTAATGGCGGTAGTGGATAGTGTGGATGCGATAAGAGGGGTAAATTTTAACTATAACTATTACATACATTAAATCACGCCGGCTATCCCAGAGGGGTAGCCTAGCCACAGACCACTTCTTTCGATCCTGACAAATCTCTTTCGCTTCTTCCACATTCATACATCGAGTGCACGCACGTCGGTTTCGGGTACTTAAGATTCCGCCCTTTTCCAGTATTTCTCGGATTTGAGTCGAAAAAGTACGCCTAGGGCGGCCCCTTCCGACCCTTCCACTCCCTTTTGTCCATCCTTTCCAAATGACCCAACCATCGTAGCATGCCCTTTTCAATCTTAGTCACTACATCGTCTTTTCGTCCACATTTATTTTTGATCTTTTAACCCTTAAATTGGCAACGTATCTAATAATGCACATACCATAATGTTCACTTTTTGTATTTTTTGGTTACTATATTTTTTATGCTGATTTCAAATTAAATAGGGTTTGAATTCACGACTTTTTTTATTTTTGCCAATTTAAGGGTTAATTCCTTACTCTTATTGTTAAAACCCCCGATATTATGATGCTCCTTCTTTCAGATCTGATATTTCTGAAACGCCCCGATGGATTTTGATGAAACTTAGCTAAGAACCACCGCTAGAAAACCTGCTCTCAAATTTAAAACGCATATAAACCGGCTAATCCGTTTTTGACCTACGGTGCCACATGCAAAGACACAGACAGACACGCACAAATAGTTGTCAAACTTATAACATCCCTCTTTTTAAGTCGGGGGTTTACAAAACGTCAAGATTTAAATTTGGAATTGATGATATTTAAGTATTCTGGCGGGTGCGCCAAAGTTGAACTAAATTTTTAATGTCGATTATCGCAATATCGAAAATTTTGTACCTAAAAATTTACATCCTAATAATCACTACTCATAACTACTCTGTTCCTAATGTTCTGAATGACTAATGATTCAACTTTATAATGTCCGTTGCAATAAACATCTATCATACTACTATTTGTTTTCCTATATTTTCTCAACATAACCTTCTTTTACACTATTATTCATCATCATATCTTTTTTATGTAGATTCGTTTTTATTCATAAAAATACCTAACCGATAGGCATGATAGGTTAGGTTAGGTTAGAGTTGTGTCAAGGCGCGAAGCGCCAGAACTACGCGGAATAGGAGCTCCGCACAGCGGAGCTCCGTCGACTTGTTCGTACACTTCTTTTCAAATTACCAAAAAAAGGAAAAAATAGCCCGAAACATATTAGAAATCTATAAAAAGACACCAATTTATTACCTGTACATTATCTGAGCAAATTGAAATATTGAATGATTTTTAAAACGGCACTACTTATTATTATTATGAGTAATAATATTATAAAAAAAAACTTTATGATGAAGAATGTCATGAAAAAAAAAAGTAGGAGTTTAGATAAAGTTTCAACAGTGATGTTATTAACTAAAATTTTCGGAAAACTGAGTGTTATGGACTACGTTAATAGTAAAAAAAAATGTAGCAACGAAAACTTTAGCAAACAAAACTTTAGGAACAATGATCATTAGCAGTACAAATCGTTAGGAAAATCAATTTCGGGTAATGAACTTTAGCAAACCCAATATGGACCCATTCTGGCCAATAAATCCGAACTGGGGGGTTATTATGAGTAATTATGACATTACAGCAGTAAATAAAAGGACAGAGTTATTGCAATTATATAGCTCTGTCCTTTTCTCTCAGCGTAAACTGAACTCCATAGTTAGGTTTGTAATTATGCCCCTCTGTTCTTGTATGGAGCTTCAATTATTTGTTGTTATAGCGGGAACGGGACCCTATTACTAACTAAGCCTTCGCTGGCTGTCCATCTGTCTGCTGAACAGTAATAGGACAGTTGAATTTTTCTGTATTTATTTCTATTGGCGTTACCCGTTGCTATGACCATAAAAAATATAAATAATACAAAGTTAGGAGCTAAAGGGCCAAACAAAAGACCAACAAAAGACGAGATTTTTTCGCAATTTTTTGCCTGACCGTAACAATCTTTTATAAATAGCAACACTTAGAATTTTCATAGTATTTTTTGTTAATTTTTAAAGAGAATGAAATGCCCCATACAAGAAACGTTTCCTCGATCTTAAATTGTGAGTTGGTAAGAAACGGAACGGTGGCAAGCTGTCAGTCGGTGTGGAAGCATCCATCTTACAGCGACGTCTCCCGAGCGTTGCCGGTGCGTTGCGTCGACGCAACGCTGCGTTTTCAACCTGTTTGTTACCTGTTTACTGTTATCCGTCTTTTTGTTTAATTTAGATTAGTTTTTAAGTCAGGGTCCCTCTGAAAATCGCGCCGCAGTTTTCCAGCAATGCTGAGAGGGTCCCTGTTCAACGTACCAAGTTAATGTCTTCTTTCCACTTTATATTTTTCTACTGTATTTTTGTGTGTATTGAATGAATATTTTCTTTTCTATTCTATTATATTCTAATATTGTAGAACAACGTAGCGGCTACGACGCAGCGCACCGACAACGCCCGTGTGGCACCTCTCTTAGGACCTGTTCTTTGATCAGTAGTTAAAATACTAACTGTAACGAATGGTTAAATCTTAATGAAATGCGTGTTGGTTGGCAATGCACTTGCAATCCATTCATCATCATCATCATCATGTCGGCCGAAAGACGTCCACTGCTGGACATAGGCCTCCCCAAGGCTCTCAGACCGGTCTTGTGCTTTTCACATCCACCGCGTTCCCGCGATCTTCACAAGGTATCACTCCATCTTGTTGCAATCCATTGATCAGAGACAATTTGATGTGTGGTGGCTTGTGTGCTCGTTCCCCTTATCCATACGATACAAAAAAACATATTGAAGGCTTTAGTCAGTTTTAAATAACGCTGATGCGTCTCTCAAAACAATCCTACCTGTTCTCCAACATTTTCTAGTAAATGTATGATATAAGTCCTTTTCTAAAAGTGAAAAGTTTGTCTAGCCGTTTCCCTCCCCCCCTCTCAATTAGCTAAGCAAAGGTTTGCGTAACTTAATATAGTCACTTTCAGTACTTGTAGCTTTGGTAGATCTATGGGCTGCTGTTTATTTGCAGTAAATACATCGGAGCATCTCAGACCAAAGAGATATCGCTTTTGACTGACGACGAGCTCTTATTGCGTCGCTTATAATAAAACTCTCACCTCGGTCGATATCTTTAACACGTCTAGAAACCAATAAATTAAGAAATCTCTATTAGTGATTCCTGAGGATCAATGGTAAAGTTCTAGCTATTTGACAATTCATTTGTGCGTGTTGTATTGGTTGTGCGTGACCTTCATCTACTTCGTTGGTAGTATCTTATTGTTTTGTTAGTACTATCTTTTTTTTTTTCTTTTTTTTTCTCCCTACTGCTGAATGTGCTGATGTGATGAGTGTAAGGTGATAAGTAGGTACTACATGTACTTATATAATCTGGATTATATGTATAGAGCAATCTTGTATAATCATGTCTTAGTGGAAACTGTTGAGGAGTAGGACGCATGTTTTGTTTAAGGTCTAGAAAGTAAGTTTTTTATGTACGTTTTACTCTGTTTGTTTTCCAAATAAAAACATAAAACATAAAAAATATTTACTGGTCGGTAATAGCGGCGGCAGTGTTAAAAACAATACAATATAGGGAGTGGAACGCTCTCCCTGCGTCTGTATTCCCGGAATCATATGAAGGGTCCACGGAAAAATCATGTCTAGTCACATTAGTAACTTTTCGAGATATCGCGATTTGAAAGTTAGGAACCACGTCATTTTGTACGTAATTTTCGTGTAGACGTCTGTTTAAGAGTGAAAATATACAAGTTACATGAAGATTTATATCTGAATTTAAGTGGTAGGTAATAGTTCATTTTGTCCTCTACATTTTGAGATTCAAAACTCATTTTCAAAAAAAAGTGACTAGACATGTTCTTTCCGTGGACCCTTCATATAACCTTGGTGTTTTCAAGGCAAGAGTGAATAGGCATTTTCTGGGTAAGCGTGTACCACCTTCGACCTCGTCGTCACTTAACATCATTTGAGATTAAGGTCAAACGCAAACGCATTATGGATAAAAATAAAAATAAAAATGACAAAAGTCATATTGTCTTTTCCGAGTAGAAGAGAACCCTTGATTCCTTGTTAAGTTGGCTTTACCACTACATACAGACATTATATGTTCTGGTAGTTTTTCTGCATCACTCGTACATAATCTAGAATTTAATATACATAGAAAATCCTTTTCAATTACTATATCTATTGATGAAAACCGTAGTTTGAAAGATCTAAGCGTACATACAGACGGACAGACTGTTTTATATTATGTAAAGATACACACTTTTACTACAGAAAATTGGATTAATTTACAATAATTACCGATTTCTATGCGTACGATAATAGCCAGTATTTAATGTCATTAGTACAGTAATGCGGAAGCAAAATCCCTTCACAATTCAAAATGTTCATTCTTAAACACTTAATTGTATATTTTACAAGGAAATTCGCGGCGTGCGGCTAGAATTAAATCATGTATGCAAGCATTTAGCTTGTAGCGTATCATTACCTTTATTAAATGATAATGACTTATTTAAAGGAAATTATGGCTTGATTACACAGAAAAAGATATTTAACGGTAGAAACAATTTGTGAATAAATATAGATGTAATTTCTCTTTAGGGCCACATGCAACAAAATACATAATTTAAAATACTGTTACAAATAAATTGTTTAAATCATCGGTGATACCGTAAAATCGCCTAACAAATTTATGATAGAGCAAAATAAACCTTACTTCCTTATTAAAAAAATGCATTTTGCTCCTTATTTAAAATGTTACTTACGCCGTTATGCAGTTTCACCGACGAAATGGTGGTAAGAACCGGCGCATCGATTCATATAATAACAAAAGATATACTTAAAATAAATATTACTGGTATATCTCTAAATTGATAAATGCACTTTTGGTATTAAAAATCAATTGATATAATAACTTTTAAACTAACATATTACAGGTACATAATGAATATTTGACATAAATAAATCTTAGATATAATGTTTATTTAATAAAACGTATTATAAGTATAATCTTACACCATTTTCGTTTAAATCGCAATAAAACTACGTCGGCATCGCCATATTAATTCTAATAAATCCATTAATTATGCAAGAATCTCGTCAATACATGAACCCCAAATAAGTTTCTATATACCAATAACTAGGTTTTTACTCAGTACTAGTAGCTCGCCGCTTTATGTGAGTTATGACAGCCGTACATAAACCAGAATACATAAAAACCTTCCTCTTGAATTACTTCATCTATAGCTGAAAACTGCATTAAAATCCGTTGAGTAATTTAAAAGATCTAAGCGACCAGGCAGCGGAAGCGGCTTCATTTTATACTATATAAAGATTACATTTGAGTAAGATAATGTTTTGCTAATTAATTAATGATGAAGCTTGCGATTACGGGTTCAAATCCTGGGGCAGATATTTGCTTGATCATCATCATCATGTCAGCCGAAAGACGTCCACTGCTGGACATAGGCGTCCCCCAAGGCTCTCCACTCAGTCCGGTCTTGTGCTTTTCGCATCCACCACGTTCCCGCGATCCTTACAAGGTCGTCACTCTATCTTGTTGGAGGCCTACAGCTCGTACAGATATTTGCTTGATGAGCACGAATATTTGTTCCCGAGTCTTGGATGTTTTCTATGTATTTATTTCTCTATTTAAGCAAGTTTATCAGTATCTAGAACTCGTTGTACCTAGAAATTTAGTTTAGTTTGTGACTAGGCCAATTTGTTTGACATAGTCCCCTGATATTTATTTTAATAACCAGACTAAGGCTCGATATGACTTCAATCCATATAAAATTTAGGATATTTCTCGTAGTATTTGTCCACGTTATGCCAACACTTTTTACCCGACTACGCTAAAGCCAAAAGGAAGGGTTATGATTTTAGCAGTCAAGTCTAACCTAAGCTACACTGTCAAGAGTGTCAAGTTGTTACGTTAACTCTATCCCTTTTTCTCGATGATGTCTCAAATGATAAGTAAAAGGGATAGGCCATCCAAATTGTCTAATAAAGTGCTACTATAGCAACCAACCAAGATCTCCAGAAAACTAGATTTAGCAGAAAATTGCATTCAGTAGGTAAGTACTTTCTATAAATATTTTTCAGAATATATTTATTAATTTATTGTTGAAACCTAAATCAATAGTTGATTATGTCTTACAAACAGACACACAGTAATAACATTACTAAACAAAAGTAGCGACATAATTGTGTCGGATAGCAACTCTTAAGAAGCCAAATAAAGAAATACCCTACATTCCTAGCAGCTTGAGAAACTCGGTCTTAATTATGCTCGCAAATCTTTGAACCAACTCGCTACGCCAACATTGGTACAATGATGGCGATGGTGTTAACGGGTATTATAAACTTGAAATTCACAGTCTGTGACACTTTTGGTACAAATTTACGAGTAAATAGACAAACCAATTAAAAAAAACGTTATACTTAATAGTTTCGAAGTTAACCAAAGTATTTTTGTTTAACACTGCGCTAGCATAAAAGTTACACAAACTTGCCAACCATAAAGTATTAATTTTATTGGTAGTAAAACGTACACATCATTTTATTCACTAAAAGTACACTATCAATTATAATTTTAAATATAAAACATATTCATTAAAAACAAAAAGTTACCTTATTTATAAACTGAATGTACCTTGACATAATAACGTCCGCATAAAAATTTACAGCTAATTTGCTGCAATCATGTTAATTTAAGGACACTAATTTATTTAAAAAAAAAACTAAAAAATTGGATACTAAAGTCACTGACTAAAGTAAGTTTGAGCCTTAAACTAAGGTTACTAGACAATGATAGTCATAATTATATAAAAAATGCATCAAAGATTCAAAGATTCAAAGAATTTATTTGCTCAGAATACAGTTGTGTAGATGTTACATTATATTTAAATACATTGAAAATATCGAAGACGAAGAACGAATACTCTTGTCCATCAAACTCAGCTTTAATTGATGTAACCACTGGACCCGATTCTACGTCCACAATTCCACATCGCTTAAATAGCCTAAAACGAAATCGTCAAATTATTTGACATAGTTTGGATGAGAGATTTAACCAGTGCTATTCCAGAATGTCAAGCTGACAATGTATAAGACCGCCTAAAATAAGAAGCGTCAGATTCAATTTAGCGCTGTCATGGCGCTGTCATTTCATTTTGACAGCTGCTCATAGAATAGCAAAGTGTTTTAGCGACATCTAAATAAAATTAGGAAGTTTAGAGGCCACTGTAGAATCGGGTCCAGTATCTCTCTTTATTTGCCTCTATTTTTGTCGTACTGCTAACGATTTTTTTAACTTCCACTCTTCGATCAATATCGAATTAAGTTGCACCAAACATTCTCCCAACTTCCCAAACATTCCTTTCATCTAGGCGCGCCAGCATTTCTGCACCTAAAATGGCCGGACCACATGTCGTCTCGGCCGGTATCTGGTATCTGGTATTCGGTACCCAATACTGGTGACGAAACCAGACCCTTGCGACAGATGGCTGCTCAGGATATTGTATAACTAAAGGGTGATCTTAAGCCGATCGTGCGTGAAGATTACTGATGCCGACACGATATGGCGTCAATTTTATATGGGTGTAGATAGGCTGGCATTGAATGCATAGGCGACGTAATAAGTAGGCGGTCAAGTACCTTATCACTTTCACATGTCGAAGATTTTGTATGGCAATTCAAACATGACGTTAAAGCGACAAAGGACATAACTGATCACTTACTTAGGTATTCCTTGCAAAATGGGAAAAGCTGCGCCGCGGCTGATTGAGTATTTAAAATTATTGGATGAGCGTATTAAAAAAAAAAAAAACTGTATTTTTTTTTTAAGTAACTTTTTTTAATGGAATCGAACACAATTGCAGGATCCATAGGAGCGGGGGGGGATAGGGGTCAATCCAAGCTCGTCAGAGCCCCTAATATTAAAGTGCTTTCAATATTATTTTGGTAGCGTGTGACCCACACTGTGACCCCTTACAACTGAATGCTGGATTTGTCCTTGATTTTACCAACGTGAAAACGACAGGTGGCTAACAAGAATTCGATATACATTGCAAAGTCAACAGGTTTCTAGGTCACTGGTATTCATATAAACTACGCCATGTACACTGAATTAATGAAATCGGGAGCAAAGCAACAAGCCATAACCTAACACAGGTTCTGCAAAATCCTAATTTGCAAATTTTGAGGAAAATATTTAAAATAATGAACCTCCTAACAATCTTAACGCAATTAATGCCGTAAACACGATAAAGGATCTATTTCATACTAAAATCGTGGAGCCCCGTATTGAATGTTTTAAACAACGCACAAGCCTTCCTGGAAATATCCTTGAGTTTGGTCTTAAATCCGGCTTGGATAGCGGAGCTACCTGCGGCGTATTGGCCGCCTAACGACCATGCAACAGATGAGTAGTCAGTACGTTATTTCGTTCTAATTACAGCGCTATTTCATTTCAACCTTTCGTTGTGGAGACTAGATAGTATTATGTATTACGCAAACCTTTGCGATTTTCGGCAAATGCCCGGAATGGAATTGACATAAAAGCGATCGATCGTAAGATTACGTTAATCGACATTTTGACAGTTTTCGAAAGGCACGCGTTCGGCATCTTGTCTTGCCCTCAGCACGGCTAGCACATGTTATCCGCGACATGTTTGTCGCTCGCTTTATGATACCTGGCCGCCGAACTGTCTAAACATAAAATAAAGGAAAAACTATATTTATCCAACCTTGATTTCACTTACTAATAACAAATCAATATAGAATATCAAACCAATCGTAACTTTAAATCGTCTTAACGCAATAAATTCAATTGTAATATTCTACTGAAGACGTTAACATCCAAGTAAACCAGTTCAAGCAAATAAAGCCGAAGCCGCAATTGAGAAAACAAATAGCGAATTGAAATTGAACAGAACCATCTAGATACGAAATAAACGCCAGGAATTGCAAGCTGCGATTGAACCGACCTATCATTTAGGAGCATCTCGAAAAAAAAACATTAGCAAAAAGAGCATAGCAGAAGGCCCCGACCTTTGGAATTCTAAGGACGCTGCATTTGAAACTACTCCAATAAACCAAACCGATAAAGTTACAATTGGGATGGTTGATGCTGTTGCTAAAGACGTTTCGGTTGCAGCGAGGAAGAAAGGTGGTACAAAAAAAGAAAAAGAACATCGTAAAGCGGTACACAGACGACCTTGGGTGTAGGCCGCATGCCGACAGTTGTTCCTAAGAGGTACAAAAGCCGGTTCTGTTTTTGTACGGCCAGTGTTTTGATGGATCGATTTTGGGTCCCCTTTAAGAGCTGAATTTTACTGCCAAAAGAGATTCGTTCATTGACATTGAGCGAGAAACTTGAGCCTTAGTTTTAACTGTGCAATGAATATCTCTGTGATGAAAATCTACACTAATGAAAATAAGAGTATGAATAAGAATGTTGTAAATATAAACACGCACAAGATAAGGTATTAATGTTACGATAGTTTTAGCAGGGCTAGGTCATTACATAGTTTACGACGCGCTGGCCTAGTTGGTAGTGACCCTCCTATTAAACTAGCGGTCCTGGGTTCAAATCCCGGTAATGGCAGATATTTGTGTGATGAGCGCGAATATTTGTTCCTGAGTCATGGATGTTTACTATGTTTTTAAGTATATATTTCTGTTTAAAGTATTTATATCGTTTTCTAGTACCCATAATATTAGCCAAGAGCTTAAATTGGGTCTAGGTGGTTGCCGGGTTAGAATAGTGCCACTCCATGTCTTCCCGTGGATGTCGTAAGAGGCGATCAAGGGAATGAAGGCTTATGTACTGTTAGGCGATGGGCTTGCAACCTGTCACTAATACGCTGGTAAACATCTTAGCCTAATTGATCAAAATGTGGTTACAGAATTATCAACAAGTTTTTGGAGTTGTAGGTAATTCTGTAGCTCTGCCTACCCCTTTCTGGGAACGAAGGCGTGACTTTATGTATTTATGTATGTATTTTATTTATTTATGTATGGGTATAGCAATTTTTTTCATGAGCATTCCGTACTTGAACATTGTAGACGTCATATTCTTGTCTCGAGCAATATTTTCCTCCATTGTTTTGAATCACCTGTCAGTAACCTTATTAGAAACATTCTCACGCACCTTATCACCCGTATCCGCGTACATAACTACACAATGAAAGTTGTCTGTGGTATCAATACCTTCGATTTCGGGCCCTTCGGCCCGCCTCCTCGCTGCAGCATCCAGTTTGGCGCGCCTATCTATGCAATTATTAACTTTTACTTTTTTGTTGAATATAATTTTGGTAGAAAGTCCCCGGACGGCGGGGTCCGAACGCACGAGGTGAAATTTTTCACGATCTCTATCTTTCTATGCGTCCGTCGTGTCGCATGTTCGCGGTTGTCATAATAATTTACATTTTAACTTTTATTATGACTTTCTTGTGCCATCTCTATTTTAAACTGGTCGTTGCGAAGCCGGTTAGCAAACTAAAGAACTCTACATGTAACAACATACATGCAAGTTAGTAACATTATTTCTAAGGGAGTTTTAACCAGCTTTACACCAAGTGTGTCGGTTTGGGATTTGGTTTTTGGTCAAAAAGTTGAATATCCTTGGGGATCTAACGATTTAGACAGCTAATTAGCGGTTTAGTCGATAATATTATAGCAGTAATTATTAAGAAGAATCTAACGTAAGTAAAAACAATATAGCTTTTGGAAATTACTAAAGGCACAACTCAGAAACCAAATAAATAATACTAATTCTGTTCCGTGTTAGTTACATAACATGTTTGTTACTAATAAAATAAGTTTTTCTTTCCTTTTTTCAATTATTTAAAAAACTAGTCATCAACATAGCTTATCTTTCGAATACATTACATGAAACAAATTACAATTTGAATAACTTTATTTATAAAAATAACCTTCGAATATAATCTCCGGTTAGCCACGGTCTTCCCCGTAAGCAATCCAATGTGATCTTTAACGGTATTGACTTTTTTACAGTTAAACATGAACCCAGCACTGCTAACCGTACGTTTCAACTTAAAACTATTATAATTGAAGAACTAGAGCATGAACGTTCATTAATATTTCGCATATTGATAACAGTTAAAACTTAATTGCAAAATTACTTAGTAACAGGAAGTGTTAAAGGCATTTTGTTTTCGTTTTATTGGCATTAAAGGTGATTGTAACACGTTACATTATATGTGTGTGGTAGTGGGCGGGGCAAATCGCTCGCAGGACTGATGGCCGATGGGGTCAGAAGGTTCTTGAGTGGGGTCCGCGGACCGGGAGACGCGCTGTAGGTAGGCCTCCAACAAGATGGAGTGACGACCTTGTAAGGACCGCGGGAACGCGGTGGATGCAAAAAGCACAAGACCTGTCTGAGTGGAGAGCCTTGGGGGAGGCCTTTGTCCACCAAGATCAATCCTCTGCTGCTGTCATCCAGCGGTTTCCCGCAACCTTTATCAGATCGTCAGTGCACCTTTTGGAAGGCCGGCCGACACTTCGTCTCCCGGTTCTTGGTCGCCACTCTAGAACTTTCCCACTCCAACGGCCATCAGCTAGTTCTTACCAGTTGCCACAGCAACACCACCTTTTGCTTATATATTTTTTGGTGTTTTTGTGTGTGTCACGAATAAATATGTATACCTTTCTTTGTATTTGTACTTAAGGGTGATAAATAGGATAGCGAATAGCGAAATGTTAGGTATCGTAGGCCAAGATTTATTTTGCGTTCTGTCGAGTTTGGACGGAAAGTAATTTACAGATACGAGAAAGAACCATTTAAACAATTCATCAAAAATTGTTACGCCAGATACGGATTAAAGTGAAAACGATGTATCAATACTATTATTACATTTGCATCATTAAATAATTGTGGTTGATGAATGCAAGAGAGTTAATGAATGGTATAAACATAAGAATATTTTAGAAACATGTTTAATTAAGGTTTAGGTTAAGTTTGTAATGCAATGGATTACTCTGTAAATTACAAATTGATTGAATAAATAATTAAACTATATTCGAAATCACGAAACGTGACTTCTCCGATTACCAGAAAATATACAAAGATACAGATAATTTTCATAACAACACCAATTCCGACATTGACACCGATAAAATTCAAGTAAAGCACAATTATTGAACTGAATAATTTGCGGTTACCAAATGTGTACTGCTGTTTGCAGAAACGACGAAAGAATAAATGTTGACACCAACGACAAAATGCTTTCGGAATAATAATGAACAAATACCACACGTCACATATTTCACAGTGAAAAAAAACACTCGAAGATAAAACGCATTTGGCGCAAAAACGCAAGTTTTTGTAAGTGACCAAGTGTTGCCAAATGTTGAATTTTCGAGACAAAAACAATGAAGAGTGCGGAGTTCAGTTTCAATGAGAAGTTTAGTCAACATCTTATCTTAAAATGTATATATGACATCAACAGTATGTAATATCAAATAATTAACTATCCAAATGTTACCTTTGAATTAATAAATAATACATACATACATACATAAACTCACGCCTTCATTCCCAGAGTGGGGTAGGCAGAGCTAAAGAATTACCAACAAGTCTTAAAACTTCTTGATAATTCTGTAACCACATTTTGCACAAGTAGGCTAAGCTGTTTTCCAGTGTATTAGTGACAGGTGGCAAGCCCATCGCCTAACAGTACCACAAGCCTTTATTCCCTTAGTCGCCTCTTACGACATCCACGGGAAGACATGGAGTGGTACTATTCTAACCCGGCAACCACACGGCTAAATAATAAATAAATAAATATCAGGAGACAATGCCACACCAATTGTCCTAGTCCCAAACTAAGCTCTAGGCTTGTACTATGGGTACTAGACAACGATATAAATACAAAAGTAGAGAAATATATACTTAAATACATAGAAAACATCCATGGCTCAGGAACAAATATATATTAATGAAGGAAAGCTTTCTTTTGTTGGTTTGGTTGGTTTACTAGAAAAAAAAACCGGACAGTGGGAGTCGCACACCGAGGGTTTCGCACATGACATGATTAACTCAATTCAAAATTTGGACTGCCGTATGCTTTTATAAAGAGCATGATATTTTGGGATTTATTAAAAAAAAGTTTTCTGATTTTTCCCTATATATTGGCAGCATAAGAGGGTATTACTTATTATAAATTTTGATTCCCTTGAGTGTCGAAATATACGTTTTTGCGGCATAAACGGCCGTATCTTTTTCTTACGTTAACTTAGACGTTTGATTTTTACAGCTTCAAGGGACTGTAGACCTGAGTATATGGTTTTAATTTCAACTCGATACCTCTACGCGTTTCGGAGATAAAGGGTCTAGGCAGACGGACAGACGAACGACAAGAGATATCGTAAAGTACAACCATAAGCGATGTCTGAAGATAGATAATTTGTATATTCCGTTTAAGGATACGTATACCACTATCTTGGCAAAATTGGAAATCATCCACCATATAAATCTAATTTGGACGAATAATGCAAAACTAGGCCCAGTTAATAAGTCCATTATACCAAAGCCGGAAGAATCAATTGGAAATCAAGCCTTGCAACATTGTAGCAAACAATATGACCCCACTACCCAATAAATAGCCGTAGACAATGGTCTTTAATGAACTGAAACAACTGGAGAATGCTATAGTACAATCGGTGCCCGCTACCGTGTTTAACACACAATTTGTACTTAATATATAGTTCTGGGCTGTGAAAGCGGTGAACAAGCCACATAAGGCGAAGGTGTTGAAATTGTTAATAGCAATTAAACAGTTGCAAGCAGAATGGATGATGACAGAAGCTGTGAAAAAATGTCTTGGGGATAATGCAACTGAATAACTTCACTTGAGAGCCTTATGAATGAATGTGGAGTAGCAACTTATTTATTGAAATACTTTATTGCACAATATTCGAAAACTGTTTAAAAGGCGAAGTTAAGTACAAGGATTCTCTAATAGTCAACCTAAAGGAGAAACAGAAATCAGAAATTATGTAGATGCAGGAATATGACCATCTTTACTCAAACAAACTACAAACTTAAATCTTGTCTGTATCATTAATATTAAAAGCCAATATGGTAAATTATTAAGTAACAATGTTATGTTATGTATGAGTCACGGAGAGCAAAAAGGTTGACGAGATTTTTGGCATAGTTAAACAAGCAGATAGTGGAATATCTTTTTACGGATTCGTACAAAAAATGAAAAAACAGAACCCTTATATGATCGCTCGTGCGTCTCTCTGTATTCATGAAAGAAGACGAAAATCCTCCTTCCCCCTGATTGTTGAAACTACTGAACCTATTTTTTTTAATATACAAAATATAGTTCATTGGTTGTAGATTACAGGAAAAACTTTAAGAATTCTATAAAAAACGTAATAAATAAAAAACTTATGTATGGAACCCTCACCACGCGAGTTCAACTCGCACTTGGCCGGTGTTTTATATTGATTGGATCATGGTCGACACGGCAACAATGAATGACTCTACAACTACAGTCTACAGTCTCTATAAAATGGTTAAATACTTTATATCAACCTTTTAAACTTAGGCTACTTGCTAAATATGAATGTTAATAATACGACCATTGTATCCTTAGTCAAGTACAAATACCAAACCAACAATTGATGGTGTAATTCAGATAATAAAATAACGTGACAATTCAATGACGTGAAATCAGATTAAAAAACCCCACCACCAAAAACCACAGCAACAAAACTTACGGTCTATTTGTCGCTTCGAATCAGACATGTCAAAAACAACACGTGTAAAATCTAAGCAGATATGACAAAATACACCGCTCATGACTGAGATAATGATCGAAAGGGTTGTAAGAGTGAGGCAACAGCTCTCCGGGCATTTTGCCATTGCGACAGTGATACATAAACGGACGCTGAATACAAACGATTGTTTAAAACTTTTGTTGAATATTTCATGGTATCGCCATTCTTGCGGAACCGTTACACAACTTATGGGAATGAATTAATTGTGATCATCAGTCAGTTATAGTCATTAAGTGGATCATGATTGCTCAAATGATTTGCATGAATGATGGGAGCTTACGACATTATCTCGATTTTATTGTTTTCGCGAATGTTAATACAATCAACGATGCAAATTTCGTATCTGTTTCATATATGGAAATTTTAGCGACGATATGTAAGTAGAACATGCCCTTTTGAAGATTAACCTTTGTGCTGAGTTAACGAGCAAAAACGTAATGACTGCGTGCATGGACATTGTAAATGAAGAGCACCAGTCAATCAAAAAAGTACTGGAAGCATTGAGAATGCAAGTGGCACAGTTATTTTGTTTGCTTTATCATTACGGTAGCCGGTGTTGTAACGGACAGTGGCTTTTTGTCAGATTAAATTTGTACAACTCCACAATGCATCATGATTACACGCTGTCAGCCAGTTTAAATTACACCAACCAACTTTGCTCTCGACAAAAACTTTAGCAACCAACAATAGCCCGTATACCTTCGTGATAACTTCATAAAGTTCGGTAATCGAAATGCAGTTACTTAAATTAGATTTGCACAAGTATCTGGGATATAAAAGATTGATCTTGCCAAGTCAGTTATGGTTGATTTTGGTAATTGGTAGGCTACTGTTAATGTGGGTAATGTCAGATAGGCAGAGATACCATTCAAGAAGGTACGAGTAGATAGTGAAATTTTGAAGATACAATGAAGATACAAATTACGATATAAGATGGTCACGAAAGCGAAGTTTTCGAAGTTAATCTTGATGTTACTAATAACTAAAGGTGTCCCAATGATATTGGAGAGAACATGACCAACACTGTTAACAGATTTAAATTCGTGACTGACTTTGCAAGTATCAAAGATCTTACTTATCAAGGTCTACATAAACCAAAAATTCCACAGCCTCCCAAAGGTTATATGGCATAAACCGCGATTAAATCTCACTAATGACGCAGACCATAGCCATAGAGTGAATGTTAATTTTTGCCGCGCAGGTCGTTGACCGTTTGACCATAGACCACGGGTTAACAGAGCGAGACCATAAATTATCAAGACTTGTGATGTTTTAGTTTTTATGCCTCGATGAGTTTTGGCTGTTGGTTTTGCAATTGGAAAAGGATTATAGCAAATTTGACTATCATAACGGAGAATTTGAATAGCAGAACTCCAGTTAAGCTAGGTGTCATTTCACGGTTTTGATCTTTTATATACGGATGCGACTACTGTAGGTATAGGAGTTGTTTTCAAGCAGCTAGGTTTCAAAGTTTGAATAACTTATTCGAAGTTTGCATTTTTGGAATGAGGCACAGATGTTAGATTGACCTATAGGTAAATCTCCAGTCCGCTAATCAGACCACTTTATCTACCAAGGAACTGGTTATCAAGCCCCAATTTAAAAGAATTCGCCATGCGATGTGTATCAAACAGATCCTAAAGATATGCACCAGCCTTGATATTTAGTTTCGAAACTATACTAACACCAAAATACCTGTTGTTTCGCAATACAAACTTAATGATTCCGATGAAATGTATGTAAAAACATCCACAGTCATATCGCCAGACGGCACAGATAAGTTGGTAAATGGAACAAAAAGTCGAATGTCAGCGCAATTTGTTGGTCGTCCGTAATCGGCGTTACAACATTATTGATGTTAGCTATTGATTGAAATATCGAGACATTAGAACTGTCAGTAATAAAATTATGATGGCTAATTCTCATTATTGTTTTTCGCCCACGACTATCCAAACTGACCTACTAGACCTTAGTATCAGTTTCTTTTAGAGAGTGTTAAATATAGCTATAAAAGTACCTTGTCGCTTTAATAACAGATCGCCCAACAACTTGTCTTTCAAGAAGTATTCCGAATGAAGTATTTCACTAGTTGAAAAATACATTTTACTTTGGAAAAGTACTTTGTTGAAAACAGTATTATTATTGTGCAATATTAAGTTATTCCATAGAATGTAATTAACATATTACGTAGCATTCTAACTATTCACTCTTGATAACCTTTAGCGATATCGCTAAACAGAATTAAAATTAATTGATAGTTAAGTTAACAAACAAGAACATAAAACAATCAGCAAGGTCACGACCGCGTCGTTTGTACTTGTGACTAACTACTTAGTATAACTGAGTGTGGCCCATAATTTCGGAAAAGAAAATTTAATTGGTTGCTGATTATTCATAAAAAAAAAATTACGACCTCAATTTTTACAGTCGTGTTTTTCACAGGATCGATTTTCCCTGACGCATTTGCACCATTTCAGATATTCCTACCCGATAAACCTTCCTATTTTGACCTAATTATACATACATACCTTCACGCCTGTAATCCCAAAGTGGGGTAGGCAGAGCTACAGAATTACCTATTATAAGTAGAAAAAATCGCAATTGGGAGAAGTTCGAATAGGATAATATGCGATTAGGAAAAATTAAGATCGGATAAAAATGGGAATAGACATTCTGTAATCAATAAAATTTGATTTTCGGAAATTAAGGGCAATAGGCGGTCCTTACGAAGTGTAGGATTTTTTTCATTTGACACTTTTCTACTACTTACTTCTAACCTTGGTTAGGTCCAAAGAGAGCTTTGATCCTTTATTGAATAGAGCAGGTAGGTAGGACAGGTGCATTTTTTTTACCCTTATTGATGTTTTTATCACAAAATAAATTACTTACCTACTTACTTTCTTCTTTTTTCATAATCTGAGAATGTCCACAGACATAAAAAAAAAAACTCATTTTCGCGTGGCTTCCAGCAGTTATCCTTAGGAGGTAAGGAAATATTTTTGAACGTGTTACCGTGTTCTTTCTTCTTAGAGAAAGAGATGCAGCAGATACGTCACGTAATTCCAAGGTTTTTTTTCTCTAGCTTCAATTGTTTGTTATCTGTGCACTCTCCACAGGATATGAAGCTTCTTGGATATCGCTATACCTTGTTTATACAACATTATCCATACATGTGCAACGTTTTAACTAGATTAGCAACTATGCATAACATTTTCGGTTTACCCTTTTTTCGCCGAAAATTATTTAGTAAATTCTTAACTCGCCAAACTACGTATCCCATATTTTTATTTGGTCAAATTTTTATTTCCCAACTCAACGTTTCGCACTGATATCAATTCCCAACTAATGATTTGATAAATTATTGTTAGACAAATTATTACGTGGGATTTTTTTAAGATGTCAATTATGTTTTCGTCAAATGTATTGATTGGCATACTTTGATTTAGCAACATATTGAATGGCATTATGAAATCTAACCTAGTTTGTTAGAATGCAAGGTTCAATTTGCAGTATGATTTTATTGCATTAAGCGGGTAGGGTAATGCACCGTTCAGCTAAATTAAAAGGGTACTTTTGTTTACATACTTTATGGCTCAAAATAGCAATTCATTCTTGAGTTATCGTTGATAGTTAATGTATTGAGTATTGAGTATTGAGTATTGAGTATCTCTGGGAGCAGTTTCGTTTTACGGGTCATAAAAAAAATAACCTTAACCTACCTATCTCTGGGAGCAGTTTCGGTTTTAGAGTCATAAAAAAAATAACCCTAACCTACCTATCTCTGGGAGCAGTTTCGTTTTTAATCCAATTTATATTTGTTTCAGACAAGTTCAAGCTCAAGGTAACGCAAAAAAGTACGCAGCTGATATGACTTTCAATAAACAAGTAAAATGCTTACTAGCACTCAGTTATTTGCCAGAGGCTGACATAATTATTTGACAATATGTTATTTGCCTTAGCAAATCATTTGCTACACAATTATTTACCATATAAAATTTGACAATATGTTATTTGCCTAAGCAAATCATTTTGCTACACAATTATTTATCACATAAAAATTTGACCTAATAAAATTTTGCAATATAAAAATGTAGCGAAATAAAAAAATTACGAAGTAAAATAATGCCAAGGATTGATTTGCCAAATAAAACTTCGGCGAAAAGTTGATTGCCAAATGAAATTTGACGAAACATAATTCGGCAAAAAGGCAGTACACCAACATTTTCAGTAGACCATCACCGTAAAGCAAACGTTTTTGGTTGGCAAGACTAAAATATATTTGAGAGTCCAAAGTCATAAGTAATAAGTAACGGCTGCAGATGCTGATTTAAAAGGATATATGCTCGAGCCAAGAAAGTAATTTTAGGTTTCAAATTACCATAAAACGCCTGAGATTTATTATTATATATAAGACGTGCCAGCGCAAAGAATAGTTAAAAAATCTGCTAAATGATTAATAAGTTCTCACTTCATCAGATCTGGGGGGGTTATTACGACATCCAGTTCATGTTACAGCGAGCGTAAAGGACAGAGCTATAGGAGTTATATAGATCTGTACTTTTCTCTCACCTTAAACGGTATGCTGAACTGCAAAGGTATGTCATAATAACACCCCAGCTCTTAGACAGCACATATGGCATTGAAATTCTGTTTAAAGGCGTTGCAAATTTAAACCATTTAAGAGGGAGGTTCAAAATTCAAAAAATTAACAGAATAGATTTAGAGATAGCCGACTAGCCGACTGATCGACGCTGGGGCAGTCGAAAAATCTGTAGGTACTCAAAACCACTTCATTCATTAAATTTGAAATATATATTAAGCTACATTAAGCTATATTAAGCTCAATGATCAAAACGGATTAACTTTCAAAGCAATTTTCGTCTCATAAAACCTTTACTTTTCGCAACCTTGCCTCACGACACTATATTAATAGAACAGTGTCATTATAGCCAACGTTATTACACTACATCAACTCGAGGCAGATCCGACCACAACGAAGCTCTTATAACACGTCAGGAGATAAAATTAACTCAAATCTCGCCTTTTAATCGCTAGACTATTACACGTTAAAATCAAAGGGCAAGCATCCATTGATGTTTACAGTGTTAAGTATCAAAAAGCAAACCATTCGATGTATGTACCTGAATATAGTCTATCTATTGAAGTACATAAAGGTCGTTACAAAAGTATATTTTAGAAAAGTCACTGTTACTTATTAGTTTTGTGACAATTCTGAGTTTTGACACATGTCATTTTCCTGCTCAACTACGCATGAATATATTAATTTTTGGTTTTATGTGAGATTTTTTGTTTTATATCATGCTAGGTTAAGTTTATTATTGTATAATATCATTAGGAATATTTAAAAAACGACTGACTGTTGAGTTTCGTGCGGCGTTTCTTCTCAGCAGTGGTCTCTTGCGAAGCGCTGGTAGATTTTTGACGTGTAAAAGTGCCCGTGCGGCCTACTTACTGAATAAACATCTTTTATCTTTTTTTATCTTTTAACGCAGTCACAGATGCACAGTCCAAACTGTGCCGTGTAAAGGCCACTAATATGTGCCCTTACTGGGATTCCAACTCGAATCGCTAATGAAAATAATGTAGTTTGCTAAAACGCCATGTTTCTAAACAACATTGGCCGCAGTTCTTTAATGGTTAGGGGCCCTTAGCCACACCGGTTATCTCAGCAAATATAGCAAACAAGAGATAAGGACAATCTAAACGTTTCGGAATGTGGTAGCGGTAGGCGTGAACTTGTTAAAACTACCAGTGCCACCGACCGAGAGTTGTATGTAGTTTGACTCGAATAGGGGAGCCACGGGCAGTGAATAGGCTTGTCTATTTTAAAACTACCATTCCCAACGATCAACGGTTGTATGTAGTTTGATCACAACACGGGAGCCATGGGCATTCGATGTACTTCTATTGCTGATACAATGTGATAAATATTTTGTCTATTAAGTGAAAGGCCTTATATTTGATTGATTGAATGATTAAATGATACCGACTTTTTTTGACGATATGTTTGCGTAATTGATAGTGAACCTGCCTCCGAAGCTAGCGGTCCTAGGTTCAAATCCCGGTAAGGGCAGATATTTGTGTGATGAGCGAGCTTATTTGTTCCTGAGTCTTGAATATTTTATTTGTATTTAAGGATGTATTTCTCTATATAAGTAAGTTTATATTAGCTTAGTTTGGGACTAGGTTACTGTGTGATTGTTTCTTCCAAAAAATCCCGACGCGACCATGCCGTGTGGTTGCCGGGTTAGAATAGTGCCACTAAGGGAATGAAGGCTTGTAGTACTGTTAGGCGATGGGCTTGCCACCTGTCACTAATATACACTGTTAAACATCTTAGCCTAATTGAGCAAGTTGTGGTTACAGAGTTATCAACAAGTTTTTAGAGTTGTTGGTAATTCTGTAGCTCTGCCTACCCCACTCTGGGAATGAAGGCGTGAAGGTATGTATGTATGTATGTAATCCCGACGCGAAAAGATATGACGCCATTGTACGTCTGTGGCACTGTAGATACCCAAAGGACCGATTCGGATGTATGTTAAATAGAAAGCTAATGTTACTGGGGTAGTTCTAAGCTAGGTTTAATGGTAATCGGTTGAGCCGTTGAAGTGATATTTGTTCTAGAAGTAGGGGTCTCTATTATGTCACGAGACTTTCTTCTTTCTAATAGTTATTGGCTAAACTTAAATAAGGAAGATCATCATCATCATCATCACCATCACCATCATCATCATCATCATCACCATCATCATCATATCAACTGAAAGACGTCCACTGCTTGACATAGGCCTTCCCCGTGCTACTCGCATCCACCCGACTGGAAAGCGAACTGTTGGCTGGCCTTCCACGTGGACCCACGATCTGGTGAAGATCGCGAGAAACCAATGCATGCGAGAATAACGAAGAATATCTAAAGAAATTAATTGAAAAAACTTCCATAATGTCTATGCTAGTTGAAATACGATCTTACCTCACGGTACTAAAACTCATTATTATTTACTCATTATCTTGCGTTTACTTTTTGCTAAAACATTCTTGAGTTCCCGTTGTCGAAACAACAATATGGCTGACCTACGACATTTTAAACGAGTTCTTTGCTACTTGTTTATATGACAAATGTTTGAATAAATGTTGGTTTCAAGTTACAAGTGACTCTGATCAAGCAGCATAGCTCTACTGTATCAAAAAACTAATCAGCTTGAGTAAGGTTTCAACGGAAATAAATATCAGGCGACTATGTCACACAAATTGGCCCAGTCCCAAATTAAGCTATAGTCTTGTACTATGGGACAACAATAATGTACTTATATAGGCAAATAGTACAAATACTTACCAACTCACGATCATAACGTCGATGAAATTGCAAAACCGCGTAAGTAACATTTAAATAGGAAGCAAAATGCTCCTTTTTAATAAGACGGTAATGTTTATTTTGCTCTATCATAAATTTGTTAGTTTTGCAGTATCACCGACGGTAACTCAAATATTAGTAATTACCAGAATACTCATGAACAAGTATGACATGAATTAGAACTTAATTTGGAACTCTTAGATGCTATGTATTCAACGTATAATATTTCAAAAATAATAATTGCATAAGCAACTCTAAGGTTTTTGCTAATCTATTATAACCCGAACGAATTTGGAAGGTGTAGGTAGTCTACTTGATTAATGACGAAACATCAAACTGTAATCTGTAAGTGTTATGGTGTTTTTGTTTTAATTTGTGGTTTGCATGGGAACTTTTTAATAGACTATGACCAGGAAAAGACGCATCATTGTTTTTGATACTCGTATCAGGTTTAAGGCAAATGAGTTAACTGATTTTCTCTTTCGCAGCAAAGTAAAGAATTAATTAATTAGTTTAATCTTCACAGCTCAAAATCGCGACACCATGTATAAGACAGATCAGTGACCCTAGACAAGATGCGTGGCGAGATCGTTATCGCTATCGAAAATGTATAGGATTGACGTAAGCTGCCAGAGGGTCGTGTCAGGCGCTCATGTCAGTTCCATACACTTTGATAGTTTTAGAAAATCGTTTTCGATAGCGTTAAGGACCTCTACTATAGACCTCGGGTGGGAAAACAAGCCCTTTTCTTACGTAAAGTCCATACCAACGGACTTGTCTTATTTACTAAACACTTTTATAACCTCAATATAGTTTTTCGCTAAAACTGCCGTTTTTTAGTGAATAAAGCAACCAGAGACCACATTTTGCACACTATTTTCTTGATTATACATCATGGACGGTATTTTTTAAGACAAAATTGTAATTTTAGGTGAAAAGGGATTTTGAGGTTATAAAAGTATTTACTAAATAAGTCAAGTTAGTTGGTATGGAGTATAGTAACGGGTCACCGAATCGACGAGTTTATTTTGCAAAGCTGTTAGAGTCCGAGAGAGTAGGTATCAATGGCTGACATTAATGACCCCAAACTATATTTTTCTGTAATTAACCTCAAAATATACCTTTCCTAATTAATGTTATATCCTACATCAGTAAAGTAGTTTATAATTGAAAATCAATTGACTCCTGCCGACCCAAGTAAAGGTTATCAGCGGGCAAAGCCGCGGGCGAACATGCTCTTGCGCAACGTCAATTTGTTGCACGAACTGTTTGATAACGGTCTTGGTACTTGAAAGAGCTCAATACTGTTGCTAATGTTCTTGGTACTTGAAATAAAGGGTACTTTATACGGTTTTACAAATAGATCAACGTAGCTTTGTGCGTGAGTTTAGAAATATTCATTTTTTAACCCCCAACACAGACATAGGGATGTTATAGCTTTATTTGTGTATCGGTGTGTCGGAGGTGCTGTAGCTCCCAAACGGTAGGGTCAATTTGGCCGCGGTTTTTTTAAATGAAAAACTTGTTTAACTAGGGTGGTTCTTATCTAGGTTTGATTAAAATCGGTTCGTCCGGTCAGGAGTTATAAGCAGTGATCGGAATTAGGTGAGCCAAAATACCTATTCTTCACAAGAGTACATAATATAGGTAGAGTGGTTACAACTGGGTAGAAAAAAACATTTATTCTTGAATACCGGGTATTCGATATTCATCCGGGTATTACTCGTAATTTTAAACATCCATGTTTTTACTTAAAGTACGGGATGAAGTATGTTAATCTAAAAGTTGTAACTAGTTCTAGTGGTTTTTAAAACTTCAAAGGGGTCAGTTCAGTGTTCAGTGTAAATATTACATCTTTCGATATGTTTCGTCCTTGGGTAAAATCACCTACCACTGTGCCATGTGAAAATAATAAAGACAATAATTATACCACACACTTTTTCCTTCTTTCCTTGTAAACCTTATGTCTAGCCCTTTTTACTACAAACTAACATAAAAGACCCCGTACTTAACAGTACCTAAAAACGACTACGTACCGAATAATACCCGGTTCCTATACAAGAAAAAAAAACTGCCCGGTAGTTATTACTCTATATTATGCCCTCTTGCGAAGAATAGGTATTTTGGCTCACCTAATTCCGATCACTGGTAAGCTTTAAAAGTAAGATCGCAATTATTTATGTCATGGTAAGAACTTTGTAAACTGTCCCTTTCAGTTAAACACATCTCTTTGGTAATCGGCCACTTCATAAAATCCGCATTACACTATGTATTGTTTTGGACCTAGGTATATTGTATGTAGGTATGTGTTTTAGTATGTATGTATGGTTGTTCCTGTTCCCTTAGAGAGGCTCGATTTCGACCTACCAGGTATCGTTAGAAAGATATTGTCTTATCGTTGCTAGTGTCACTGGATAAAAATAAGTCACTAGGGTCAGCTGTCAGTAGAACAATCTCCCAACAGCTGATCTAGTCCCAAACTAAACTGTAGGCAACGAATCGAACCTGAGCCCGCTACAGGGTAGTCGGCCATAAGCGTCATCGTAATAAAAAAATGCTGAAATGGCGGTTTTATTAACATGAGTGGATAGTAGACGAGACGACATTATAAAGAGTCGTTTATATACCGAAAAGACGGACAAACATCGGGGTCATCAATGTAGGAGGACGATCACGTCAGGGTCACCAATGTAGTAGGATGATCACGTGGGGGTCACCAATGTAGGAAGAGAGGACAATAGAGAGAACTCTCTCCAGGCGGGTGTTATGCCTGGGGACCGAAGTCCGTTGGGATGAAGTTGGAAGTGATATATATGTCAACCGGCTGTCGAAACTTTGTTAGCGCGATGTAGAACCCTTAGTTCCGCTGTCTGACGCTGGTGGCGCTAGGGAGTTGGTTGATACAAGTTTCCGTTAGATGACGCTAGGTCCCCACAATACATATTATCCAGTAACATAGAACCGCTCCCGAGGGAATTGCGACAAGATTTTTACCCGGATGGAGTAGCGGGCTAAAAGCTACAAAAGCAATAAATATGTAACGATGTTCATAGGGCAACGTACGCTTTCAACAAACATACAGACAATCGATTACGCATGTACTCGAAATGTTATGCGTTGTGAAATTACGCGAATAAAATAGAGATTTACGACCGCCATTGTACTGCGCGTGCGTTCAGGAAATTGGAGGGTTCCGCGCATGTAATTACATACCAACTGTTTACATTACCAACAGGTATGTCACACGAACGCATTGATCAAAAAGCAACCATGTAACACAATGTTAAGGTTCACATTTGAAAGCATGGTTATTGGACATATGATAGTTTGTGTGATGTAGTGAAAGCTCGATATTTGATGACTATTGTTGTTGAGCAATACATAACACGTACCGACCACAGAGTACCGACCATAATGATATGTTTACGTATCTGTCACGTAAGAGTAAACATTTGCGCACGATTAGATCTGAACGAGATATGTAACATCGCAATACATAAAGTAAATAAACATCAGGGGACTATCTTACATCTAGTCTTTACCTAGGGTACCGATAACGTCAATACAGTACGATAGCTGTTAGGTGCTTCAGGTTTGTACTTTTCTCTAACTCGCTCCCACACGCGTATATTAAGAGCGAGTGAGAGGGAAGTACAAACCCGAAGCACCTTCTATGAGCGCTCACAGAATGTACTTACTTATATAGATAAACAAATACGACATTATTAAGAAACTTCAAAGATTTAGGATCCATCACGCATATAACACAAAAAATCGGGAATTAAACCCGGGAAAGCTAGTTTAACTAACTATGAAGTAAAAGTTATTAGTGACTTTTACTTCATAGTTTAATGCTTAGCTAAACCATTTATAAATGTATAATCTTCAAATTGACTAGATCATTAGTATAATATATGATTTTAAGACAAACACATAGTACCATGAATTCTTACTTAGAAATCAATATTTATCCAAAAAAGGTTCACAATGAATGCGCCCGTGATGTCACCGCGCGTCCTCATTGGCCCGCTGCACCGGGCGGCACAGTACTTCTCAAACAAGCAGAGGTACGCAACCATTGTCACCGGTCACGGCTCCTGCACTAACCAGCCGCTGTGACGAGAATTTGATATGCTATTGTCACACTGGAGGTCGGCTGGGTCGTTTTTAACATAGATTCCGGTTGCGTATTTAATTATTGAAATTTTCAGCCGTGAAATAGTATTTTTCCTTTACTTGATAACTGCGAAATTATTACACTAACGTTTTGTCGGCCTAGATTACACTCTATTCATCCTTGGGTACTTGCTGTGATAAGTAAGATTGCAATTACGTTCTAAATTTCCACTGAAAATACAACAATCAAACAAGATCATAGTAGCATAATCGGTAATGCGCCTGCACAGGCTGTCGGGTAGCCTGAGATGTCAGTTCGAGTCCAACTTATGACTCACAATTATTTTGTTTGCTATAATATAATCTACATATATTATAATAAAGATTGACTAATCGGACTTTGTGCAAATTGTGGTTACAGAGTTATCAACAAGTTTTTAGAGTTGTTGGTAATTCTGTAGCTCTGCCTACCCCACTCTGGAAATGAAGGCGTGAAGCTATGTATGTATGTATGTATGTAATCGGACTTTACCCTGAATCCTTGAGTCAACATTTTTTATTGAGTAGGTTCTCCGACTATGCACTAACGAGGGATTAATAGCGGGAGACCTTTAGTTATTTAATTTAAATCTAATTGCCGATTGCCCAACAAACGCAACAACTTGCGTCTACGACGGCATATCGGTACTGACTCAGGAAGGATACTCCACCAACTTATTGCCAAACCAAATTTAAGTTAAGAAATGATGTGGGCTAACTTGGTCTTTCGTTGCGTACTGAAACAGCTCTAACCCTAAAATAAACATTTTATAATCTAGCTCAATAAAACTGTCTTTCTAGTCTCTCCATAAACGTACCCGAGAGGTTATTCCGTATTAATATGGTCTTTTAGTTAGTTAAAGATGAAGATAAGTCGTCGTCAAGCCCTTGAGGGTCAAATATTATGGCCACCGGCTTTCGCTTTTATAGACTCATTCTACAACATCAATGGTTATTAAAAGATACTATGTTGATATCTAAACTATTTGCATACCGGATTCTCACACTCGGAAGTATAAATTCGAAAGATGTTTTGATAGTTAATAGTAAATATTGATGTCTGTGATTAAAAATAAATGTTTAGGTACTATTATATTTGTCAAAATGACTAAGTATCGGCGAATATTGTGTTTTGTTAAAGATAAGATAAAGATAATTCAGTAAGTAGGCCGCACGGGCACTTTTACATGTCAAGAATCTACCAGCGCCAGCGCTTCACAAGAGGAGACCACTGCTGAGAAGAAACGCCGCAAGAAACTCAGCAGTCAGTCATTTTTTTAAAATATTTAATATTACAATAATACTACTTAGTCTAGCATTATATAAATCTAACTAGAGTGTTCTAAATTTAACTAGAGGATGACCGCCACTTCGTTTGCGTTTGCTTCGTTCACTTATGTACCCAAGGAATAATTTTTCCTCCCTATTACAACTCTCTAGGTTTACCGGTTTAAGCTGTGCGTTGTCTGTCTGTCTGTCAGTTAATCCAACAAACGTGAGTTCAACATGTAGTACAGATCAAGATCACATATCACGGTTTGATGACTCTGCTTATAAGGCATCACGTTGTCGCATTTACAAAACAAAACGCACCTATTAACAAAATAACGATAAGATATTCCAATTACAAAATGTATAGGATTGACGTAGGCGTAAGCCATTTATGTCAATTCTCTGTCAAAATGTCAAAATCTAAGCGCCCTGGTCAGAGATTAAAAAAAACCAAGAAAACTGTAGAAACTAGGAGACTCCTTTGCCGGTGAAACAATCAGTATAAGTATTTTTTAAAGCATCAAGAAGGCAAGCCGCCATACATTCCTCCTCCTCTAAGGCCCATAGACGCCTTCAATCTCAAAACAGCAAGTGCTGCCAACCCTAAGGACTAAGATGGAATACCTGTCAAATCACCGGATGTTTTGCTCCTACACCGACACATGCGAACACTACGGTTAAAGGTTACACATAAAAGGTAGCTATTTAGCGGTAAGACCGCCTGCTGTATACCTATAGTTAAAATGTACTATTCCGTGTTTTGTTTTTTTAATGTTCAATAAAGAGTATTTGTATTGTATTGTATGAAAGAGGATGATGCAAATTTTTGTGCCCAGAGAGAGCCTTCTATTGAATGAAAGGCACTTCCTTCTCCAGGTTAAGAATTGACTCCCGTTAATTTGGTATGCGTATGTGTTAATTTAATAGCTTGAATAGATAATTAAGGAAGTTTTAATCGTTAGCCGCGGTATTCAGGTCCGCGGTCTAGGCCATCAAAATTCTTGCATTTCATTAGTAAAACGGATAACTAAATAACTGCTGCTTCAGTGCCCGTATTCGTGATGCTCATACAAAATGGACCTCTATAGTAGCCTGCCGGATCACCAGGTTTTGTTCGAGCAAGTGTTACAGTCATCACCTACATTTTATATCTTATCTGTAGATCTTGTATTATTATCAGAGGATTAAAAAGCGTATACCGTATGCCAGGGTTTCTCAAACTTATAGCCTATCGTCGGTGAAACAGCAAAACCGCGTAAGTAACATTTTAAACATGGAGCCAAATGCACCTATTTAATAAGACAGTAAGGTTTATTTTGCTCTATCATTATTTTTTCAGTTACGCGGTTTTACAGTATCACCGACGCTATCGTACTCCTATTATCCTAGACGACTACGAACCTTTTAAAAAACTTTGAAGTGATTACAGAAAAGTCTTATAAAACCAACGATTAATTCCTATATAATTTCTACCTCGTCACTTGAAGCTGTCATTATGACACGGTTCTATAATGGATCAGCATTTTAAAAATCGTTGATGGCAACTTGCACATACTTACCGCAGAATGAAAAAAATCTAGGAACAGCATACGTACCTGAAACCAAACAAGACATAAATACTAACGAAAACAAAACACCATAAGGCCTTTTATGTTTAAAATAACAAATTGAGTAAGAAAAAACGCAAACGCCATAAATTGTAGTTAAGTTTCTTAGACGCCTCTTCTTTACTACATACTTTGTTTTGTGGTCGATAAAAAATCAAAGAAACGTTCGATCGATATTTCAAAACGTCTCTTTACTAGCTCCAGTAACTCTACCATACAACACATGGTAGCCACAAATCCCACAGTAAAAGGTAACAGTTACCACACTTTAATGGCCGACTAGTCTTAACGACTACCTTTTAATGAGTATTAGGGGTTATTACACAACAGTTACAAAACTAACACGTTTTTTAAAGTAATAGACCCTTTAAAAAGAGGTCAATGGCTTAACGTCTTTGTTTCAAGATTGATGGTTACGAATTTTGCAATTATATGAAGCTGTGAAATCGATACTACAATTGAAAAGCAATTTAATTTTGTTCGTTTGTTTTATTAGTTTATTGTAGGTAAAAACTTATTTCAAACAGCAACAATTAAGGAAGAAGTATCGAAGTAAGAAGTAGCCCTTGAATAGATATTCTTATCTTTTATATCACTAAAACAAATACAGACTTTTCAAACAAAACTGTTTCCCGATGGCGATAACTTAATATAGCAATGCGATATAGAACACAAAGATACAACGAGATAATTTATGATTATTATTTATTATACAAGTCAATAAAAAAATAGTTAGAGGATTTTTTTTCAATACACTTACACTTTATTTAATTGACGACGCGAGAGCCTAGTCGGTGGTGACCCTGCCTACGACGCTAGCGGTTCCGGGTTCGATCCTCGGTACGGGCAAATATTTGTGTGATGAGCGCCAGTATTTGTTAATGAGTCTAGGGTATTTTCTATGTATTTATCTATATAAGTAAGTTTATCGCTGCCTACCTATAGTATCGATAGTACAAGCCTAGAGCGTAGTTTGGAGCTAGGGCAATTAGGGTGAGAAAAAAAAAATTGCTCTTCACAAATGTAAAAACGATCGACCTTGAAGTTGAGGTCATAAACTACTCGAGTGCCGAATATCATCAAAATCCATTCAGTCTTTCATGAATAACTCAAAAACGAACTAAACAACATTCCCACAAAGTCCCTCAATAAACTTAGGCATTTCATATTTCCCGCCAGTAAATTATTAACTTCAAAACTGTACATTCATAGCGTCATTCAGTCGCGTCATATCCTTCTAATACCTGTGTTCAGTAGCTATTATAACACTACTAACTCTTATACAGCATTAAACTAAGATCTCCGTACCTATGCCAATGTCTTCGTTAATTACTAAGTGTTGTTTTATTACAGCAACTGGAACTAAAAGCTGAATAATGGTGTTAGTAGTAATGCTGGCACCGGTTAAGTAACTGTATAGTGGTAGTAATTCTAACTTTACGATTGACTGACTGAGCATTCTAGGTGTTAAACAAAAATTACCTAGGTTTTTAATTGCACATTGGAAGTAAAAAACTTCTTTTTATTGGCAAAACTGTGATGAGTTGTAGAGACGCCGGTCGTAAAGACAACAGTAATTCTAAAAGTAACTCATGTATCCGTCCTGCACCAACCATAGTATGGTCGCCTTACCGCGGTGGATAAAGCATCTGTCACGCTCGCACTTACATATTGGACCTACTTGACATTGTTATATGATGAATAGATAATGCCTCTCTAACTAAACTTCTTATATAAACTTTTTAGATAGTTATTAACCAAAGGATTGTTTATAGGTATAACAGAACCTCCTCAGTCCTTATGCTTCAGAGGTCAGCATTTCAATATATTGCCCTATACGCGAATTAGGTAAAATTGATAGCTATCTTTATCTTACATAAAACTTAAAAGTTAGAGTAAGACAACAGTAAACTTCAGCTTTAATTGCTATTCTCGCTTTACACTAGTCTTAACATCTATCTCGCTCCTACTCCACTGACGTATAAACTGTTATCTACCAATAATGTCACTATGACTATTACATCATCGGGGTCATAGTGTTATAATATAATCTAGAACTTTCCGATTAGTCACGTGCATTGAACCGATAACGTTGGAAAACTGCATTGTATGGAAAATGCAATTAAAATGTAATTCGATGATAACACTGACATTAGCGACCCCAAATACAATGTTCGTCTTTAATTTAATAACATACATACCTTCGCGCCTGTATTCCCAGAGTGGGGTAGGCAGTTACAGAATTACCTACAACACCAAAAACTTATTTTAACACAATTAGGCTAAGGTGTTTACCAGTGTATTAGTGACGATATTCCCTTAATCGTCTCTTGCGAGATCCACGCATTAACAATGCATTTTATTCATTAGACAACATGTTTCATAGAGCCATTTACTGCTTAAGACCTACACAATCGTTATCTAAATAAAAAATTTTTTTTTCAAAACAACCGGGTTTGATTCCCGAGCTGAGTACAGGTTTTTTTAAATGTATGAATGCAGTTTTCTTCTTATTAAAATAGATGACATGGTTCTTAAGTACAGATCTTCGTATGTCTTATAGTTTCAGACTTTCCCATACTGACCGATTTAAATGAGACACCATGTGTATGCTGATAAACACATAACCTTCCCCCTTCGGCAGACAGGTCATAAAAAAGATAGCCGTTTAAGGCCGCTTCCTGACTTGGCGGTATACTTGCAGTAAAACACGGAATCGGTAAGGGTTGCTAGGCAACTAGTGCATCCACCAATCAACGCGCAGCATTTATACCGCCAGTATGTTTTACTGCAAGCATATCGCCAAGTCAGGAAGCGGCCTAAAGCTACATGTATTATTTTTACATGGTTTTGTCATACCAAAACCGGTTATTACAGAACAATTAAAACAGCAGCAAAAAATATTTTTTTGTAAATTAAAATTTGGGTAATGATTCATTTGGCCAAATGGCGGTTATCCTAAAAAACTATTCTATAATTGTATGTTTCTACTATGTTAACAATGTCGCCTACATTCATGATGAGAGCTAAGATTATGTAAAGATGCATTGCTCTTACTTCACAAGGCGTTGCAGACACAAATGTTCCATTTTCACTAGTACTATGCAAGTTGCAGAAAATTTCCAACATTTTGGAAATCTTTTCAGAAAAGTAACTGAGGAAGTACTCGAAAATATTTTAGAGCATTGAGAATTGTCTTTCCTTACGAATATACAGAGGATGTAACATCTTCATTCAATAACTTGTCATATTTTAATGTATATAGTTATCCTTCGTAAGTCACAGTACGCTGTCCCAAACATCCCGCCTGGCTCCCCTGAAAACCAGCCCGGTTGTCATCCCCATGCCAACCATTTTGCTGAGTGGAGACCATTTTGGCACACATCATCCTCATTGTACTTTTTTAATTTAATGGTGTCGCTTGTTAGGGGATAAGAAGTGGTTGTATTACGTTATTGTATTTTTTTTATGATGTACCCCTGTGTTGATGTTGTTGTTGAAAATAGTTTTTTTTATTGCATAGGAATTGCATTGTAACAACTGTTTGATATGTATAAGGCTTTATTTTAATTATTTAAATTTTTAACTATGACAATGTATGTACAATACTTAATAAAGAATATGAATATATATGAAGGCAAACGAGCCCTCAGGCCACCTGATGGTAAGTGGAAACTGTGACCCATAGACATTCGCATTCACAAGACTGCAAATACACTGGCAACCCTGAGGACTAAGATGGAATGCCTCTATGCTAGTCATTTCACCGGCTGTCTTATCCCCAAACCGGAACACAACAATGCGAACACTGCTGCTTGGCGGTAGCTTAATGGAGAAGATGGTGGTCCCAACTCGGACGGACCCAGCACAAGGTCCTCCCACAAGTAAAGTATTCTATACTGTTCTATAAAAATGTTTTATCATTTGATTATTTTCGTCATTATAAATTCACACTTGTGTAGAATTTCGTCGCTTTTATTGACCGTGTGCCTGTATTCCTTTTATAGTTCAAGCGTACTGGTGGAGCGAAATGAATACCAACGGAAGAAAGTGATCATTTGCACCCACTCTATTTAAATGAAAAGTAGAGTGTTTAACTCGGGTGAAAGTGTCAATTGCACCCACGAACTATAGGAATAGGTGCACTCTCTAGTGCCCGTGCACCCAAAATATGTAAGGTGCAACATATCAATTTCATCCCTTCGACCACAATGTACTATTTTGTAATAGTTGTTAATTTGTTTTTACTGCTGTTTATTTATGCAGCTTAAATAAACAGCCGTAAAATAAATTATGCTACCAATTTAAATGAAGCAGTATACTTAGAATTTCATTACATACATTATTTTCATTATTTCGGCCTCAGGGTTGGCAACGCATTTGCAGTCTTAGGATTGCGGTCTTATGAATGCGAATGTCTATGGGTCACAGTTTCCACTTACCATCAGGTGGCCTGTGTGCTCGTTTGCCTTCCTATGATATAAAAAAAAAAAAAAAAAAAAAAAAAAAAAACATACAGGCTAATTATATTCTGTAAATGTTTTTAAATTGTTTTTCATTGTTCTCAACAAGCACATTGCTTCTGTTCTATTTAATCCTACAAATTGGTAAATGTGAATGTTTGTGTGTGTGTTACTTTGTTACTCTTTCACGCTGCTCGGACGGATTGTGATGAAATTTTAATGGAGACAAATATTATTGCTACAGGCTACTTTTCGTTCGGAACCATTAAAGTTTCGAGAACAATAATCGAAATCTAGCTATTAATGAAAATATAATTTAAAAATGTCAACTGCATTTTATACACGAAGTAAATGACTGGCATGTTTGCATGCATTCCTTTTTAAATACTAACCGATATAAAAACACAAGAGTTGGCAGTCAGAGCTTTCCACATCGATAAAAACAATACATTACTCGGTTTTATCGTACGAGAGTATAATGGTAAGTGCCGTGCCGGATTTAGCAATGGAAACAGACTCAAGGGCAACGCACTGACACAGATTGGGTAACAGAGAGCCCACTTTAATTAATTTAATTTTAATGATAGTCAGGATTCACACTTTTATTACGGACTTTTAATAGGGAAACATACGTTTATTTTAAAATACATGATTTAGACAATCAGTCGACGTTTATACGTTTAATAGTGTTTTGTTACTACTGTTTATGTGGAGTAAATTTTATTTGGTTTTGTTTATAAACAAAAAAGTACTAGTACACATTGTTAACGTCATGCGGCACTGATAATAGTTTTATAAATTGGGTAGACTGGGTACGATTGTGCCAGAGTACGGTAGTGACAGTCGCTATAACAGCGAAACTATACGGATCGCGGGGAGGGGTGCAAGGGGAAAGACAAGCGGCATGCAAGTCTAAACGCGTGTCCCAGTGTTGCGTCAGCCGGCGTGCGACGGTAACGTAAGCAGGAGCCCACATTGATTTTCGACAGTCAAAAGTAAGTTTTTTTGTTCGATTTCTTTTTGTAATTACGGTTATTTGTACACAGATAGATTGCCTTTTTTTTTTGTTGTAACTTGAACATTAGCAGTTACTTACGACTAATTACTTTTAATGCAGATTTTTTTGCTCAGTCATGGTCATTTTTTGTTTTCAAAAGTATACGTTGGGTACGGTTGTGACAAATTTTGTGGGTACGGTTGTGACTTGTGACATTGTTTTTTTGTTTTGTTTTATTTTAGATGCCTAGAAAACGCGTGCGGAAGACCGAGAGAGGCCTGTCTGATATTAGTAAATATGAAAATGCTTACGAAGAGGTGAAACGCGGTACTTCATTACGGAGAGCTGCGGAAATACATGAAGGTAATCGCATGTCGCTCTTGCGATAGGTACCTACGCAAACGCGACACATTCACATGTTGAATCTGACTCAGTATGTTGATTGGTAAATTTATAAATGTTTATTTTTTCTTTGTTGTGTTACAGTTTTGTTAAAATGTTGTAGTAGTTAAGCTAACATTTTGACTGATTATAAAGAAGACTGTTATATGTTACAGTGCCTTATTAATTTTAAGAAGAGAAGTGATTACAGATTTTCGCTTTTTTGCCATAAAGTGATTGATAACTTTGTTTAGAAGAAGATTATGTTGAGTTCAGTTAATTATTTGTAACAATAAAAGTCATTACAAACTATTTGGATGTATTTTGTATGCCTGTCACTACCGACCCCAACCACTGTCACAACCGCCCTTGGGGTGTGGCCGGTTGTGACACTTTCCCTTTTTTTTTAAATTTGATCTTATGCCTAATACAGCGTAGTTAGGGACAATATTTTAACAATTTTAGGTAGATAAATATTCAAATTAAGTATTAAAGTGATTTTTCTCCCAGATAACTGGTAAATTTACAAAATTATAGGCGATCAAACCAAAATTGTTACAACCGTACCCAGCTTACCCTACTGCAGTAAATTAAAAAAAATAAGAAGTGCTATGCGCACCGCTGTCCCAAAAGTTACTCAGTGCTGTGATTTCCTACAAAACTTGTTTGCTCATGTATGTATGTATGTTATGTACAAAGGCGAACTTATCCCTTCGACAGACAATCATAATTTGACCTTTACGTGTTACGAATGATGCACCTTAAGGTGTCACAAACACGCTTTTCTACGCTTTGACATGTTTAGTTACGCTCTTCAGTAGGTTCTGGGACACAGTTATTTAAGAGACTTAAGTTTTGGGCACAAGCTGCGGTCTTACTTCGTGGCTTTAAAGATTAAGCATAACTTGCATTCTTTCATCTCATTTACCTACTCGATTCCAGCGTCAAAGGATGCATAATTGAAAACCGTGACAAAGAAAGAAGAAATTATTAGTCTTTTGCAAAGTATGAGTTTGAATTTGAGCTCTATTAGCAGTCACTAAGAGCAAGTGTGCTGCAATCTTTTAAATGAAGCAAATTGTCGCCATTATTGCCAAGTGAGGCATCTGTGCTCATCTGCGGTCTCGGTCAGAGTGTGGCTAAATTTAATTAACTCAAATCGTCGGTGTTAGTAACAAATCTTATAAGGTTGCAATTTCAACGCCACAATGCGACGTTTCGCCTTATTTCCGACGTTACGTAAATGTTCAGGCTATCTTCGACTTTAGAGGTGAAATTCTTTAGGTGGTATTATAGTATTCGATGGAATTGTTGTTTAATAACTCTTTGCCACAACAGTTATTCGTCAGATGCCTCATACTGTACTGGAGATGTTGACCTTTGTGAGTTGAACGCCTATGAAATTCCTTTTATCTATTCTATTTGGACCAGGGAAGCATAACTGGAGCTTCAGTATCTTTTAGAGGTGCTAGAACCTCGTGCAGGGTTCATTGGTTGCTAGCGCTACCACTTGGTATCCTTTAACCTATCATGTCCAGAGTGGCCATAAGACAATCTCAGTGGAAAGGGCTGGCAGTGTTGAGATTGCAGTCTTTAGATTGTAGACTCAAGACTGTTGATGTCTTTGGTTCTTAGTTCCAACTTACGAACAGGTGCCGTCTTAATGCCATCAAAATAACTTCTTTATAACACCCCTTTTTATCTGTCGGGGGTTAGAAATTACAGCCGACCTCCACAAAAAACCTGACCGTCATTAAAAATCATGACCGTGAACATCGTGAATTACCAACCTACCAACCACCTTCTTAACCTCAAGGAAGCCACCGAAAGTCTTAGAATGAATATCTAATTATGAATATCGATTTGGTTAATTTTGTTAATCTTCGAGCATATATAAGTCGGGGGCGCAAGGGAGTCGTCGAGTAGTCTCCCCTCGCTCCTCGGAGCTGGTCATCCAAGAAGGCTGGAGTAGTTCGTGCAACGATTTTCTTCAGTATTTTAGTGACCATCCTGAGGTAACCTTCGTCCTAAGCATACTCAGGTGAGTCTAATTTCATGTATATTCCATTACTAACCAGGCTGGAAGACAGTTAAGATGCGTCAGTAACGGGGCACCTACTGGAATCCTTACCGCTCCGCGCTCTATCTACGTCTAACTAAAAACACGTCTACGGTTGAGATAGACCAAAAAAAAATACTCATCGTTTTTACATTCTAATTTGAAGGAATAAGTAATTTTAAGAGACCGATTTCATTTGTTTTGTATTTGATCGAATATTTTGTTCTAATATCTTAATTTATTTAGCAAACATTTTATGGATGACATGATTATTTTAAAAATGTTATCTATGGACCAAAAGTGATTGTAATAGTGTATTAAAAGTATTAAAACATACTGTTTCAAGCGGTTGTCACCTAACCCATAAGATACATCTAGGAGGGTTTCAAGCCGAAAACGAAGGTCAAACAAAGATTAAAGGTACTTTTGTTGAAATATCCAAAATAGATAAATATTTCAAAAACTTAATAATGCAAAACGGGTTTAAAACCCTATTCCTTGAAATGGTTTTCAAATTAGAGTAATTGACAAGATTTCATATTTTCAAGACTTTAATTTTATTCGTTTTATAGATACTGTTTAGAAGGAGGAAGACACTAATAGTTTTATTTTTTCCCTAGGATGTATAATTATTTTATTATTAATTTATTAAGATGTTCTTATTCTAAAAGGGCGTAACTTCATTTCTACGACACAATGGACATATTACGTTAGTCCAATCTGTATAAAAAAAAAGTTTTTCTTTTTAATAATGGCGGTCAACCGATCTCAAGTATCTATCCATCTGTCAATAGTGACAATGTCAAACTTGAAGTATGACAGCTTTTTTTCTCGTGAAAAAGGCAATGGTATTATATCTATTCAGGCATAGTATTGGTAAAACTCGTTTTTTTTTTTAACTTACTTGTAATTTTGTAAATAAAGAAAAATAAATCTAAATAAATATTTTGCCGTGTTCAGGAGGCAAAACCCTTTCGATTCGTAAAGTATTTTGCAGGTGTCACCAAAATGAAATGTTGTCAATTGTAAATATTATGAAGTTGAACAATCCCAAATGTGCCCTCTAACGGCCGAACCCTATATTCAAACCGAGGATAGATAAGGCTTACCTCGGGTTAAAATTTGACATTTGCCCATACACTTGTGGGAGGCCAACCCTGAGGACTAAGATGGAATGCCTCTATGCTAGTCATTTCACCGGCTGTCTTATCCCCAAACCGGAACACAACAATGCGAACACTGCTGCTTGGCGGTAGGTTAATGGATAAGATAGTGGTACCAACCCGGACGGACCCTGCACAAGGTCCTCCCACAGGTGTAACGCTTGCTTGTTTGTTTTAGGTTATAATTAAAAAATGTCGCTGTCAAGCTTCGACATGGGTCCAGGAGTAGCCGCCCTCCAGTCGTGGGGGGGCAAGGCCGCAGCCTTCGGGTCGAACTACACCGTGGTCGACAAGGTCACGCCGGACATGTTGCATATGGTTGACCCTCACTGGTAAGGAAACCAAGAGTTGGATAGGTTTTCAAAGGACCACTTAAGTGTTAAATGAAATTCATTCCGAAAGAATTGACAGTCCATGTCTTCCCGTGGATGTCGTAAGAGGCGACTAAGGAAATAAAGGCTGGTAGTACTGTTAGGCGATGGGCTTGCAACCTGCCACTAATACACTCGTAAACATCCTAGCCCAATTGTGCAAAATGTGGTTCCAGAATTATCAACGAGGTTTTAGAGTTGTTGGTAATTATGTAGCTCGGCCTACTCCACTTTGGGAATGAAGGCGTGAGTTTATGTATGTATGTATGTAGAATTGACAGTCTCCGAAGGAATAGCGATACACTAGGTATCAGATAATACTTTATGATACACTTGCATTAAAACAATGTATTTGTATTTTTACTAACCAAACTTTGTTTTAAATGATTACTCGTTTTGGTAATGAGACGTCGCACACTGTCAACTCTCCACCTCCATCTTCTCTTTTTCAATTTCTTCCACTAATATTATGAAAACCTGTTCAGAACATGTTATTATCTCAGGTACCAGTTCCCTCCCATGAATCCACTGTGGCATGGGATCTTGGGCTTCGTTATCGGAGTCCTCGGCTTCATCTCTATCACTGGCAACGGAATGGTCATGTACATCTTCACAACTACCAAGGTATAGTTTAATAGATTAATTTACTTCAACATCATTACACATTTCAGAATCATCTGTTTCTTCTGTGTTCTCATTTTCGTTATTATTTATTTCTTCAGCATCTGAAAACTCCGTCTAACTTACTAGTGGTCAACTTGGCGTTCTCTGACTTCTGCATGATGGCTGCGATGTCCCCTGCTATGGTAATTAACTGCTATCACGAAACATGGGTATTCGGTGAGTCCATTGTCATTTCAATCGACATTAACTAACTTCGTATTTGTAGCCCTTGCATTATTTCATTAAAAAAGATTAAGACATGTTTAGAAATTATAATGTGCTTTGATTGGACACACTTTAATAATATCAACAAGTCCTTATACATCACCATAGTTTAGTAACTACCAACTACAACTTCATGTTTCATGCTTCCAGGACCTTTAGCCTGTGAGCTGTACGGTTGCGCTGGTTCCCTCTTCGGCTGTGCTTCCATCTGGTCGATGACGATGATCGCCTTCGATCGTTACAACGTCATCGTGCGCGGTATCGCTGCCAAGCCCATGACCAACAATGGCGCCCTGATGAGAATCGCGTTCATCTGGTTATTCTCTCTCGCTTGGACTCTTGCTCCTTTCTTCGGGTGGAACAGGTTCGAGATTTTTATTATATCGTATTACTTTTTCATTTTAGCATGAGTATCAGGAAAGTATGACACTGTATTAATTAAATTAGAATATACTGTCACAAATAAACTACATTGAATTTGATCTTCCTTCATAACTTTTACTGTATAACTTAACTGCTATTAGATTATTACAAGAGCTACACTTATCGATGGAGTATTATAAGATTCAGCTCATCAGCACAATTGACCCAGTTGGATATCCTCTTTATATCATCATTGGTATCTTCAGGTACGTTCCAGAAGGCAACATGACCGCTTGTGGCACCGACTACCTCAACAAGGACTTGTTTAGCCGCAGTTACATCGTGGTCTACTCCGTCTTCGTCTACTTCGCGCCTCTGCTACTCATCGTCTACTCTTACTTCTACATCGTTCAGGTAAAACTATTTTAAACTTGTAGGTTTATAAATATCAAGAATCAGTTGTATCTCACAAGCTGACAGGTTTTTTGTTTTTAGTGACAATATGCACGTACCAGTGGTTCTGTTTATTAAAATCTAATTTAACATTATGACTATCAACAACATTATCATGTAAAATACAAGCACCGTAATGTGTTCTGCAAAAATCCTTATAACACTCCAACGTTACGTAAAATAGGAAATGTTTAGGAAAGGCTTAACAGTATATGAGCAACTAAATTTTTCAGGCTGTGTCCGCTCACGAGAAGGCCATGAGGGAACAGGCGAAGAAGATGAACGTAGCGTCACTCAGATCCTCTGAAACTGATAACACCAGCACCGAATGCAAACTTGCCAAGGTATAAGTACTGTACTGTAGTTGGTAAGGTAGGTACTTATGGGAGGACCTTATGCAGGGTCCGTCCGGGTTGGTACCACCATCTTATCCATTAACCTGCCGCCAAACAGCAGTGTTCGCATTGTTGTGTACCGGTTTGGGGATAAGACAGCCGGTGAAATGACTAGCATAGAGGCATTCCATCTTAGTCCTTAGGGTTGGCAGTGCATTTGCAGTCTTGTGAATGCGAATGTCTATGGGTCACAGTTTCCACTTACCATCAGGTGGCCTGTGTGCTCAATTGCCTTCCTATGCCATAAAATAAAATAAATAAATAAATAATTATAATAAATAAGAAAAATATATCTTTACAAAGAAGTCATTCTCGTCTCGACTGACAGGTTGTTCAACATCAAAGACATTTTCCAAGCCTAAAATTAGGTTGACAAGAAATGTAGTTGGATATTCATTACATTAAGATTGCAGTCTTAAGAATACAAATGTCTAGAGATTACATGTCATATCCCACTTACCACCAGGCATGTGCACTCGTTTGCCTCCTCCATTCGAATAAAAAAAAACTTGCCTCAGTTGACACTCCTATCTGGCTTTTTATTTTCACTGTAATCCAACTCATTAATCATTTTTAAATCTCCTAGGTGGCTCTCATGACCATCTCTCTCTGGTTCATGGCCTGGACTCCGTACCTCGTCATCAACTACGCTGGGATCTTCGAGAACGCTACCATCAGCCCTCTCGCCACCATCTGGGGATCGCTCTTCGCAAAAGCTAATGCTGTTTACAATCCTATTGTATATGGTATCAGGTAGGTGCTCTTGCTCATTCGAATTGCCTTAGGGTGATAGATCAAAACCAAGCGTTGGTATCGACGAAAAGTTCGTATCGATTGATTCATCGATCTCAGCAACCAATCAGTACATTTCATCGATCATTCTAGCGAACGCTAAGTCTCGCTCAAGTCTATCAGCACCTCCGGTAACTAGAAAAAACTGGCAGGTAATTTCATCAATTTATTCTTTAAAAAAACTTTATTCAACGAGTTGATAATTTGAATCAATCTCTTTCTTTTATTAAGAATAATGAAGTAATAATTGGACTTAAGTGACTTTATTTTCAACGACAATAGAGTCAGATTGTTCAACTTTATAGAACATAAGATCGTTTTGTAGTTCGATTGAAGCTATTTCGTCTTCGCATTTGTCTGTCTATATACTATCGTCTTCATGTCTTACTTTTGTTTCAGCCATCCTAAATACCGCGCAGCACTATACAAGAGGTTCCCAGCCCTCTCTTGTTCAGCATCATCAGACGAGGCAGTGTCCATGGCTTCGGACACCACCACCGTATCTGAAAAACCTGCAGCCTAAACCTGAGTCCTATGCCGCAGTGAATCCAAATCTATAGTCCGCTCCAAGACATTGATTGCAGAGCTGACTATATATACGGACAGGCTATTTACCCACGTGTTTGTGTGTGTGACATGCCGTTATCCTTTTTTTACATGCCCTCGACAAAAAAAAAAGAATATTTGTGTCATAAGGCTACCCTTTCCCGAGACTGCTCCTTGATTTTCGCGATGAAAATATAATCGAATTGGCTTGTTTTTGGACTGATTATGCAAATATAAAAGCAAAGTGGTTGGACCACGTTAAAATTGAGTTTTATTTATCGCCAAAGGTTTTTTCTATGATTATTAACATCAAATTACTGACTGATTTTATAAATTGCTGTAGGCCTTTTTCGACAATTTAAATATATTAACACTCAACCTGTAAAGACGGCGTTTAATTTACGCATCATATCTTACATATTGAACAGTCAATCGAAAGCAATATGAATAAATTAACAATGAAAATAGTTAATTAGTAATTTAATCTGACGATGTCATGCCATCCATACTAATCACGATAGAAACCGTTTTTGTGGAAGTTTCACTGTCTTTTAACGAAGCCAATTGGAATGATAAGAAAATCAAGTTAAGTTAAGGAAAAACAAATGAAACTGAGTAACACAAAAACAATAGCGGTAGAAAAGGTCTAAAACGTCTGTTGTTCTTTAGTATAACTACAGATAATTCTAAAGTTAAAACAGGCCATAAAAACCCTAAGACTTAGAGAATTACTTTTAATTTTTTCGTAACTGGTAGCAAAACAAACCCAAACAAAGAAGTCATCAATGCAAAGTAACCTAAAAACAATCGCCCACGCCTGTAAGACGCTTTGTCTGCTATTTAGACTCCACTCACTAAACATAACAGTACAAAATTAAACAGATCTCGGAAAACAACTGGAGCTAAAATGGTTTCAAATGAATGGTCTCGACTCTAATGGTAATGCAAATGAAGACCGCAAAAGGTTAGAATAATAAATAATAACGATAACATTGGCTAGGTAAGTGAAGTTACCGTAGCCGGTCATTGTTTTCGAAAGATTTGCACATAGATTACAGAAATATTTACAGATTTTATCACCATACTTATTGATTAATGAGTAACTCTTAATAATAATGTCTGTTATTAATAATAATGTGCTGTATTCCAGATGTTTTAGATAGCATTAAGAATTAAGCCTTTCCGCTAGTGATTTACTAGATCAATTTTTGATAGAATCTTCTGGAGGCACGTATAAAATTACAAATATTACAATAATAAGTTAGCAAACAGCAAACATTTTCAATACAGAAAATTTAAACTAAATGTATTAAAATTAAAATAAAGCTACTCAAATAATCAAAGATATAAATAATAATACCCCGTGTGGTTGCCGGGTAAGAATAGTGCCACTCCATGTCTTCCCGTGGATGTCGTAAGAGGCCACTAAGGGACTATAGGATTGTAGTACTGTTAGGCGATGGGCTTGCAACCTGTCACTAATACGCTGGTAAACATCTTAGAGTGAAAGGGTTCACACTAGCGTTTTTGCCGGCGGTTTCTCGGCGGAGCGGGAACGGCACGCTGGCGGCATTTAATCGCGAAGATATCGCAGCGTGCTCGCCGCTCCGCCGAGACACCGCCGGCAAAAACGCTAGTGTGAAAGGGCTCTTAGCCTATTTGTGCAAATTGTGGTTACTGAATTGTCAACAAGTTTTTGAAGTTGTAATTCCGTAGCTCTGCCTACCCCACTCTGGGATTACAGGCGTGAAGGTATGTATGTGTATGTATGTATGTATAAATAATAATACTGGAAAAGGCCCGAATCCGAAATTTGTCAGGATCGTAGCAAGTGGAAAGAAGTGGTCTCTGCCTACCCCTCTGGGAAACAGGCGTGATTTAATGTATGTATGTATGTATGTATGTATGTATAAATAATAATTACCACTAAGTAAAGAACAGCCCTTCTAGCGGCATGGGCCCTATGACACTGGCTGCATTACCTCTCTGGATAGCTAGCCCAATCCTTTGGGAGAGATTAACACCAGCTCTAGGATCTCCGGAGAAGTCTATGAGCCGGGATTACAGTGCCTTAATAAAGCTAGTCTAAACAGCAGACAAAGCGTCTTATCGATTGTTTATTAATGTTAATGTTATACATACATACATACATACCTTCACGCCTGTAATCCCAGAGAGTGGGGTAGGCAGAGCTACAGAATTACAACTTCAAAAAGTTGTTGACAATTCAGTAACCACAATTTAATGTTGATTTATGTTAATGTTATAGTTATTTGAAATAAATTATTTGAATTTAAATTATAATATCACTCTATCTTTGACTGCAAAACGAAGGCATCCTGAGTTTGAAGGTTCTGTGAGGACGGAAGAACCACTTTTTATCATGCGATTCATCGTGAATGAATTGATTCAATAATTTTTCGCAATTATTCTAGAAGTATCTCTTGTTGTCAATGTATTTGTTTGTTTAATTACCGGGTGATACATGCATGTCGTAATTACTGATGTGCAAGTTGCGGAAAGTTTCCAAAAAGTTGGAAAAGTTGCAAGAAATTTCCGGAAACATTCACAAGAAACATAGGAAATTTAAATTTAAGAAACGGAAAGTTTCAATCCCCATACAAAATTGTGAGAAGTTTCCGAAATTTTCCTACATGAAATTTTCCGCAATTTTGGAAAGTTTCCTTTGGCACTTCAGTAGTCGTAATACAACTTATCATCAGTGTGTTCGGCACACATGACCCACAAATCTGAACAACTTTCACTATGGGACCAACTCTGAAAAATATATCAGCTGTTTCATAGAAAAGTTCAATACGTCCACAACCAAAATGTATGAAACAGCGGTTTTTTTTTTTCGTGATTTCAGATTTGATCCCATAGTGAAAGTTGTTGGTAGAACACCCTGGTGATAAGTTGTATTACGACTTATGTAGATTATACTCGATTATCAATAAATAAATAATATGAAGTACTAATAGAAAGGATTTATTAAATTATTGCCAGTCAACTTTCAGACTTTTATTAAACTCTAGTTATAACGTTATTTTTATTGCTTTAGTCACTACGCATTCTTATCGTATACTAACTATAAAGTTACTAAATGATAAATAAGACATGATAAACCGAGGTTATCTCTGATGGGCCGGGTTGATTCACCAGAGAAGCAGGTCGGAAAACTGCGGCGGTCCATCAAACAATCAATATTATTGATGCGAACGAGTTTTATTGATGTTTTGTCTAGCAGCGCGACCCCGAGGTTACAATACAAATTATTATTGAAAACGATACAAGATATATATATATTTATGGCATAGGAAGGCAAACGAGCACACAGGCCACATGATGGTAAGTGGAAACTGTGACCCATAGACATTCGCATTCACAAGACCGCAATCCTAAGACTGCAAATGCGCTGCCAACCCTAAGGACCAAGATGGAATGCCTCTATGCTAGTCAGTCACCGGCTGTCTTATCCCCAAACCGGAACACAACAATGCAAACACTGCTGCTTGGCGGTAGGTTAATGGATAAGTTGGTGGTACCAACCCGGACGGACCCTGCACAAGGTCCTCCCACAAGTTATTAACTAACGTACTGTGTAAAATGAATTTTTTACTTTTTTTAGGGCTTCGAATCAGTTTTAAAAACCAAAATACTTAAGATTTGAAGTTTATTGGAAAAATAAAGTGTAACTATGTAAGAGCATTTAGTTTCAAACGCCAAGAACGACTGCATTTTTTTCAGTCAAAAAATCAGTCAGACGACAACGACTGAAGACAAAAAGTCGATGAGATCACCGTTGCTCTTTTTCAAGAAAGAGGTTAAAGTCGCCTAAGCATACCATTTGTCTATTCTTTCGAACAAAAAGCGAGAAATACTTTTCTTGTGGTCCATCCCAATTGCTTGTGCAACTCGGTTGCCTGATAGCTTCTGCAATTGATTCTAACCTATAAACTAACAGTTTCACAAGCCAAGAACTGCAATTTCCCTAAACACAAACAAACCCGCTACGGTCTATCTACATGGACATCACAATAAATTGCCTAAGGATATTGTCCGCTAACTTACTCCAGTTTGCGGTGAAGTTACAATCGCCTCGGACGCTATAAATATCGTGTGCGTAAGCGCAGAGGCTAGTAGCCATGATTTACTGTTCCAATAAACGACTTAGGCTCAAGTTCTGCTTTCAAGAGATAGTAAAATGAAGACTTACTTGAATGTTATAGATACAGTAAATAAAGGAAGAGTTAGTCGAGATGCTTTCTTCTAGAGAATATAGAATATAGAAAGCGTTTATGAGATTAACGTACACTACTTACAGCTTGATAAGGTACGATAATTATAAAGAATTTAACATAGATTTTAACATATTTCACTATTTGAATGTGGCCTTATTCCTAAAAATAACAGTATCAAAATATCTGGACATTTTACAACTTCCTTTGCATCGATCGAAGCTTCCGGGTATCATGGAATTATTTTTGATTTATAGAGGATATAGTAAATTTTATATGATTTAGGACTTACTCTATGGCTCAATACAATAGCTTATTATGTATAAGTATATGTAACATTTTAATTCAATCCCTTGTCATATTGTAATGTATATAGTTATCCTTCGTAAGTCACAGTACGCTGTCCCAAACAGCCCGCCTGGCTCCCCTGAAAATCAGCCCGGATGTCATCCCCATGCCAAAAATTTTGCTGAGTGGAGACCATTTCGGCACACATCATCCTCATTGTATTTATTTAATTTAATGGTGTCGCTTGTTAGGATAATAAGTAATTGTATTACGTTATTGTATCTTTTCTATGATGTTCCCCTGTGTTGATGTGTTTGTTGAATAGGTAAACGTTTTTCTATTCCATTCTATTCATATTCTATTCTTGCTTTACGACTAATAACTTCATTTTGACAACTTTTGCAAGACTTCATGCTATTTTAGCACCAATTTAAACCTAGCAAATCTTCGTTGCGCTTTCACAAATAGGCTATTGTCCTGATGCTATCACAAACACAGGTACAAATGGAGAGTAAAGAAACAAAAACAAACCTAGGGAACGCATTGTACCAGCGAATCACAGACCACAATTCACTCAATTAAGGCCGCAGCAGATATTGAGGAAGTAGGAACGGTTAGTGTCGTAGTGAAATGTGGTTGCAAGATGGTGGACATGGACCAGTGTGTTCTGCTCCAGATTTAATTGAACTAAATTCTAAGTGGCAATGTGGAAATTGGGATTATTCATATTATTTTAAATTACTCTAATTGAATTGATTGAAAATCATTTCGAAGAATAGAGTTATATTATCTACTTCGGACATTTTGACAAAAGTATGTTTGACCTTTGTTTGACTTTCGTTTTTGGCTTGAAGCCCTCCTAGGTGTATCTTACGGGTCAGGCGAAAACCGCTTGAAATTGTACGTTTTATTTCACTATTACAATCACTTTTTATCATTAGATATCATTTAATTGTTGTAATTTATTAGAAAATGCCACCCCAAATTTAAAATAATCACGTCATCTATAAAATGTCAGCTACTTAAATAAATAAAGATATTCAAACAAAACGAATGGATCAAATACAAAATTAATGAAATTGGCCTCTTAAAATTACACATTATTTCGAATTAGAATGTAAAAATCGAGAGTTATTTTTTTTGGTCTATCCCAATTGCAGAACATCCCTATAATTTTGAAAATCTTGTAAAAAAGTATAGCAAACAATTCTTGATCGCATTAAGAATGTTCTCTCTTTAGTGTTCCGTAGTCACAATAGTTTCATGTCCGTCCGTCCGTCCGCAGCCTGGCTCAGAGACCCTTAGTACTAGAAAGCTGTAATTTGGCATGCATATACATTTTAGTCACGTCAGCAAAGTGGTAAAATAAAACCCTGTTTTTTTCACTGTAAAGTTATTTGGTGATTTTATTATTTATTTGTGTTGTATGACTTGTATGCGATTTCATTGAAGATAATTTCAAATCGCATACAACGAATTTTAAAGAAAAACTATCACGGCTAAGTAGACATGATTGGTTCCTGAGACACAGGCGATTAATGTGTTTATACCTACTAAAATCGCCTAAGACTTTATAATTATAACTTTAAATTGAGAATTAGTACAATACCTGTATGTTTTTTAAGACAGTTTTTGTGAAGTAACGGCTTCCTACCGGGGACCCTACACTGAGCATGGTCAGACATGCTCTTGCCAGGTTTTATATTTGCTCTTGTAATGCGCAATTAAACTACCAATGAAACTTCCAAGCACTTAATTTAAATAAATACACGACGTTTTGGAAATGTATTAGTAGCAAATAGCAGTGAAACAGGCTTCAATTTTCATTAGATACGAAATTATGATTGAGTGATTATTGAAGCAAGATACAATGTAATTCAATAACATTGTGTAATCGGTAAGAATGTCGGTAACATTGTTAGTGTGATTCGACACCGTGCGACCAACACACAAATAATTATGAATAACAAATATGCAAACTTTACACTGATACACTGTGCATGTGTTCAAAATTCTGTATGTGTTAGTTAATGTTTGTCACGAATAAATAATTTCTTTCTTAATGTTTACAGATGTAACACGTGAAATAAACCAATTCGAGACTCTTTTCTAGTTACGAATCTTGCAATTTCAGCTTCTATATCGACTGGCAACTCTGGCAAGTCGTGATAGAGGTTGAACCACAATATTTCACACCTAATGTGTGAAATATTGTGGTTTTATAGAATTGATCTGATCAGATGATAGGTTCGAAAGGGCACAAATCCTAGCTGTCACTACCTAACACTTAGTATGAGCTCGTTAGATAAGCAGCTGTGATTATGTACCTACCTAAATAGTATCCAGTAGCAAAAAAACTTGAAATGAATATTTACAGTTTTTTTTTTATTCGTCTTTTACGACCTCGCATTTCATTTCGTCAGTCTTATGATTTGGACACTTCAACATTATTGGACCCTCAGTTAAGAGTATCAATCAGCCCTTCCTACAAAATTCAAAGTAAGTAACTAAGCAGAAAAAGCACTTGGGTATAATATAAAGCAGTAAATAAAGGCGAACTTATTAAAGGGATCTCTTTTAGTTAATTTCGGAATGAAGCTTGTGCGTGTGAAACGTCACAATGAAAGAGAAGATCATACAGCATGTTAGTTAACTTTAGCTAAACGCACGATGGTTAGTGTGCTTAAAATATGTTTTCTCCCTATCTGTCATTGGGATATGCATCTTACAGAAAGTCACAAAGCAAACTTTAACTACAATTGGTTTTATTATTATTTATTTATTTAATGGCAACCGGTGAGCAACCATATCTGCCAATGTCAAGTTTATATTTTACATAATAATAATAAATAAAATAAAATAAAATAAAATAAAAAGCCTTTATTTCCATATCCTTAATTTACATTTCAGATGTGGTATTTTGTTTGTTAGTGTTTAGTTAGCTATTTACTTATTTTCTAATTGTTAGTAAGAGTTAGTTTGCTATTCGATATGGACCCCTCCTCGGGTGAAGGCCTCCTCCAGTCTTTTCCACTTAACTCTGTCCTTGCCGGTAGTTTGCCAGTCCTTCCCTATAAATTCGGTAATATCTTCTGCCCAACGTTTTTTCGGTCTCCCTACCCTTCTTTTGCCGATTGGCCCTTTCCACCTTGTAGTATTAACTGTCCACCTGGTGTCTGTGTATCTCGTTACGTGGCCTGCCCACTGCCATTTCAATTTTAGAGCTTGTGAGAGGGCATCTGTTATCTTAGTTCTCTGTCTAATTACTTTGCTCCTGACTTTTTGTATTTTTCTTATGTTTAGGATACTTCTCTCCATAGCTCTTTGTGTTGTTGTGATTCTTTGTTTTGCTTTTGTCGTGTATATCCAAGTTTGGCAGCCATACAGTAGACAAGGCAGTATACAGGTGTCTAATACCGTTTTCTTAAGGTTTATTGAGTAGTCTCCTTTTAGAATTTCTTTGAGTGACCAAAATTTCTTCCAGGCTATGTTTGTTCTTCTATCAATTTCATCTTCGTTGTGCGTTTTCAAAAATGATAGTTGTTTGCCTAGGTAGATGTAATTCTGGACATATACTATAGATTTTTCCTTTACCTTGATGGGTCGTTCTATGCTGTTTGTCATGATTTTGGTTTTTGTAGCATTCATCTCTAATCCTACTTGTGAGCTTGCTTGGGCAAGAGAGCGGAGCATATCTTCTAAATCATTTGCTGTTTCTGACAGTATAACTATGTCGTCCGCGAATCTGAGATGGCTTAGGTAGCTGTTGTTTATTTTTACGCCTCTAGTTTTCCAGTCTGTGTTTCGAAATACATCTTCTAAAACCGCAATAAACAATTTGGGTGACAGGGGGTCCCCCTGTCTGACTCCTCTTTCGATATTAATTGCATCACCTCTAGATTCTAGCATGACATTACTTATGCTGTTGTTGTATATGTATTTTATAATATTTACATACTTCGAATTTATGTTTAATTTTGTTAGTGATTTCCATATAGAGTTGTGGCTTATGCTGTCAAATGCTTTGCTGTAGTCGATAAACCCTAGATAGAGTGGCTTATTAAATTCATTGTATTTTTCTATAACTTGTTCCAGTGCCTGTATATGGTCTATTGTGCTGAACCCAGAGCGAAAGCCAGCTTGTTCTATTGGTTGTGCTTTTTCGATCTCTTGTGTTATGCGTTTAAGAATTATAGATGAGAAGATTTTGTATATGTTTGCCAGTAAACTAATTGGTCTATAATTATTGATGTCAAGAGGATCTCCTTTTTTATATAGTAGTATGATGTCTGACGTGCACCATTGGATTGGTACGATTTCAGTTTTTAGTATGAGGTTGAATAATCCTGTGAGAGGTTTGAGTAAAACTGGTGCGCCTATTTTCAAAGCTTCATTGGTTATTCCATCGGGACCAGGACTTTTATCTGACTTTAGTTGTTTCAGCTGGGCATATATATCTTTTTCTTCTATAGGTCTAGTTGTTTCCGTGTTATAACAATTGTGTGATTCTATGGCTTCCTCGATGGTTTTGTTTTTGTTTTTGTATAGTTCTTGGTAGAAAGTGGTTGCCTGTTGTATGATTTCTTTTCTTGTTTTAGTTTCTTTATGTTGGCCTTCTAATTTTTGTATCCAAGTTTTTCTTAAGTTTAATTCTTTAAATGCTTTCTTTGTGCTTCTGAATTTGTTTAGATTTTCTGTTATTATCCTTTGTCTGTGATTACTATAGTCTCTTTTAATCGCTTTGCTAGTTTCCTTATATAATTTGCTCAGTTCTTTCTTTGTATTAGCATCTTTATTCTTTTTTATAGTTAGTTCACTGCGTTTGTTAATTAAGGCTATTGTTTCTTCGCTAAATATTTTGTGTCGTTTTTCTTTTTTAGGATTGTTTTGGCTCGTTAAACTTTTTGTTATACTTACTTCTAGCGCATCATAGTAGGATTGAACGTTTCTGGTATCTACTAGTTCGTTTTCAATGTTCAATTTGAGGCTGTCTATGTAGTGTCTTGTTTCCTCTTCAGTTTTCGGGATTTTTGGTGGTGGTTTAAAGCCTTTTCTACTTTTTTTCGCTTGGCTCAGTAAGACTGTTGCTCTGAGTAATCTATGGTCTGTTCGGAACTTCACGTTATTGAGAACTTCATAATTTTGGACTATTTTTGGAACATTTGTCATGATGTAGTCAATTTCGTTTTTAACACTTTCGTCTGGTGACTTCCAAGTCCATCTTCTGCTGGGTCTTTTCTTGAAATAAGTGTTGATTATTGCTAGTCTATATTCAAATGCATATTCTACCAGTCTTTCGCCTCTTCCGTTTCTTTGGCCTAGTCCATACTGTCCCATGACGAGTTTTTCTTCTTTTTTGGGTTGCCCTATTTTTGCATTGAAATCTCCTAATATTATGATTTTCTCATCGGCTAGAGTGTGAGCTTTCTTCAGGTCATTGTAGAATTTTTGTATTTCTGTATCGTCTGATCTTTCCGTGGGTGCGTATGCCTGAATTATAGAAATGTTTAGTTCGCCAAATTTCGTTTGTAATAACGCTACTCGCTCCGAAATACCAGTAAAGTTAATTATATTATTTTTCCATGCCTTTTTTATTAGAAATCCGACTCCATACAATCCCTTCGTTTCTCCTATATAGCAGAAAACGTAGTCTGAATACTCTTCTATGTTGCAACCCATTTTTCTTGTTTCTGATAGTCCTAGTATGTCGCAGTTTATATCTTTCAATGCATTATTGAGTTCTAAGTATCGGTGTATTGATGACAAAGACCTAACATTATAGGTTCCAATTTTTATACATTTCCTAGAGATTTTGTTCAGTTTAGTGGTTGTTTGTTGTTGTGGTTTCCCTGGAGGGTTGTGGTCGTACTCTTCCACGGGGACCAGCCGGCTTGGAAGATGTATGTTATGTGTTGATGTAGCTTTTTCAGTTTGTTTGTTATTCCTTTTTGGGAGAGGGAGAGGCTGGCCGGTTCGTTGCTATTTATTTGCGGTGTTGGCTTGTGCGTTTGTTTTGTTATTATTGTTATTTTTGTTTGTTAGATAGTTTAGTATGCTCGGTTTTGCTACGCCTTCGGTAAAGCTTGAAGACCTCTGTGCTGTGTGGCCGGCCAAGGTTTTGCTCTTTTTGTTTGCTTGAGATATTTGCTCGGCTTGGTTGTTTGTGTTATTCTCTGGAGATTTTGATAGATTTCTTTTATTGTTTTTAGGTTCTTTGGATGAATTATTTAGTAGAATAAGTTTGTCGTATTTAATGATGGCTGTATTACCCTTCTCTCTCTCGGCTTTTACTTGATCCTGTAGCTCTCTTCTTTTTTGTAAGACTGATTGGGGGTAGTCTTCTTTTATATAATACGGAGTTTCATTTAGAGCTCCTTTTCCTCTTAAGATGTCGATCTTCTTTCCAAGTGTTGAGAACGTAATAACTATCGGTCGTGGCCTTTCAGTCTTCTTCCCTATTCTTCTGACCGCTTGTAAGTCTCTATGGTCTATTTTTATTGGGAAATATTTATGTACAAAGTCTACTATAATATTTTCTAAATTTGAGTAGGCTTTTTCGTGTTCTTCCAGCCCAAAGAAGACTAGATTGCGTTGTCTTGATTGTCTCTCCATATAGTTTAATCTTTGTTCTTGATTTTCCACCCTCGCCTTAAGATTTTCGTGTTTTTCTTCTATGCTTTTTAATTTTTCTTCCAGTATTTTATTTATATTTAATGTTACCTTCTCTGTCACTTCTTCCCCTTTTTTGTGTATGAGTTTTTTCTGTTCATCAAGTTCTTTTTGAATAGAAAGAAGTGCGGCCATTACCTGCTCCATTGTGATGAAAAATAAATTTTAAAAGTATTGGTACTTTGTTTACCATACAGGTGGTGACCCCTATTGGTGCTCTTCGGAACTTAGTAGGAGACAATATCGGTTGATAAATCCTTTAGTAGTGACCTCTTTCCTCAGCTGCCGGAACTTTGCACGTAGCTTGATTTAGTCGAGTTTGACAAATACGGCAACTCATCAATAGATGGCGTTAGTGTATGATGACTTCGGAGATTTTATTGTATTTGTTTTTTTTTTTTTTAGGTTATGTTTTGTAGAATTTTCACTAAATCACTGTACAGAGTTTTTCCACTCAATGATTTATTAATTCACAGCCACTGCTAGTTTAGCGATGCGTAAAGTTGCATAAACTTCCCTATTTTCACAGTTTAGTCAAGAAAAGTCACTGGGTACGTAGATTATGCAAGCACTGTTTTCTGCACTATTTTGTAGACTATTGTTGCTATTTTTATTTTGTTCATGGATAATGCACACTAAAGTTCTTTTTTGGTTGTATTTTCACTGTAACTTCGCGTTTTTTATATTTAATTTCGCAAGAGAAACACAGAGCCGATGTTGACAGTTGCTCAGTAGCGCCCTCGAGTTCTCTCGATATTTTACATAATAATATACATATAAAAAAAAATCATAAGGCAACGTTGTACGGTGATCCTCTAGCCTCCGTGGAGCGATGTAGGTAGAACTTTACGAAGACCAGGTGAGATTTTCTTGGAGCAATCCTTCCAAAGGCGATACGTGTTCAAACTTGAATTCTTCATTGTACTGCACATTTGAATGTGGTTTATAGTGCGTTTATGAATAAAGGGGTACGTTTGTACTAAAAACGATAAACTCCATGGAACGGTCAACGTAACATTGTCGCATAGCCGAGATAGAGCCGCGCCGGCGCCTGCGCCTGTCCGTTATAAATAGAACGCACCGCTAACTCGAGATCTAGGACTTGGTCACTTCTCGTCTGTTTTATAAAAAATATATATGGCTCTGAAGAAGGAGGGTCATGTTTGTCACTCAACTTAAAAATGTACAATCCGACGAAGCATTTAAACATCAGCTAAGAAACCTTTTATTGGATAATCCATTATACTCCGTGGATGAATATAATATGAAGCTGGACATGTAAATTTATTATTGTGTTGGAATTTATTAATCATTGTATGTACCTATTGACATCGGACGAGTGACCATAATTCGATATTTAATTGTTGTTGTGTTAATTAATTATTATTAATTATTAATTATTCTTGTATTTATTGATTATTAGTATTTATGCTTTGACGATCTCAATGTGATTTCGTATTTTTTGACATGCAATGCAATTTATATTGTAATATTACATTGACGAATAAAAAAAAACACGGGTTTTGTAATTTTAGTATGTCTGTCTATGGTTAAAACAATTTTGACGCGGCTTTTTTTTAAAAGGAAGCGCGTTTAATCTGAATGGTTTTTAGCTAGGTTTCATGGAAATCGGTTGAGCCGAGTAAAGAGGTCAAGAGATATCAGCTCTCAAACAGGGATCTCTTGATTACGTATTTTTGGTCCAAATTTTCGTTTCCGTTTTTTTTATTTGCCATTTGATAACTATTTTATATAAGCACAAGTCAAGTCTTCGAGATTCAAAACCCGAAAGCAATGGCAGCTGTCAACGTAAGTTTGTAACGTCATTAAATATTATAAAATAATGAATTTCATATTTGGAACACCTTCCAAAATCAACACAATTTAAATAGGGCCAATCAACTTGGTATATTTGTAGTGCAGTATTGTACGGCATTTTATTTCAAACATGTGAATAGGGACTTTATTCAATGGTTGGTCTACGATTTAAATAAAAAAACACGTGACACAGCACAGGTTGGTTTTACCGCCATTTTTATCCACAAGTAGTCGGAATTTGTTTTTCGAAGTAAAACATGAGCAGTGATACTGATATTTCCCTGATTTGATTTATTTCTTATTTCAGTTTATACTTACTTTAGATAAGCAACTATAGATATGTTACAGGTAGCACTGTAGTTATTTTGCCTTTCGGCTTCTGAACGCATCTTGAGTATTTATAATATGTAAGTATATAGATAAAGTAATCTATGCAACTGTACATAATTAAGCCTTAAAACACTCGCGTGATCTCAATATGATAATGGCCTTTGGCTCGTTTCATAAAATTACACTCGTGTTTTAAGGACTACCATTATGAAACTACTATTATGGCATCACTGTCATTGGACATATTCAATGATATAGACAATAAAAAAATAACGTTTATTGTTGTTTTTTTTAGATAAGAGCTGTTTATTCACTTCACAGTAAAAGCTGTCAAATTTGCATATTTGTAATTCATATTATTTGTTTATTGGTCACACAGTGTCGAATCGCAGTAACAAAGTTACCGACATTCTTACCGATGATCACACAATGTTATTGAATTACATTGTATCTTGCTTCAATAATCACTCAATCATAATTTCGTATCTATAATGAAAATTGAAGCCTGTTTCACAGCTATTCCTACCGCCAAGCAGCAGTGTTCGCATTGTTGTGTTCCGGTTTGGGAATAAGACAGCCGGTGAAATTACTAGCATAGAGGCATTCCATCTTAGTCCTCAGGGTTGGCAGTGCATTTGCAGTCTTGTGAATGCGAATGTCTATGGGTCACAGTTTCCACTTACCATCAGGTAAATAAAATAAATAAATAAATAATAATTGGTACTACATTTCCAAAACGGTGTATTTATTTAAATTAAGGGCTTGAAAGTTTCATTGGTCGTTTAAATGCGAAATTACGACACCAAAGCAAGACACGCTAAGCCAAAATGGAATAAACGCCCTAATTTTTGACATTATGGCCATATGGTGTAAATCTTCACAACTTTCTAAAGGTAATTGGAGCATTTTTAATTTCCGTTAACTGTGGCGACTAGCGGCGGTGACCGGCGCGCACGCGTCATATTTCACGTGCAAGGTCGTGCGTTCCTTAACTTGGGATGGTGGGAGTTAGAAGCGGGAGCGATATCAGTACAGACACGAGTAATATTGTTTTTTTTTTTATGGCATAGAGAAGACAGACTAGCACACAGGCCACGTAAGTGATAACTGTGACCCATAGACATTTGCATTCACAAGACTGCAATGCAATCTCGAGACTGCAAACGCGTTGCCAACCCTGAGGACTAAGATGAATTGCCTCTATGCTAGTCATTTCACTGACTGTCTTATCCCCAAACCGGAACACAACAATGCGAACCTACCACCCGCGTTTAATTTAAATGCAACAGTGCAGTGTGCTCGAGACCAAGACTGTTGCATCACGATCGAAATAAACCGATTTAGATTTATATCAGCAATATTATCCAACTTGATTTTAAAAATATCTGACAGGTTCTTGTGCTTCTAGTAATAGAGACGTGATAGATGTTATCACAAAACAGTTTGTCATCGAATTGTTGTCAGGACAAAAACACGACTTATATTCGTTCTCTTTATACTGCACGTCTCACTTCACCGGCGCTTGCTCCGCTATGTGCCGATGGTCAATCATTGGCCAATAAAGGCATGGCGGTCTTTATAATAAAATAATAAATAAATAAATAAATATCAGGGGACAATTTCACACCAATTGACCTAGTCCCAATTTAAGCTCTAGGCTTGTATTATGGGTACTAGACAACGATATAAATACTTATATAGAGAAATACATACTTAAATAAATAGTTAACATCCATGACTCAGGAACAAATATTCGCACTCATCTCACTAATATCTGCCCTTACCGGGATTTGAACCCAGGACCGCTAGCTTCGTAGGCAGGGTCACTATCAACTAGGCCAGCGCGTCGTCAAATTCGTCGTTTATTATCCGCTAAGATGAAAACGTTTCGATATTCAATGCCAAGCTTCGTAATGTCCCAGCGAATGGACACACAAATACTTGTCTATACTCTACCCGTGTAAATCAATAAAGCAATAAATCGTGAAGAAAATCGCTATCGCCCATGCCTTGCGTACTATCGCATGCCTCGTGATTTAACTCGCGGGTAATAAATAATGAAGAATTATGAACTGCGGAGAACGCCATAAGTGGCGAATAAATGTGGAATCGTGCTGAGACTGGGGCTGAGTCACGGCTGATGCTGCGGTTAATTCTGGGCATTTTGGGAATAGCAAAGGAAGAGGCTGTCAGACTTCTTGAAAGCTTTTGATATCTAGCTAGAGTACAGTCTGAGAGAATTTAGGTGTTTCGGTTTTGTATTTCTCTCTTACTCTTAATAAGAGCATATGAGAGCGAGTGAGAGACAATTACAAGTTCTTGGCTGTGAACCAAAAGGTTTTCTGTGCTTTTGTGGACCTGGAAAAGGCCTATGATAGGGTAAGGCCTAGATAGAAAGGAGTTGTGGACGGTGCTATCTATGTATGGAGTGAGCAGCAACCTGGTGCAGGCTTTGAGGTTCCTTTATGAGGGCTCCAGAACCTGTGTCAGGATCAATGGGGCATACTCGGCCTGGTTTAATATCTCTTAAGGTGTTAGACAGGGCTGTGTTGCTAAATATAAATGGTGAATTAGTAGAACAAGTGAGCGAATTTGTGTACCTGGGAAGTATGTTTACAAGAGATGGTAAGTGTGAGAAGGATATCGAGAGGAGGGTGAATGCGGGGAATCAAATTAATGGGGCCCTGCACTCCTTTGTGAGCAGACAGGGTATTTCACAAAAAGCCCGGCTGGCTGTTCACAATTGAGTGCTAGCCCCTACCCTAATGTATGGTAGTGAATGTTGTGTGTGGCAGGACAAGCATGTTAGTCGTGTAAATGCAGTTGAAATGCGTTCTTTGCGTAGTATGTGTGGTGTGAAACTGATTGATAGAGTTAGAAATGAAAATATCAGAGAGAAATGTGGAATGAAAGAAGGTGTAGTGACTAAGATTGAAAAGGGCATGCTTCGATGGTTCGGTCATTTGGAACGGATGGATGAAAGAAGATTGACGAAAGAGATATACAGATCGAAAGTGAGTGGAAGGGTCGGAAGGGGCCTCCCTAGGCGTACTTTTTCGAATCAAATCGGAGAAATACTGGGAGAGGGTCAAATCTTAAGTACCCGAAACCGACGTGCGTGCATGACTCGATGTATGAATGTTGAAGAAGCGAAAGAAATTTGTAGCAAGTGGAAAGAATTGGTCTCTGCCTACCCCTCTGGGAAACAGGCGTGATTTAATGTATGTATGTATATGGCATTATTTGTTTTTGTTTTTGTCATTACATTAAATCGCTGACATTTAAGCTTTCAGAAAATAAATTAAAGAGCATTAAAAAATGGCATTATTTTTTAACCCGTGTGGTTGCCGGGTTAGAATAGTACCACTCCATGTCTTCCCGTGGATGTCGTAAGAGGCGACTAAGGGAATAAGGGCTTGCAGTACTGTTAGGCGATGGGCTTGCAACCTGTCACTAATACGCTGGTAAACATCTTAGCCTATTTGTGCAAAGTGTGGTTACAGAATTATCAACAAGTTTTAAAAGTTGTTGGTAATTCTGTAGCTCTGCCTACCCCACTTTGGGAATAAAGGCGTGAGTTTATGTATGTATGTATGTATTATTTTTTAAATTTTTTTTTCGTGCTACGTTCCGCAATTTCGGAAAAAAACTTAAATATCAAATATCTCTGAAATGAATAATTTTCGGCCAGGGTACTAAATGACCTTATTGGCTCCAAATGAGCTCTACTATGGCTCCTTAAAAAGTTTGTATCCAATATCCAGTCACCCTGTATACGTTAATGCAGACATAATGTATCTGATAAATTATTAACTAAAGAGATTCTATAAACATAGCCTTACCACGTGTCTCTCATTATTCTAGGGGCAATAAAGAATCTAAAAGATTGGGTTATGTCCATAAACTTAGACAATAATCACAGCAAAGATAGAAATAACTGAACTTTAATAATGGCTGCCATTCGTAACAGTAAGCCTGATTAATATATTATTAATAACTGCTTCATTTGCTATTCAACCATATTTTCAAAAAGTACTATCTACTTAAGTAATTCTAAAGCAAAAGCCACCTTATTAATAACAGATAGGGTCTAATTTACTTTGTTGTTATGTATAATACGTCCTTCTGAGGTAAGAAGGTTGCATTATAATTCTCTACCTCATATTCAGGTCGACCTTATTAGTGTGAGCTATCAGGTATCTTAGTCGGTTATTCATTATAAAAACAATGTATAGTAAGATTAGTATTAACGGACCAATTTAGTTTGACCCTTAGACTAGAACTGTTCGGAGTCACAGGTCTATGCGCTCTTCCGAAAATGGTAGTCAAGCTTTATGCCATCGCATAGAAATCTCAAAATAAATATGCCCATTACATTTTCTGTGTAGCAATAATGTACAAATTGAACGGTCATTTTCAGAACAAATAAGTTTCTGTCATGAAAAAATTTCGTAAGTTTTCTTAGCTATCTCACTATTAAGTACCGTTTTTAGGGTTCCGTAGTCAAACTTCCCTTATAGTTTCGCCATGTCCGTCCGTCCGTCCGTCCGCAGCCTAGCTCAGAGACTCTTACACCCGTATTTATAGTCGAGTAAAAGTCATTACTTGAGTAAAAGTAATTACTAAAGTAACGATTTTTATTCTATAGTTAAGCTATTGCTTAGAAATAGAACTGTCAAAAGTTAGATTTCTCGGCCAAGTAATAGTCACCATTTTCTTTACTTAAGCATTTACTTCTGGTTACGACGCGACGGCGACGCTTGTCAATATTGTGAGGTTACCTACATTTAATAAAATGGAATCTTTGGACAGAATCGAAGAAACTTTTTCTGTTGTAGACGATTTGGATAATGAAATGTTTGGGGAAATAGAAATTAGAAATCCCAAAGTTTACTTTCGTGATGTGGATCCATTCCATGATTATACGGAAGATTTTTTTAAAATGAGGTTTCGTTTCTCCAAGAACATAGTGATGCATGTGATTTTACCGAAAATTATTCACTCTTTACAATCGGAGACCCAAAGAGGGCTTCCTATTAGTCCACTGTGTCAGCTGCTAAAAGCACAGACAGCAGAAACACAAACAAATCTCATATAATCCTACTTAATAACAAATCACTTGTCAGTACATCATTTAAGGCTTAAAACTAAACATTCAAATTGAGTAGGATAATATCGTGTCAAACGTTTTATTTTTGCAATTTTTTGTATTGTGTTTGGATAAAGTAAAATTATCTTTTACAGTTGAAATTACTTTCTAAAACGATAACTTTATCAGAATTAGGGATTTAATTGAAATTAGATGTTATAATGCCAGCTTTTGCTAAAATAATCTACACCTCACATTTGTCTTTTCATGAAACGAAACGCAGTAAAGAAATGTTGCCAGACAGAAACAATCATCAAGCGTCGAGTCTTACTTAAGCAATTGCTTATGTAAGTAATGTGTATTACTTAACTATAGAATAAGATTTTGTTCTGAAGAATTCTATCATCAAGTAATGACTTAACTAAGAAATTACTTAGCAACAAGTAATTACTTCTTTATAAATACGGGTCTTAGTACTATGTAGATTGGCCTGAATATTAGTCACACCAACGAAGTGGTAAATTTAAATTTTGAAAAAATATATTTTTTAATTTACTTCCCCTATACGTAACGTGAGGATGTATTTTTTTTCTTGTCTACCCCGTATTGCGGTGTGTCGTTGCAAAGATATTTTAAAAATATTGCGGGTTTTAGCCAACAATTTTCGGTTGAAATATTCAGCTTTAAAGCGCTAATTTTAAGTTAAGTGTCAACATACCTACTAAGGAGGATAAATAAAGTCAAACGCCAGAACACAATAAGTAGCTGATTCATTTTTACACAACTTCCAAAACAAAACGGCAATTAGCAATTTACCTAAACCAGTAACTGTGACAATGACTTACCGTTTAAAACTTCAAACCTTAGTTACGTACCGTTAACGGTAACGCCTTCGTAAGATAACCCGTGGTTAGTTACCGGTCAGCCAATGGTCAGCCAGGCGATTAACTGGTGACAAGTTTAATTATCAAACTTGATTAACTATTCAGTTGATCACTTATTAAGTTGTTAAGGAAAGCTGTATTTTTATTATCTTTATCGACACACATATCATAAGCCCTCTATTATGCGTTGAAAACCCATAGGAAATGATCAGCATTATAACAATCAATTTTACTATGAGAACTTTCTTGTCTGTGGTACAGTGGACAGTATAGATTTTTGTAACGTTGAGTTTAAATTTGGAATAGCTGTCAAAACTCAGAACAGTCTCTATTCTAGTTTTCATAGATATTAAAACAGTTATCGACTCGAAACGTCAATTTAGTATGTTTTTTTTATCCCGAGTGACTTGAGAATAGGGACTTCATTCGTTTGTCTCCGACTAAAAAAAAACATCTTGACGGAGGATCGAATTGCCGCCATTATTGTTGTCATTTGTTTGTTGGTTTTTTGCTGCTATACGAAAGTACAGATGTGCAAGTTGCGGAAAGTTTCCAAAAAGTTGGAAAAGTTGCAAGAAATTTCCGGGAACTTTCACAAGAAATATAGGAAATTTAAATTTAAGAAACGGAAAGTTTCAATCCCCATACAAAATTGTGAGAAGTTTCCGAAATTTTCCTACATTAAATTTTCCGCAATTTTGGAAAGTTTCAGTATACGAAAGTAGGATAATTCTAAACGTATGATATGCGTGTAGATAAAGTAGTGTATGCAACTGTACATAATTAGGCCTTAAAATACGAGAGTTACTCTTTATGTATCAACTAATACTACTCTCATTATGCATCAGTTGCATAAACAAGAATCAAAATCAAATCGAATGCAAGTGCGTTTTCCGCATTGAAATTGTCTCGATTTTACAAGTGGCACGGAAAGGTGACAGCCGGGTCGAAATTTCGGTCCGCACTACTATGAATACTACTATGAATACACTTTAGTGCGTTTTCATAGTAAGCTTCAAACGGAACATCAAATGACACACACGACAATGACAATAGCATTCACAATGGCAAGGTTCTAAGTATGCTGAACATTTTTATTGAGTGACTACATCAGACTGGGCCTCTATTCTACACTGTAAAACCGTATGGCATTTGAAATGTTATCGTATTGCCAACGTTACGATAGCTCTTATTTACTTGAAAGTAATGGAAGCAGATTTAAAAACAATAACACGTCAAAGGTAGGTCCTTACCTATGAAATTGGCGTTTTGTATGGAGAATTTTATGAAAACGGTGGTTTTCATACATTTAATTTTGCGGATTATTTAGTAACGTCAAATGCAAACCAAACAAAATTCTGTCAGGAATATTGGACACTTCTAAGCTATATTATACATATCTTAATTACTTAAAAAGTAGTTAGCTTCATAAAACGATGCGTAATTGAAACACATGAACTTGCAGCACATAAAAAGAGTTAAGTTCACACTTTAATTTTAAACATTAAGTAAGAAGTTGAACCATATGTATCTAAAACCTTTGTTGCATAGTGTATTAATGAAATTAATAAAGAATTTGGAAGTTAAAATTGAAATGAATAAATTCCGTACGAAATAAAACACGTAAAAATAACGCCAATTTCATAGGTAAGGACTAAGGAATGCAATTTAACCGGTTACTAACCGATTTTGTATGAAAATAACCGGTTAAAACCGGTTATAACCGGTTATTTGCATTCCCTAGTAAGGACCCAATATTATGGTTTTAGCCTGTAGAAGAATGGGTCTCGACTGTTGTCATATGACGTAATGTTCTCCCTTCTTGCGCGAGTCCGACTCCCACTTGACCGGTTTTTTTTATTCGACGTCGCTATTGTCAGTTATGTCATGTGACAGTTTGCTAGCGACTGCTAGCTGACTTTGACAGAGCTATGCGCGGATCCGCGGTAAAGGTCGCCGGCGCACCGTTAGCGGCGAGTATTTGGGTCGGCGTACGCGCCGGTACAGACCGCGCCGCGCGGTGCGAGCGGAAGCGGGAGCGGGCGCGGGTCGGGTCAGCTTATGAAATCGGTTAGTTTGGTAGGATTTTTTATAAGTTATTTTATAAATTTACGTGGTGACCAACTATTACTAAGCTGATAGGTACTTGTGTTTTTTTAACAGTCGGCCTTATAAATATTAAATTCAAAATAATTTTAAAACAGTAGATTTGCAACATGAGGGCTCTTTTACACGTTGGTAATATAGAGTAAATCTACCAGAGTTTACGACAAGACCATTATTGTGGAGAAGAAGCGCCGCAAGAAACTCGTCACATTCTTTTTTTTCAATAATGCATGAATCAAACACGTAGTTTTTTCAATCATGAATCAAACACGAAGTTAAACTGACAAAGAACTTAAGTGTACAGCTACCGTACCTACTAAAGAACAATATAGCTATGTAGACCACTTTGGACTATGTCAATCAAAACGTAATGGACTTTTTTTGATTTTATTTAAATTGTTACTTTGACATAGTCCAAAGTGGTCTAGGAATCAATTTCCTTTACTGTACATAAATACTAGTAGGTATACTTAAACATTATAAAAAAACGAACTTCAGTAAACGCTTAGGAGACCATCTCTATATTTTTTATATTATGACAATGGAGAATCATAGTTGGAGAGTAAAAGCAGTTTTTTTTAAGGAACTCTTTGGGACCTACTAGACTAGATTTGGGCTAGATTTTTTTTTAAAACATGTCCCTACTATTTTTTATTGAATGCTTAGCGATGATAAAACTGTATGAATACAATTACGAAAGGAGCACTAAAAATTACTGACTAGGATCTGAGAACAACAGACTTGGGTCTGCCCTCTATTTTCATTCATTACTGTCAAGTAAATAAGACCTGTCATAATTTATAAGATAACATGAAAAAGCATAATGCTTTTAACGCGTAAAAAACAGCCCCTGTGCGCTCGTGACCCGTTAAAAAATACAAGCCACGCACGTGTTTACGCCGTAACAATAAATCGCTTCCGCGTGTGACTTGTCCCACACGTCACGTACAGTAATCTAGGATGTAATGCGTTATGCACGTGACGTCCCGGCTGCGGTATGTGTTCTATTCCATAACGCAGAAACGTTAGCTATGGACGACTGTATTTTTAAACAAGTGACATTCAACTTAAACTTATAGTTTTTAACCTGGGCCATTACTATTAAATAATATTAGATTTTTCAACAAGGGTCTAAAACAAGCCATAACGACACGAGAGGTTTAGCCTCGCGAGCTGAGCGAGGGTGGCTATAGTTCAAGTGTCATTAGTCATTACATTATGGTTGATTAGTCTCGCGTTAATTAAACACTCTACTTTTCACTTAGAATGCAAGGAAACAAACGACGTTTTATACAAAATTATAATAGCAAAGTTTATATGTTTTTTTATGTAATATGGCCCTTTCAATGCTTGAGCCAAGAGATTCAAACTTGAAAACTATTTTAAAACTAAGTGCACCATAATAAAATGAATTCATCCTTTATAAAATTAAAGTGATTTATATTCGTAATGATTAAATCGTTTTTTTTATAGTTTTGCAGTTGTTATTTTGAGGTTATTTCCACGCCCTAAAAATTGTCTATAAGTACACAATCACTGAAAATGGCGATAATCCTCCATACACAAACACCGTGATTGGTTGATTGCTGGTTTCGAAAGTAAATTAAAAAAAAAAAGTCTCTAAAAACTAATAAACAGCTTTAGTCCCGATGTGCAGAGACTAACTAAGTAACATTTTAAGAGCATGAGTAGGTAATGAAAATATGTTTTTATCGCTTACGTGGCTAAACTAGGTATATTGTACATTTTTCGTGTTATAATACTAATAAGTACTTGATTAACAAGTAAACTTTAAATTCAAAGGTCAAATTAGCAAGTTTAAAAAAAAAAAAAAAACTTTTAATATTAAGAAATAATCCATACTGGTATAATAAACAAAAACCACTGTAACCATTTTGATTTTATTTCTTACATACATAATACATACAAACCTTCACGCCTGTCATCCCAGAGTGGGATAGGCAGAACTACAGAATTACCTACAACTTTAAAAACTTGTTGATAATTCTGTAACAACATTTTGTACAAATAGGCTAAGATGTTTACCAGCGTATTAGTGACAGGTTGCAAGCCCATCGCCTAAAAGTACTACAAGACTTTATTCCCTTAGTCGCCTCTTACGACATCCACGGGAAGACATGGATTGGCACTATTCTAACCCGGCAGCCACACGGACTGTTTTCATTTCTTATGGAAATACGCCTATTAAAAATAAAAAACGATTCGTTCCTAAATATTCAACCATTCCCTAAGGAAACTATAGTTATGAGCGGACCCGTGGACAAAAGCTAGCCAGTTATCTCACGCTGTGTTAACGATGAACAATAAATAACACGATCATGCGCAAATAAGTGAGAAAATCATTGGATAGATATTAATTAATCTCTTTATAACGATGCACTTAATATCATAATGACAGGGTAGTACTTGCATCACGCGAATACGCACGAAACATGCTAATTTCAACTTTATGACAAGGTAATTAGGCTTTTATGAACGCGAGAAAATTATAGTAAATGCGCGCGCGCGGCTCTAAATGCAATAAAGAGATTAAGCTTCAGTATATTCATTAGTTGTAGATCTTTATATCTACGTAGTATAAAACATAGTCTCCAGCTCTGCTCTCTCTCAGCTCCCCGCCGTCTGTCCCTAAATTAATACGCAACGGATTTTAACCTCGTGAGCCCCCCCATACTGCAAAATGGGAGTTTTTTGTAACTGGGACTTTGAATCTACAATCAAGGGAATAAAGTTCAATTGCGATTGTTCGAAAATGCCATTTTCGGTTAATGAACATAGGAAAATAAACCTTATTGTTATTGCGACAGAGTTCAAAGTAAATTGCTTTGACTATGAACCTCCTATTGCACATTGGGCCTTACGAGGTTATTACGGTTTTTGTCAATAGACAGAGTGATTAAAGAGGAAGCTATTTAATTTATTGTATAACTAGCGACCCGCCCGCGGCTTCGCCCGCTGCAAATTCCTGACTTCCCCGGTGGATTTTTCCATTATTTTCTCTCATAAAAACCTTGCCCTGACAACGACGAACACAACAAAAAAGAAATCAGCCAAATCGGTTCAGCCGTTCTCGAGTTTTCCGCTTAGCAACACATTTAGCGATTCATTTTTATTATATAGACTAGCGACCTGCCAGCGGCTTCGCCCGCTGCAAATTCCTGACTTCCCCGGTGGATTTTTCCATTATTTTCTCTCATAAAAACATTGTCGTGACAATGACGAGCACAACAAAAAAGAAATCAGCCAAATCGGTTCAGCCGTTCTCGAGTTTTGCTCTTAGCAACACGTTTAGCGATTCATTTTTATTATATAGACTAGCGGCCCGCCAGCGGCTTCGCCCGCTGCAAATTCCTGGCTTCCCCGGTGGATTTTTCAATTTTTCTCGCCGTAAAAACCATCCGTGAACTTCAACGAACATTTAAAAAAAAGAATTGGCCAAATTGGTCCAGGCGTTGTTGAGTTATGCGCTTACCAACACATTTTGCGATTAATTTTTATATTATAGATAAATTCAGGTTTTGGCTCCCCTGAAAACAAGCCCGGTTGTCATCCCCATGCCTACCATTTTGCTCAGTGGAGACTATTTAGGCACACATCATCCTCATTGTACTTTTTTAATTTAATGGTGTCGCTTGTTAGGATAAGAAGTGATTGTATTGCGTTATTGTATCTTTTCTATGACTTAAAGATAATAATAATTACTTTATAACAATACTGTTAACAATTAAAAGTTAAAATTAAACTTATTTAAATAAAAATAAAACTAAGGTACTCAAATATTAAAGATGTAATTAATAATCACCACTATAAAAAGAACACCCCCTCTAGCAGGTCCGCTCGCGTCCATTAGAGACTGGCTGCATTACCTCTCTGGATAGCTAGCCCAATCCTTTGGGAGAGGTAAGCACTAGCTCTTGGATCTCCGGAGGTGTCTATGATGTACCCCTGTGTTGATGTGTTTGTTGAATGTACGTTTTTCTATTCTATTCTATTCTAGGTTTATGTACGCCGGTTACAAAAAACTGACATGTCCTCGTCCTGCCCAGATTTAATAAAGGACATTTTCGATTTGGTAGTTTATGCAGAAACAAATTTTATAAGTAAAATTGTCCTTTATAAAGGACATCGGCCAGAAATGGACGTCGGCGATGGACGGTCGCTAGTTATTCAGAATTTATTGATAATGTCACAATCTATAGCAATTATTACTATTATAAAGTAAAAATCTAGCGTAAGAACTTTAAATTCACGTTAAAGACAAAATAATTACTACTGTCACTTCTAGATTTACAAAAAAAAGTTATAGATTCTGCTTCACACTGCATATTTTGGCGTATCTCAATTCAACATGATGTAAACAATGAATCCGTCGTCGGCGAGTTCACCAACGAGTGGTTGAGTAAGTTTTTTCTATATTTTAATAACTTTTTCTCTAGTAATTCTCGTACCATACATTTCATACCCACTATACAGACAGCAAATAATAATAGACAATACGTATCCAAATTACTCACCGATTCTTTACAAATCACCATCAAGCATATGACATCTGTAAAAAAGAAAACGCACATTGAAAAACCGAACACTTTCTAATTTATACAGAACCGCCATTGAAAATACAATGGCGGCCAATAAAACGGTCAGAAATTACAAAAACGGGAGCGGGTCACTCGTTCGGTCATCGTTCACGAATGACATTGAGCGAGGCAAGGCCACAAGCTTGTTGGAATTTAAACTTTAACTTATTTCGATCTAGCTAATAAGCGCTCTGGTCCAATGTTCGACGATATTATTTGACGTGACGTATTGTAGATTGATTCCTTTTTCGGCACATTCCTTTTTGGACATAATCCGTTTTCGGCATATTCTGGTTTCGGCACATTTTAGTAAATAAATTATACTATGAAATACTTATGACTTTGCATGCGTAATAAAATAAAATAATATTTATTAGTAAAATATTATATTTAAATCAATAAAAATAAAAGACAAAAATTAAACAGTAGGTACTGATTACTTAAAATAATTGGGCAACTAACTAATGATAACCAACTAGGTAGGTACCTAAAGTCATATGCTTATATTATATTTTATGTCTTGAAAATAAAAATAATTATGCCTAGGATTCATTTCCTTTGTTGTATATAATGATTTCTGCCGAAAACGGAATGTGCCGAAACAAGAATATGCCGAAAACGGAATATGTCCAAAAAGGAATGTGCCGAAAAAGGAATCAATCGTATTGTAGATAACCAAATTCATAATGAATTCTTGTGAAGGGGCTATTATACTTATCTTATTAATATAATAAATACAAAAGTTTGTACGTTTGTTACTCAATTACGACAGAACGGCTGAACGGATTTGCGTGAAATTTGTAACAGAGATAGATTGGTCTGGAATAGCACATAGGTTAAATTTATCCCAGAAAATTGGACAGGTCCCGATGGAAGAGCGACAAACTACTTCTACATGGACGGAGTACCTAGCGGAAAACAGCGAGTGTTTATTATAGATGTTGTTATTTTTTATTCAATATTTACAGATTAACGCCTGAGTGATGCCCAATTTGGCGATAGAGAGTTATACCTCAGGGTAATCTTGTCTTGACCAACAAAAAGGGAAAAATGTGATACTGAATTTGGATGATTATAGCGATGATCCACTTTGATCCATGCAAAAGCTAAACTTCATAAAAATTATTATTTTGGACGTCTATCCTTTTTCAGGCATAGTACATTTCATCGACCACATTCATGTCGCTCAAAATTGAACTTAACTACCTACATGATATGACTTCATGGATCAGTATCCTTCAGTTACGAATTCGTGGCTCTATTCCATTTCTTGCTTGTATCCTTACTTTAGCAAGGCTTGAAAAGGGTTAAAGAAAACTCAATATTATACTAGCCTTTACTATTTAATGTCTTGGTAGAGGTCACTAATTACTTCTTTCTAGGAAACTATAAATATTTCCGAGACATAAATGATCCTATTTAGCAATCCAGGATTAAAAATACAAATCCGTTCGCGGACCGGGAGACGAGCTGTGGGTAGGCCTCCAACAAGATGGAGTGACGACCTTGTACGGATCGCGGGAACGCGGTGGATGCGAAAAGCACAAGACCGGTCTGAGTGCAGAGCCTTGGGGGAGGCCTATGTCCAGCAGTGGACGTCTTTCGGCTGACATGATGATGATGATGAATCCGTTCAACCGTTTTAATTTGATTGAAGCACTATCATTCATATAACTAAACAAACTTTCACATTTATAATAATAGAAGGATTAACTATACAAATGCAATTTGTAACAGCAAATGGAAACAGTAAGTGGACTTTTTACACCGGTCATTACATATCTGTGCCAGCATTGATTGATAATGATATACCGGCAATACTGCCTAATAGGAACGCACCGTGCTACCAAAGAAGGCGGCTAAGTGCAACGTGGTGGTACTAACATTTTAAATTTAGTGTGGTTACCAATAGAGTTTAAAATGGTTCGACCACTGCATTGCAGTTAGCCGCCTTCTTTGGTAGGACCGCAGTGTGGCCGAATTACACTGATCCTATTGATATGAATGTTTTGTTATTGCTGCTAATTAATCTAACAAATACTGTTGATATTCAAAGTATACGTCTTTATTAGCAGAGCTAAAAGTAAAGAATGGTTAAATCTCAAGGAAATGTGTAAAATTTTCGATTCCAATTTTCTATTAGTTGAGTTAAGTACTGATCAAACTACGGGCCCTTAGATGAAGTCTTAATTGAATAGACGTATTTTTGGTTATTCTCATCAAAAATTGGTGTAACAATATAAGTAATCATAATATTAAAGAAAAAAAATAGTCACGTAATGGTCACCACCTGTAGCGCTGGCTTATATACGCAAATAGTTGCTTTTATTATTTATAACTATTGATACTTTTAAGTTGATCAATATGATCATTACGAGTAGGTACAATTTAAAAAAAAGTTGTAAGTGTTGCAAAAATTAAGCATTCTCCTTGTTTTGTCTCGCAGTGTAAACCACACTCGATACAACAATAAAATTGTTTAAAAAACTCCCCATATCATTCTAGACGTGCAATGAAAATTTCGCAATACCCACAAACACGGGTTTCCAGTGCGACTGTATACCAATTAGGCGACAAAAGAGGAGCAAAAATAGCTCTATGGTAAAGTGGAATGCGTTTTATTCTGGGATTAATTATAAGGTTTAATAAGGGTTTTTGGGTTGGATTGGAAAAGGTTGGAGTTGACACGTTTATTTTTGCAGGTTTTGTTAAATTTAGCAAGAATTATTATAATTATAAAGTAACCCGGAGTTATATCTACCGGGTGGTATATTATTAACCTTTTGAACACCGTACGTCATATACAAAATGCGTCACTCACACGCCAAACATGTTTGCTATGCTAAGCAAATTACAACTTAATCCATACGAAACAAAGTCTCTTTTAATCTCTAACTTGTGTCGGCTGTGGCCGTCGGTGGCGTCAGTGGCACGACTTTCGGTTGTCGGCCAGAGCCGCCCGTGGCGTTCAAAAGTTTAACTGTAAACCATATCGCTTTTGACATGATATTTATTTATTTATTTAATCTTTATTGCACAAAAGAATACACTTCGTATACAAAAGGCGAACTTAATGCCGTAAGGCATTCTCTACCAGTTAACCTTTTGACAAAGCAGAGATTGTGGTGGCGGTGCAACATAGGGTCTAACATATATGTTGCTTAAACGTAATAATATATACCTACATACCAATATATTAAAATAAATATAAATGCTTATATAAATACATAATATAAAAAAAATATAAAAAATGAGGATAAGCACAAAACATTACAGATAACACCATCAGAAAAACAAGATGATGACTATTCTACCTACAAAAAGAAAAAAAATCGCGAACTTTCTTTTTAAAAGCAAACTTGTTCGGAGCTTGCTTGATATTAAGGGGAAGGTCGTTCCAAAGTCGTGCTGCTTGAAGTGCGAAAGAGCTGGACATGAAGCCTGTGCGGTGAAGAGGGATGGATAGTGTGAGATTGTCAGAGGATCGTAGCTGAGGGAGGTGGGTGGAACCAAGAAATTTAAAAAAATATTTTAGATAATCAGGAGATTTAGGATCGTACAGGATGTTATATAGGAAACAATATAACAAACAAACAAACAACATAGAATAGACAAAGTTATGAAAGCTCTTATTTACTTGATATGAATGGCGGCTGAGTAAAAAACAATACGATAACATGTAAACTGCAATAAGGTTTCATCGAGTAAAATAGAAGTCCACTGGCACTAGCCAAGATGCTGAAAATTGACAAAATGTATTGAATTAACGAATAAATCTGAAAGTTTGTGTGTGTGTTTGTTACTCTTCACACAGCAACGGCTGGATGAATGAAATTTGGAATGGCTAGATTAAACCTGGATAGATTCATCATGGAAAAAAAACCCCGAGGTAACTATAATCGAAATCTAAGCGGACGAAGTTTTTTTTTTATGTCTTAGAGAAGGCAAACGAACACACAGACCACCTGATGGTAAGTGAAACTGTGACCCATAGACATTCGCATTCACAAGACCGTAATCCTAAGACTGCAAATGCACTGCCAACCCTGAGGACTAAGATGGAATGCCTCTATGCTAGTCATTTCACCGGCTGTCTTATCCCCAAACCGGAACAAAACAATGCGAACACTGCTGCTTGGCGGTAGGTTAATGGATAAGATGGTGGTACCAACCCGGACGGACCCTGCACAAGGTCCTCCCACAAGTAAAGTAAAGTCAGTTGTAACATAAATCTTCTGTGCAATTTTAAATCTGGGGAAACTTTTCCATGACATAATTCCTTGATAGGAAATATTCTTTGCAATTACCCATCTGCTAACCTGACATGTACAGTTACCTCGGTTGAATAAACACCTCGTAAAAACTTAAACTGTATCGAAGTGTAATGTAGGCCTAAGCCAGATCAAACGAATGCCCACTCCGTTAGCGTTAGAAAGAGAACAATGGAGCGTTTAGCACGCGCGCACTGGGTCAGCCGGCGTGACAAATGGCACGACACGCGGCCCGCGCGCTTGTGGGGCCCGGGTGTGAGCGGGAGAAGACCAGTACCCTTACCATGAGTTACAATTACTGTACTCGATAGCGAGTTGAATGCTCTGTCCCTTGCACTCTATAAGAATACTACGAGGTATGCGAGGGACAGTGCATTCGACTCGCTAGCGAGTACGGTAATTGTAACTCATGGTAAGGGTACTGGGGTGTTAGGGTCTCCCCAAACCAGTTGACGCCGTTTCGGCAAATCGCGTGCGGAAAAAGCTTTATATCAACGCAATAAGAGCGAATAAGACATCAATCGGCTCGGCCGACGCGAAACGACGTCTTTCGACGGGAAAACGGCGTTTTACTGTAAAGCTGTTCGCATCTGTACGACGCTGTTAGCAGCCTACAGCACAGGTTCGCGTTCATAAATCTCCGAGAACTGCCGTTCGGTGCCGGCAAGACTTGAACAGCTCCGATCACGGCCGAGTACCCACGATAAGGACCGGTCAGAGCTGGCGGAAGCCGTTCAGCGTCTTCGACGGCCGAACATAGCCGGCGACGGCCGAACAGAGCCGATGACGGCCGAAGTAGCTACTGATGCGTTTGTATTAATTTATATTTGTTGTCAGATTCCCAACTCAAGTTGATACTAACAACCAGTCTCCAAAAATGAGATTTACGATTGCCGATCACCCGCTGTTGTCTACATCTGTTCATCCGACTCAACGGCTGTACGCGTGCTGTCTGACGTCTCGACGGCAGTACGGAGCACGGGAGAGCCGACCGTCGCTTTACAACTACTGTTGCGATAGCAAATCGCAGGCGATCGGGCGTCTCGACGGCCGCAAGGAGGATGAGACTGCTGAACGCAAGTGTCCAACCGCGGAGACGGCCGATCGGCTAAATGCGAATAGTGTGGTGTAAAACACTCTGCGAAAGCAGACTCCGCGTCGACTGGTTTGGGGAGACCCTTATTCTCTTAAAAACGGCGTTCGGTCAGTCGACCGAGTGAACGCGGCGCAGCTTATATAAACCGGCGAGTTCAAGTGGTCCCGTCAGAGCGTACAAAACACATTTTAGCGCGTGCATTCTCAATTAGGAAGGAATACGTTCGATCGTTCGACGGAAGGCCCTGCAACAGGGCCTCAGGGACACAATAATACCATATAGTTTTTGAGCGTATTGTCAACGTTTTGCTAGCTCTTATTTACTTGACACTTTGACAGTGATGGAGGCCGAGTTAAAAACAATATCATAACAGGTCAAATAAGATTTGAATTTTACGTCAAATACATACATTTATCTACTCTCATATCGTAAAGTTCGAATTATAAAATTCAAAACAAAATATTGGCATACTTTATAAACACAATACCGAAAAAAAATTAAAAAATCACTTATTTCTCTAACAAAATAATGTTATAAAGTAATTTTTTTACCATTACGATACAAGTTAATCCAAAACGTTAATGTCACGAACGAGGTTCCATATTTTTTATTTTTTTATAATAGAACGCACATGCGGTTCGCGTCCTTTTTACAGAATTACAAAAAGTTTTCATTCCAATTTTTACTTGTCTGTGACAGCGCCCGCTTTAACGGATGCGCGGTGATGTGCTAGGTTTTGGCGCCATTCATTGAATACGTTTAATTTGCTGTAGTTACTTTATTAACTTTGATCTTTTATTTAGTAGGTTGAATCGCAATGTATGAGAGTAGATAAAGTAGTGTATGAAACTGCACATAACCAGGTATTAAGACACTCGTGTGATCCTATTAAAAACCTCGCCTAGCGGCTCGGTTCTTAAACACACACTCGTGTTTTAATACCCCTCTTTATGCAACAATTTCATAAACTACTATTATTTACTACTTATTTCATACATAATAATTTTAAGGTCTAACTTGGTGCTGGATGAAGCACTAAATTCTATATTTCGAATGCCCCATCGCACGCATCATTCAAGACCAAATCGAGAGAAAAATATGGAGCTAACGTAACTTTCAATTTCGGTTTTCATGACATGACCATGGTTAGAGAGGCATTTACACATTAGAGCGAGCAACATATTTTTGTATCTCACTCTTACGCATTACTCCGTCCCTTACACTGACCCATGATAGGCTATTCTGTCGTCGGTCGGCATAATAATTTTTCAAGAATTGTCTGTTCATTATTATGTATGAATTAATACTGATTAATAAAACCCGCTAACACTGCGCACACGCCGCCCGCTGCGAAATAAATCCAATTCAGTTAACTTTAACTGCTCGTACGCGTTACTGTTAACTGGTGACTGGTCACGAGACGGCAGTTAGCCTTACGCAAACCTGACCGTGGAATTCTAGACTTGAACCGATTACTAACCAAGAAATTTTCTTTTTTTTCTGTGAACAAACCAACAAGTCTCCTGAAGTGTACTAACCTCTAAAAAAGCTTTAGCAGGCAAACGGCACAGGCCACCTTGGGAAGACGTATCCAAGAATCAAAGAAAGTTGTAGTTTCTAGATTACAATCTGAAGACTGCAATACTTAACAGCCATGTTGTCTTGCACCGTCATAGGTACCTAAATATAATTTCTAATTTTTATTTTATTTTATTACTACTACTTATTAGTTCTTGTGAGTGTTGACACATTTTCCTGCTCAAGTACGCAGGAATTTATTTATTTTTTGTTTTATGTGAGATTCGTTTTATATAATGCTACGTTAAGTTTATTATTATATAAGCAATATTTAAAAAACGACTGACTGTTGAGTTTCTTCTCAGCAGTGGTCTCTTGCGAAGCGCTGGTAGATTTTTGACGTGTAAAAGTGCCCGGGCCTACTTACTGAATAAACATCTTTTTTTTTATCTGTATTAATAATCTCATCTTGCCTGAGATCCTAGTCAAAAGACTGTCATTTTGGCGCATCTTGAGACGAGCATTATTGTCGAGATCACTTTATAAATACAACTCTTACTGCAAAGTTGTCCGCCCTGACGACCAAGATGGAATGCATCTGTAACATACAGCTACTCCAGGAAAGTAGATTTAAGAACAAATTGGCGAACTGGCTCCTAGATAGATGTTTCTATAGTGTTAAGGACTCCCTCGAGCAATGTAATAAAAAGGTAATAATTTGGAATAATTTGTGGTCACTGACATTTATGGTATTTTATAAATTTGAACGCTTTTATTTGTAATTTTAAATGTATTTTGTTGTTTATTTTTCTATATGGTCTAAAATTAATATTTGCACGCTTGCTTGCAGGCTGGATACATTGGAAATTATTATTATTTAAAATTGACTGTAACATCTTATGTGATGATATTGATTGATTGATTGATTGTGCTAGTAATTTCACCGGTGGCTCATACCTACTTCAGAAAACAATGCAAATACTGCTGCGACGGTAGGTTAAATAATCAAGATGTCAGCTGGTATCCGACTACACGCAGCATCAGCAGACGACGTGAAGTGTTGACACTAATGCTGCCCTCTTTAGCTAATACGCAGTATGTCAGATAAAATTCCTGTAGCAATATCAACCTTATTACTAAGAGAAGAGAACTAAAACTTCTTTGGTTATTGATTTTGGGATATTGCTTATTTGCTTAGTGCAGAATGGTTTCTATGTATTTCTATGAAATTCCCTCCGTAGCGACACGAAGCTGCGACGCATCTCCATAGAACATAGAAACCACAGCTACCAACGGACACCTTCAGTTTCATTCGAATGCTTGTAGAAATCCATTGACGAGTTGTTTTAGCATTGTTAAATCGGGAGCTATTGCGGCGATGCAATGTATCACGAGTAGAGATGGGCGGCTTGTAAGTTTCAAAAGTGAAACTTTCACTTAAATTCCTGCAATATTCTAAAAGTTTCAAAAGTGAAACTTTCACCTGAAATTTCATGCAATATTCTGAAAGTTACTACAGTGAAATCATTTAATTTCTAAAAATTACTAAAGTTTTGTAATGTAACGTAAGTAACGGAAACTTTTCATGAAATTTACATGTGTCAGAATCATTTCCACCTAATTATGTGACTTTCAGAAGCTGTATTGTACGCAGTTAAGTAAAGTTTTGTAATGTTTCAGAAATCGCCCATCACTAATCACGAGAAGCATGCGGCCTATTGACCATAATGAATGGTGGTAGTTAGTACTGATAGTGACTCGGAGGGACCCTGCAAAAAGTCCTACCACAACTGGCACAGATCTACTTATTTCTCCGAATCTTTTTACCTGACAACGTCACCGTATCTCGATCACACCAAACTGTCACGACTAATCGTGCATTGCGTTTTTTACCATTTCATGTGACCCACCCAAGAACGCTTAACGAGCAAAAACCTGCCCTTATTTCAACGCATTAAGATATAGGTTGATTGGTTGATCTTAAAGCCTAATGCGTTTGACATTTAGTTTCTACATATGCAAAGCAATAACCTGAATAAGTCCCAATGGTTAGTTAACGAAATGTCAGTCAGAAAGGACCTGAGCCAAATACCAAGCGTGGAATTAAGTGGTGATTTGGTTGAGAAAAAGGTATGTCGATCAATTGGAATTGACTGGGAAACAGATAATATAAAATATAAAGCTTGCAAGGTTTGACTTTAAGTTACACTCGTGTGTTTTATTATTAATGTTAAGCAATAATTATAGTAGCCTGCTAAAGATCGCTGAGTCGGTTCAGTAAGAAATAAGATCTCGTGATTATCAAATATGTGGATTTAAGTTATTATTATTACCCTATTAATCTAAGAAAATTTTAACATATTTTAGACCTAATCACAGGCGAGGAAGTTACCACATTACTTGGCACAAGCAAGGTAAAAATAGCGACCCAGTATAATGCCCTGGTAAAGAATGAACAGTCTATAAAAACCAAACAAAAACGTTACAAAGTCAGTGCACAGAAATACAAGTCAAATGTCAACCAAGTTTTATAACACTTAATAATAAAGATAGATTACTAAATTAGCATCACTTGAGTATGTGTCTAAAAGCCCTCGTCAAATATAAATGTGGACTTCGGAAACTGCTTTGTACATTGAGCATTACAATTAGCAATGTAGTTGCAGAACATTCTCAGAAGATTAGAAACCTTCTCAAGAAATGACTGAGAACAATATCGGAAACATTTTAGAGCATTGAGAATGTTCTCTTTCCATACAAAGTTCAAGAAATTTCTTAGAAATTCCCGAGAATTTCTCATATGAAACTTTCACAATTTGAGAAATTACTTTTCGGTAAAATACGTAACGAAAACAAGAAGCGAAACACCGTCAGCACCAGCACTTTAATATTTGAAAATCCAAGAACATTTTATGTCTTTACATATCCTCATCTGTATTCATTGCAAGGACCTTGTTAGCATCTTAAATACTTTCTTATCCCTTCAATTTGTTCACATTAATAAAATTTCCTTAATGTTTAATTCGTTTTTTATCTTCCCATTCATCGCTAAATTCACAAGTCTTGAGTAAAGACTCAGAAGCATCAGAAGCACGTTCTAATTTAAACCAAATAAAGCCAATTCACGATTTAAATTGGACTGTTTTATGCCTCGACTTAAGCCTCTTCGGTTCTTGTCGAGGATATTAGCTTCACAAATCAGACCAGGGCCATACATCAGGCACCTTAATTACTCCGGCGACAGAACTGGCAAAAAGTATTAGAAAACCTGTTCCAGCGATGAGATCGAGTGACATACGAGGGACTTAGAGATTACGGGGCTGTCGCCTATTTATACACAACTGAGCAAGAAGGAGAGTAATGTATTTTGGGTTGGTGACGGGACTGTCGGTGACCACACTGTAGGATAAACGGCTTAAAAGAATCTGAGCTCCAAAGTATCTAAAGGTCTTTATCCCAGAATTGGGGTATAACGTTTGGCTATTGGATTAATTCAATCCACGACTTTTAAAGTAAACTTTCATGGAAGCAACTGTAGGGGAGACCGGGGACAATTGAAACGATTTGACTTTGACTGCCTGTTGCCGTTTTATTTTTAAAGTTAGAAAGATGTTTGCCATAATTATTTCAAGGTTAGTTATCTGGTTCCTAAATAAAGTATATTTGGTAAGTCTATCATTAATAGTTATTTTACAATAATGTAATAAAGAGAATGGGGGAATGTGGTTCAATTGACCTCACACCGTTGTTAATTGAAACACTATGTAAGGTCAATTGAAACACCGTAATATCTTTGACACAATGAAAGTAATGTTATCAGTCCTACTCGTTTTCATCGCTATATTGGTATATAATACGACCATCAAAAGTTCACAAGCATAACATAAACATATCGTCATTTATAAGCATCAGAAAATCTCGATCATCAAACGCAGATAAAAAAAAAATATGACTTGTAGCTTTCTTTGTTGCTGGCTACCTTATACATAAAGCTTAATAGAAAATAGTTTTAATGTTATAATAAGCTTTAATGATATGGAATTGTGTTAAAAATACATAATTATACTACATACAAAAATGCTTGTTTCAATCATAACAGTGTTTCAATCATAACTTAATGAATGGATAAACTTGAAACGTCGGGATTTTAAATAATATGCAAAATATAATCGGTTAAGATCGTTTTATTATAAAACAAAAACAGTTACAATAAAAATAAAACCACGGCTACTTATATGCCGAATTAAAATAAAATCAAAAACGTAATTCCTCTTGCATGTAGTTGTAACACATCAGCTGTATAGAGTGTTCGACATTCTATATTTGAAATTTGACATAAATTCCATTCTAGTTTTGTACACAACTTCATGCAAGAGGAGCGTTACTTAAGTTTTTCACCTATTCGTCAGAATGATACTAAGTAGTAGGTGCACATATCGGACTAATACCAAAAGTGGCACCTATATCTATACTTCTATAATATTAATATGAATAAAGTAACTCTGTCTATTGGTTTATTTATCCAAATCACGGGCAAAAGTTAGTGTAGGTATAATAATTATTGACCATGAAAGAAATCATTATAAAAGAGAAGCCATTTGCGCAAATTCATTTTCACATTTATTAAATAAAAACATGCGTCAAATACAGAACCTCCTCATATTTAAAGGCTACTACATTTGGGGACGATTAAAACGCCAGGACGAATGAAACGTTTCAATCGTCCACACGCAAGTTGTTCCTACCATCCCCAAATCACAGTTTTTAATTCAAGGTCAAATATTAAACGCAAAAACAACTCGAACACTGATAATTGGCAATAATAAACATTCGTTAATTTATCACAATCACGCTAAAATAGTTAAATCAGTTAAAATACAAGAACAAACAAAGTTATTAACAAATATACAAGATGAGAAATACTTACTTTTGACCGCGAAAAAATTAAATCGCTCCGTGACACCGCTGCGTTGCTCGGTCGCTCGCGCGCTACTGACTGACCCATATATTAAGATATGGCCGGCGGAGTCCTGAGTGTTGCGTCATACTCGTAGGTATTATAGTTTTTGAGAAATTTGACTTGTTTCAGTCATGACGTGTTTCAATTGTCCCCGGTCTCCCCTACGTCTCTTTTTTATGGCTTGGAAAAGTGGTATCTAAGACCCGAAGATAATTGAAATCTCAAGACTTACAATCTTAATATTGCAATCTAAAGACTGCATTGTCAAGAATTAAGATGGAATGCCTGAATGGTAGGGCGCGTCGTCGACGAAAGTTTCTAAAGACAGACAGACGGGTTTTAAAAATACTTTACTACAGGTATTCTTTTTTTTAACATCATTAGTTTAGTCATACGAGTAAATGTCTGTTAGCAGTCTGTCGCGTCGTTCGATGTCAAAATAGTTTAATATGCATAGATAAGTAAGGAGTTGTCACTTTGTATCTGTCACCAAGCGTATATCGTATATTTATAAACAGTGACGTCGAAACGAAAGCGTACTGCCAGTATTCCAGTACCGAGCGCTTCGATTCCAATACAAAACAGGCTCCTAGTGGAGACCTTGGCAGTGAAACTCCAACGTTGCAAACGATAGATGCAAATTGAACTGACGTATCTTATCTAAAGTTTTTGCTTCATTTGATACAAAAAACTAGAAACTAAAGTGAAATGATCTGAAAGCGAGCTTGATTAGCCAGATCACTAGGCGTAAATTTAAGAGTTACTGTCAACCTATTTGTTGGTTAGAAAATCATTAGTGGTTAAGGTATTTTTTATGGTGTTCGTTTTGTTTAGTTAAAATGATCGATTGGATTGGATAACAATCTCTAAGACCATGCATGACTCAAGGTCTTGGATTCTCTCCTAATTTGAATGCGGGCAAGCTTGAAATTATTTTTATGGTGGAGATAACTAGGATAATTATAATCATCGAAAATGCCTATGTACAAGTAGCAAAACATTTCCAAAATTTTGGAAATTCAATAAAACATTTAAGAATACTAAGCATGTGCTCATATACAAACATCAGGAATATTCTTGGATATCATCGAGAAGAATTAAAAAAAAACCGCGAGAAAATGCCACTTGAAACTGGGTTAGGTACTTCAGTCCTAATATAGAAACTAAAGGTCCATTCACCATTCTAGACTCCGACAAGAGTGAATGAGAGGCAGTGATGACGTAACCTTGTGGTTTACTTGTTGGTACCACCATCTTACCCATTAACCTACCATAGCAGCAGCAGCAGTGTTCGCATTGTTGTGTTCCGGTTTGGGGATAAGACAGCCGGTGAAACGACTAGCAACGCAACGCAACGCATTTGCAATCTTGTGAATGCGAATGTCTATGGGTCACAGTTTCCACTTACCATCAGGTGGCCTGTGTGCTCGTTTGCCTTCCCATGCCATATAAAAAAACCTAAAGGTACACGGTCAATATAATAGTAATATTTTCAGTATTAATTTCCCCTCAACAATAGCCGTCTCATTCTATTTTGATATAATAAAATAAGACAGGCAGTTATTGCCCCAAAAACTGTCCGTGTAATTTAAAATGTGTGAAGCGTCACATGTAAATATAACTGTAAAAGTTCAAAAGCACATGCGAAATGTTTGTCCGGAGCTTTTAGATTAAGTACGGGCGTAATTAAAAAGCTCATACAATAGGATTACCGCTTAAATTGTAACGGTACGACAAATTAAGATCCGTCCCGTCGTATGGCATAAGCAGGTCGATTTTGGGGTTCCTTACACCCATTAAACTTCTTTTTTTTTTGGTATTTTCTAGTACATTACAGAGTAGCTTTTGCAGTGGTTTACGTTTTTCCATTTTCCGAAATACAATAATGGGCTTTCAACGATATTAAAAAAAGGGTAGGGTATAGATCTGGTGATTAATTAATTAATTATGATAACGTAGTAATAAATATCAGGGAACACTGTCACACAGTAGACCTAGTCCCAAACTAAGCTCTAGGCTTGTACTATGGACAACGATATACTTTATATAAATAAATAAAATAAATGTGGGAGTCGAAGTAATACTTTTCGTATACCAAATAACTTAGTAAAATAATTAGGCAAATTGTACAACGTCTTTGACAGTGTCGAGCCCTGGAATCCATCTTAGTTCAAATAAAAAGTAAAACATGCATCTCTTTCACTCTCGTTGACACGTCTATCATACTATCTCTGTTTCACTTTTCTTTAACTGTAAATTTTTGTACCTATATTATATTAAATAAAAATATCAAATATCAAGACAAGCACACAAATATCTGCCCTTACCGGGATTTGAACCTGGGACCGCTAGCTTCGTAGGCAGCACTACCAACTAGGGTAAGTCTCGTCATACATGAGTTGTAAGACTTGTAAGTCGTAGTCTGCATGCAGATCTATATAGCCAATTAAACAGCACCTTATTAAGGAATAGCTACAGAACCATATATATTGTAAATCCAACTCGGCATGGTCGTTGCAAATCGCCATATCTTCTCGCAAACCAGTTTTTTCCACTTAACGCCAAATTTCCGTTTCACATCTTACTTGATTTAAGATCTGATTTAAGAGTACGTGTTGGCTTAATTATTTTTAGCTCCAGTGATATGATTTATATGGCTGGCCTTGAAAACGACATATAGTGGTTGGGTGACCAGTTTTTGTCGGTAGCCAAAAGTCTATGGTGTCAGGTTTCTAATTTTTATGAGTTATTACGCTCTGTTGGTTAAGGTTGATAAAAACCGGCCAAGTGCGAATCGGACTCGTGTACGAAGGGTTCCGTACCCTTATATATACATTAGCAAAAAATAGCAAAAGTTTGCTGTATGGGAGCCCCCTTAAATATTTATTTTATTATGTTTTTAGTATTTGTTGTTAAAGCGGCAACTGAAATACATCTTCTGTGTAAATTTCAATTGTCTAGCTATCAAGGTGACAGACAGACGGACAGCGGAGTCTTAGTAATAGGGTCCCGTTTTAACCCTTTGGGTACGGAACCCTAAAAAAGACAAATATTTGGCAGATACTTAAACAATCGCGTAAAAAAAAACACGAATTTAAGTCCCAAATAGTTTATCATTTATTTTCTTTGTACAATTTACAACGTAAAATTTAATACATACATACATACATTAAATCACGCCTGTTTCCCAGAGGGGTAGGCAGAGACCACTTCTTTCCACTTGCTACGATCTTGACAAATTTCTCTCGCTTCTTCAACATTCATACATCGAGTCATGCACGCACGTCGGTTTCGGGTACTTAAGATTCGGCCCTTTTCCAATATTTCTCCGATTTGATTCGAAAAAGTACGCCTAGGGCGGCCCCTCCCGACTCTTCCACTTACTTTCGATCTATATATCTCTTTCGTAATTACGCAAAATATAATCAATCTTAGTTCTATCTAATAAAAATGCGAAAGTTCGTTTGTTTGTTTTTTCCCACTACCGTTTTGGCACTTTGGTATAGTTGGTTCTAGTTAATATGACGAAAAGCACTTAAAACACCAACCATTACCAACATCTATTCTTCAATTGTTATCTTCAAGTAGGGTTGTAAAACAATTACGCAGGTGTGTCGGTATGGCCAAAGTATACTGTGAACAAACAATCTTGATAGTTTTGATGTTGCCGGTATTTTTCTTAATAATTAAATGTTTATAAAATAATAATTAAATACTGTGTCAATATCACTTTGTACAATTTAAGAATAGTATTAAAAATACATTTTTACCTGAATGTTAACCGCACTGTACTTAATTGTATTTAGAAAACAAAACACCTACTTAAATGTGTCCGGTTCAGGTAAAACCCAATGATCAAGAAGGGTTGAGCTACTTCAAGGCACGTGCCACACTTCGGTCGTCCCTTTGTTATCTTTTCCTTTCATATTTAGCAACAAAAGAAGTTGTACAATCATGCGTTAAGTGCATTTTCGTCATTTAAACTGGAACCAACTATACAATGATAGATGGAGGTTCACTTTTAATCCTGGAAATTCAAACAGTTCCCACGGGAAGTCGCATACAAAAGTTTAGCGTCGTTTTCTCCAAATCGAGTCAGATTTCCACGATTTTTAAATATGTTGTATCTATTATGTGAAATTAGGTTAGCGGGTTTCTGTTTGTTTGTTTTTATTTTGGTTTTGTAAAACGTACAGACCTGCAAAATAGGTATAAAAATCGTAAAAATCAGACTAAGAGGGACCAACGTTTTCCCATTTACTATGATTTTTTAGCTTAACAATCTCTTAACGTCTTGAGTGCTTAGCAAACCTTTAACTATTTTAGGACGCAGCGCTAACATGCATTATTTATAACCCAAGGTCAAACTAAATTTCAAAAACACATTAACGTACAAAATAGTAACTAAATACGCTTTAGTGAATTAAGAACGCTTGCCAAATACCTAGTGTTTTCCGACCTTGAGCTTGAAAGCGTAGTGACGCTATACTAATACTAATAATATAATGTTATAATATCAGTTTGTACTACACTTGAATAATTTATTTATTTATTGAAACTTTATTGCACAATAAAAGGAACTTACAAATGGCGGACTTATTGCCTTAAGGCATTCTGTACCGGTCAACCAACTGGCCAAACAGAAACCAGTCAAAGGTTGGTGCTTACTTTAAGAAATAAGCTAAACTTAAATTATAGAATATGGGTATAAGTACTATCGTAACTCACGCCTTCATTCCCAGAGTGGGGTAGGCAGAGCTAAAGAATAACCAACAAGTCTTAAAACTTCTTGATAATTCTGTAACCCCATTTTGCACAAGTAGGCTAAGATGTTTCCCAGTGTATTAGTGACAGATGGCAAGCCCATCGCCTAACAGAGTACTACAAGCCTTTATTCCCTTATATAATAAAATACAATAATATTAATTTACATATATAAATACATACAATAAACATGCCTACCTACTGTAACAATAGTATGCAGAGAAATAATTTATTTCGTCTTAAGTAAAAACATATATTTTTGATTGCCTTGATAGATCAAAAATGCAGTATGCGATCTGTAACATAGGTAGATGTCCTAAAAGTACAGTTGGCAACAAAAGCTTATCCCAAAAACCCCTTTCCTCCCTCGGGAACTGTAAATTTTTTCGGCATAAAAAGTAGCCTATGTCCTATTCCAGACTATAATCTATCTCTGTGTCAAATTCCGTGTTTAAAAGATTTTTTAGTATTAAATTAACTTTTTTTTTATGGCATGGGAAGGCAAACGAGCGCACAGGCCACCTGATGGTAAGTGGAAACTGTGACCCATAGACATTCGCATTCACAAGACTGCAAATGCACTGCCAACCCTGAGGAGTAAGATGGTATGCCTCTATGCTAGTCACTTCACCCGCTGTCTTATTCTCAAACCGGAACACAACAATGCAAACACTGCTGCTTGGCGGAAGGTTAATGGATAAGACGGTGGTACCGACCCGGACGGACCCTGCACAAGGTCCTCCCACAAGTAGTAACATGTTATGTTAACATATCGCACTGCTAGATCAAGACGGCATCAACTCAAAATCATGGTTAGTTTTGTTTCAAGCTCACAGACGTTGTATTAAAGTTGATTTTAGAATACAGTTGTATTTTGAGTTAACACTGTTTTGATCTGGGAGTGCGATATACCAAATTAAAACAAACAGGCTAGGTAATAACCATACACCGGATTGACGCAGGCAAAAATGTACCAGTGCTAGTGATTCATTAAATATCGATTAAGTTTATCGACAACTTTTTTCGTGAGTTCGTGACATATGGATCTTACATTTCTTGCAAAAGTAAGTCGAACCTTTATCTTCCAAATCTGAATGATCAGCTTTGCATGAAGATAAACGATATTTTTTCTTTCAATTAATTACTAAAATACTTAAAAAACAAAAAGGTTCTCAATTTGTCGGAATGCTAAAGAATATAGTAGTACTGAATTAATTTGATATTCAATGTATTTCAATGGTTGTCAAAAGTTACAAGAGGCCAAAGTCAATGCCAGATACCGGTTGTTTATTATATTTATTGTTGCGATAAGTAAAAAATAAAAAAAGTTTACAAATAATTAAAAGGTATTCAAACTTGGCCATTAGTTATGTTAATGATGATTAAAAATAGTTTTTTATCGATGTCGATAAACTTAGTCGACATTTAATTAATCACTAGCACTGGTACATTTTTGCCCCCGTCAATCCGGTGTTTGCTAATAACTACAACAAACCAAAGAAATAAAAGGATTCTAATCAGTAACCTAAATACCAGGTTATAACAGTTACTTATATCTCGAATCAAATCGTCAATGCCCATTGTTATGTAGACCGACGCGACGTGGTGTGAATAAATACCTTGGTACTTGACCCATCTGGCGCTGGCTCGGATAATTTTGATATTTGATTGGCACGCAACATTCGACATTGTTTCATAATACTTTGACTGATAGGGTACGATAATTCAATGTGAAAAGGACGTATATCACAGGTTTGTATACAATACGTGAGACTTTACACCTTAAACCTGGAGGTAAAACTAACAAAGCGCCCTCGTTTCGCTTTTGAATTTTCTGTATTACCCGTAGGTACATAAATCAGAATTTATTACCCACTAGCGGCCCGCCAGCGGTTTCGCCCCGCTGCAAATTCCTGACTTTCCCAGTGGATTTTTCAATTATTTTCTCTTTTAAATATAATCGAATAATAAAAATATAGAAAAAAAACCAAGACTCAGCAACAACCAACAAATAGACGCGCTCATCACACAAATATCTGCCCTTACCAGGATTTGAACCCGGGACCGCTAGCTTCGTAGGCCTACTAACACCAACTAAGCCAACGTGTCGTCAATCAGACCCCAGATTGCAAAAGGCCTGCTTATAATTCAAAGAACACTATGCAGGTAAAGCAGGTAAACCCGTCGGAAACAAACAGTATCTGCCTGTCAGCGTGCCAAGACCCGGTGAATGGAAATGATCGCGGTGAAGGCTAGGAAAAACTAGAATGAGTAATATTTCGAAATAGACACGATTTGTATTCAATGTCGTTAGAAATCGTACAATTTGTGCTATGACATTACACGTCATAGTAAAAAATAAATCTTAGGTAGCTTGTCTAACCATTTTTATGCCGTCCGGAAGAAATAGGCAACATAAATGACTATGATAACCATATCGTCGGTGATAGGTACTGCGAAACGGTGTAACCAGCAAAAGGACAAGTTTTCAAGAAAAATAAAGTACTTTGACTAATTGTGATTTTAGAATTCCGTACCCGACGGGTACCCAAAGGGACCCTATTAATATGCCTGCGCTGTCCGTCCGCCCGTCCGTCCGGCCGACCGTCCTTACTTTAAAGACCTGTATCTTTTGAACCATAAAATATTTTTTTTATGAATATTCGGATGTACTAACAAAAGAAACTTTTTTTTTCATCATTTTAGGGTTCCGTAGCTCAAGGAAGAAACGGAACCTTTATAGGATCAGTTTGTTGTCCGTCTGTCTGTCTGCCCGTCTGTCTGTCTGTCCAGACTGTTTATATCGCGATCGTGTAAAGGTATCGAGTTGAAATTAAAATCATATCCTAGTCTACAGTCCCTTGAAACTGTGAAAAAATCAAACTTCTACATTTACGTAAAAAAAAACGGCCATTTATGCTGCAATAAACGTGTATTTCGACACTCCCGAAGGAATCAAAATGTAAAGGGTATTTCCTGTTGACGTAGAACTATGAAATTTGACAAGTAACAGTCTTTTACTACAAGTATAGCGAAAAATCTGAATTCTGTACATTTTTAATAAAATTACAATAAACAGTGTATATGCAAGGATCTATGGATCTAAGGATGCTTGGCCTACACCCGAAACTTACTTACTTACTTAAATTCAGTAGCTTTATCTTGTCTAGGGGACACCGTTGATGTAGGAAAACCTATCAATCTTATGTGGTCGTCTTGCACCGTGTTATATACTTGGTGTTCTTTTTTTTTTCCTTTTATCCCTCTATCTCTCTCGCAAGATTTTGGTGTGTTTTCCTGCTGAAACTACGCAGGTTATTTGGTATATTTTTTAATTTAATATTTATAGATTTATATAATGCTAGACTAAGTATACCATTGTAACATATTTAAAAAATGACTGACTGCCGAGTTTCTTGCGGCGTTTCTTGCAGTGGTCTCCTCTTGTGAAGCGCTGGTAGATTCTTGACGTGTAAAAGTGCCCGTGTGGCCTACTTACTGAATAAATGTCTTTATCTTTATCGGCGGTCAAAATTTTGAATTGAGTTAACTATATCATGCGCGGAACCCTCGGTGGGCGACCCTACTCGCCGGTTTAAAAAAAAAATACAATACAACTTTTTACAATATCTGTCTTACGTTAACAATGCCTTTGTGCCAGACAAAATATAAAATCATACCTATTATCATAAAGTGCAGACATATTAGCAATGCAACGTGCAATCCATCATTACGAATGCACAATGCATACGAAAATGTCCTTGTACAAAACCAACTTAACTTGAGCCTTAATTAATGCATTATAAACCTTATTTGGGTGTGTTACGGATCAGGTAAGCGGTAAACAGTTTTGCATAGCATGTCAAGTATTCATAATAACGGGTTAGCGATTCTGTCAAGTTAATGCTAAATAGTCGTTAGCGGCATACTTTATGTATAGTTGGTGACCATTGTACAGACATATTAAATTAATAAAAAAACTAAATAAAGGGCACCATACAGTTCATTTAGACGACGCGCTCGCCTAGTTGGCCGTGACCCTGCCTACGAAGCTAGCGGTCCTGGGTTCAAATCCCGGTAAGGGCAGATATTTGTGTGATGAGCGCGAATATTTGTTCCTGAGTCATGGACGTTTTCTATGTATTTAAGTATATATTTCTCTATATAAGTATTTATATCGTTGTCTAGTACCCATAGCACAAGCCTAGAGCTTAGTTTGGGACTAGGTCAATTGGTGTGACATTGTCCCTGATATTTATTTATTTATTTATTTATATTGTACTGGCGATAAACTCACGACGATAACGCGTTGTCCTAGTCGTTAGAGACCTTGCCTACGAAGCTAGCGGACCTGCGTTCAAATCCCAGTAAGGGCAGGTATTTGCGTGACGAGCGCGACTATTTGTTCCTGAGACAGAGTACCCATACGAGCCTAGAGCTTATTTTGGGACTAGGGCAATTGGTGTGGCATTGTGCCCTAATATTTATTTTTATATTGTGAAAGTTTCTTAACACAAATTCTGAAAATATTCTTAATTTAAAAAGTAACAAAGTTTATGAAATAAATCCATTATTCTAAAGCTGCTTTTCCACCAGCGAAGCGAGGAGAATAGAAATGGGGGAAATGGTTTTTTAATACAAATTAAATTTCTTGCCTCGCCTCGCTGTTGAAAAAGCAGCCTTAAGTCACAGGAGCATAACTTTTTTTTAGCCAACGTGCTTAATACCATAATAACCACAGGTTAATGTCGTGTCATTATCTAATACATGAGCACAGAATATGTAATAACGAATACTCTTCCGAACTTCTCTTTCTATCGCATAGCTCGTATTCATTCGCACGAAGGCAGGGCTGCCAGCCTATACAAAAGTCTCCCCAGAGTTGCAAGCCAATGTACTAATAGCTTCGCGCCTTAAGTGCGAAGAGTACCAGGCCAGGTCAGTTTAAGAGCGGTTTACAAACGGTTTAGAGCGACCATCAACCAGTTTATAGCGACCTTTGCCCGCATTGAATTCATTCAAAATCAAAACTGGTGGGAGGACCTTGTGCAGGGTCCGTCCGGGTTGGTACCACCATATTATCCATTAACGTACCGCCAAACAGCAGTGTTTGCATTGTTGTGTTCCGGTTTGGGGATAAGACAGCCCTAGCCGGTGAAATGACTAGCATAGAGGCATTCCATCGTAGTCCTTAGGGTTGGCAGTGCATTTGCAGTCTTTTGAATGCGAATGTCTATGGGTCACAGTTTCTACTTACCATCAGGTGGCCTGTGTGCTCAATTGCATTCCTATGCCATAAAATAAAATAAATAAATAATAAATACCTAGTACTTGGTCATCCAGAGCTCATCAAATCAAGAGACAACAAAAGCTTTTACAACCATTGATTAAAACCCTCTCATTGTTCTAATCAACAACTTCAAAGCCCAAAACTCCAAACGGTGTTCATTTTACATGAAAAACGAGGCGTAACGTCCTGAATGCACGATGCAGCATGTTAATGAGCGAATTAACGCGTTGTAAGCAGAACCGGGGAACAAAGTAGCAGAATCAGACCCAGACGAATATGCAATTAAGCGTTAAGTCCGGCCATCGAACGGGCCGTAATAAAACAAACAAAGCTGGTGACTATGTTGGTAGACAATGATTTCAATCTAACTACGATGTGACTCGTAAATAAGTGTAAACGTAAATCGTCCAGAAATTTGATTTTAAGTAGCTCAAGCTGAAACGGGACAAATATAGGTTTTTAAACTGAAGGCCTACAGAACAGACACGAGACAATAGCGATTCGAAGTGACAAGCCGTATGTAGATCAATCGCTATCAGCGCTCTATTCTAGGCGGTAACATTCAAATCGTATTTGACCTGTTTCGGTATTGGTGTTAAAGAAATAAGAGCTATAATAACGTTGACAATACGATAACAGGTCAAAAACGATATAGGATAACAGGTCAAAAACAATATAGGATAACAGGTCAAAAACAATATAGGATAACAGGTCAAAAACAATATAGGATAACAGGTCAAAAACAATATAGATTTTACCTCCTAGGATCTCGGCCCAGTTTGATAGCTACGGGAGTCCTTAACATTTTACCAACATTGTAAAAAAAAAAGGAAACCTTATGGTGAGACTTCGTTATCTGTCGGTCTGTATGTCATATTTGTGGGAGGACCTTGTGCAGGGTCCGTCCGGGTTGGTACCACCATCTTATCCATTAACCTACCGCCAAGCAGCAGTGTTCGCATCGTTGTGTTCCGGTTTGGGGATAAGACAGCCGGTGAAATGACTAGCATAGAGGCATTCCATCTTAGTCCTCAGGGTTGGCAACGCATTTGCAGTCTTGTGAATGCGAATGTCTATGGGTCACAGTTTCCACTTACCATCAGGTGGCCTGTGTGCTCGTTTGCCTTCCCATGCTACAAAAAAAAAAACAGGTTTTCTCATCAAATACAATTGCTATCAACTTGCAATTTGGCATAGTTGTACAACTCGCTTGCCAGCATCTGTTTTAAGTAAAATGATATGAAATTAATTTTATTTATAACTGAAAAGGAGTCTAGAAAGGGGGGGTGAAAAATTTAAGTGGTTTGATTATGGCAAATATGGTGTCATATGAAAGGGCTCAATCTGCACATTTAAAACATTTTTTTTCTGTGATGTACTTTTTGATTACATACATACATACATAAACTCACGCCTTCATTCCCAGAGTGGGGTAGGCAGAGCTAAAGAATTACCACCAAGTTTTAAAACTTCTTGATAATTCTGTAACCACATTTTGCACAAGTAGGCTAAGATGTTTCCCAGTGTATTAGTGACAGGTGGCAAGCCCATCGCCTAACAGTACCACAAGCCTTTATTCCCTTAGTCGCCTCTTACGACATCCACGGGAAGACATGGAGTGGCACTATTCTAAGCCGGCAACCACTTTTTGATTTATAGCCAAAAATGTACTAAAAACCACCGTTCCAAAATTTTGAAAAAATCCTGGCAGCTATAGATAATTACTTAAACACACAGTTGCAAAATGTACCTTACTGGCTTGTTTGCTTAGACAAGCCAGTAAGGTACATTTTGCAACTTGATGAATTTGTTAGTTACGCGGTATTTCAGTATCCTTAACGATATGACCTCTCAAGTAATCCCTGTCTTGATCTAAGTACGAACGACGATCTTTCGTCAACCCGTTCACAAATTAAAGAATACGAATTCAAACGGAAGCCTGTTCTAATTTCACACGGACACAATTACCTCGGTACAATAGTTGTGGCGGTGTCGTGTTGCTGGAAAACGTACCAAGGTCGGTCGACACGTTTGTAATAACTAATAAGGCTGGGTGTTCATTGGCGTGGATAAAAATATGAGATAACTTCAGGCACTTTCAAGACGACTGGTAAGAAGAGCGCCGCAAGAAACTGTCAAAGATGATGAAAATTTTGAATTCAAAAAATTCAAAGTTCAAAATATTTATTCAGTAAATTGGCCTCATGAGGGCTCTTTTACACGTCAGTAACATGGAGTGAATGCACTAGCGCTTCGGACAAGACCATCATTGCGGAGAAGAAGCGCCGCAAGAAACTCCAGCAGAAGGTCAATACGCTTTGATTGTGGAGAAGTTTTTTGGGTGATTCAGAAATCCAACACAGCAAGAAAGTTTCGTGTGAATCGAATAAATAAATTTACTGAACAAATAAATAAAGTATATATTTTAAATTCCATTCTGTAAGTAGGCCGCACAAAATACATTGTCACGTTTCTTAATCATAGTTGTATTTATAGCAGTATCATATTTTTCGCAAACAAACCGTTTTTTTTCTACACTCAATAGATCCACAAAAATTCGCGCTGGCTTGTCATCTCAATACATTTCGTTACGTTTGCGCTCCACTGAACATTGGGCGCTGTTGAATTCGGAATTAGTTCCACTTTCCAATGACTCAAATTTGGCAGATACGCGAAAGTGAATAGTGACAAAAAATATGATCTGTCACCGTACGAGGTGTCAAATCTGACAAGTTCCAGGCAGTGAAAGGGACGGAAAATAAGTGCTATAGTGCTTTTCTTTGCACACTATCTGGACCTCGATAAAAATCACGTTTGTTGTATGGGCCTTAAAAAAAAATATTTTGTTTTTAGTACCGTAAAACTACACAACTATGGTCCTAACCTGCAACAATAGTCCAATTTTCCTCATAAAATTATTCTAAAATATGATACCTTACTGCCATTATTGCTGGGTATATGTACTGTTTGGCCTAAAATCAATTGCTCTAAACTCTAGCTATAGCTAAAGCTACCATATTTTTAGAATAATGTGATAAGTAAAATTGGTAGTAGTAGTAATAGGGTCCCGATTTTACCCTTTGGGTACGGAACCCTACAAAATGCCTTTTTTTCTGTCATAGAAAAGGCACACGAGCACACAGGCCAACTGATGGTAAGCGGGATCAATGACCCATTGCCATTTCCATTCTCAAGACCAAAATCTTAAGATTGCAATCCAAAGACTGCAAATGAGTTAACAACCCCTAGGACTGATGCTTCTAAACTAAAAAAAAACAATGTTTATCTTATCCCCACACCGAAACACAACAATGCCAACACTGTTGCTTAGTGGTAAGTTAAGGCTAAGATGGTGATCCGAACGGCAAAAGGTCCTAACTCAACTGTACTTGCGTTATACACAAACCTTATTTTGTGTTGGCCTCGTGAAAACCGCGAGGATATTGTTATTGACACCTCGATTGAATCGATTTCTTTGTCTTGTTTCTTAATATCGATAATACCAGTACGGGTAGCAAATTGTATTTTCTCGCTTGTCGCTCAGTGCGTCTCTATCGTTACTGACTAGATAGAAAGGGAGATCCGTGCGACAAACGAGATGGTGTTAGCGATCCAGATGGACCCTGTCAGTGAGAGGTTATTATGACTTAGCTTTGTAGTTGATTTTACACTGAGAGAAAAGGACAGAGCTATATAACTGCTATAGCGCTGTCCTTTACACTCGCCGTAAAATGAACTGCCCAGACAGCCCCTAGAACTAAGTATGTAACTACTACATATATGCCGTGAGGGGTTATTATGACATGGCTATGCAATTCAGTTAAAGCTGAAAGAAAAGGACAGAGCTATATAACTGCTATAGCTCTGTCCTTTACGCTCGCCGTGAAATAAACTGTCATGTCATAACAGCCTTCCTGTTTTTTCTCTCAGCTTAAACTGAATTGCATACCTATGTCATAATACCCTGGACTGTCAAGTAAATAAAAGCGAGCGTTGTATAATGAATAATAATATCGTTCCTACCTTGTTCTACATTGTAAACTAGGTTTTACTTAACATTCAAGAATCTAAACCGATTACTGTTTAAATGGCAAGCTGCCACTATGTTACCTCATTCACAAATCATTTAACTGACCCGCCCATAATTTACCTAACTAAAGGGGTTATTATGACATAACTAAATGCAGTTTAGTATACGCTGAGAGAGCTATATAACTGCTATAGTTCTGTCCTTTACGCTCGCCGTTAAATGAACTGTTGTTTTCCGGAGAAATTACTCCTCCGAGTTGGCAACGCGTTTGCGCATTTCTTAGGATCGCAGTCTTGAGATTAAAGTCTTGAGAATGCTAATGTCTATGAGTCCCACATCACACTTACCATCAGTGTGTGTTCGTTTGACTTGTCACTGACATAAAGATTCTATTCTAACCTCCTAAACAAAACTTGATCACATAAAAATTCTCGACCATTACCAACACGCTCCTAGCAATTATTTCGACCATTTTTTAGCTTTACTGTTTCAAATTATACCAAATCCAAGTTACAATTTCCCACAGGCAATCAGTGAGAAAATGGTAGACTCGCGTGGTATCCCGACCTGTTCACACGGAGCTCCTCTCCCCCCTGCTCTCGGTAGACTTCGTACATTCGGGGGGGATATATGAGGTCGTGTTAGGGTCTGAGTAAAGTGGTGGTAGATTAGTCGTTAGACCGATGGGCCATGTCTTCCGGATTTTAGTGCATTGTGGAAGCGTTCTCACGTTACGTCTCATTTTATAAAGTTTGGTGGTGTGTGTGCAGTCTGATTGTAGGATAGCTGTTATGTGTTTATGAATTATAGGGGATCCGAATAGGAGACTACGTACCCAGCTGTTTATTCGATTAAAAGTATTTTATATCAAATTTAATATGGTAAGTAATGTAAGTAAAGTAAGTAACTAAAATATTTATTCACAACAATAACACAACAAAAAATAAAAGTAGCAATAAAAAAGGTCTGGCGAATAGGTTGGCTGAAAAAATTCAGTCCAGTATATAATTTAAAAATCAACTTTAAAAAAAATGCTTATTTAATAGACAAATTACATATTAATCGAAAGTATGAAGCCTATAGAATATGCAAACGTTAGGTTGACTATATTTTCCCATCATAACTATTGGGTAGGCAGGTATAAACAGGTAACTCGGTACTAATCATTTGCACTAAACCTAACTTTTGCATATTCTAAGGAATTTTTATATTAATAAAAGTTTTTTTTTAAATTCATTTTTAAGTACTGGACTGAAATTTTTCACCTAACCTATTCGCCATTATTACTTACCATATTAAATTTGTATAAAATACTTTGTATCGAATAAACAGCTGGGTCAAGGTCGTCTCCCATTCGGATCTTAGCCCGTAATGTTGAGAGGCTATTGCAGATAATTATGTATATTCAATTTAGGAAACTTTGTCATTAAAGTACCCCCATTTAAGTGGTGTTAGGACCTTATGTAGGGTACGTCCGGATCGCTACACTATTGATATATTTATCCCACCGCCAAGCAACAGTGTTCCCATTGTTGTGTTCCGGTGGTAAGACAACCGGTGAAATTACGAGGCATTCAGTCCTTAGGGTTAGCAACGAATTTGGAGTCTTCGGATTGCATTCTTGAGATTGTCATTTTAAAATGTCTACGGAAGAAAGATTCATCATAGACACGTAGGCATAGATTACAGTTATTTACTATTTATATGTGTGAGTTTGATTGACGTGTAAAGATTTAAATGGCGGGGAAATAGGTGTGAAATTATCCGGCAACCGCAGAAGAGAGACGCGAAGAAATGCCGACTATTTTCTAATTGGCGAGAATTACTTGTTCGATCTTTAAATTCTTAGTTGACGAGGAAGTGGACGTTTATTGTAGTGTGGCAATAATAACAACACACTCACAAACACACACACATATCTACACGCTCTTTGTATTGGTAATTACATTCGTATGAACATCAGTCGTATAAGTTTTTGTAACAACTATTTTTAAAGACATTACAAAATGGAGGATGTTCGCAATTCGTCGCGTTATGTTACTGTTTTTTTTCAATTATTATTCATTACATATATTAAGTACAAATAAACTCAGAATTATGTGTCATCGACAAAACGCGTTTGTAAATTTTGAAAACTCACCGATCTCTTATTTGATAACAATTAAAAATCTAAATAAAATCTTTATCACTTTCTTTTTTTAAACTGCTGCGGAAATCTCCGAGAAACCCCGATCACACCCGAATAATTACGAACTGCACCGCGCTAGAAATAGAAACAGCTGTTATTTTTAACTAGACGGTACACGGCTAGACAACGAACCCTTTGTCCCTCCAAATTGAAGCAAACACGAACTTTACATTCAATAATGAACCTTAAATTTAGCTGGATAAGGGTTAGGCTTTTTATGAGTACCTCTGTATACGTAGCGTATGTTTGTGTATGTACTAAAAAGTGTCTTGTTCAGACGTCAGCAAAAATGGAAGTGAGTTTTTAAACTTTCTTTGTATCGTACATCAAAGGGATTTTCTTTTTAGGCTTTTTTAACATACTCGTACAGTTTTAGGGACTCCATATTTTGTTACGAATTATACTGGATCTCTTTGTGCTGATGCGTGTTTATTACTACACTTGTGTATTGTTTATAAAGTTTATAAAAACTTATCAAGTAAGTAAGTATTTAAAAGAGTTCACTGACGGTGCACTAATTACATCCTCATCCTCAATTATATTTTATACTAGCGACCCGCCCGCGGCTTCGCCCGCGTGGAATTTATTATACATATAAACCTTCCTTAAGAATCACTCTATCTATTAAAAAAAACCGCATCAAAATCCGTTGCGTAGTTTTAAAGATTTAAGCATACATAGGGACAGACAGCGCAAGCGACTTTGTTTTATACTATGTAGTGATTTAGATACGTTTTGCTCATACTAAACGAATTTTAAACCCGTCGCCAATTACTGACAGCTACGTTACTATATTTCAATAGACAAAGACAGCAATCCGTAGCGAACGCTATTGTTAGAAAGAGATAAATAGTTGTTTCAAATTGCTCGCCATTCTCGCCAAGACAAGGGCCCACTCCGTATCCGTCTTTATCGCACTCATGCGATATCTTATTGTGAATCTCAAGTTTCACGGGTGACAGTGACGCCGGTGCAAATTAAACAAATTATGGCGAGATGTAAACAAAATGTAAAATATATTTACGTGACATAACAATAAAATAACATCCTTTCTTCCTTTTATAGTTACAGTATCATTTCGGCAGGCTCGAAAAATACAAGGTAGCTTTTTTATGAAATATATTTGTTATTTTTGGTAGTAAAATTTAAAGGTCTTTGATGCGTGCGTGTCAGCGGCCGGGGCGCAACTAAACAGTAGTAAGGTAAATTACCTTCCTTTTTGAGGAACGCTTTTTAGCGCAGATGACGTATCTTAATATAAAATATCATTGCTCATGCTCATCATTACCCTTCCCACCATCAACAATGCCAATGCGCTAATGCTATATGTGCGCCAGTGCATTATTATCTGACTTAATGCATCGTTTGTCCTTTTCGTTTATCCTAAAGCGTACATAATTATTAGAAAACTTATGAAGTCGTCTGAAATGTTTGAAAACCAGTTAATTATACCCTATTTGACAGTAAAATTTTTATACTCTCTTATACTTTGTCATAAGAAAATAAAAAATCTCTTATTTTTCGTGTTATAGGGTAAAATCAACAATAGTCAGCCAGAGAACTTACATGAGTGCAAAGAGTAGGAAATATATATTTCGTACTCTTCCCACTCATACAAAGTATACGCAGAGGGCTAAGTATAGGTGGAGGTCTCTATGTACCTTTTGTTTCAAATTATTATACGTCTTCTAAATGAAAATTTGGACTCGCCACGCGTTTGGACAAGCGTCAATTATGGATTGCGAGGGACACCCATTTTGTCAATTTTCAAAGGAAAGTTGAAGAATATGGTTATAACTCAGGGCATGCGCTGTTTGTGACGCTCACGTCATTGTGTGTGTACGAGATTGAATGTCTACAGCTATTGACATCTACCTATACTATATAACTATGTATATACTATGTCTGCATACGGCGAACGCGAAATAAAGGGGGAAAGTGGAAGGGTGAAATGTTACCCTTTTCTTTGTTTGAATGGAGAGTTGATGGAAAATGTCTGGAGTGATACGGAGAGTAAACGGTTTCTAGGGGGGTCTTTGTGGTCTTAGAAATGTTTGCTATTAGTGTTTGCGATAGATGGAAGAATATATGATCGTTAGTAATAAACTAGATACGGGGACGGTGACTGCAAAAAAAAAAACAATTTTAAAAACAACTTTGTACAGGTCGCAAAATCTTTGTTACTTGAAAGAATTCTACGCCAACACTCGGCATTGTCAATAGACCTACACAAAACTGGTGTTGTTTCAGGGCCTCTCTTCAACACGGTATAACCATATTCATCATGTCAGCCGAAAGACGTCCACTGCTGGACATAGGCCTCCCCCAAGGCTCTCCACTCAGACCGGTCTTGTGCTTTTCGCATCCACCGCTTTCCCGCGATCCTTACGAGGTCGTCACTCCATCTTGTTGGAGGCCTACCCACAGCTCGTGTCCCGGTCCGCGGACGCCACTCAAGAACCTTCTGACCCCATCGGCCATCAGTCCTGCGTGCGATGTGCCCCGCCCACTGCCACTTCAGTTTAGCTATTCTTCGGGCTATGTCGGTAACCTTAGTTCTCCTGCGGATATCATCATTTCTGATTCTATCACGCAGAGAAACCCCGAGCATAGCCCTCCTAAACCATAAAAACCATATTGTTTATATGTATTATTTATTATAAATATTCATGCAAACATAATGTTTACCAGCGTATTAGTGACAGGTTGCAAGCCCATCGCCTAACAGTACTACAAGCCTTTATTCCCTTAGTCGCCTCGTACGACATCCAAGGGAAGACATGGAGTGGCACTATTCTAACACGGCATATGGTAATTGTAATATGGTATTATCGAGTAGAATAGGCCCTTCATCGCTATTTGGTATACAACATTATGTAACTATCGCTTCCCTTTTAAATGATTACACGTTACATTAAAACCCTGTTATGAACGCTATTTACAAATAGTTCAAATACCAGCCAGAATAAAAATAACAACAAACGTGAAAACAGGATATCCGTGTTTACTGTACACGCCTGCTGCCTAAATATAGCGCCACCTGGCGGACTGAACGTAAACAGGAATCGACGCTGCTCATCTCGTTGAGATTTATAATGAAAATTTTATTGAAAACTTTAGCTTGCTTGCCGCATGCGCACATGAGTACAAACTGGCCAACTGGGGCCGAAACCAAAATGTAAACGTTCTAACGTTTTTCCTTTCTATGACACTGTTCCCAAGGGCGGGGAAGCGATTAGCTATCAACTATTCTCTCGCTCAAGATTTACTCACCAAACATAAGACACACATTGTACAAAAAAACTAAGAAAACAGTGAAGGTAACAGAGAAGGCGCGCAATGTATGTCCTCGCGGAGGTGAATCGGGCACTGGCTCAGCAAAATGCTGAGGAGTCAGACACCTACAGCGCTGATTATCAGCCTCAGGATCTGAGACCCATACACATTGATTTCTCAGGACTACAATCCTAAGATGCCAAATGTGTCCTGATCGTTCCCACCTTATCCTTACGCATTGTTGTATTCCGGCGTGGGGATAAGACAAACGGTGAAATTACTAGCATAGAGGCATGCCATCGTAGTCCTCAGGTTTAGCACCGCATTTCAAGTCTTAGAATTGCAGTCTTAAGATTAAAGTACTCGTGTGTCTTCCCTTTGCCATAACAAAAGTCCCCTACTGCGTCTGTCCTTATGTTCGCGATGATCTCACAAACGACTAAAAGGATTTTGATGCGGTTTTCGCCACCACTGAGATAGTATTTAGGTTTTTTTATGTATAACAAAATCTAGTTTATTCTCTGGTGTTTACAGAAACCGAAGCGAAGCGAGGGCGTGTCGCTAGTATTCCCCTGAGTTATACAATTTAGCTGCCTATGAGAAACTTACAATTTCGTAACATGATCTTACATTGACACTACCTTAAAGATTACAACTGTCAAACGCCGAAACATGTTGACATGCCGCCCACGTGAGTTAGCGCGGAACAAACAGACAGACAAACACCGCCTACCCCTTCCGGGACTTAGGAATGTATGGGAATTCTTTGATGAGGTTATTAACATACGGGATTGGTTTGTATTACGATTTAAAAATTTGAATTTGAATTTTCTTCGAACAATAATAGATTTAAGTTAATACAAGATTTTCCTTTTCTATTTGGTAAAATTACCAAAGCATTGAATAAAGCAATTTTTTTGCTGTGGTATGTACGAAAAAAAAAGCACAAATTGAAAAAGTCAGTATGAAACTGCAACGATAAAATTAATCGTCGCTGAATAAAAAAAACTCATTATGTTCCAAAATCGAAGTACCTTATAAATTTTAAAAACCAAATTTATCGTGTTTTAATATTGCTGGTATTTTAAAAGCTAAAGAAGTTAAAAATCAATAAAGAACGTAAAAATAAAACACTACGGAATTTCCTGTATGCATTAAAACGCAGTTATTTTTCAAGACGTTAAAATGAAATTCGTTTAAAGTTCGTAAAAGTATTTGAAAGTCGTTAAAAATGTCGCAAAAGTAAATAACAAGATTAAAAGTACAAAAACCGGTCAAAAAAATGTCGGACCATGCTAAGTGTAAGATTCCGCAAAGAACTGCCCTCAATCGCAAAAGTAGGATAATAAAAAATATTTCTAAAAACCTTCTTCAAACATATTTTTTATTTTTATTTAAGAGATTGTGCTATCTTAGCCGTTTCAGTAGGTCATTTTAACATTGGCTACAACTTAAGGAAAAATTCTGGGGTCCTAGTGAAAAAGACTTTAAGTCTTCTGAAGATCAAGTGAAAAAGGGTGTAAGTCAAGTATACCCCGTAATATATACAGTGTGTCTCTGACCTTGGGGGTTTAAATTCAACGATCGATTCTACTCGCTAAACTGAACTACTTTTGTTTTGCAACATGAAAAAATAACTTAAATTTAGACAACTAATTGATGTTAAAGTCTAATTGTAAAATCAGTGTATTACATAGGTACTGGCCATGTAATCACTATCTCATGGTACGAGGGCGACATTACCTTGGTACGGGGGCTAAAGGAAAATGGAGAATTGGATCGCGTACATTGAAAATTAGATTTAACTTGTATGATAAGAAATAAATTTAAACTGAAAATATTTTTAACAACTTACAGAACAAAAGAAGTTTAGTTTCAGGAGTAGAAATGATCTATGCATTACGAGTTAAGTGGACTTGTACTCTTTTTCACTAGTAACTCAGAAACAAGTACATACATTCTTCACTAGATCGCAAAAGTAGGGTAAATGTTTCCAAACAGTTTAATGATGTTAGCAAAATGTTAACACAATAACGTCGTAACGTTGCTTAAGTAATCGTTACAAAACTCGCATCATGTCTTCAATGGAGACATAACTTCCCAATATCTCACGATTGAGCTCGATTATTTAGGGTACCGCTGGAAAATGGCGCGTTATTTTAAGATGATTGCTTACGGACGAACTTTTAATTTAGTGACCAAAGCCTCGTCCAGAAATCATGTGATCATATTCCCCCTATTATATTCATATACATACAATTTAAGATCACGTGTGGTTTTAAGACTACTTAAGCATTATCATAATAAAAATGCTTTTAATTTAAGCAATGTCACGCTACACCATGTCCTCGGTCCACGGGTTTTCACATATGTTTTGGATGGCGATGATGGGACAGACTTCGGGGCGGATTATTGAGTAATTTCGTGACTTTTTGACTTTTCTGTCATGTAATAAAATTACACGTGATGTCTCCCCCTCTAAACGATCACATGATTTCTGGACGAGCCCCAAACTATAGTTCGGGTGTATTTTTACATACGAGTAGCAAGGGTTACCTCGTATTTATATGTATATTTTCTCTTTTTTTTTTTTTTTTTACGGCATAGAGAAGACAAACGAATACACAGGCCACCTGATGGTAAGTGGAAACTGTGTCCCATAGACATTCGCATTCACAAGACTGCAATGCAATCCTAAGACTGCAAATGCGTTGCCAACCCTGAGGACTAAGATGGCATGCCTCTATGGTAGTCATTTCACCGGCTGTCTTATCCCCAAACCGGAACACAACAATGCGAACACTGCTGTTTGGCGGTAGGTTAATGGATAAGATGGTGGTAGCGATCCGGACGGACCCTGCACAAGGTCCTACCACCCGCTTTATCTCTCTCTTAAGATTTTGGTGTGTTTTCCTGCGGAAACTACGCAGGATATTTGAAATATTTTTTAATTTGCTATTTTTAGATTTATATATGCTAGACTAAGCAGTACCATTGTAATATTAAATATGTTTAAAAAAATGACTGACTGCTGAGTTTCTTGCGGCGTTTCTTCTCAGCAGTGGTGTAAAAGTGCCCGTGCGGCCTACTTACTGAATAAATGTCTTATCTTTATCTTTATCTTTACCTAACGTAGCCAGTTGAGTGAGTAAATATAAGGTAAGTATTTTGTCAAAATCGGTGTTTTTAATTTCCCAGACACGCTTCTTATGAGGTTTAACCCCCCCCCCCCCCACATAGTGTGTCGATCAGAGTCTCTGTCGTTAGCTTAGTTACAATTAAACATATAAATCGAATTCTTACATAGTTACTTTATTTTTATTACTATGCAGAACCCAGTCTGTGTAATGTTTCTCACTTGACAACGCTACAGAAACAAAAAATCCCACAGCTTAGCGAATTGTATGGCGCGGAGTTGCAGATAACAAAAGGATTAATTTACGCCATTTGTTACGTTGAACTAATTAATTTAGGCTGTGACAGAGTTGCGTTTAGAGGATATTTCATGACGTAAATTATCAGAACTTATGCAAATGATAAACGAACACACAAACAAACAACGGTGCTATAAACGTAAAAATTACACAATTGTAAAGGAAAGTTCAAATTTAATCCACCGCGTATTATATTTTACTGGTCATAGATAGAGTACATAACAGAAACTACATTTGCCTTTACTCCACTAAGGGCCCGTAGTTTGATCAGTAGTTAAAAGATAAAAGATGTTTATTCAGTAAGTAGGCAGCACGGGCACTTTTACACGTCAAAAATCTACCAGCGCTTCGCAAGAGACCACTGCTGAGAAGAAACGCCGCAAGAAACTCAACAGTAAGTCGTTTTTTTAATATTGCGAATGATATTATACAATAATAAACTTAACCTAGCATTATATAAAACAATAAATCTCACAATAAAACAATGAATGGCAAGTTAGTTTAACTACTGATCAATCAACAGGCCCTTAGTCGTAAAACATTTCTACTCCTTTATTTCCCAGTCTTGGGAAAACAAGGTATTACAAAATAACGAGATCAATTCAATATCGATTAGGTTATGCCAAATATAGGCTGCGTCGTTAACAATCCCTAATATCCTTGTAGAAGGCAGAAAGTTTTTTTTTTTTTTTTATGGCATGGGATGGCAAACGAGCACACAGGCCACCTGATGGTAAGTGGAAACTGTGACCCATAGACATTCGCGTTCACAAGACTGCAAATGCGTTGCTAACCCTGAGGAATAAGATGGAATGCCTCTATGCTAGTCATTTCACCGGCTGTCTTATCCCCAAACCGGAACACAACAATGCGAACACTGCTGCTTGGCGGTAGGTTAATGGATAAGATGGTGGTACCAACCCGGACGGACCCTGCACAAGGTCCTCCCATAAGTAAACAGTTATAACAAGCGGACTAGAACATCGTTGATTTATCTAGGTGGGTAAAAATCTTGATATTTACCCAGCGCCTAGTATTTACCTTATGGCAATAATGGTAAATATGGTTGGTTTCTAAAATAAATAAATTACTCTAGTTCCTTAAATATACTTAAACTACGCATCTTAAAAATCTGGAAGTTCTACAATGTTTATACAGTATTTACCTACTGCGCTGAAAGGTAAAAGAGGTCACCTCCGAAACCAAGCGATACGGAATCGCTTCACCCCAAATAATAAACAAAGCAGTTTATTCGCAACTCGACTTGTTTATTTTAGTTCACTCGATATAGAAACAATTTTAAGAACAAATAAAGCATATTCTTACAATGGCGAGCTAAAGGGTTTATAAAGAATTTGGGAACATGGCCCCTTTTTTTTGTAGAGTTTTGTAGTTAAACTATAGTTTCGCCATGTCCGTCCGTCTGTCCGTCCGCAGCCTAGCTCAGACTCTTTGTACTAGAAATATGTAATTTGGCATAAATATAAATATTAGTTACGCCAACAAAGTGGTAAAATAAAATCATGAAATTTTTTTTTTTTAGTGTACCTCCCCTTGTAACGTGGAGAGGTTTTTTTTCTCGTCTACCCTATAGTGTTTGGTGTCGATGTCGATGGATAGGTCTTTCTAAAATATTGCGGGTTTGTTAAAACGATTTTTTGATTAAGGTATCCGTTTATGAAATATCAAGCTCCCCCTAATCGATACAACCCATTGGCAAACTAACATACCTACTAGTTTGATTATAGATTTAGGTCTCGACCAAAAATCGATGATGTATCTTATCCATTTGTGCAAATGGATAAGATACGCTTACCCGTATGGTTGCCGGGGTAGAATAGTGCCACTCCATGTCTTCCCTTGGATGTCGTACACACAACATCACACCTAACTAACCATTTAAGCCAGAGCAGAGACAAAAAGAAAGAGATGTATATATGTGTATTACGTCAACTTCTATGCATTCTAGTGCGACTCTCTTTCATGCAATATTTCAGATTTCTGAAGTGTATAGCTAGATGTGTTGCTGTGTGTACGAGGCGACTAAGGGAATAAGGGCTTGTAGTACTGTTAGGCGATGGGCTTGCAACCTGTCACTAATGCGCTGTTAAACATCTTAGCCTAATTGTGCAAATTGTGGTTACAGAGTTATCAACAAGTGTTTGGAGTTGTTGGTAATTCTGTAGCTCTGCCTACCCCACTCTGGGAATAAAGGCGTGAAGGTATGTATGTATGGTTACGGAAATTCAATTGCTATTGATCATATTGCATATTTTTTGCATTCAATTTAATTAGGATGCAACCGGTTAATTAATGGTTATGAGTGGCACGATAATTAAAACAAACTCATTTTAATTTCGTTTTAACGAAGTTGTGAGGAAATGCAAATCATCTTATGATACTCGTACTTAAGATCTCTTGTAGGTACAGTCAACAGCATAAATAAGTGATAATTTCTGTACCTAGTCGCTTTCAATCGTTTCACAATTTTGTGTAACATTTCAAACACTTATTTAAATGATCACTTATTTATGCTGTTGACTGTACCTACAAGAGATCTTAAGTACGAGTATCATAAGATGATTTGCATTTCCTCACAACTTCGTTAAAACAAAATTAAAATGCGTTTGTTTTAATTATCGTGCCACTCATAACCATTAATTAACCGGTTGCATCCTAATTAAATTGAATGCAAAAGCATTAATGTGTCATTATTTGGGCGTTTCAACCGCCTCACTTTCGTGGTCACATTTTTGAAGAAGTGACTTCAGATTTCGATTTTGTTTCTGGTTAGGTATCTAAGTTTACCGGACATCTATCAAATATCCAAAAACGCTATCAAAATATACGCCCAATTCTTCAAAAACATGTCCACGAAAGTGAGGCGGTTGAAACGCTCGAATAATGACCCTAATACTTATCGGTTGACTTGGGGATGACTGCGAAAGTACAGATTTTAAAATTTCCGATTGTGAAAAATCAAAACATCAGGTGAAGTAACGATTGAGGACTGACCTGATTATTGAACAATCAGCACAGTACCTTGACATCATCCCAAAAGAAACAGTGGCAATGAAACTCTTTTGAGAAAACAGTAAAATAACGTTGACGAAGAGACAGACAGTATTGATGATGCTATTACTGTAAATACGTGTTTAAATAAACACGGCATTTCGTCACTTGTATCAGTACATAAGAAACCTGTTTACGAACAAATTCCTACTCAGAATGCCTGAAAAACATGACTGTGACGAAGAAATTGTTTGACAATGACGTTTTTATATTAGAACTTATCAGTGTTACCACGGACATTGTTATTATATATGAGAGTTGTGATGAAATCAAAAATAATATCAAAAGCAGGTAAGTAGAGCAACTCGCACGACAAACAGTTAAGCGATTCTACATTATCTTGCAATATAGTCGAAACTTACAAGGAAAGGTACCCAACTGTCCGGCTCCGATTTGATGTTATAGAGTCTAAAATGTTAAAATATTGTGTTTTGTTATTTCGGCTCAAGCTAATGTTTTACAAAAAAAAGTGTAGGTTTTATAAACCATGAGAAGTATAAAACTTTGAAGGTGTTTTTTTTCGTAAATTATAAATTTGAGCCGAAATAACAAAACACGGGTCCGTTATTTTTTCATGTTCTCTAACATATAATCAAGCCAGTAATTCACTACCAATTTGCTTTAGCAAAACTCTCTGCAAAACCTTTTGTGCAGGGTCCGTCCGGGTTGGTACCACTATCTTATCCATTTACCTACCGCCAAGCAGCAGTGTTCGCATTGTTGTGTTCCGGTTTGGGGATAAGACAGCCGGTGAAATTACTAGCATAGAGGCATTCCATCTTCGTCCTCAGGGTTGGCAACGCATTTGCAGTCTTAGGATTGCGGTCTTGTGAATGCGAATGTCTATGGGTCACAGTTTCCACTTACCATCAGGTGGCCTGTGTGCTCGTTTGCCTTCCTATGATATCAAAAAAAAAAAAAAAAAACTGAAAGGCTTTGGTCACTTTTAGAACTTTGGTGCACAATTTCTCCGAATAGGTTGAGTTTGGGCAGCTACTCTCTAACATATATAAAAATAAATCAAATAGGAGCTGGACAGTTGGGTACCTTTCCTTGTTATTGATATAACTTCAGTGGAAAACAACACATCGAGCCTCTATTTCACTTTGTCTAAAATCATATTAATAACGAAAAAAATTGTAAAAGGGCTTTCAAATCTAACAAGAGAGTTCCTTGGGGCAGACCAAATTCCAACAGTAGATGTCTTTCAGATAATGATGGTGATGATAGAAATGTAAACATGTCACGCCCTGCAAGGGCACATCACAGGGACTTAAGAAACCTAACTAGTTATTAACAACATTTAAGTAATCCATGTTACGAATATTCACTAAATGCCGCAGCTGCTGAGACAAGACAGGAAATCCATAACAAACAATCATCAAAGCAACTGCAATACATCCCCAAGAGCACCGGCGACGGACTGTCGGTGAAACCAATCCACAAACAACATGCCTGAGCATCACTAAACATAACACACGTGGCATCTCAAGATATAAATACGAAGTTTGTTGACCCACAATCCAGGCGAGATCTAGATCCGAATGTGGCATTAATTCAGTCGATTGCTAAGCTGTATTAATGTCGCTTTCGTTTATAGCAATAAATCTAAAGGAGATAATGCTAAACTAAAAAGTATTGGCATAGATACAAATGAATTAGAGAACTTGAGACAATGCTACTGAGTACAGTTAGCACATCAGATAAGTCTAACGATCCTTACGCCAGAATTATAGCCAGTGAAAGTTGTATTGTATGCAAAAACAGTGATACGATTAAGTTTCGAATTAATAATATGTAGATTAAATTGTCGATTTCTTCGAACGAATACTGATTTCTATTTAACGTAAGTGGTTTATGGAAAGACATAAATAAATACTTAAAGACGTTCTTGGGTCATATTTCTTGGGTACGACCCGTTACGACCGCTTAAACGTCTTCTGCATAATTTAGTGCATATATATTTATTTATAGGAATAATTCCAGAAAAAGATGGTCACATTCTGACAGTGACATACACATACTATAATCTGCTTTGAAGACAGAATATGGCTTAGAGAGGGAAGCAAACTTAAAACAACAACCCGGTGGTCATTATTTATTTTAATGTGCCTATTTAGCATTTTAATAACAGACGAGCATGAAGTAATACAAAGTTGAAATTAAAGACCATAAAAGTAAACAAATATAGCCTCTGAAGATACTTCTCAACAAATAGAGAAAACAGTACTAAAAGAGATATTACAGCAATCCTTAATAAAGTAGAAGCAGGAAATGAATGAATAGCTCTTACTTCCAATAATAACAGTGCTCAACGCTGACCTACTGTCCAGGTACTGATCCATTAAGAAATAAATCAATAAACCATTATTAATACAACCCAGCAATTATTCCAAGGAATACGGATGCCATGGTATCAGTTCTGTTGAAGGAAAAATTGCAGACACACCCAGTGGAGTAACAGACGCAGTATATCAACAGATAAAAGATAACTCTGGACAGAAATGAAATTAGCATTTAGTTTTATGTGTAAAATTTGCGAGGAGAAATTGATGAGTTGGTTCTTATTGAAAATGTGTTAACCTACATTGAAGTTATTGAAAGTTGCAAGCTGCAGGAAAGAGTTTTTTGTAATTATTTTGAGGATAAACTTAGTTTTGTAAAACACTGCAAGCCAGACCATGTTTGAAATGAAGTCAAAGATGACGCAGAAGTATTTACGGAACAAATTCATTACAATCCACTTCACCTTCCGTATCTGGGATTCCATTTTGACGTACATAGAACAGATCTTCGACTGATAATGCTTTGTGAAGACATGATATGTTTCTGTTCCTGTTATGTTTTTAATTTGGTATGATTACTTAAAAAATATTTGTGGTCATATTATGTTGATGATATAAGTTTTACAAGTGGTCAGTTAAGCACTTCGACCTTAGTTTTCTATTAGTTTGTGTAACCATAAATCAACAGATGACTATCTATGCTCTTATTCGATCCCACATAAGCATCGTGACATGTGTGTGTGTGTTCATTTCGTTTTGAAACATAGTTATTAGCAGGGATCGGAAATTCGGATCGATATTTACCTAAAGTTGGCAAAATCCCGGAAAAAGATGGGCAAACATGGCGTCCGCTTCTTAAAAATATTATTTTAATAATATAAGTTCCGGGATTCTGGGATTCTACAAAATTTTAATATAATAATTACTTTACATGTAGGATAAAAACATTCATTTTTGCTCCTATAAATTCGTTAGGTTAGGTTAGCTTAGGTTAGGTTAGGTAACTCATTAAGAGTTACAGGTAAATTAAATAACATTTGGTAAATCTATACATGAAAAATAACTTCAAACAGTTAATATAAATAATTGATTACGAATTAATGCCGGTGCAATTTATTTATTTTGAAATACCAGAAATTTTAGTACTGAATTCTATGATTGAGCCCGCCTCCATACAACTCAACAACAAAACCGGTGCGAAAGTATAGGTAAATATCGACCCGAATTTCCGATCCCTGGTTATTAGGGTGTTCCATAATGAAAAAAAATATGTCTTATTTTTTGCAGTTCGCTTACGCCCTAACTCTTTCTATGGTCAAAAATAAAAATGTCTAGTTTCAGGGTGAATGGGCAATATTCAGAGGTTGCACAAATTGACCACTTAGGAGGAGCAGATTTTCAATGTTTATTATTTTTCCAAAAATAACAAACAATAACTAACTTATCTGTCCACTTATGTCAAACACTAGTGATATTGATAATCATCACCATTTTTTGCGCCTGTTGCGGCTTTGGAGCATTGCATAATCATGAAAATTTAATTAAAAAGTTGTCAAAGTGTGCAACCCCCCAATACGAACGAATTCTAATATAATTTTGAATACTGGTCTTTTAGACAAGTAGGACCAAAAATTTGATCAAATTCATTGAAAATTTAAATGAGCCAAGAATGAAACACCCTAATAGTTATGTTGTTTACTACTACACAGAAAGACCGCGTCTCTCTGATTTACCTATACCACATATGGTTTGATAAGCCCCACGAACCACTTTTTAACAGAGCGAGCAAGGTCGTACTGGACTGGACGAAAACTGGTTCTCTGTTTTTTTGGACCATTTCGCGGTTAACAAATCCAATTCACAATCTTGGCGGATAAACGTGAATTAACTGTGAAATTTCTTTTGATAACTCCCAAATAAGTTTAGTAGAAAGGTATGATTATAACAACATTGGCTTATATGGTATGTAAAGTATCATTCGTTACCATATACGGTAAGACATTTATGAAATTTAAAATGATAAAGTGACATTTACGAAAAAAATGGCGACATCATTTCAAATTCAGATATACTAATTACCATGTTTCAAAGACGAAAAGCGCATAAATCCACTTCAAGACATATTCAAGTGATTTTAATATTAATATCAGTAAATCTGTCAACCTTGTCTGCCTCGTTGATTGGCTGGATTCCATTCTCTTTCTGCTCTATTGGCTACTTAGTTCCGCGGACAATAAAATGTCTTAATGGCAGAACAAATACGCGTATTAACCTTGGCAAAATCACTTATCTCGTTTTCATTGTAGCGAGCTATTATACCGAGCCACGATGTTATTCAGATTTTTAAATTTCAAACCAGTCTCATTGTAGAACTGAATAATTTAGGATAATTTTCTGGAATTACCTTGGTTGTGCTAGTTTTCGTAGGACTGCACTAAGAAAGGGGTGCCATCTTTTGACGTCAATCGTCATATTACCAAGTCGCTCCGGATTTATTTTCGTTATAATTGCTAAGAAATGAAACGGCAGACCTTTTTACCCGACTGCCGAAAAATAAGGTATTGTGTTTACCAGTCTATATATGTATCTTTGATCCTTTGTGGCGTTCTAGAAACTAAACGCGTGGGTCCATTTTGATGATTCTTATGTCAATCGATTTGTCTTAATCTCGTGAGTGTCAATAAAGATATAACAGTAATAAAACTCAATAAGGCAACTAGGCGTCATATTTTTTTTATTTTTTTTTATTTTATGGCATAGGAAGGCAATCGAGCACACAGGCCACCTGATGGTAAGTGGAAACTGTGACCCGACATTCGCATTCACAAGACTGCAAATGCACTGCCAACCCTGAGTACTAAGATGGAATGCCTCTATGCTAGTCATTTCACCGGCTGTCTTATCCCCAAACCGGAACACAACAATGCGAACACTGCTGTTTGGCGGTAGGTTAATGGATAAGATGGATATTGTAAAAAAATAAAAATAAAAAGTAGACGAACATAGAATACACATAGAAGTACAACATAGTATTATTGAATAGGTATTTAAGTTTCTTAAATCATTTTTTTTTTTAATTTTAATCGACCATTTAGGATTTATAACGATCTAAAGTTGGTTAGCTACAACAGTCGGGTTTTTTAAAGCTTGTTTTTTGTTGTTATTATTTCAGACAGCAAAACCGGGATTTCTTCGTTTCGAGGAGTGAACAGGGAACCTACAATATCAGGTGATGATACAAATCCAAAGTTTAAATAGTAATGATGTTTAGATATCTAGGGTCACTGCTGACCTTCACCAAAAAGTCGCCACTCTTAGTACATACATACATACCATCACGCCTTCATCCCAGAGTGGGGTAGGCAGAGAGAGCTACAGAATTACCAACAACTCTAACAATTTGTTGTTAATTCTATTACAACATTTTGCAAAATCAGCCTAAGATGTTTACTATGTGTATATTAGTGACAGGTTGCAAGCCCATCGCCTAACAATACTACAAGCCTTTAATCCCTTAGTCGCGTCTCTTAGTATTATGTATGTTAATTTTCATCCTTATTCCTGTCATGTACACTTTAGTTTGTGTCATAATAATGTTATGATGTAAGCTTACCAATATGACGATCACTTTCTGAAGCAATTTATGCCTTATGAGAAATATTCCCCGAATCTACGTGTTGAATCAACCGTTATGGAATCGCCAAAATGTTTGTTAATTCACTTTTCCTTGTAAAACTAAAAATGGAAGCAAATTAGCGCATTCTCGGATTGTGTAAGTTCTCCAAAAAAGAATCTTTAGTTGCGTGTCAAGGCAATTGAAATTATAGCGAATAAGTTTCGCAATCTAGTATTTTCAAGTGACCAAATCCTGTTACTAGAACGACGTCTTTAGGAACTATGATTTCAGGGAGCTAAATTTGAATACACAAGATAGTTCGTCACCTACTTTGGAAATGTAAAGAACATTTAATGATAAGTAAAAGACGTCCAAAGACGAAGCAGGTACTAACGGGTACTGCGACCCCTTGTGTCAGTAAAAAGGTCGTTGTCCTGTAAAAGCCGAGTCATTTCCACCTTGAACTAAGTCAAGATTCAAGTAGCTAGAGATAAAGTATAAAACAAGGGCAGGTGTTCCATTACTCAGCATTTCTTGGATCAAATTGAAACATGATAATCGTTATAATACTGGGTACACTTACAAGGACGGAGACAACTGGACGGCCTATAATAATGCATTAAGATCATTACAATAGTAAGGATTTTGAACTTCTTGAAGGTATTACAAAGAAACAAGACCTGCTTAAATTAAGTAAAAATAAGAAAGAAATAGTTGGTTCTATCTTGGATGATCCATATATTTACTAAAGTGAGTGAAATAGTAAATGAATAAACAAATATACTTAAGTTATATGTTAAAAACTTATATTTCTTGCGGCAATGCTTTGGTCTCCCCTAGGTAAGTTCTGGTAGATTTATGACTCATTATGACGAGTAAAAGTGCCCACGCGGCCTAATTACTAAAGTAACTTTTTTTACAAAGTTAAGAAATGCGGCTTTCATAGGGATCATTTTTACATTGACAGAAATATAGTGAGCCTTAAACTGGGCATTCACGACCGCTCCAACAAGCCGAATGGAGCAGCGCCGCGCCAAAATCGATCCGTGAATGTCAAAACTGTAGCGTTTATACCTAAGCCTTTTTGGCGCGATCCGTTTCCAAATGGACGGAATGCAAGCGCGACGCGCCAACGCGGAAATTGGAATGGAACTATCGTGAATTCCACGGTGGGACACGCCACAGTCCGCACCAAGCCAAATGGCGTTCTCTGACGGCTATTTTCTAATCTGTCTGCTCCGTGATGTCGCACCTTTGAGGCGTGGCGTGGCGCGCCTGTGAATGTAGTCAAAATATTGAGTTGTATATAGTCCATCTGTCGCCGAGACAAACAGTGCGTTCGTAAATGCCCAGTTTTACACCGCATCAGTGAATAGAATGTTGTTGACTGATTACAAGTTTAGAATCTCATTCACGACAGCTGAGACAGCTCATCATCGTGTTTGTCTTAACCATCATATTTACATAAGACATGTTATAGACATCCTAACTAAAGCGCAATTCACACAGCCGGCGGGAGCGGGTCGGAAGTTCGGCGGGTGTTTTAGCATGGAGTTACATGGAAGCATTCACACGCGGCGCGTCGCGGGTGCGGCAGGTCCGTCACGGGCGTCCTTGGTCGTAAATACACGCATTATTCGATAGGCATTCTTTCTCACTGGGCGCCTTGACGGATTGTCATCTGACATCTTGAATAGACTGAAACAGGCTGCAGGCACACTTGCCTGCGATCACCCGCTTGAGGCCAGTCGCGGGACCCGCGCGGGTCCCTAGGTGAAAACGCCATGCTCCCGCCCGCTGTGTGAATGGCGCTTTCAATGTTTTATATGCATTTACTGTTTACATCATTGATAATGTATCTGAGAGTACCTACCAAATTCGCGTTCTGTAATTAGACGGGTAAGTTTTATTTATGTAATGGCGAAATTACATGGTTTGTATTGCAATGTTTCATTTACATGCAATTAGCTGATAATGCTGTAATACATACAATGATGTATTTTATTTCTTTATTTTTATCAGTTGTATACTTAATTGGGTGATGAAGTAATACTTTAGGATATTGCTTTGAGTCTTGCATGTTCTCTTTACGGTAAAAAAACGTCACGTGATCTATCAGTGACGTGATTGGTTTTAAAACGAAAGGAATAGAAACGTTAGTTAGCGTAATGCATCTTGGTGTATTATTCATCTTAGTATTGGTTTGTATCTTGTGTCTTTATTTTACCGTCTAGACACCTGCCACAAGTAGTGCCTCATTCAAATCTTTCGGACTCTACCTAATCATCGAATGACGGTAAAATAACAGTATTGTACATACAAAGACACGCATCCCCTTTTGCGCCTTATTCTATTGAAATAAGGTTCAAAAGTCGATATACATGTCTTGTAGTCGAGTGTACCTATAGGTACCTATACAGTCTAGGTAAATCTCAGGTGTTTATCACGAACGGCATTCACCTAAAACCATTGTTTGCTAATGCATCCTGCAAAAACAATAAGTGTTAATTGGTACCCGATAGATAGGCAGTGCCTTTGTCGGTAAATTTAGCACTATGGGTACTTACGGGTACCTGCCTACCTATGTTGACGAGTTTCCATACCACCAATTACCTATTTTACAACGTTTTTTTTTCTGTATATTATAGTTCTTAGTTTACTTTTTATCTACTTATTTCATTAGGTACCTACGTGCCTATAATACATCTTAATTTATTATTATTATTGGGCTGTGTGGTTGCCGGCTTAGAATAGTGGCACTCCATGTCTTCCCGTGGAAGTAAGAGGCGACCAAGGGAATAAAGGCTTGTAGCACTGTTAGGCGATGGGCTTGCAACCTGTCACTAAACATTTTGGTCCGTTTGTGCTAACGGACTAAGTGGTTACAGAATTAACGACAACTTTTAGAGTTATTGGTTATTGTGTAACTCGGCCTACCCCTGGGAATGAAGGCGTGAGTGTATACATAATAATATGTACGAGTATTATAATTATATACATACTGTGTTTAAACATACTGTTAATAGGTTACGAAATCAAATTGTATATATGGGCGGCATACATTTTATTTTATTTACATTAGACTAGATCATAATTAACCTTAGTTTAATGTATTAATCATATATTCAAAACGTCTTTGATTTATATCCTAACTATAATTGTTCACGACTTCCGATTCTAATATGTTTATATTTACGTAATTTAATTGCGTAATGTAATGTATAAAATAATAATAATATTTAAATGTTACTTTTTGTATTTTTATCATGTCTTTTTGTTGTATAAAGAATTACTTAGAAACTAAATCGATTGTGAATGACGTCACTTGTTTTGCCCGAACAGAGTGGCGTGACCAGGGTGGTGGTAGGAATAGTGGGGTTGTTTGTCACTTAGTTTATAAGCCCGCGCGCTGTTTGAGCGGGATCTTTTATACCACAACCACGGTTTAAGCTGTTACTCTGCCCAAATTATTAATATAAAGTGATTATAACAATAAATTAGTTTCCTTCATACATCAACATGGAACCCAGTGACCCTAGCGGTGGAAATCCGCCGACATATACTACAGTATTAAACTAACATAATAAACATTACTTTCTTTATTTTGTAGCATAAAATCTTATTTAGTTATAGTAAAAATCAAAAGTGCCCGTTTTTTAGCAAGGGGCTAGTAGAAATGGCAACCTGTCACTATACGCAGGTAAACATCTTAGCCTAATTGAGCAAATTTGGTTGCAGAATTATCAACAAGTTTTTAGAGTTATTCTGTAGCTCTGCCTACCCCAGTCTGGGAACGAAAGGCGTGAGTTTTATGTATGTATGTGTACGGGGTTTATACCTATTACAGGTAGGTATTTAATTTAGCTTACGACGTCGACAAATAGTATAACTAGATAACTTACACAGTCACTTTCTGTGAGAGATTTCATATTGACTAATCATTCTACCTACCTACCTAGATCATATAAATGACGATCAATCTTTACATACATACATAAACTCACGCCTTCATTCCCAGAGTGGGGTAGGCAGAGCTACAGAATTACCAACAACTCTAATAACTTGTTGATAATTATGTAACCACATTTTGCAAAATCAGGCTAAGATGTTTACCAGTGTATTAGTGACAGGTTGCAAGCCCATCGTCTAACAGTACTACAAGCCTATATTCCCTTAGTCGCCTCTTACGACATCCACGGGAAGAAATGGAGTGGCACTATTCTATCCCGGTAACCACACGGGCAGGGACGATAAATCTTTAACTTTAAGTATTCACCTAATAGGTATGTGTAGGTAACTAGAAGAAATTACAAGTCGTGGGTACTCGTACAGAGCTGAATGGGATGCCTTTAATTCATGTTTTCTCGTCTAGCCAGCATAGGAGCATTTCTAAAAAAGTTTGTACATTTCATTTACGAATTCGATTTGCAAAAAAAATTGCAGGTTGGTAGGGTGAATGCTGCTGAGCCTAAATAACATAGTCTCCCAAAATGACCTCATACATTTGTATGAAACTTTCCTTTTTTGTTACTAACTTTATTTGGTTCATGGTAACAAAAAAGGAAAGTTTCATACAAATGTATGAGGACATTTTGGGAGACTATGTTATTTAGGCTCAGCTTCATTCACTCTACCAACCTGCAATTATTTTTGTAAATTGAAGTTGTTAATGAAATGTACACTTTTAGAAATGCTCATAGGTAAGTTGGTAGGTACCTACACACCTACTTCCTGCGTTCTTTTACGAGTTTGAAATCAGTATAGAGGATTGTGAAGCGATGCTAAAATCGCGTGGCTGTAAAAAAATCCCTACAAATTTAGCTCCGGCCGGTAACGTTTCTCACCCCCTAAATCAAGTCCGATTTCCACGATTTTTGATTATGTTGTAGTAAAACTAAACTTATTTAAATTAAAATAAAACTAAGCTACTCAAATACTAAAGACTTTAAGACGAACACCCCCTCTAGCAGGTCCGCTCGCGGCATGGTCCCTATGGCACTGGCTGCATTACCTCTCTGGATAGCTAGCCCAATCCTTTGGGAGAGGTAAGCACCAGTTCTAGGATCTCCGGAGGTGTCTATGAGCCGGGATAACAGAGCCTTAATAAAGCTGTAGTTATTATAGAGAACTAGGTCTGTACGTTTCTGTTGTTTGGTTTTTAATTTTGTTTCATTCTAAGAAGTATTTTCGTGGAAAGGAAAACGTACAGACATAGTTCATGATATCGTGAAAATCGGACTAAGTTTAAGGAGAGAGAAACGTTTTCGCATTTTGTACAGAAATTTGTAGCTTCACAATTCTCTTAAGAACTTACAAGATTTGTATACCTACCTAAGAGGTAACATGTTTCACCCAGCGCTCCATCCAAATTTTTACCGCTATTATGACGGGAACTGCCACATTCGATTCCGTCAAAAATAATATTTCCTAGCCAATTGAGTACTGGTGACCTTACCAGTTTGTAATATAATGTAGGGCCTAGGCAAATATTATTTTACCATCGACTTTACCAAACTGGAATAAGACTTATTCCGAGATTAGTCTTCGTCGGTTAAATTAGCAAACCTCGTAAGTCCATTTTTTGCGAAAATCGTTTTTTTATTGAATCGTTTAGCCAATCACCAAACGCATCGATCTATATATTACATTCAAACGTCAAATAAACCGTTATTTAAAAAATCTACAAATAGAAAACCTCGTAACTTTAAGCCGCCATATGCCGTAATTTTGTTTTATGTGTCTCCTGTAAACTTGAGTCAAATGGACTTACGAGGGTTGCGAATTTAACCGACGCTATACAAATTCGGCGTTCAATCTAGGTAGGTACCTATAAGACCTTATTCTCGTTTGGTCGAATCAGCCCTTAGCCACATAGGTAAGCGTAAAATTAAAATATTTACCTAGATATGTACAAAGCACCGGTACAGTGGGTACCTATTTCAGAATAACGGCAAAATACCTACTTGCATTGTAACTTAACTAGATTGGCGGACACGATAGTCTATAAACGATTTTATTACGATATGGCTGACAGGGCATTGTCTATTGCCTAGATAAAAGGGATGTAAGTAATGACACAATCCCTTAACTAGTTAGTTTTAGCCTTGTCTTGATACCTTTACTAATAGGTACCTATAGACCCTATATTACTCAAGAGGTCTGATACCTTCCTAGTTTCTTACAATGCAGGTAGAATAGGTACCTAATTGAATACGTGTAGGTACCTTTTTTTAGATGTATGAGAGATACCTACGACCCACAAAAAGGCAGGATATGCTAAAAATGTCTAACAACTAAGTAGATTAATAAATAATTTCTTCACAGAAATTTTAAAAGGTACAGTGAGAAGGTGGTAATTTTTTGAATAGATCTTAACTCTACCTATCTTATTACGCTGCATCATAGATGGTTAAGCAAATGTGACGTGCTCATACAAAAACGAACACACCATGCCAACTTAGAGAAAGTATTTGCATCTACCGCGATCAAAATGAATGAAAACTCAATTCGGACCAAGTAGGTATTTACGTACCAAGCTAACACGATCGTTATACAAACTAACCTGCAAATGTATGATTTTAAAGTATTTTTAAGCGTTTTAGCTAGCTAGCTACCGGTTTCGATAGACAAAATTACAATTAAATTAAACAGACTTGAAAAAACGACTTAGTTTTTAATAACCGTAAATATATACGTGTGTTTTTGTTTAAAGTATTTAAAGTACTTACGCGAAAAGGTCCGTGTTAAAAGCACTTCACACACTAAGTTCACTGAACACACACATGCGGCCGACGTGGCTGGCCGCGGCTGACTGAGCTCAGGTCGGCACCCACTCACTCAGCGGCGTTCGGAAACAGGCGCGCGCGCAGCCTTTAAAAGCTATTTTTAAAACGATTGTGCGGATATTTTTTACGACAAATGATGTTAATATATTAAAAGGTGTAAGTACCGTAGCAAATAAAGTAAAATAATCTTCTTTAAATCTTAAGAGGGTTCCACTCTAGTCAGATTTGGCCGATTTTTTGGTGGTTTTTTTAACTGTGTTACACTTAAATAAAAACAAAAACTGAAAAATACGTTACATTACTAGGGTGGGTTTTTTATTTTTATTATTTGTTTGGAAATAATAATAACGCCATTATAAAACATATTGTGTTAAAAGTTGGTAATATTATTATCGTTCAAAAGATACAGTATTTTAAAGTCGTCAAAAAATTGATACACGAAACATAGCGTTTACAAAAAGGTGTTCGATTTCAGAAAGTGACAAACGACATCATTAATGAAGACTACATTTATGCTTTTTCAAACCTTATTACAAAATTATTAAAAAGCCTTTTGGTTTGTTTATTTACTGGAGATTTATTATATCCTTTAAATAAGTTTAGTTTTAACTTTTAAATGTACTATTATAATAAATGTTTATTTATATCCTTACAGGCCAAAATTTGCATTAAATTGCATTATTGTAATTCCATAATATTATAGGAGCAGTATTTATGTTTGTTCGCGTAATCGCGTTCTCGAAAACAGTTCTAACAATTTTGATGAAAATTGTGGTTTCGTAGATCAAGAAATCGATCTGTCAAGATGTCATCTTTTGTAAAACTTGGTTTTTAACCCGGCACCCGTTCTCCTGTCCAAATAAAACAAAAAGGTAATTTGTAATGCGATTCTATGGCTTTTTTCTACCCTGCTGTTTTTACATGTCAAATCAAATGCTATATAATACCTACCTACTAACAAATACTTAGGCAATACTTGCACCGAGTATCCGAGCGCACACAGCAGCTTGCACCGCGCGGCTGCACTCCGCGCTATCTCCCACACTAAATAACTTCATTCCTTAAAACTACACTTTCTTCCCAATTTAATCATTAATTTAACACTCTTTTACACTTTTTGTAGCTTTACAAACAATGAGAAACAAAAACATTCACGTAAATCCCCTAGATAGCAACAATATGGTGTTTTCAAAAAAGCGACATCTATGAGCACTCGTTGGAACTAAGTCGATAAAATCGATGTTTTATTATATCATGAAGCAATCTGTACATGAGCAATTTGTAGATGTGATTCTTCATTTGAATTTTTCATTAAAGTACTGTTAGATTTAACGATATCATAAAACAGGTACAAAGGCAGTAACTTAGGTCGATCATAACAGATGGCGCTGTAGTCATCTGATTTAAACGATTTACGAGATGGATAGTAAAACTAGGAATGTAATGGTTATTCATAGATTAACTGTTAATTCATACACTCACTGAACTATGTTTTTTTAATATAAAATATGAAGCTTTCACGTATTACATCGTTTTAAAACAGTAAGTTTTCTACTCTCGTTTCCACTATTACCTACAGTTGTTTTTTATGACGTGGGGAAGGTAGGTAAACGAGCACACAGGCTTGCATTCTCAAGACTGCAATCTGACGATTATTCCCAACTATTGGGAATATTTTTCTCAACTGTTACCACTAAGGTATTCGGTGGTAACAAGTGGGAATATTTTTCAAAACTAAAATATTTGGTGAATACTACACTTAAAACATTTTGTGGTAACAGCTGAAGTAGTACCATTGTAATATTAAATATGTATATAAAAAAAAATACTGACTGCTGAGTTTCTTGCGGCGTTTCTTCTCAGCAGTGGTCTCCTCTTGTGAAGCACTGGTAGATTCTTGACGTGTAAAAGTGCCCGTGCGGCCTACTAACTGAATAAATGTCTTTATCTGTACGGTACAGGAGTGAAGTTGATAATTAAAATTAGAACTAGATTTTGGGGTTATTTGTACTGAAATGACAGGTGAATATTGAGATTAACTCATGACTCAGCTAAGAGGCTTTTCGGTCATCATAGTTCTTAGATTCAGCAGTCGTCTCCCCTTGTGGCCTCCTTACTGAATAAACAATAATCATTAAATTTTTTATTTTTTATGACGTAACGTAAAATGTATAGGATTGACGTAAGTGGACGATCTATCGTGTCAGCTGACATAGGTACCTACTCGTATATCGACTTCAGACATTTTGTCACTTTTCGATTACTTTTTACATGATAACGTATTGTTTTTAAATCTGAAAGTAAGAAGAGCTATTAGGGTTTTATCGTGTAAATAGAGCTCCGGGGTACCCCAAGGTGCATAAGGCTAACATTAGCCATTTTCGAAAAGTGACAAAATGTGTGTACGATAAGGATTATGTATTATTATATTTCTATTACGTATTTACGTATATTTATATTTTGTATTCCCGTATCTTTTTCAACGCTTTTTTTTCTTCACACCGACCTTGTTTTTTCCCCATTTCGCCTACTGGTTGACTGGTAGAGAATGCCTTTGGGCATTAAGTCCGCCATTTGTACTTTATTGTAACTAGTGCCAAGAAGTTTAAAAAACTAAATAAATAGGTACATAAAAAGTGATTAACAATTTCTACCGACTAGAGAAAAACTCAAATTGGCCTGTGGCACAAGATACATTGCGAGAACAGAACGTTATCATTATCTAAAATGTATAGGATTGAAGTAAGCTGCCGGTCGGTCGCGTCGAGTGCTTATGTCAATTGCATAGATTTTGACAGTTAACGAAAATCGTTTACGTTACTGTTAATTACAAAATTAAATAATACCTTAACATAATAATTCAATGCACTGTACATTTAGGATCCTAGTCTCAGCCCTATATGAAGATTATACTTATTCGTGAATGATGATTAGTGTATAATATTCACTTTTTCAATGACTTATATTAAAATAGTCGATATTTAGTATTGTTTTCAATATAGCATGCTTAAAATAGGTAGAATATAAGCACATCCTGTAACACTAAGTACTGTCTGTAACTACTGTGTTCTTGCAATAAACGCCTTTGTCTTTGTCTTTAAGCATCTTGTCTAGCCTCACTGTTTTGTTTGTCTTCGCCGAGATTAAAAAAAGTATACAGGATCCTTACTTGTTGTTTATGTTTAAATAGTTATGTTAATACAAAATACTAAATTTAGCTTTAGATAAACGAAGGACGTGTTTTCAAATGCGAGCGTATGGTAATCCTAGATCACCTTGCCGAGAGAACGGATCTATTAGTATAATGTGCTGCTATACTGATTTGATGACGGAATACGAATGATCCATTTTAAGTTGTAGATCACTAATAATCTTTACCGTATACCTGTACAGTCAACGTTGAAATTATATTTATTTAACTATTTATGAAAAAAAAACAGAGAGAAATGTGGAATAAAAGAAGATGTAGTGACTAATATTGAAAAGGGCATGCTTCGATGGTTCGGTCATTTGGAAAGGATGGATGAAAGAAGATTGACGAAAGAGATATACAGATCGAAAGTGAGAAAGGGTTGGAAGGGGCCGCCCTAGGCGTAATTTTTTTGAATCAAATCGGAGAAATACTGGAAAAGGGCCGAATCTTAAGTACCCGAACCGACGTGCGTGCATGACTCGATGTATGAATGTTGAAGAAGCAAAATAAATTTGTTAAGATCGTAGCAAGTGGAAAAAAGTGGTCTGTGCCTACCCCTCTGGAAAACAGGCGTGATTTAATCTATGTATGTATGTATTTACTTAGGTACTGATACATAAAAGTTAAAACTAAACTTATATAAATTAAAATAAAACTAAGCTACTCAAATATTAAAGATGTATATGTATAATAATAAACACTATAAAAAGAACACCCCCTCTAGCAGGCATGGTCCCTATGACACTGGCTGCATTACCTCTCTGGATAGCTAGCCCAATCCTTTGGGAGAGGTAAGCACCAGCTCTAGGATCTCCGGAGGTTAGGATACATTTCTAAAAAAACTAAAGAGGCGACAATGTCACACCAATTGACCTAGTCCCAAACTAAGCTCTAGGCTTGTACTATGTGTACTATAGACAGCGACATCAATCATATTATACAGATCAATATTGTACTTAAATAGGGCTATTCCCAGGTGTTCACACCCCTTTGTCCACACTGCGGATAGCTGGAAAAAAAAAGCCAGTTGTTTACGGTGGTGTGGACAACTGGGTTTTTTTTTATTCCCAGCTATTGACACTCTTTAATTTGACTCAACTGTGTTAGTATAAAATCTATTTAAGTACACGAATAAAAACTAACACATTCAAGTCTAATTAAAGAATGCGAGTAGCTGGGAATAAAAATCCACACCTTCTTTCGAGCGTGTGGACAACCCCTTAAATTTATGAAAAACATCCATGACTCAGGAACAAATATTCGCGCTCTTCACACAAATGTCTGCCCTTACCGGGATTTGAACCCAGGATCAATTGGGACAGTCCAAAATAAATTGTCACGGTGTTTACATTCTAATTCGAAAGAATAAGTAATTTTAAGAGACCAATTTCATTAATTTCGCATTTGACCCAATAGTTTTGTTTTAATACCTTTATTTATGTAGCAGACATTTTATGGATGACATGATTATTTACAATTTGGGTTGGCATTTTCTAATAAATAACAACAATTAGATGATATCTAATTGTATAAAAATATTTGTACCTAATAGTGTATTAAAACATACAATTTCAAGCGGTTTTCGCTTAACCCGTAAGATACACCTAGGAGGGTTTCAAGCCGAAAACGAAAGTCAAACAAAGGTTAAATATACAGGGTGGGCCATAAATTTTTGCAAATAGCAACACTGATTTTTTCGGACTCTGTCAGAGTGAGCGGCGGGAAATTGGTGGGAAACTATAGGTCACTTCGTGCAATTTTATTTATAAAGAAGCGTTTCACGGGAAAGCAACGGGGTTTTTGTATTAAACAGTTTTATAAAAACAACGATTTGTATCTTTCTGTACGACGCCTACTTAGAATTGAATAAGGATAACGCCAAGTGAGTGAGTGTCCAAGTGTTAGTTTAATTAAATCTTAGGTCAAAAACTTCAAGCAAACTGGTTCGACACTGAATATCAAACAAACAGGGCGTCCACGTTTAACAAGAAATGATGAGAACATACGGCAGGTTAAAGTTTCTGTAGAGAACGATCCAGAATTATCTACGCGTAAACGTTCAGCAGCTCTAGCAATACCAAGAACTAGTCTACGGCGAATTTTACATCTAGATCTGAAACTGCACCCACTGCATGAATTTGAAGGTGACCAGAACATGGATGCAACAAGATGGAACAACATGCCATACGTCAAACATGAGTTTACCGGTGGTGAATGAAATGTTTCCGAAAAAGTTGATTTCTCGCAGAGGTGACATCCCAATTCCCATGGCTGCCGAGGAGCCCGGACCTAACACCTTGCGATGTTTTCAAGTGGAGATATTTAAAGAGTCGAGTGTACCTTAATAATCCGATGACAATACCCCAGTTAAAACAAAACATTCAGAATGAGATAGCTGCGATCCCTCGCAGCATGCGTCAGCGAGTTTTCCAAAATGTTTGTGTAGTCGACTGCAGGAGTGCAACGACGAGACGGAGGAGATCTGGATGACGTTATTTTTTAAAAATAAATTGCATTTATCTGTTACTAGGTTAAATAAATAAAATATAAAAAAACATGAAAAGTTAAATTTTTATCGATGTTTTAAAAGTGCAAAAATTTTTGGCCCACCCTGTACTTTTGTTTTCGAATTAGAGTAATTGTAAAAATACGAACAATCCACATTCATCAAAATTCTATAGCATTACGATAAATGACCAAATAGTGAACGCGGACATGTATTTATATCATTCAGGTGCAAATAAACACATATTTTTAGAACCTAGGAGACCTCAACCGCGTTCCAGCGGATCTATTTTAGCTCCGACAGGAATAGTTCGGCACATTGCAATTATAGTGGATTTATGACCTGATTACAGATGCATTGCAGGATTGCTTTGTTGTTTATTATACGCTTATAGTGTGTCCCTGGATAAAGTGCACAAATTAATAGGGATGAAACTAGATGCCATTTCACAGATACAAAAAAAAATGTCATTATTGCTGTGAGTGAACCCTTTCGGATTAAAGTCAAATATATCGCCTCAAATGAGGTCTATGGAAATAATAACGGATTTTTAATTCCAACGCATTTCCTGTGTTAAAAGAATAATAATAATAAAAAATACGCAACACAAAAACAAAGGGTTTTTCTTAAAAAAAAAAAATTTTTTTTTTTAATTCCTGTTAATTCCTCAAATTACTTAAAACTATGCCCATATTCCTTTAAAATTCCGTACACCCAACCTGTGGGTGGGGCGCGGCGGCGGGGCTCTGCCGTGCTGGCGGCGGTGGCTAAGCGTGCGTCGAACTAAACTAATACCTACTTGTAGTTTTCAAACCAACATTCTTTCCAAATTTGTAATACATACATACATACATAAACTCACGCCTTCATTCCCAGAGTGGGGTACCTAGGCAGAGCTAAAGAATTACCAACAAGTCTTAAAACTTCTTGATAATTCTGTAACCACATTTTGCACAAGTTGGCTAAGATGTTTCCCAGTGTATTAGTGACAGGTGGCAAGCCCATCGCCTAACAGTACTACAAGCCTATATTCCCTTAGTCGCCTCTTACGACATCCACGGGAAGACATGGGGTGGCACTATTCTAACCCGGCAACCACATTTTTTTCCGGACTCGTATTTACCACCTCGTCAGGAAATCCCTTACTTTCTGCGCCTAATACTGTGGGGAAACTCTACCGAGCTGGATAGAATTTTCAAGGTACAGAAAAAGTGTGTTCGAGTTATATGCAATGCATGGTTTGATGACAGTTGCTCGCCGTTATTTAAAAAACTAAGAATTCTTCCATTACCATGTATGTATATCAAAGAAATTTGTATATTTGTTAACTCCCGTCCTCAGTTGTTTAAAACACGTGGCAGCTAAGAGCACGTGTGAAGTCCCAACTGTTTGGGCCTCCCTGTCGTAAATACATATACAGGGTGCCTCTGACCTTGGGGCTTTAAATGCATAGATCATTTCTACTCCTGAAACTAAACTTCTTTTGTTCTGTAAGTTGTTAAAAATATGTTCAGTTTAAATTTATTTTTTATCATACAAGTTAAATCTAATTTTCAATGTACGCGATCCAATTCTCCATTTTCCTTTAGCCCCCGTACCAAGGTAATGTCGCCCCCGTACCATGAGATAGTGATTACATGGCCAGAATGTAATACACTGATTTTACAATTAGACTTTAACATCAATTAGTTATCTAAATTTAAGTTATTTTTTCATGTTGCAGAACAAAAGTAGTTCAGTTTAGCGAGTAGAATCGATCGTTGAATTTAAAGCCCCAAGGTCAGAGACACACTGTATAAAAAAATGTTTTTAATATGTGTATAACGCTATACAACAGCTTACCTCATGACCTTAAGTTATTATCGGGAAATATGTTTAAATCCAAATTGATAAAATGGCTTTTGAACAAATGTTTTTATAATATAAATGAATTTATGAATTATAGTGAGCTAAATAGATACTAAGGAAATATGACTATTGTACTTACTTCTAATGATTAATAATTGTGTTTTTACGGAATGTTATTTATAAATTTTATTATTTATTGAATTATAATTTGTATGTTTTTATTTGTAATGAATAATTGTATTTTAGATTTTTTAGACTAACTATCAATATTTGCACGCTTGCATGCAGGCTGAACGCAATGGATTTTTTATTCTTGAACATCTGCTTTATGTAATACTGTGTTCTGGCAAATAAATATGATTTGATTTGATTTGATTTAGGCAATAACGTACAATTTTTTACCAAAACTTAGATAAAGATAAAGATAAAGACATTTATTCAGTAAGTATAGGCCGCACGGGAACTTTTACACGTCAAGAATCTACCAGCGCTTCACAAGAGGAGACTGCTGAGAAGAAACGCCGCAAGAAACTCGGCATACAGTCATTTTTTGAATATATTTATTATTACAATGGTATATTTACTTGGTCTAGCATTATATAAATATATAAATATGAAATTAAAAAATATATCAAATAACCTGCGTAGTTTCCTACTTATTTATTTAACATCCATTGGAATTATGCGAATGTCATTGCATCAATTTCCTAAAAACCTGTTTGTCGTGCAAATAAATCTAGTCAATTTCCATGCAAATTCAGGTCAGATAGGGGTCTTATTAGTTACATAACAGTAATCGATAGGTCAGACACCAGGCTTACTGCATTCCTCATAACTCTACAAGGTTGTATAGCATTTTACTAAAGAGCAAAAGCGTTGAGAGGAAAAGAGGTCACTGGTTTTATTACTCCGACTCCGTAGAAGAATTGGAATAGACCAAAAAATATAACTCACGGTTTTTACACTCTAATTTGAAAGAATAGGTAATTTTAAGAGACTTATTTCATTATTTTTGTATTTGACCCAATAGTTTTGTTTTTACATCTCTATTTATTTAGCGGATATTTTATGGATGTCATGATTATTTTAAATTTAGGTTGGCATTTTCCAATAAATTACAGCAGTTAAATGATATCAAATGACAAAAAGTTATTGTAATAGTGTATTAAAACATATTATTTCAAGTGGGTTTCGCCTAACCCGTAAGATACACCTAGGTGGGCTTTAAGCCGAAAACGAAAGTCAAACAAAGGTGAAATATACTTTGGTCAAAATATCCGAAATAAATAAATACACTCGCAGTCAAATAATACGGGTTAGAGTGCGTTTTTCATACTAAAGAGGCTATTTCGAAGCCTTGGTTCCTCGCCAGGGGATGCTTTTAGTGAAATCTGATGATGGGTACCCCGAGCATCAATACAGGACTTCCAGAGTGCCTAGGATACCCAACTCATTGAATCTGCGGTTAACGCCGGAATTGTGCATGTTCAGAAAAACATCTAAAATGGCAATAAAATGTAAGGAAATCCAATTGCTAACCCAAACTCTCTCGCTGTGGTGTTAACTGATTGTGCGATAAGTAAGGTATCTTAAGAACATTTGACCTCCTCTATTGAACCTTGGAGAATCCACCATTAAACTTCTCTCAAAACAACCCCTGGCAAGGAACCAAGGCTTCAAAATAGCCTTGTTTGTATGAAAAACGCACTCTGACCCGTATTATTTGACCGCGAGTGTATTTCAAAAACTTAATAATGCCGAAGCTAATGCTTTTAAAGTTGTAGGCTATTCTGTAGCTCTGCCTACCCCACTCTGGGATTACAGGCGTGAAGGTATGTATGTATGTACCTATGTGTAATAATGCCGACGGCTTTAACACCCTATTCCTCGAAATGATTTTGGAATTCGAGTAATTGTAAAATCACAATCCCAATTGGGTTCTGGGCAAATGTTTGTATGATGAGAACCTTAGAAGGGATATGGTGCAAAATAATACATTTTACACAATAGTGCAGACTTTTCGCTAAAAATAACAAGAATTAAAGTTTTTTATGTATTTAGGTATTTATTTCTCTATATAAGTATGTTTATCGTTGTCTATTACCCATAGTACAACCTATAAGGTTAGTTTGGGACTAGGTCAATTTCTGTGAGATTTTCCCCTGTTATTATTATTTGCCGTGTGGTTGCCGGCTTAGAATAGTGCCACTCCATGTCTTCCCGTGGAAGTCGTAAGGGGCGACTAAGGGAATAAAGGCTTGTAGTACTGTTAGGCGATGGGCTTGCTACCTGCCACTAATACGCTGGTAAACATCTTAGCCTAATTGTGCAAATTGTGGTTACAGAGTTATCAACAAGTTTTTAGAGTTGTTGGTAATTCTATAGCTCTGCCTACCCCACTCTGGGAATGAAGGCGTGAAGATATGTATGTATGTACGTGTATTTATTTATTTATTTATATATGATGACGAAGTTTGTCTAGTGGGTAGTTACCCTGCCTACGAAACTAGTGGGTTCAGGTTTGATTCCCAAGAAGGTCAAATGTGTGTTGAGCGCGAGGAGGTTTTTTGCCAGAGCCTTAGATGTTTTCTATGGGTCTATATTGGAATCCCTAATAGTTATTTGTTCTAATCGTCATTTGTCCGAATTCGTCGTTTGTCCGAAAGCCATTTCCGCACGATGTTTAAAACTGTTTAGTGTTGCTATACCAAATCTAACCCAATCTAACCGCACGTATTTTTGGAAATCTTAAAAAGTTGTCTGACTCAGCTGGAGACCAGTTTAGATCAATCAATAATTTAGGACAAACGAACGTTAGGACAAACGATATTATGCGTTGCGAATGACACCCGTTTTCTATATAGGTAGGTACATATCTAAGTTTATATTTCTCGATTTTAGCATGTTTATCGTTGTCTTGAATCTATAGTTGTAGGATCAGTAGGTCATTAGTCAGTTCGAATCGCTGCAACAATCTTACCCTTTAATGTACCGCCAAACAGCAGTGTTTGCATTGCTGTGTTTCGGTGTGGGTTAGGGAATGCAATTTACCCGGTTATTAACCGATTTTGTATGATATTAACCGGTTAAAACCGGTTATAACCGGTTAAAACCGGTTATAACCGGTTATTTGCATTCCCTAGTGTGGTTATAAGACAACCGGCGAAATCATAACTTAGAAGCATTCCATCTCAGTCGTCAGGGTTGGCAACGCGTTTGCAGTCTTCTATGATTGTTATCTTAAGATTGTCTTGAGAATGCATGTGAGTGACGCGTAAAGCTGTTTATTGATTGAAGCTCCAAGTATTCCAGTGTTCTTGTCTGAATCTTCTTATTACTATTGTTTGGATTAGGTAAATAAAGAACATTGAAAAGTGAAAACAATGGATATAAACACGCAGTGTTGTTTTTGCATACTAGAGGCATCTATGACTATGAGGGATAAATAGTATCTTTTACCATTAATAAATAAATAAAGATTTATTTATCTACGCGCTGTACATGCATTTACCTAAATAAATACAAATAAAATTCTGTAGCTCTGCCTACCCCACTCTGGGATTACAGGCGTGACGGTATGTATGTATGTATGAAATAAAAGGGGTTTGGGTAAAAGTGTTGTTATTTGTAAAAATCATGTATATTCAAGGTGAGCAGCCATTTGTAAAAGTGGTAAATTATGAGAGAATTATTCAAAATAAACTGCTCACCTAAAAATTATTAGTCCGAATATAATTTTATTCCTAATCATCGCAACTCCTAAAGTGTTTTTATACTGAAACGGTTTTGATTTCAGGGTTTTTATTAAACAAACCTAACCTAACCTTATCTACCAGTTAGATACGAGTAGGTACTTTAAAAATCCTGAAATAATAAAGGTTTCAGTAAAAACGCTTTACCCCGTAAGGCCCACGTAAACAGACAGACAACCACTAGTAGAAAATAACATACTTAAATACATTTAAAAAAAACTCGCGCTAATAACAGATATTTGCGGATACTGGGACTCAAATGGGAATATTCACCCCATCTCTAGCTCTATTCTACTTTGTTTAAGCTTATATTGCTTCTTTATCGTAATAATATTGTTGACATCATCATCATTCTATTACGATTCTGAAATAGATCATTTTGAATGAAAAAGAACTACCATAAAGTACATACAATATTACAATATAAAAGCAATATGATAATACCATGTGAAATTAGCAGTCTAGGTACCTACATTTTAAACAAAGACCAAGCTAATTAGTGGGTGAGTAAGCAAGACAAACATACACAAAGTAAACGCACGTAGGCATTGTGCATACATAGACCATTACATACACAGTTCATTTATACGACAGACTTCCTGCAGTTACTTTGTGATTTGAAATCACGTTAACTCGATGCAATTTAAAATTACCAAGTTTTCTTAAAATATTTTACTCAATAAATAAATAATATAAATACATACATACATACATACATACATTAAATCAGGCCCGTTTCCCAGAGGGGTAGGCAGAGACCACTTCTTTCCACTTGCTACGATCTTGAGATATTTCTTTCGCTTCTTCCACATTCATAGACCGAGTCATGCACGCACGTCGGTTTCGGGTACTTAAGATCCGGCCCTTTTCCAGTATTTCTCCGATTTGATTCGAAAAAGTACGGCTAGGGCTTCCGACCCTTCCACTCACTTTCGATCTGTGTAATTATTTCTTTCGTCAATCTTCTTTCATCAATCCTTTCCAAATGACCGAACCATCGAAGCATGCCCTTTTCAATCTTAGGCACTAAATCTTCTTAAAAATAAATAAATATCAGGAGACAATCTCACACCAATTAACCTAGCCCCAAACTAAGCTCTAGGCTTGTTTTATGGGTACCAGTCAACGATATAAATACTTATATAAATACATAGAAAACATCCATGACTCTGAACCAAATATTCGCGCTCATCACACAAGTAACTGCCCTTCCCGGCATTTGAACCCAGGACTGCCAGCATTGCAAGCAGAGTCACTACCAACTTGGCCAGCACGTCATGCATTTGCGACGCTGAGTCGTTTAAAAAAAAAAAAAATTAAGTGTGCGTTCTAAAAGAGGTTAAGTGAAAAAGGACATCATTGTGTTAAAACTTTGGCATGACTGAGAATTGTCAGAATTGACAGTGAAGATTGTCACATGACATATTTCATATATAGGCATATTAATTTACAAAATGATCCGGTTAAGTTAAGTCATTTCATTACAGTTTATCTTTCGTGAAATATAACTAAGCAAAACCAAACGTTTGGTTTCGTAACATACTTTGGCGCGATTATGAAAAAAATAAAAAAATACAATCACACAAAACTTACTTAATAAATGTACTTACCAATACTTATTTACTTCGTAATACCTCCACTTGTATTTTTGTATTCCTTGTGGTCATCGTTATTGGCTTACTCAAATGTATCCATATCTTTGAAACTTTATTGTAAAACGACGTAAAATAATACAACAACTATAACTAAATAAGACTAAAATTAAATAAGACTAACTCCAAAAATATAAATTAACTAAAACATTAAATCTAAGAATGGCCCCTGCGGCATTGTACCAAAGATGCTGGATTGGATGCGAGGAAACTGCGAGCTCTTCGGTCTCCCGTGACGTCAATGAGCCTCTTCGAAATTTCTTTGAAGAGGCTTCGAGCGCTAGGACCCCACGGACCAAGGGTCTCGACGCCGAATGGAATAAACATATATTCGGGGCCGAGACCATTATATTTTCCTACTTTCATGCTTTCGGCTGCTTCAGCTGCCGCACCAGCCCTATTAGAGGACCGATGGAGATGTGATGGGGCTAGCGTGTCTACACAGGTTGCATCCCACACTAGCACCCGTCCCATATTCCACGGGACCAAGGTCATTCCGTCAGGTCTCTTGCCATCATTAGAAATATATATATCTTATGTACTTATCTGATTCAATGTATCACTGTTGATGTCCTAAATAAAAAAATAAGATTAAAAAAACATATTTAATTAATATGTTTTTTTATTTATGTATTGTGGTAGGTAATCAATTATTTTTCTTTCTTCTTTTCAAACCTGTTAATACAATAATTTACAACATAAATATATCATTTTCTACCGTACCCTTTATCTCGTCGTTTAAAGTTAAACGACTAAGCACCATTAGTATTTACCTGTACCATTTTACTATCGAGTTTAGCAGAAACACTAGATTTTTCTCCCACGGTGCAATTAGCCGAACATTACTCAACGATAGGTATTTCCAGGAATCCTGTAAAAGGCTAGATTGACGTAATGACGTAATTATACTTGTTCTTGCTAAGCAGGTCAGTAAAAAAAAATAGAATACTTACCATGTATAGTGAATTGGAAATTTGTAAGACTATATTATTTTTGGTTTATACCTTAGGATAGCTCATTTATTGAGTTTATTTATAATCTTTAACATAACTATGTATGTAGATGTTAACAATTAAAAGTTAAAACTAAACTTATTAAAATTAAAATAAAACTGTGCCCCGTGTGGTGGCCGGGTTAGAATAGTGCCACTCCATGTCTTCCCGTGGATGTCGTAAGAGGCGACTAAGGGAATATAGGCTTGTAGTACTGTTAGGCGATGGGCTTGCAACCTGTCACTAATACGCTGGTAAACATCTTAGCCTATTTGTGCAAAATGTGGTTACAGAATTATCAACAAGTTTTTAAAGTTGTAGGTAATTCTGTAGCTCTGCCTAACCCACTCTGGGATTACAGGCGTGAAGGTATGTATGTATGTATGTAAATAAAACTAAGCTACTCAAATATTAAAGATGTAAATAATAATCACCACTATAAAAAGAACACCCCCTCTAGCAGGTTCGCTCGCGGCATGGTCCCTATGACACTGGCTGCAATTAAATGCCTCTCCGGATAGCTAGCTCAATCCTTTGGGAGAGGTAAGCACCAGCTCTAGGATCTCTGGAGGTGTCTATGAGCCGGGATGACAGAGCCTTAATAAATTATTATACCTATTGAGTTTTAAATTTAATTCGGTGACTTAGCCACCTTTCGTATTATTGAATCTAAGCTGTCACTTGAATTATATCACATCTAATACGAGTACAAGTACCCACTCGTAAGTGTGATTACTGCGTAATTTAGCTTGAGATATGGATACAACATACATACCTAACTATGAAATCTTCAGTGAGATTAAAAAAAGACTCCTTAGAAAATTAGAGAACTGCCATTTGAAAAAATGCAACAAGCACTAAAAAAAACAGTTTTTTTGAAAACGAGTATTTTACTTATCAACAACCAAAAAAGACCATGCTCTAATTCTTAACCTCATATAATTATACTAAATATAATTCTCTTATTATTCAGTCAGAATAAAAAAGACACGAGTAAAATTTAACTTTAAATCTGGAAAACATCTGAGCTATAATTAACTCAACAGTTCTTCACAAATGAGGAACACAAGGCGAATGCAAACTTCGAGATGACATATCGTCGGTGAAATGCAAAACCGCGTAAGTAACATTTGAAATAAGGAGCAAAATGCACCTTTTTAATGAGACGTTAAGGTTTATTTTGGTCTATCATAATTTTATTAGTTACGCGGTTTTGCAGTACCTACGATATCTTAAATACCACGTACAGTGAGCCATCGAAAATGCTGAACACTGTGCTCCGTCGTAATAAACAATACAAATTCAAAAAACAATACAATACGATAGAATGCCAATACAATAGTATTCATATCTCCATAGTTATAGGTGACACGATACAAAAATAATAACTATTGGACAAGACTCAATAGAGATATAACAATCACTGCGTAAATAAAATAACAATCGCGTAGGTACATAATATAAATATTTCATAATTTCATTTTATTTTATTTTATTTATTCCATTTAACAAATACATTTTGTGTCGGAAATATTACATTTACATTTTTACAACATGCACATGAATAAAATAAATTAATTTATATTTGATAATACTAATAAATAAACCCTAATTAACTATGTACATTAACTTGATTTAAGTACTAATTAACAAACTCGCCTACATCATAGAAGCATTTCTCTAGCAAATAGTTCCTTAGGCGGATTTTAAAAACAGAAGGACTAGATATGCTTTTTAAGTCACTAGGCAGGCTATTAAACATTCTCACCGCTTGATAACGCACACTGTGATGTACCACTCTCTTTTTGGGCGCAATCAACACAGGCATGTCAATAATTAACCTATTAACTACATTTGATACAATTAATTAAGAGGCCACCTTTGATAAAATCAGTAGAATTCCGCGATCTGGGGGGTTATTATGTCAGAGCTATGCAGTTATTTTTACGGTGAGCGTAAAGGACAGAGCTACAGCAGTTATATAGCTCTGTCCTTTTCTGTCAGCGTGACTTGAACTGCATAGTTATGTCATTCACTCCACTCAACTGAACTCCATGCATATTCCTTATTTGTGCATCAACAACTTCGGCCAACAGTACAAAATGCAAAAACATGTAAATTGTTCAGGCAAGGTCAAATCATGGCTATGCGTTCACTTTCTGCAAGGAAGACTTAAATGACAAGTTATTTTAAACCTTATCACGTATAATTATAGCTCATTATGTAGTTATTTTTATGTAACATACGAGACATTATAGCGACAGAATTATTAATTCGTACTTCGGAATTTTTTAATCGCTAAAGGGCAACATTTAAGATGTTGCCCTTTAGCGATTAAAAAATTCCGAATTACGAATATATAATTCGGTATAACTTAACTAAGTATAGTAGTAGTAGTAGTTGTCACAGCGATAAAGTATAATTTCTCAATCAGGAAGTTGTTGTTGCATCGGAAAACTATTTTTTTTAAGCAAACGAGTACCATACCAAGATGTTACCTGATGGTAAGTAAAAAAAAAATGTATAACTCGTGACAAAACATAGGTAGGTGCTTGTATTTGTTAATCTGTTCTTTTTTATGCATGTCACGAATAAATGATTTTTTTTCTTTTCTTTATTTCTAATTAACAAGGAATATTATTAAATATAGCATGGTTTGTCCACTGATATTTTATATTTAGATACGTTATGCTCATACTAAACGCATTTAAAACCCGTCGCCAAATACTGACAGTTGCTACGTTACCATATTTCTACAAACAAATTATTCATATAAATAAAAACTATAAGTACTTATTTACTGATAACGGTCTTATAGAGACAAAGACGGAGAGCCATTTACTTATAATAGCAAGCGGTAACATAGGTACTCAAGAGTTTATATTCCAGCCTTAAAGTTTGCTACAAGATTGTAACACAGATCAAATACAGAATACTTTTACATACACATACATAAACTCACGCCTTCATTCTCAGAGTGACAGAATTACCAAGCACTCTTTAATAAGTTGTTGACAATTCTGTAACCACGTTTTGCACAATCAGGCTAAGATGTTTACCAGTGACTGGTTGCAAGCCCATCGCCTAACAGTACTAGAAGCCTTTATTATTCCCTTAGTCGCCTTTTACGACAGCCACGAGAAGACATGGGGTAGCACTATTCTAACCCGGTGACCACACAGGTAAAATACTTTTAAATATATAAAAATCTGAATAAAACTTGGTGTTATGTGAAAAAACATGTATGCGAAAATGTAATTATGCGGTAAATAAATTATGCGTTCCAAAGGGATACCTCATTAATCTCATTATTGTCACCATCTTTGACGTGTCTTGAGACGTGTCTCAGCCGGAACAGGTTTTTTTATTTATTTATTTTATTTATTTATTTCAAAAACAACTTAGGTGGTAGGTATACAAAATAAATTCGCCAAACTGGAGGCAGTTTGTTGGCGAAGAGTGCGCTCACAGTCAAATCAACCATTTGTGTTATGTTATACCTACTTATAAAAACTAAATTAAGTACTAAGTTAAGTAACTAATCTACTTGGATCTAACGCTTAGGATTGTAGTCTTGAAATTGCGAATGCTTATGGTGCTCAGATCCTGCCTAACATTAGGTAGCCTAGTCTGCTAGTTTATCTTCTCCATACCGTCAAAAACTATTAGCCAATATGTTTAAAAACACCTGCCATAGAGAAAGTTAACAATAACTAACAAGTTAGGTAGCTATTACTAGGGTTAGGATTTTGGTGGCATATCGTGGTTTTAGATTCCATGGAGTCGCTGTTTCCTAATTATTATAATACATGACATTTTGATTTTGACCTTCAGTATGGATATGTTTCAAAATGAACTAAATACATTTTTGGTTCGGTTATTCAATACCTACTCATATTTGCTTGTTTTTAATGCTTTCAAAGCAGAGATATCCTCCATACCAAAATATATTTAAATTGGTTTAGCGGTTAATGAATAAATGAATTTTAAATTATTAAAATACTGAAGGTCAAAATCAAAGTGGTATGTATTACAAAAAATAGGAAACAGCGACTCCATGGATTCTAGAACCACGATTTGCCACCAAAAGTCCTAACTCTAGCTATTACATGTCATTATAAATATCAAACAATTTAATATTTGACCCGCCCCTAAATTACTCAATTGTAAAGGATCTCATTGACACACAGACATCAAACATTACAAGTATCACACAATATTACTAAGACTTAATACCAATTTTTTTTTTGCAATATTAAACTTTAATCACTTTGAAATAAGTTTGAAACCTCTTGAAATGTTGGGTGCGACTTATGTCGTTTAGTTCAGCAAGCGATATGCTTTCTACATAGATTTCTTCAAACAGTAGCCGATCAATATGTAAATAAGATTCAAATTAACACAAAAGTAAAAGCCTCTTTGGAATATTTGATCTTGTGGGACGTCTCGAGTGAGATGACGCGTTTTATTATAGCCTTTATACAACTTGTTTGTATGTTAAACAGCTGCATTCCGATTTATAGTAGGGAAAAAGTTACTAACAAAGCCTTAAAGCCTACTCTTTAAAATAGGGAATATTCGATTCTTTTCAGATTCAATAAAAAAGTAAGAAAAAAAAATCTTCTCATGCTCATAAAATGTTACTTTAGTCTCTGCACATCGGGACTAAACCTCTTTATTAAGCTCTAGGGATTAAAGTTGTTTTTTATTTATTTACTTTGGAAACCGCTCAACCGATAATGGTGTTTGTGAATGGAGGATTATCGCCATTTTCAGTGATTGTGTATGTACTATTTTAAGGCTGTGGAAATGACCTCAAAATTACAACTGTGCAAAAGTTAAAATAAATCTTGAAACACGATTAATAATTACGAATATGAATCTATTTAAATATTAAATATATATTCAAGGATTAATTTATTTTTTTAGCCATGATCAAAATAGTTTTCAAGTTTGTATCTGTTGGCTAAATATGCAAGCATTTAAAGTGACACTTTGTTACATATTTGTTAAATATTGTATTTGTTGTGTGGTTGCCGGCTTAGAATTGTGCCACTCCATGTCTTCCCGTGGAAGTCGTAAGAGGCGACTAAGGGAATAAAGGCTTGTAGTACTGTCAGGCGATGGGCTTGCTACCGGTCACTAATATACACAGTTAAACATCTTAGCCTAATTGTGCAAATTGTGGTTACAGAGTTATCAACAAGTTTTTGGAGTTGTTGGTAATTCTGTAGCTCTGCCTACCCCACTCTGGGAATGAAGGCATGAAGGTATGTATGTGTGTATGTAAATATTGTAATTTTGTGTAGAACCTCGTTTTTTTCCTCCCATTCAAACTGAAAAGCAGAGTGTTTAACGCGATACTAAACAACCATAATGACACTCGAACTAGAGCCACAACAAACGTAAAAATCTCGTGTCATTATGGCTTGTTTTAGTCCCTAGTTGAACAATCTACTATTTTCAATAATGGTAGCGATATTTACTACTTAATATTACTAAAGATTGATAAATAGTCGCGACTCGTAACCAACATACTATCGCGGCGTTTCAAAGACATATCCCCAAGCACAAACTCCCTATTAAGTCCCAGGCATCTGTATTAATTACATTTCATCTCCTTATAATTATAACGACTTGTATAGCAGATACGATTCACATAATTGACCAATTACTGTAGGGTCCGCGTTCTTGTCGCTGCAACACACTGACATACAAATATATATGTTGACGGTTAATATCCTTGGCAAATATGTGGATATTGTGTGATGTGGTAAAAACAAGAAGATTGACGAAAGAGATATACAGATCGAAAGTGAGTGGAAGGGTCGGAAGGGGCCGCCCTAGGCGTACTTTTTCGAATCAAATCGGAGAAATACTGGAAAAGGGCCGAAAGTGTTGAAGAAGCGAAAGAAATTTATCAAGATCGTAGCAAGTGGAAAGAAGTGGTCTCTGCCTACCCCTCTGGGAAACGGGCGTGATTTAATGTAGGTATGTATGGTAAAAACAATTCTTCCCCGTGTGGTTGCCGGGTTGGAATAGTGCCACTCCATGTCTTCCCGTGGATGTCGTAAGAGGCGACTAAGGGAATAAAGGCTTGTAGTATTTTAAGGCGGTGGGCTTGTGTCACTAATACATTGGTAAAGATCTTAGCCTGTTTTTGAAAAAGGTGATAACAGAACTATCAACAAGTTTTTAGACTTGTAGGTTATTCTGTAACTCTGCCTACCACTAGTCTGCCTAGTCACTGGCAATAATATATTATATGTACAACATTGGGCACAAAAAAAACTGACACGCTCTTATACCTATAGTAATAAAGACCATATTCATATAAGATATATAAGATCATATTATTGATGGTGACTGTACCTTTGTGGTATGGTAGACACAATGTCAGTGACAATATTACATAAATTGACCTAGTTCCAAACTAGCTTGTACTATGGGTACTATAGACGATGGTAAACTTACTTTTATATAGAAAAATAGGTAGATACTAAAAAAGAAATAGATACTTAAGGACAGAGAAAAAGTACAAGACTCAGGAATAAATCGCACCTTTGCGACAAAACTGTGACATCTGGGCAAATCACAACTTTGGAGATGTCACAGTTTTGTCGCAAAGGTGCGAAATACTCGCTCTCGCTTACCGGGATTTGAACCCGGGACCGCTAGCTTCGTAGGCAGGGTCACTACCAACTAGGCCAACGCGTCGTCCAAATAAATATAAAGCAGGATTATAAAAACTCGACAGCATTTTTATGCAGGGTGTTTGGTAGCTAGGTGCAAAGCTTTAAGGGGATGATAGAGCAGCTCATAAGCTATCGATTTACCTAACCCCCATGTATGTTCAGCAATTGTTATTAGATTCCGATATATTGGTCATTTAAATAGGAATTTTTGTCATTTTTCTTTATGTACGTGTTACAATAAACCCCTAAATTCATGTATATTTAAAAAAATAAGTGTTATCTTGCATGATTAGAATCACTATGAACTTAGGAAGTTTTTCAAACTTTCACTTCATCGATTTCTGCTGAAACCATGATGTTTTCAGGATATCTTCGTAGTATATAACATTCGTTATATTCTACTGTATATTTTAGATTTTTTCTATTTAACTCGTTACGGTTATAGAACCGTCAAATTAAGACTAATCTGGGAAAACCTGTACGGATAGCTGGTCTAGCTTCGTAATCTTAAAACCTATCGACCTTAAGCTCTACCTACGTCTAGGCCGCTATTAAATTTGGTATTTAGGCGTCGCCCGCGCAGCTTATTTTAATTGACCAGTTATGTAACCGCCTGTTTTAAAGGCAAATGTTACGTTTAGATATCCAAGGTTTACACTGTCGACTTTGATTTATTAGGTTTGTCTAATCCAAAGTTGATTTGTTGTAGCATTTTTTTTTGCTCTTTTTTGGGGGTGGTGGTAGGACCTTCTGCAGGGTCTAATAGATCGTTACCACCTTATTCTTTAACTTACCGCTAAGCAGCAGTGTTCGCATTGTTGTTTTGGAGTGGGGATAAGAGAACCGGTGACATTACTAGCATAGAGGTATTCCATCTTGGTCTTTAGGGTTGGCAACACATTAACACTGGGTGTTTTTTACGTATTGTATGTATTCAATACGTATATAACGTATAAGTATGTTTATTGTTTTCTAGATCCCATATCCATAGCCTATCGTCGGTGATAATGCAAACCGCGTAACTTACAAATTTATGATAGAGCAAAATAAACCTTACTAGCTTATTAAAAAGATGCATTTTGCTCTTTATTTTAAATGTTACTTACGCGGTTTTGCAGTTTCACCGACGCTATATAGCTTATATAGTCATCGGTCCTACCTACTACGAGCGTCTGCCCGCCGAACTCAAACGCGAACCATCTGACGAAATGTTTAGGCGCCGGCTTTGGAATCTTTTGTTGGATAACCAAGTCTATTGGGTGAATGAGTTTATGGAACTTGACTTATAAATAAGATTGACTTTTAAATGTTAAATGTTCTCTGTATTTGGGTTGACTTTTACTATTATTATTTAATTCTACTCCAGAGGGGTTATTATGACAAAGCTATGCAGTTGATTTTCCGGCGAGTGTAAAGGACATAGCTATAGCAGTTATATAGCTCTGTCCTTTTCTATCAGTGCAAACTGAATTGCATAGTTGGGCAATTCTTTAAAAGTGTGTACCTAGTTAAGGATTAAAATTAAGAAATTGTAACTTTTCCGCTGAGTTACGAAAATTAGTCGTACATTTAAATTATATACTAGCTCTCAACGCCAATTAGCAGCATCTCAAATTCAATAAATGAAGTAGATTATATCCTCAACCGTTAGTAATATGCTAGCACTTGCTACAGAAGTTTTGGCTGAGATACCTAATTTACTTAACTCAGTGGAAAAATTAACGTTGCTTAATTTAGTCCTTAACCAGGTAAAAACTTTAAAGAAACGCCCTGTTATGTCATAATAACCCCTCTGACGACCTCAATAGAACTGCATATAATTTGACATGCCATGTTTTTTTTTATAGCATGGGAAGGCAAACGAGCACACAGGCCACCTGATGGTAAGTGGAAACTGTGACTCATAGACATTCGCATTCGCAAGACTGCAAGTGCAAATGCGTTGCCAACGCTGAGGACTAAGATGGAATGCCCCTATCATTTCACCGGCTGGCTTATCCCCAAACCGGAACACAACGATGCGAACACTGCTGCTTGGCGGTAGGTTAATGGATAAGATGGTGGAACCAACCCGGACGGACCCTGAACAAGGTCCACCCACAAGTAAAGTAATTCATACTGTGTTATATTGAGTAATAAAATCTGAATCTGAATCTGAATCTAGAGCTTAGTCTCGTCAAGGTCAAGTTGTGAGAGATTGTCTATTTATATTTATTTATTTATCTATACATAGTATAACACGAAGCCACTTCCCGCCGTCTGTCCGTCTGTATGTACACTTAGATCTTTCAAACTACGGAACTGATTTTAACTTGTGGGAGGACCTTGTGCAGGGTCCGTCCGGGTTGGTATAGTCTTTATTATTTCTAGCGAGCCGATCTTCTACACAAAGGCCATTGTTTGTAAACAATACCATTGTCTTTCTTTGTGTCCGTAACACCAAGCCGGTTACATAAAAAAAAGTTAGAACTACATTGAATGTACATTGAATTATCAACCCTACTCTCTTAGTCAGTAGGTTTAAAATGTAAAGTGTCAGGATACAGATATAAGTCTTTATTATTTGAACTGTGCTTATTCTTTACACAATACTATCATCTACACAAAACTTATATCTGTATCCTGACACTTTACATTTTAAACCTACTGACTAAGAGGGTAGGGTTGATAATTCAATGTACATTCAATGTAGTTCTAACTTTTTTGTATGTAATCGGCTGGGTGTTACGGACACAAAGAAAGACAATGGTATTGTTTACAAACAATGGCCTTTGTGTAGAAGATCGGCTCGCTAGAAATAATAAAGACTATACCACCATCTTATCCATTAACCTACCGCCAAACAGCAGTGTTCGCATCGTTGTGTTCCGGTTTGGGGATAAGACAGCCGGTGAAATGACTAGCATAGAGGCATTCCATCTTAGTCCTCAGGGTTGGCAACGCATTTGCAGTCTTGTGAATGCGAATGTCTATGGGTCACAGTTTCCACTTACCATCAGGTGGCCTATGTGCTCGTTTGCCTACCCATGCTATAAAAAAAAATATGCGATTTTCGTCAATAGATAGGGTGATTCAAGATGCAGGTTTTTAAAGTTCCGTTGTCAAACTAGGAACACTTATAGTTTCGCCATGTCCGTCCGTCCGTCCGTCCGTAGCCTAGCTCAGAGATTCTTAGTACTAGAAAGCTGTAATTTGGGCTGAATATATTGGTCAGGACAAAAGTGTTAAAAAGAGTCTGAATTTTTTTTTTGTTAGTGAACCTCCCCTCCACTTAACGTGAGGGTGTATTCTTCCTTTCTCGTCTACCCTATGAAATATTAAGCTTTAAAGCGCTAATTTTTGTTAGTCAAGTATCCAAACCTTCAGCCAAAACTACAAATATTAAAAATCTGAAAATATCTAAAATTAAAGCACATATATAATGAATTTAATAGGAAAATATCACTACTAGTTCTTGAGTCACAAACAGTTTAATTGTTTATACCTACCGAAAACTGACCGCGACCTATGTCGATGTATGGGGATACCAGTTTTCCAACAGCAAAGTTAAGTTGGTCGCGAGGTCTAATTTGCTTGTATTAGGTCCTTACCTATGAAATTGGCGTTTTATATGGGGAATTTTATGAAAACGGTGGTTTTCATACATTTAATTTTGCGGATTATTTAGTAACGTCAAATGCAAACCAAACACAATTCTGTCAGGAATATAGGACTACTGATGTACAAGTTGCGGAAAGTTTCCAAAAAGTTGGAAAAGTTGCAAGAAATTTCCGGAAACACTCACAAGAAATATAGGAAATTTAAATTTAAGAAACGGAAAGTTTCAATCCGCATACAAAATTGTGAGAAGTTTCCGAAATTTTCCTACATGAAATTTTCCGCAATTTTGGAAAGTTTCCTTTGGCACATCAGTATATAGGACACTTCTAAGCTATATTATACATATCTTAATTACTTAAAAAGTAGTTAGCTTCATAAAACTATGCGTTATTGAAACACTTGAACTTGCAGCACATAAAAAGAGTTAAGTTCACACTTTAATTTTAAACATTAAGTAAGAAGTTGAACCATATTATTTGTATCTAAAACCTTTGTTGCATAGTGTATTAATGAAATTTATAAAGAATTTGGAAGTTAAAAAAAAAACGCCAATTTCATAGGTAAGGACCCAATAGTAACGGCTTCGGAACTCTACACTGAGCGTAGTCCGACATGCTCTTGCCCGGTTTTTATGAATAAGAAATTGAGGTTTATTTACGGGTGTAACAGAAACCTTACATAAAACGAAGCGGAGCCCTTGTTTATTATATAGAGAAAGGGATAGAGTATTTAGTGGTTTGAATCCACTGGTACAGTCAGCCTAATGAGTTGTGCGCATACGCAGTTCGCGCGTCAGCTTTATTATTAAGCCGCTGCCAGACGTGACGCTAGCGCCGACAGCCGCGCGGCAAATTGTACCGCACACACTGGCACAGAAGGTCGGTAGTGGTCATGTTTGATCGATTGACGCATCAAAGGCGTCCCCATGGTTTTTTTTTTCTTTTTAGATCGCCCAACTTCAAATTTAAATGATACAACTGTACCGATAAGTCCGTAGTTGGATTGGATAGAACAATATTGCAACCTTCTGAACGATAGTGATCTAATTCAAAATTTCAGCTTTCACACTTTAAGTCATAAATTGATTATGTTAGAGCCCTAACTCGAAATTCAAAATTTCTGAGTTATGTCACTTTTGTTCTGAATTTGCGATAAACTTGGCCCGCATTTCACCCATTAATTTTACTAATTAATTAACAGGTTTAATTAATTACGTACGTTAGGTTAGGTTTTCATCAAATGTATCATTTATTTATTTATTTATTTAAACTTCTTTGCACAAAATACGATAAAGTACAAATGGCGGACTTAATGCCCAATGGCATTCTCTACCAGTCAACCAGTAGGCAAAACAGAAAAAGAAGATCGGTGCGAAGAAAAAAAAAGCATTGAAAAAAAAAACTGTTTAAATAAAATATATACAAGATACGGGTATATAAGATATAAATATACGTAAATACATAATATAAATATAATAATACATATAAAATATATAAATAAACAGATATGGCGATGTGTGTTAAATCGATTTACGACCGAATTTCACTTCATCGAAAGCCATTTTCTGCTGAAAAAAACAAATAACATGTTAAAATCAGTAAATTGGCCACATGAGGGCTCTTTTACACGTCGGTAATATAATGACGTAAAGAAGGTTTAAGTCATGGTGTTTTTTATTAAAATTAGATTAATTGATGATTATTACCATGCTAATATTTTTTCTTTTTAACATTAATTATAGTATTAATGTCACTAATTTAAGATTTAATTTTACCCGATCCTTCAGTGGCCTCTAAACTTCCTAATTTTATTTAGGTGTCGCTGAAACACTTTGCTATTCTATGAGCAGCTGTCATAATCAAATGACAGCGCTAATTTGAATCTGACGCTTCTTATTTTAGGCGGTCTTATACATTGTCAGCTTGACATTCTGGAATAGCACTGGTTAAATCTGCCGTCTAAACTATGTCTTAAATAAGACAATTTAGTTTTAGGCTATTTATTTATTTTAAAGATGTGCACGTAGAATCGGGTCGACTATTGTACTATTACTTCTAAGTAAATAAAAGACTTTATGTTATTATTTTAATATATTCAGGATTGAAACGGATATGCTGTTTTCGAGTGTCCAGTGGCTCCTGCTAATCCATCTTAGCGTCGTCGGATTCGGAACAGGATTCCAGCTTTGAGTAGCTCTAACGTTTCTTCCAATGCGCGTACGCATAATTCCAGGCATGCGCGGAAATATCCGCCTGCGCATACTATCGCTCCTTTTTTGTTAGTAGCAGAGAGTATCACTTACAATGCAGGAGCTACCGCTGTTTCCATTAGTATGTAGATTGTTCTAAAAGGGACTAAAACAAGCCATAATGACACGAGATGTTTATCCACGCGAGCTGAGCGAGGGTGGCTATAGTTCGAGTGTCATTATGGTGGTTTAGTCTCGCGATAAATACTCTATTTTTCACTTTGAATGCGAGCAAACAAAACGACGTTCTATACAAACTTACTTGTGGCAGGACCTTGTGCAGGGTCCGTCCGGGTTGGCAACGCTTTTGCAGTCTTGTGAATGCGAATGTCAAAAAAACTTACAATATTTATTCAGTTTCATATTTGTAATTCATTGACGAATGAAAATATTTAAGACAATTAAATAACCTACCTTATTTCCAAAAATATCTAAATTGCTAACCAAAAATGGATGAACAATTTTATTCAAAAGGATGACACAATTGACACAAAAGGTAACTAGTCCCATGCATAACATAAAAAAACATTACGTAGTGTTAATAATATTCACGGTATGTAAAATCGAAAGGTATTACGCCTTATTCCTGGGGAATGAGGAAGCGAATAAGCGATAACGAGCTGGCCTTTTCTGTAAGGCATGCGCCTGGTGGTATTACGTCTCGCTCGTGTCGAATGGTTTGATACTCGTAGGATAGGGACGCAAGCTGCGGTTCGATTTTTCAAGAATGAAGTTCTTAAGTGCCCACATATGCCTACACAAGAATCAAAAGGGATGGCTTGATGTGCTTCCATACCAAGAACGTACATACATACATACATACCTTCACGCCTTCTTTCCCAGAGTGGGGTAGACAGAGCTACAGAATTACCAACAACTCTAAAAACTTGTTGATAATTCTATAACCACAATTTGCACAGTAATTAGGCTACGATTTTTACCAAGGACGTGAGATGGAGATAGTTCGCGCGACTTGATGGCAGAATCATATTCAAATAATTGTTGATTTCTTTAAAAACTCAATATATTCATACAAACATAAACTAACGCCTTCAATCCCGTGGGGTAGGCAGAGCTACCGAATAAACAACTCTCGAAACTTGTTGTTGTTTTGCACAATGAGGCTAAGATGTCTTACCAGCGTTTTAGTGACAGGTTGCAAGCCCATCGCCTAACAGTACTCAGGGACCGAAACCGCTTAGCGCGAAAGGGGTTTTTGATATGCTTTTTGATAGACTTGTTGTTACAAACCCCAAGGATGCGCTAAGCTTATCGTCGACTTAGCTCAAAGAAAGGCCAACCAAACGATACGGTTAATTCGACTAAGCGCTAAGCCTATTCCAATACCCTATTGTCTGTCACCTTATTCAAGCTTATTCGAACGGTTTCAAGCTGGTTTAACCTCTATGCGCAAGAGTTTAGACGTATTATTGAATTACCTAACAATTGATAGGGTGGCGGCAGGCAGTAGCTGCTTAAGCGAGACGGCTAGAGTTCGCCCGAATGCGCAAAAAAGAGAGAGGCGATCGATGGGGTAATACCCAGTCAATGCTAAGCGCTTAAATATTAAACTACCGAAACCCTAATGAACCGGGTAAGCTCTTTGGATGCGGTTAATTACTTCAAAGGGGTTCGCCCTGACGTTAAGGTGACTCAATCATAGCTAAGCACATCGATTGGCTAACCGAATGATAGGCTAAGCCTATTGATAGGGTTAATCAAAAGAAGGGGTTTTCCGGTCCCTGACAGTACTACAAGCCTTTATTCCCTTAGTCGCCTCTTACGACATCCATGGGATGACGTGGATTGGCACTATTCTAACCCGGCAACCACACGGGAAAAAACGCCTTGATGGTAGATTCATATTCAAATAATTGTTGATTTCTTTAAATACTCAATATTTATTTTAAAAGAATACTAGGATTACGCACCTGAACTGTGAACTATGAACAGGAAAAGGTACACAGCTGCGGGCCTAGTATATTTGCGTTTATCGCGTGACAAAATGTGGATAAAGCATCCGTCACTCTCGCACTTATTTACGTGTCAGAAAGTGACAGACGCTTTAACCACATTTAGTCACGTGATAGGGCCACATTTAGTCCGAGGAGGGAAGATGGCCGATTGAAAAATGCCCGGCTTTTACTTTTGTTAATTTTGATTTACTGTTCTATTTACTGATTATACTCTCTAACTGACTGGCGAAATCATTTGGTGCCGCCATTAATTTAAAGAAGAAGATGTCACGCGATAATCCCAGCCATATTAGGGCCCCTGAAATGGTCACATGTATTTCCATTGCCACTATAAAAATATAAAGAAAAAATACGAGAATGGCACGGAACCCTTCGTGTGCGGCTTTGACTTGCACTTGGCTGGTTATAAAGAGAATAACACCTCTGGGAACGTAGCCAAGATGCAAACGAAACTAGCGGTCCTTGGTTCAAATCCCGGTAAGGGCTGATGTTTGTGTGATAAATTACATACATACATACATTAAATCACGCTCCCAGTGGGGTAGACAGATACCACTTCTTTCCACTTGCTACGATCTTGACAAATTTTTTTCGCTTCTTCAACATTCATACATCGAGTCATGCACGTCAGTTTCGGGTAGGTTTTTTTCGGCCCTTTTCCAGTATTTCTCCGATTTGATTCGAAAAAGTACGCCTAGGGCGGCCCCTTCCGACCCTTCTATATAATATATTTCTCTATATAAGTAATCATATCGTTGTCTACACTCGCGGTCAAAAAAAAACGCACTCTGACCCGTATTATTTGACCAGATTAATATAGCCATACGAAATGATGATGATTATTTGACCGAGAGTGTAGTATCCATAGTACAAGGCTAGAGCTTAGTTTGGGACTAGGTCAATTGGTGTGACATTCCCTGATATTTATTTATTTATATTATATTACTCGTATTGTATAGGATGACAGTTAACCATGTCGAGGTTTATCGCAACGAACGAGAATGTAAAAATTAGAGTTAAAAAAAAGCCGATATCGACTTTGCTCTTGGTTCTTTTACGACACAGAATAACACCTCTGACCTTTTCCGTAAAGCTCAGTAAACAATCGCTCATTAAGACCAGTGGACAGCTTTTTAAGCTTCCATGGAAGCTCTATTAATTATCGCCTTACGAACTTAATTGTTGTAAAAAGTTGAATACATTGCTATGGACACCTTTAGAAAGGATTAAAGGAAAAGTTTAGTTTTTACTAAAACTTAGTAAGGGCTAGTTTAGTAAAATTATGCATTTTACCTTGCAAAGGTTGGGTAACTATCATTTTTGGATATTATTATGTAGGTATGTATGCATATTTTATTTATTTATTTTAACTTTATTGCACAATACATTATGTAAAAAGTACAAATGGCGGACTTAATGCCTAAAGGCATTCTCTACCAGTCAACCTCATGGTTAACAGAGAATACATGGTGCAAACAGTGTTGAAAATGAATTAAATACCTACTTAATACTAAAATGTATAAAATACATAGATAATAATAGGTTCATTTAATACATGCATATAATACCTACTCAAATATATACGAAAACAATATGTGATGAAGACGGTTGATTTCATTCATGCATTTTACCTTGCAAAGGTCGGGAAACTGTAATTTTTGGATATGTATGCATATTCTTTATAACCCAACTGCCGAAGGAGCAGGGTATTGTGTTTATCAGCTGTATATGTATGTTTATTTATTTATTTTATTTATTTTATGGCATAGGAAGGCAATCGAGCACACAGGCCACCTGATGGTAAGTGGAAACTGTGACTCATAGACATTCGCATTCACAAGACTGCAAATGCGCTGCCAACCCTGAGGACTAAGATGGAATGCCTCTATGCTAGTCATTTCACCGGCTGTCTTATCCCCAAACCGGAACACAACAATGCGAACACTGCTGCTTGGCGGTAGGTTAATGGATAAGATGGTGGTACCAACCCGGACGGACCCTGCACAAGGTCCTCCCACTAAATATTCCTTATTCCTTTATTCCTTTATTCCTTATTTCTTTATTCCTTTGTGGCGCTCTAGAAACTAAACGCGTGGACCGATTTAGATGATTCTTATGTCAATCAATTTGTCTTTATCTTGTAAGTATCACAAAAGACATAACAGTAATTTAAATTCAATATGGCGGCAACTAGACGCCATATTGTAAATAAGAAAATAAATAAAGTCGACGAACTATGACTTATAGAGTATCACTGAATAGGTATTCAAAAATCATTTTTAGGTTTCTGTAATCATTTCACACTTGTTCCTTGAACTTTACATACATATTACACTATACAATTTGAATTAGGTCACTATTGCTCTGAAGATGCAATGTATGTAGTAAGCAGATAAGGTAAGAACAGATATTTGTGCGATGAGCGCGAATATTTGTTTCTGAGTCATGGATGTTTTCTACGTATTTAAGTAGGTATATATTTCTCTATTAGTATTTATATCGTTGTCTAGTACCCATAGTACAAGCCTAGAGCTTAGTTTGGGACTAGGTCAATTGGTGTGATATTGTCCCCTGATAGTTATTTATTTAATGACTTTGCAAATAAACTAAAGTCAGCAACAAACAGTTCCTAAGGGAATAATGATATTCGACTTCAACGGCAAATATATTTCTATGAAATTATCTATTTTTTATAACAATAGGCCCTAACTATCGAAAACGATTATTAATGAATAATATCTCGCAATAAGGATTTAACATACAAGTCCGTCTGACATTCGCCCTCTGACTCAAACACTGAACAAGACAGATGGACACACGAACACGTTTAAACTAGCCACATTAATTATTCAGTGCCCGGCTGTCTAACTTCCATATGAAATAGACTCTTTATGGAGACGTCGGCACTTTACGTGGTATGGGTAGTTTTGCATAGGGCGTGCTCGAAGTGTCCAAATGAGCTGCGCGGGCGCGTATTGTCATGGCAGTTGTGTAGGGTTGCCACTACTGTGGTGTAAGTATGAAGAACTTATGTTTCTTAAATCATGCTTTCCTATCGCTAATTTTACCATCCTTCAAAGTGACGAGTACCTTCTTAGTTTAGTTGTGTCTATGTAATGTGTCAATATCATTTGTCTTGTCAAAAAAAACGTATTCATTTAGATAATCTCTCTTAAAACCACATTTTTAACAGTCGGGCTAGGATCAAAATTAAAAAAAAATCAAAAAAAAAATCAGTAAATTGGCCACATGAGGGCTCTTTTACACGTCGGTAATTATGTTTATCAGTGTAATAGTGACAGGTTGCAAGGTCATCGCCTAACAGTACTACAGGCCTTTATTCCTTTAGTCGCCTCTTACGACATCCACGGGAAGACATGGAGTGGCACTATTCTAACTCGGCAACCACAAGGGGGGGAAACATCTATATATCTAGCCCAATTGTGCAAAATGTAGTAACAGAATTATCAACAAAAAAAAACTGTAGCTCTGTATGTACGAGGGTGCATTGAAAAGTTCTGAGCCTAAGGTTGAATATAATAAAAAAAAAAACAAATAAATACTGGCAGGTCAAAGTGCCATATTTAGTCGCCATTATGCACTATCTTTTGTTTTTTTCCTGTCACAATTTTGCATTTTATGCTGGAACTGCTACATAAGGTCACTGATTTTTCAAGTAATGGATAAAATTGAGCACCGTTCTGTCATAAAATGTTTGCAAAAGAAGGGGTTAACACCAAAACAAATATTTGAAGATATGAATCAAACGTAAGGGCAATCTGCTCCATCGTATGCTACCATAAAAAGATGGGTAGCTGGGAGACTGTTCAAGACGAGCCTAGGAGTGGGCGGCCGTTGACGGCTACTACGGACGAAAATGTCAATAATATATTAGATGCGATAATGAAGGATAGGCGATTGAAGATTGTGGAGATAGCGGAAGCAATGGGTATTTCTTATGAGCGGGCACAGAACATCATCACCGATGTTCTTGGATTTTCTAAGGTGTCAACCAGGTGGGTGCCTAGACTGCTTTCAGTCGAGAACAAACGAGTACGTGTTACAATTTCCCAAGATTGTTTATGTATGTTTCAACGTGACTTCGACAATTTTTTCAATCGTTTTATAACTATGGACGAGACATGGGTCCACCACAGTACATCAGAATCGAAAGAACAATCCAGGCAATGGAAAAGACCAGGTTCACCACCACCCAAAAAAGCCAAGGTCATTTTGTCAGCTAATAAGGTAATGGCCTCAGTTTTCTGGGATTGCAGGGGGGTTATCATGAATATCATGATAGACTATCTCGAAAAGGGCAAAGCAATAAATTCGGACTACTATTGTGCTCTTTTACGTCATCTGCGTGAGGAAATTAAAATAAAGAGACCTGGAATGCTGTCGAAAAAAGTACTGTTTCACCAAGACAACGCTCGCGTTCACACTTCGGCGAAATCAATGGCACAAATATATGATTGTGGATTTGTAGTGCTGCCGCATGACCCTTACTCGCCGGATCTAGCTCCTCCCGATTATCATCTCTTCCCAAACCTCAAAAAACACTTGGGAGGACAAATATTTTCGACAAATATGGAGGTACAAGAAGCAGTAGACTCATATTTTAACGACCTCAGCGATTCTTTTTTTTTTGATGGGATAATGAAGTCGGAGGCGAGGTAGACTAAGTGCATTGACCTTCATGGAGAATATGTCGAAAAATAAAATTGTTATAAAAAGTGAGCCCGTTACTTTTTTTTACCAGGCTCAGAACTTTTCAATCCACCCTCGTATGTGTGTCTTTTAAAACCGGTAGCTTTAATACATTTTTGCTTTAAAATTGAATAATTTAATGCAAATGCAAATCACTTTATTTGAAATTGTCTCTTTCTAACTGGAAGTTAGTTTAATTATTTAAAAAAACCTGCTAATTGTGTGACGGACTCGCCAGGATTATTATTTCTTGTTTTTTATTCTTTATTATAATTACACCAATATTAACGCAAACAAAACGATTGTTGAATGGGTAGGGTATTGTAGGTATCTTATTTTTTTATTACTTGTTAAAGAAATCCATCATTATAACACATACAGTCTCGTCCTGACCAATCATTTTTTTAATACTTCCTGTTGCTGCCAGATATTTTTTTATATAAAAATTGATTTCCCGTGGAGGTACTACTAAATCGAATGCGTGCTTTATTAGGAACACAGGGTAAGACGAGGATAGTAAAAAAAATACCGACTATCTATTACATATGAAAATATAAAATACAAGTTAGGACAGACGGACGGACGGACAACGAAGATTCAAAGGCCCTCGTTTGGCACCATTTAAATGCGGAACCCTGGAAATAAAAGACATGTTTAACCCTAACATTAAGAAACCTAACATAACCTCAACTTACAGTAAATTATTATAGTAATTCATAATACTTGCGCAGTGTCAGCCCTGCCTGGAATAATAATCGTTCTAGGACGAAAATAACTAGCGATGATTTATCTTACGTTCCAGCTTTAGGGCCTGCCTACGAAGCTAACGGTCCCGGGTTCGGCCCTCGGTAAGGGCAAACATTTATTCATTCGTCTTTAGCTCATTTGGACGTATATTGGTGTTTAGCGATGAAGTTTCTTTCTTAAAAAATAAAAATACCTAGGGTAAAGTCACCAGTGGTCAGCCAGAGACTGACTGAGAGTAGTCAACCTTATATGAGTGCGAAGAGTGGGAAATATATATTTCGTACTCTTCCTACTCATACAAAGTTTCGGCAGAGGCCGACTACAGGTCTCTGGCTGACCACTGGTGAATTTACCCTATAAAAACATAATCTAATTACACAACCTATAAGTAAGGATTGACACTTATGTTTATACAAACACACGCGCACACACGTAAACACACACACACGAAATACATACTTTCAATTTAAGGTTTAAGGTAAGGAATTATACAGTCCAGCAGTACAATTTTGCACAAACTAGTGCTTATGGCAACTTAGTATTTATGGCGTGACCTTAAAAAATCGAACTGCCGGACGGTAAAATTCCTTGTAGTGCACAATCGCCCAAGGCCGAGCCACACCGAATGAGTGCGCGTACGCGTTCCACTGCGTTGTATAGTATGAATCCTCCTACAATATGTCACACCGCTTGCGTGACGTTGGTACGCGTGCACAAGCCAAGCTTAATACTCGTTACTCCTATCCTAAACTAATTAACAAATTGGAAACTTAAAATTATATTCGGGACACCGGTCCCGAATATAATCGAGGGGGTTTTCTTACACCCTAAAATTTACGTCAAGTTCTGCGACACCTGTATACATATAAACATAGGTACAAGTGAACGAATATCATCATTAATCGCTCTGGTAGAAAGGTTTTTTACTAGATATTCTTACCCAAGCTCAAATTTATGCTAAAATACTGCATCAAATCAATCATCTGTATACATTATTATTATTTTATTACTAAGGGTTAGTACCCACCCAGAGCTGTGAGAGGTAGCGAAGCGATGTGCGAGGTAAAAATCAACCAATAGGAGAGGTGCGCTGAGCTGGGCTAGGGGAATTAAGTATTCATATGAGTCAGACCTTCATATAACGTTATTTTACGATAACGTTTTAATTAAGTATATCGTTATTCAAATGCTATTACGTTATAAAACTTGTATTCATAGTAGTATTCGTCTTAACGTTATGATCTTCATATCGATATCTTCGGTGAAACTGCAAAATATCGTAAGTAACACTTTAAATAAGGAGCAAAATGCACCTTTTTAGTAAGACATTAAGGTTTATTTTGCTCTATCATAAATTTCTTAGTTACGTAGTTTAGCAGTATCACCGACGATATATAATAACGTTATGCGTCGCCCCTATTACTGCCTTATTGCTTCAGTTAACTTGACTGGTTCGTAAAATACCGCCATTGTCTTCATTGCCACTCATCTAATATGCATCATAAGTATCACCACTGCACGATTCTTTGACTTAGGGCATTTAAAGCATAAACTGCCTATCAGCGCATACATAACGCTATTATAATGTTATTCTGGTTTTGTTATGAGTTTAATAAAAATAATAAATCGTCGGCAAAACTGTAAAATCGCGTAAAAGTAACATTTTAAATAAGGAGCAAAATGCAAGGTTTATTTTGCTCTATCATAAATTTGTTATTTACGCGGTTTTGAAGTATCACCGACGAAATGTTTTTATTCAAACTAGATCCATGTGTTAGTATAAGTACATACAATGTTTGCATTTACAGTTTTTGATTTTAATTTCGTTTTGGGCATAACGTTATAAAAATTTAATAGAAATTTAAAACACTAACGAAATATAGCGTTATTTATAACGTTATGAAAGCCTGATACCTATTAGTGGATGTTTTCCTCGCGTATCGCTCCGCTAGCTCCCTAGTTCTGGTGGATACACACCCTAACGCTAGTTTAAATGATTACATACAAAGATTTAATTATGGTGGAGGTTATAAAGAAAACCATGATTATAGTACTACGTTTAATTACTTGGTCTAATGGAATTGTAGATAACTTTCAGTAATCGAAGAAAACACCATGCTTATATTTTCCTTCGCCATTTTGTTATATTTTGGTGAGTAAGTAGGGCAGAAATATTATTTATAGATAAGTACGAATATTGTATGTATGTATGTATGTAAAACTCTTTATTGCACAAAAAAAAAGCAATTACAAGTAAATTCGTACATAAACTTAAGATTAACATGTACAATGGCGAACTTATCCCTTTAAGGGATCTCTTCCAGTTAACCTGACCATGATTGAGGAAACTGTATGAGGATAGGCAAGATTACAAGGATGTGCACCAAAAATAATTAAACTAATATTTCTACAGCTAAATATCCATAAACTATACATATAAATAAATAAGCATCACACACAAAAATATAAATATAATAATATAGTACAGTTTATACATATACACTTACATAAGTAAATAGTAATATAAGTATATAAATATAAGTATTTATTTGTACATAATATTGGTTCCAGAGTCTTGGATAGCGTTGTAAAGAACTCGAGTTCTGGGAATCCTTTTTATTTCTACTCGGAACTTAAATGACGAGACTCGACTCAGTACATAGGACTCCCTCTATTTCAGGACTTCCAACCAAGCAAGTCTAGCGATCTAAGCGAGTCTCGTATAGGACTTGAGTCCTTTGGAGTAACGAATCGTACTCGAGCTGTATTATTGTTTGAGCTCACCTCTCCTTCAACTATAATACTTACAGTACAGTTCTTAGTACGGCGTTGTGGCTCATGTAGCTGTTAATATATACAATTGCATTTAGTTTTTGATATATATGTATTGATTGTGTGTTAAAATATTTATTATTAATCAAAAATGAAAAGTTAAAACTAAACTTATTTAAATTAAAATAAAGTAAATAATAATCACCACTATAAAAAGAACACCCCTCTAGCGGGTCCGCTCGCGGCATGGTCCCTATGACACTGGCTGCATTACCTCTCTGGATAGCTAGCCCAATCCTTTGGGAGAGGTAAACACCAGCTCTAGGATCTCCGGAGGTGTCTTTGAGCCGAGATGACAGAGCCGCTAAAGCTTTTCATATCGGCTGACCAAGGTCCCATGGTCTCCACTGCAAGTGCACAAATTCATAATTATTTAATAATGATGAATATTTGCGGCATATGATAGTTTGGGCCTGATCAGCTGCTGCACCGGCCCGATTACGGGTTGACTGGACGTGGGAAAGGGCGAATGTGTCATATGTTTGCATTTAGTTTTTTTTGTAATATCACCCGTGTGGTTGCCTGGTTAGAATAGTGCCACTCCTTGTCTTGCCGTGGATGTCGTAAGAGGCGACTAAGGGAATATAGGCTTGTAGTAATTAATATGTATATTGTTAGGTTATTTTTATGGGAATAGAAGGGCCGGTGTTTAAATTTCATTAGGGGGATTTATTTATTTATTATTGTACAATGAGGTCAATTGGCGTTTGTTTTTTTTTTTTTAAATTACTCTGGTTTGAAAACCATTTCGAGGAACAGGGTTTTAAAGCCGTTCTGAATTATAAATTTTTTGAAATATTTATCTATTTCGGACATTTTGACAAAAGTATATTTGATCTTTGTTTGACTTTCGTTTTTGGCTTGAAGCCCTCCTGGGTGTATCTTATGGGTTACGCGAAAACCGCTTGAAATAGTATGTTTTATTACATACTCTATAACAAACACTTTTTATTATAGATATCATTAAATTGTTGTAATTTATTAGAAAATGCCAACCCAAATTTGAATTAAGTTTCTTTTGTACAAAAATGCAATAAATAAATAAATAAATAAATAAAATAATCATGTCATCCATAAAATGTCTGCTAAATAAATAAAGATATTAAAACAAAACTATTGGCTCAAATACCAAAATTAATGGAATGAGTATCTTAAAATTACCTATTCTTTCGAATTAGAATGTAAAAACCGTGACTTGTTTTTTTTGGTCGATCCCAATTCGGGGAACGCCTTGATAAGCATTCGTTGACCGTCCATGCTAACTTTAAATAGCTTGTATCTTTTGACCGGGAATAGATAACCGATTGTTTTTTTTCCAGAATATGTATAATAAAGGCAAATTTTCTAACAAATCTTAAATATCCAAACTCCATTCCATTCTCACAAGAATAGAATTCCACGTTTATAAGTTAAGGTTAACTGATTTAAAATGAGAGACATGTCCGTCAAAAGCTTTCTGTCTGATGCAAATGTCACGATGACAGAAGGTCAAAGCATATTTCAAGTATGTTTTAGCTACTATATGTTTATGAATAAGGTTTACGTTACTGTTGCAGCCGTAGTACTCGGCGAACATGATGCAGAGGACCCAGAGTCCCTGAGAACTATGGAATCTTTTTGGAAAATTGGAACTTATTTATTGGCTCCCTCAAGCTATCAAGAGGATCTTAGCATAAAACAAATGAAATACGAATTTGAAAACTCAGAGCCACAACAGAGTTCTCCTGTTAAAGTGAAAAAAATAAAAAGAACTATAAATGATTTCGCCAGGTTTTACCTACAACGAGTTTTGAGAAAGGGCGCTGAAGATGTAAAGAGTATTGGAGAATACTTAAGAAAGAAATTATATTTAAAGAAAGAGCTAGTTTCGCGTACTGTGGATGAATTAACATATAGGTTTAGTGCAAAATTAAGAACCGCCTTCAGATTTATTTTGTTCAAACTGAAATATGATGTGTTCGAAAAACAATATATCCTGCTAGACATGGTGAATGTCGCTCGTTTTCTATTAAATTCTGTCGGAAACAAGTTACAAAGAAAATTATTTGCCATAGCCATCGACCCCCCTTACAAAGACCACAAGTTTATAACTCAAACAATTTCAACCTATAACTTAGACTTCAAGAGACATGAATTAAAATACATTTGCATGAAGGTGGCGGTGTGTCGACCTTGCCCTGCGTTTTCTGATTATTTTGCCACAATTATAAATGTAATATTGACAGTGATTGACGCGAAATTTCAGTATTTATTGGTAAAATCAGCTAATCTCTTGGCCACTAAGAAAAATCTGCTTGAGACCTATTGCAGCAAAAGGGTCAGTAAGTGGTTTCTGGAACGCGCAAAGAATGTCGGAAATGAATCAATCATGGATATGAGGGCGGTCTTTGCAAAGGTACGGTCAACGCTAAGTCTGAGACACAAGATGTTACTAGTAGGCGATGGAACGATGAAGAAAGAGGTAAAAGCTTTGAGGATTCTAATCGATATTATTGACAGCGCGTTTGAAAGAACTGAAAATAACTACCTTGCCATACAGTATCGGATGACGGTATCAGCCTTGCAGGACTGGGTGGAGGGGACAAGTGCTGATGTTGATGACACGTTGAGTGTATTTATTAATTATATCGTTAATACTTTGGCAATGGCTCTCAGCGACCGTGCTAAAGAAGAAATGAAGGTTTTGAGCGAAGTAATTTTTGACGGAGATCCAGCCGACCTAGATATGGCTAAATACTTATTGGAAAATGGCTCCAATTTTCTTCGTGGGTTGGATAATCACGTGTCATATAATATTTGGGATACTAAGGGCGAACATATCGGTATTTAATCATATTAATATATTTACATTTTCACAAACGTATAACGTAACGTAAAAAATATAATATAATAATGTCGATAATTTAAAAATTAATTACTTCGATAATGTAAAACATATAAAGAAAAATTGTCGGTCAAGGTATGTCGTCAATTTATTTACTCATTGACAGAATCTTTATATTTTTATGGTCCCCTGATATTTATTTTATAACTTGCATTTTCGATATCGATTTGATTATCGATATCGAAAATGCAAGTTATAAAATATTATTATCGATAAAAAAGAGATGTTAAAATAATATTATAGTTTAGTTTAGTTTAGTTTATTTATTCATCAATGTAATGTTACAATATAGATTGCATTGCATGTCAAAAAATATGAACATCCCTTTTTTAAGGCGTAACGAAGGATAACGAGCACGTGCCAACAGATACTACTTAAGTACAGTCAGTAACCCTACAATACCCAAATCTAATTAACACATAGACGACTCTCTGCCCGATTAGGCGAAATATTTTTCGCCGAATGTATCATTTTGATTACCCAAGACTTCTTTGAATAGAATAGAAAAGAATATTTTTTTTATTCAATGCACACAAATATACAGTAGAAAAATACATACATACATAAACTCACACCTTCATTCCCAGAGTGGGGTAGGCAGAGCTACAGAATTACCAAGCACTTGTCAAAAAGAGTAACTACTATTTGTGGGTAGGCACTCCCGTACTATTGCAAGATTACCCATAGTAATATTTCTAAAAATCTTAATGTAAAATATAACTTATGGATAATCAATGTTTTAGATATAGGAAGAAGTAATTTTATTATTTGATGTGTATAACAATTATTTAAACAATTATTACAAATTACAAAATATCGCTTCTATTTTTTAGTAGATTTTTGAACGATAATAATTTCTTGTTAAGTTTCTAAACGAAATGTTTATTGGAATAATACTGGCATCTGATTGGTTGCAAACTGTCATTGGTTGTCTTTTTTTCGGTCCAGTGATTGGCTATATCAGAGTAATTTAGTGATTACCATTGGTCAATAAATGTATCAACTGTAGTTTGTTATTATCATGGTTTTGTGGCTTGCTATTGGTTGTAATGCACATTGATTAGAGATGTTGATTGGTTTACAACCTGAGATTTCTATTGGTCTAATTTTGGCGGGAATTTGTCGGGCAGAAAAGGGTATAAAAAGCGGTGCTCGATAGCATCGAGAAGTTCTTCTGCCCGGCGAGCTCCAGTAAAAGTTAAGTACCCATTATACACTTACTATCTTGCTCTTATTGTTTCTTATTGTGCCTTACTATGTTTTATTGTGTGATGTTGCTGTGCAATAATCTTGTGACTATGACTGTTTTATGTAATCCTTCATAGCCTATTTAAAAGTTTCTCTCTGTGAATATAATCCCTGTGTACTTACCTTCCTCACTCCAACATGGAGTAAGTAGATGTATTAGGCCGTTTTGCTGTTTACTGTGTTTTCTGTGTGTCATAGATAAAGTAGCTATTATTAAAATATTCCAGTTACAATGAAATTATCAATATACCAAATCTATGCCAGTTTTCTTTTCAACATTTGATTTAAATTCCGACATAGTTTAGTTGTAATATCTTTGCCTGACAATACTTCAAAATGTATGTAATTAGCTTAATAACTTGTACCATTCGTCAACTATCGAATATATCAATGTTTGTACATATTTTGCTTATTTCTGACTACAAATACCCACAATTTGACATAATATAAAGATGTATGGCAAATTCCGCTGTTTTACTTATTATCTATCTACCCTCGCTATTTTAATCAAGTCATAATTAAAATCATTCTTCCAGTAACATAGTTATTTAGTTTCTATCTTTAACCTATTCTAACATCAGAAGTGGGATGACGAATGGCACGTTTTAACATTTAACTATATCATTTTCAGTAAAAGAAAAGATGGATCCCTCACTGCTGGAGAAATTGCTGACTTCTATCAAAGATGCTGTAGCTGGGAATCGTCGCCAAGATGACGTCGCGTTGCCAATTTTTGACCCTGCAAAGAACGACTCCGGGGCAGCAGGATGGTGTGACGAAGTCCAAACTCTTGGCGAAGACCTTGGATGGAGCAGCAACACCAAAGTAGCAAAAGCCGGTAAAGCCCTGCGAGGCTCTTCCTTATTATGGTTCGAATCATGGGAGCCCGAGAGTGGGCGAACATGGGCAAACTTTCGATCTGAACTGACTGACTTGTACCCTGAGAAGAAAAAAATAAATGAAAATTTAAGTAAAGCGGTGTTATATAATTCGGATCAAGCTGATACTTACTGCGAGTATGCTAGGGAGAAGATTCGCTTGTTAGGCAAGACTAAGATTTCTTTTACTGAGGCTCAGAAGATTGAATTAATTTGTGGTAGTATAACGTGATATAAGTGTAAGGATGGCGTCTTTCAACAGCAACATCTGTAACACGTCAGAGTTAATTACTTTATTTTCTTCTTACATTAAGTCGAGAAAAAGACCTTATGAACAAGGTAGTTACGAGAAACTCAATTCTTAGTTGAAAGAGTCCAAACCGGTATAATTGATACAGAACGATATTGCATTAGAAATTATTTGCTTCATTATAAAATAGAACCTACGGCTGAGCCTAAACTTTACATTTCAAAAGGTAAAAGATTAGAGATACTACGTCTATTTCATGACGAGAATTGTCACGTTGGTTATTACAAAACGTTGGATAAAATTCTTGAGCACTTTTGGCTCCCGGAAAAAAATATCTTTCACATTGTGTACTTTGTGTAAAATATAAAAGTCACGCAGGACCTAAACAAGGCCTTTTGCATCCTATAGACAAAACTCCAATTCCATTTCATACAATTCATTTAGACTGTACAGGGCCTTTTCCGCAGTCCAATGATGGTTATAGACATATTTTGATTATAATTGATTGATTTACGAAATTTTGTATACTCAAAAAATTAAAAACTTTCAAGTGCTGAAGAATTGGTCCCTCTCATTCGCGACACTATTACCGAATTCGGTACGCCTACTCTCGTTATAACTGACAGGGGTACTAATTTCAGTGCCAGTCAGATACAAGCATTATTTAGAGATCTAAATATTGAACACCATATGATTTCCACCGGTACCCCTAGGGCTAATGGACAAGTTGAAAGGTATGTGTCAACTATAGTCAATATGTTAAGTTGTACCTGTAATGATGTGTCAGATTGGCCGAACGAAATATGGAAGGTACAGCAATCTTTGAATACTACGATTCAAAGCTCTACTGGTTTTTGTCCTATACGATTATTAATAGGATATAATGCAAATATTCCTTGTATACAAGCTAAAATATCTGAGGTTGTAAACGATTCAAATAATCAAAATTTTGACTTGAACTATGATCGAAATCAGGCCTATCGGCGTCTTCAACACGTATCTGAAAAAAATAAAAATAAATTTGATACGGTTAGACGAAATAATAAAATATATAATGTAGGAGATATTGTTTATGTCAGCCAAGTCCATAGGCGACATAACAAATTAAGTCAAAAATATAAGGGTCCTTATGAAATATCGAGTTTATTGCCATACGAACGTTATGAATTAAGAGGCAGAGGTAACCTTAGAAACATCACTGTGGCTAAAGAAAAGCTTAGATACTGGCCAGGAGAATGTATAGATATTGCTGTTGGAAACGTTTCTGAATAATGGTGTATTTTGATTGTATTTTTTTTTTCTTTTGTGTTTTAGTGATTTGTGATCAGAATGATAATAATGTGATATGATTCGATTCTGCCTGACGATCTGTCGTCTGATATTGAGCTTGGAAGTCGCTAGAGGCAGGTGATAGAGCTAATATGTCAGGGCGACAGGTTAAATCGGTTGTTATATGATACTATACGATGCTGTATAGGACAGTCAGTAGTCTGATATTGAGCTAGGAGGTCACTAAGGTGATAGGGCCAATATGACAGGACTACTGGTTAAATGTTAAATGAAGTACTTCGGGAACGAAGTACATGTCAGTATGGCCGTGTCGAAAAGAGTAACTACTATTTGTGGGTAGGCACTCCCGTACTATTGCAAGATTACCCACAGTAATATTTCTAAAAATCTTAATGTAAAATATAACTTATGGATAATCAATGTTTTAGATATAGGAAGAAGTAATTTTATTATTTGATGTGTATAACTATTATTTAAACAATTATTACAAATTACAAAATATCGCTTCTATTTTTTAGTAGATTTTTGAACGATAATAATTTCTTGTTAAGTTTCTAAACGAAATGTTTATTGGAATAATACTGGCATCTGATTGGTTGCAAACTGTCATTGGTTGTCTTTTTTTCGGTCCAGTGATTGGCTATATCAGAGTAATTTAGTGATTACCATTGGTCAATAAATGTATCAACTGTAGTTTGTTATTATCATGGTTTTGTGGCTTGCTATTGGTTGTAATGCACATTGATTAGAGATGTTGATTGGTTTACAACCTGAGATTTCTATTGGTCTAATTTTGGCGGGAATTTGTCGGGCAGAAAAGGGTATAAAAAGCGGTGCTCGATAGCATCGAGAAGTTCTTCTGCCCGGCGAGCTCCAGTAAAAGTTAAGTACCCATTATACACTTACTATCTTGCTCTTATTATTTCTTATTGTGCCTTACTATGTTTTATTGTGTGATGTTGCTGTGCAATAATCTTGTGACTATGACTGTTTTATGTAAACCTTCATAGCCTATTTAAAAGTTTCTCTCTGTGAATATAATCCCTGTGTACTTACCTTCCTCACTCCAACATGGAGTAAGTAGATGTATTAGGCCGTTTTGCTGTTTACTGTGTTTTCTGTGTGTCATAGATAAAGTAGCTATTATTAAAATATTCCAGTTACAATGAAATTATCAATATACCAAATCTATGCCAGTTTTCTTTTCAACATTTGATTTAAATTCCGACATAGTTTAGTTGTAATATCTTTGCCTGACAATACTTCAAAATGTATGTAATTAGCTTAATAACTTGTATTATACCATTCGTCAACTATCGAATATATCAATGTTTGTACATATTTTGCTTATTTCTGACTACAAATACCCACAATTTGACATAATATAAAGATGTATGGCAAATTCCGCTGTTTTACTTATTATCTATCTACCCTCGCTATTTTAATCAAGTCATAATTAAAATCATTCTTCCAGTAACATAGTTATTTAGTTTCTATCTTTAACCTATTCTAACACACTCTTAAATAAGTTTTTGATAATTCTGTAACCACGTTTTGCACAAATCAGGCCAAGATGTTTACCAGTGTATTAGTGACAGGTTGCAAGCCCATCGCCTAAGAGTACTAGAAGCCTTTATTATTCCCTTAGTCGCCTCTTACGACATCCACGAGAAGATATGGAGTGGCACTATTCTAACCCGGTGATCACACAGTAGAAAAATATAAAGTGAAAAAGAAGACAGTAATTAGGTACGTTGAACAGAATCCCTCTCAGTATTGTGCCGCAGGAAAACTGCGGCGCTGATTTTCAGAGGGACCCTGACTTAAAAACTAATCTACATTAAACAAAAAGACGGGTAACAATAAACAGGTAACAGGTAACATGACAAACACTAGCGACAATTCGTTTTATAAAGTGAAATAAAAAGAATACAAATACACACTGAAATAACTCAACAAAGACTAATGCTATTTGTGTGGCAACACCAGAACAACACAACTGTTTCCTGTTGGATCGTTGCAAGTGACGGCCAATATAATTTAAAGGTATGGATTACGCGTATTACCAGTTTCATATACTCCAAAAAATGATAGTACACTACATTTAATTATAAACCCGGAATTAACATTAAAATAAAAAACTTGGGCAAAAAGTTATGTCCCGTCGCAGCTGGTTTAAGGGTTCATTAGTGACTCTACCCTTATAGCTTCGCCACGTCCGTCCGTCCGTCCGTCCGCAGCTTAGCTCAGAGACTCTTAGTACTAGAAAGCTGTAATTTGGTATATATAAAATTTGTCATGCCAACGCCAAAAAAGTTTTTTTTTGTGTACCTCCCCTACACGTGACGTGGGGATGTAACAACTTTTCGATTTACATATCCGTTTATGAAATAATAACGTAACCTAACATTTTTTTTTATAACCACACTGCACAAATAGGCTAAGATTTTATTATTATTAATTAAATAATTACAATACCGCCGTTGGCTTCACGCTTCAGTAGAGAACGGGACAGGCGGAGATAGAGCAGGCTAGCCGCTATCCTGACACATCTGGAGTTGTCGCTATCCGTTATGCGCACGAGTTGACTGATCAGCCCTGCTAAGCAAAATAGAAGCCTATCAAATTAAACTCCTGCAGCAATCACAACCTTTTTACCAAGAGGAGAGGGTTTAATCTACTTTGGCAATTGGATCTGATTATACTATTTATTAGCTTAGGAGAGCAGTGTCAGGATCAGCTTCATATTAAAGTCGTTAAGTATCTTCTCTGAAACGATGCTATTATTTTTGTGCTAAATATGATATTTTAAATTGAACCTTTTATTTTTTTATTTAATAATGAGTCATATTTATTTGATATCTCAATGTTTACATTGGTCTCTATGTCAAAATGATTAAATTTGGTTATTATTAAATGAAATATGGTAACATACCGACAGCAGCGCCACCTTATAGCTTATAGGGTCCAATCGTGTTTTCAAACCATCCAGGCATCCATTGAAATATACACACAAAATTTCATCCAAATCGGTCCGGACGTTTAGGAGTTGGTGACATTTTTTTTTTTTTTTTTTTATAGCATTGGAAGGCAAACGAGCACACAGGCCACCTGATGGTAAGTGGAAACTGTGACCCATAGACATTTGCATTCACAAGACTGCAAATGCACTGCCAACCCTGAGGACTAAGATGGAATGCCTCTATGCTAGTCATTTCACCGGCTGTCTTATCCCCAAACCGTAACACAACAATGCGAACACTGCAGCTTGGCGGTAGGTTAATGGATAAGATGGTGGTACCAACCCGGACGGACCCTCCACAAGGTCCTCCCACAAGTAGACTACCGCTACCTACAATAATTCATAGCTTCTGACAATAACTTAATCTGAAACTTAGTCTGGTCAACTTAAAATGAATTTAAAGCACTTAAATACGCAAGTCACATAACGTAGTACCCTATCGAATTGCAAATAAATAAAATGAGAAAAATTAGCCAGTCGCGATGATATGCGATAGGCGATAAGCGACAACTTACATAAATTACTGACCAAGTATATACTTTTTTTATAAAATGCACAAATGTCAGTTGCCTTAAAGGTCAAGGTTGTGAATCAGATATGGCAAAGGTTACAATTACAATAATTAATACTAACTCCTCTTCGATGACAAAACATTGATAAATTACATACATACATACATTAAATCACGCCTGTTTCCCAGAGGGGTAGGCAGAGACCACTTCTTTCCACTTGCTGCGATCTTGACAATTTTTTTTCGCTTCTTCCACATTCATACATCGAGTCATGCACGCACGTCGGTTTCGGGTACCTAAGATTCGGCCCTTTTCCAGTATATCTCCGATTTGATTCGAAAAAGTACGCCTAGCCCCTTCCGACCCTTCCACTCACTTTCGATCTGTATATCTCTTTAGTCAATCTTCTTCTATCCATCCTTTCCTAATGAATGATGATGAAATGATTGATAAATTATTGTATAAAATATTACTGGTTGAAATGAACCGTCTCACTAACTTAATGAATAACTGGAGTAATCCCATAAAAAACCCTATAGGATCGAATTTTAAATCACATTTCTCAACAAAATATAAAAGTATCGTAAAAAAGATCACCAAAAGTGAAACTAAAATTAAAGTCGGCAATGAAATACGGATACAAGCATTTTAAACTGCTAATTAGGCAGCGATTAGACAGAGAGATCCGATACGCCGTGTGACGTCATGTAACACGTACCCCACGCCTTCATTCCCTCAGTTCAGAGTCGTTTATGTATGTATGTATATCTGAGCATTCGGTTGGTCTCTCCTCTCAACAGCTTGCCTTACGACAAATACCTCCTCTAAGGCTTTCCATTTGAAATTCCAATCCATTCCTAAACTAACAATTCCGGGCCTGCTACTTTCTTAAAGTCATCCTTGCCATCATCATGATCATCATGTCAGCCGAAAGACGTCCACTGCTGGACATAGGCCTCCCCCAAGGCTCTCCACTCAGACCGGTCTTGTGCTTTTCGCATCCACCGCGTTCCCGCGATCCTTACAAGGTTGTCACTCCATCTTGTTGGAGGCCTACCCACAGGCTCGTGTCCCGGTCCGCGGACGCCACTCAAGAACCTTCTGACCCCATCGGCCATCAGTCCTTGCCATCACTTTAACTGTATTTTTTAGGGTTCCGTGCCCAAAGTGAGGCCAATGAGACCTTTATCTTATCTTACAAATACACTTCGACCCTTTAGGATCTTTTGTGCAATTACCTCTTACACACTCAGCTTCCAGCTGCTGGTTTCCTAACGATGTTCTTCCTTCAACGTAAGAGTATCGGGTAACCCTATTCATACTCCACTGTCCGTCCATCCGATCTAACTTTAAACAGCTGTATATTTTGAACCGAAATAGATACATACATACATACATACCTTTACGCCTTCATTCCCAGAGTGGGGTAGGCAGAGCTACAGAATTACCAACAACTCTAAAAACTTGTTGATAACTCTGTAACCACAATTAGCACAATTAGGCTAAGATGTTTAACAGTGTATATTAGTGACAGGTAGCAAGCCCATCGCCTAACAGTACTACAAGCCTTTATTCCCTTAGTCGCCTCTTACGACTTCCACGGGAAGACATGGAGTGGTACAATTCTAACCCGGCAACCACACGGCCAAAATGCCACGCCACACGGCCGTAATAGATAAGTGGTTTTATTTCCAGAATATGTGTTATTGGGTAGGTATTTAGGCGGCCTTATTAACTTTTTTTTTTTTTTTTTAATATGTAAAAAAAGTGAAACAATAAAGGGGTCCCCATACAAGAAACGTTTTTATTTTTGTTGTATTGTAAAAACGGTAACACATACAAGCGTCAAATTTTATATGTTTATGTTGGTACCCTTTCATTTTTTTCAAAAACGTTTCCCAATCTGATCCATTTCCCAAACACATCATAAAGGCAAATGGTTTTTTTTTTCCGAAACTATGAATAGTATTTCAGGATTTTTTCGAGGACCATCGTAAAATATTTACAGTTTCGGAAAAACGGCTAAACTGTTTATACCACAAAACCTGAAAAAAAAACACAAAAAAATGGTCAAAGTGTGAGTTGGGGTCGCTCTGATTCGATTCGAAGTCGAATTCAAACTGGAATTTAGGGTAGAAGTACCGTTTGTGATCACTTAAGGTTGAAATGAGTATCAAAAATACTGTATATTTATAAATAATATTCATAAATAGTTAACTGAACACTGATCATTAATATTAAGATAAAATATAAAAATATTAATAATTATTTGCGGGTGGTAGGGCCTTGTGCAGGGTCCGTCCGGATCGCTACCACCATCTTATCCATTAACCTACCGCCAAACAGCAATGTTCCCATTGTTGTGTTCCGGTTTGGGGATAAGACAGCCGGTGAAATGACTAGCATAGAGGCATTCCATCTTAGTCCTCAGGGTTGGCAACGCATTTGCAGTCTTAGGATTGCATTGCAGTCTTGTGAATGCGAATGTCTATGGGTCACAGTTTCCACTTACCATCAGGTGGCCTGTGTGCTCGTTTGTCTTCTCTATGCCATAAAAAAAAAAAAAATAGTTTTGTAATGTTCATAATGCTTTAGATATTAGTTAAAATTTAAAGTGGCCAATAACGGTCTTAAGATGGCCAAAGCCGGTACTTCTACCCTAATAATTCTCTCGGGGGCTAGTCCGACTCGAACTTGACCGGTTATTTACTTCCAAAAAAAAACACTTTAAAGATGTATTATTGACATTATTTATTTATTCCTTAACAGTGCCTAATTAATAACAGTATCCACACATAAGTCTTTACCTATCGACCGTGGTAAATCTCAACAGGTCGTCAGCCTCAGGAGCGCTCCCAAAATACTCTCCAGTAAACATACAAGTCGTCAGAAAAGTCTGTTTGTTAATACCTTTACTTCTCACGTGTAACGAAAGGGTTCAAATAAATAAACAACAAAATTCACAGAATCTGGATTAAATGCAAGCATTTAAAGCGTCACTTAAAAAAAAAAAAACCGCGGATTTTTTTTTGTAAGAAACTTTGTAACAGTAAATTATCGCTGGACTAAACAACCATAATGACACGAACTATAGCCACCCTCGCTCAGCTCGCGTGGCTAAGCATCTCTCATTATGGCTTGATTTAGTCCCTCGGTTAATAATCTCCTTTTTACACCTATTGATATCGTATTGTCAATGTTATGTCTACTATTATTAACGTTATAGTAATGGCGACCGAGTGAAAAACCATACAATTATAGGATGCACTTCTGCACTTCTGCACTTGCTGGAAGAACTGGCTTCTAGAGGAACAGGTCTTTCACAGACATTGCAATTCACATTCTGCCACAGATGTAATAAGGCCATGATGAATATAATAACTTTTGAAGTATTTACCGTGTGGTTGCCGGGTGAGAATAGTGCCACTCCATGTCTTCCTGTGGATGTCGTAAGAGGCGACTAAGGGAATAAAGGCTTGTAGTACTGTTAGGCGATGGGCTTGCCTTGCTTGACAGCCTACTTGTGCAAAATGTGGTTATAGAATTATCAAGAAGTTTAAAGACTTTTTGGTAATTCTTTAGCTCTGCCTACCCCACTCTGGGAATGAAGGCGTGAGTTTATGTATGTATGAAATATTCCGTCGTGAATTTCAGATACGAAATAAATAAAACTAAAGTTTGAATTGGAAAGAAAGGGAGAAGAAAATATAAAAGAGCCAATAAAGAAAGGAAGTGACAAAAACATTGCAAAGCAAGCAGTAAAAGAACAACCATTACAATTCGTTTACCATTATTCCTCGATTATTGCAATGATTAAAAATAATTGAAGTAGCTCATAATCATAAACCAAGTAAAGATTAAAAGATATACTAATGGATTTTTCTCCATCAGTATATGGATAGTTTTGAGTTGGTAATCAAAAACAAAACATGCTGAGATTTTTTTGCGTGTTTTTCTTAATGTTATTTGGTAAGTAAAAAAATGGAAATTCCCTTGTATCATTTCGATGATGATATGCGTTTAGAGCTACATATATCTTGCAGTGGACAAGTTAGGCTGTCAAATGATTATGTTGATGAAAGAAACCTGTGTCGATTCACGAGTAGTATGTTTAGGTTATTACATTTTGCTGTGAGAAAAATGCAACATAACTTACGGACCCCTCCGTCGTTGGATATTATACAAGCAAAACATGCCATTCGCAAATCATCACATTAGCAAAACATAAACAAGATATGAACTAGACAGTGTCGACGGCGCTCCGCCAACGCGGAGCTCCTATTTCTGGGTGATTTGGCCCTACTGCAGATCTAACATAGCTTAAACCTACCTACCTACGATTCTCTAACCAAATCAGACTTTTTATAAATATCATGTTTTGCAACCTGTCACTAATACGCTGGTAAACATCTTAGCCTATTTGTGCAGAATGTGGTTACAGAATTATCAACCAGTTTTTAAAGTTGTAGGTGGTAATTCTGTAGCTCTGCCTACCCCACTCTGAGATTACAGGCGTGAAGGTATGTATGTATGTATGTTTCGCGAATATCGTGTTTTGCTAGTATATGATGTTGCGAATGTGATATTAAAACTATAAACGGCATATCTCACCTTAAAGCAACGAACGAACATTTTTATGACCAAAATGAAAAATAAATATGCAATGTTATCGCTCTCTGTGCGTTCTTCTTGCAAAAATCGTTAAAATACCACAATGATTTCAGATACAGAACTTGCTGAAGCTATTAGCTCGGGAGGAAAGGCTTATGTTATAAATAACAATCCACGGTTTACTGAAGTAATAAAAAAATATTGGAATAATGCAAAAACAATTTTCAAATCTGAAAATGATTACCCCGAAGATCTTTTTGGAAATGGACAAGTTTTTAATTACACGGATCTGGAAGAGACCGATATAGCGATACAATCGTTTGCTCCGATTTATGAAAAACGAGTGCTGAAAAAGGGTCTTGTTTTCTTTCAATCGATTGGTGAATATTTACAAAAGAAACTATATCTTAAGAAAAACCTGGTTGCACTGGTTATAGACAAGAATATAAAGCGGTACAACGCGAATTTGAGGACCCATTTTAATTTTTTTCTGCGATATAAATCGTATAATGATTACGAAAGACATTTTGTGTTACTGGACATGGTTAATTTTGCTATTTCTCAAATGAATAGTATTGGAATGAGTTTGGTTAGTGATCTAGTGCACGTCACAGCTGGATCCACCGCAGCCAAGTTGGATCTTACTGCAGCGATTTTCAACTACAATCTGGAAGGTAAGAATCAGGAATTGAATTATATTTGTAAAATGATGCATGTTTGCCGCCCATATCCGGGGTACTCCGATTACCTCGTCTCTACTTTGGGTGACGTGATGAAACTATACGACGAGAAGTTTATCTACGTAGTGATGAAATTGCTTAATATAATGGACAATAAGAAAGATTTCTTTAAGAGTATATTGAATAATGACATAATTACATGGTTCAGTAATAAATCGAAGAGCGTGTACATTGCAGATGTTGATGAAACGAGAACAGTTGTATCGGGGTTGCGTTCAGCTATAACATGGCGAGAAAGAATGATAAATGCCACTGAAGGAGCTGAAAAGGATAAAGTTAAAGCCTTGACGGTTCTCGTTGATATTGTCAATAGGGCTTTTGATAAATATGACACTGACACCCTCTATGATCAGTTTGATGAAGCTACGGAAACTATTCGAAGTTGGGGTTCAAATTTAAACAATGAAATTGATGGCGTGTTGTTTTCTATTATGGATAACTATGAAAAAACTTTAAACTCTGAGCTCAACGACCTTGCTAAAGAAGAAATGAAGACGCTAGCTGATATAGTTTTTAAAGGAAAGTCAGATAATGAGTTTATGGCGCGGTACTTAATGAGAACTGGATCTAGATTCCTGACGGGGAACCGCAATAATGCAGCGACAGTTGGAAGGAAAACATCATTAAATAAATTATCAGATATAATATACACAAAAATTTAAATTATATATTTTTTTGTTACCTTAGCTCTAGTGCTACCTAATTAAATTAAATGAATATAATAGGTAATGTTTTTTTTTAATCCACCAACTTGTAGCAATGTACAAGAAGTTAAGAAATCTTCTCAAGATATTACTGAGTATATTATCGGAAACATTTGAGAGCATTGAGCATGTTCTCTTTCCATACAAAATTTAAGAAATTCATCAACACCATCTTGATAGTTGGAAATCCACTACCGCGCGTTTTTCAAGGGCCTTCCTGCCACGCACCTTATCTATGTGGAATCAGCTTTCAGCGTCTGTATTTCCGACCCAATATGACTTGGCAGCCTTCAGAAAACGAGCCTACTCTTTTCTCAAAAGCCGGCAGCGCACCTGCGATTCTTCTGGTGTTTATGGGTCGCGATGATCACTTACCATCCGGTGGCTCGCTTGCTCGTCTGCCCCCTTTTTTAAATTAAAAAAAAAAACTGAGAATATTATCGGAAACATTTGAGAGCATTGAGAATATTTTCTTTCCATACACAATTTAAGAATATTCTTAGAAATTTCCGAGAATTTCTCATAAGAAACTTGAGAAGTTACTTTTCCAATACAATGCTACCAACATGTGACCCACTTCTTAGATATTAATATCTAATTCAGTTCAGCGGTTCATACGTGAAAGCGTAACCAACAAACAAAGTTACTTTCCTCTATATACTCGTATAAACCCACGACTTCAAAATCGTCCACTCCGTCCTCCTCCGTCACTTCTGGGACGAAAAATAGCCTATGTATGGTTATGAGTTATCTCCATTTTAAATTTCATCCAAATCCGTCGTAAAGGCGTTGCACCGTGAAGGAGTAACAAACTAACAACAAACTTTCTCATTTATAATATAAGAAGGATTAGTATGGATAATCTGCATTTGCCCTTTTCATCTTCATTTTAGTCGTAAACTCGATGTTTTAGCAATCATTTACACACACGCATGCGCATTCCTTCGCTTCGTCGTAATCGACGAAAAACAAACAATCGATTGTAAATCGGTATCCAATCAAGGCCTAACATTCCAACCAGTATTGTTATTCATATTGTACAGCGGGACTCGATGTTAAATGCATCGATTCCTTATGATATTTATAATCGCACAATAAACCTATTTGTCCCTGTCTGTCAACAAATTTCATAATGACAGATAAGGACAGAGCATATTTCAAGCAAGCTTCACAATTGCGCGCAATGAATAAGAGGAGTTAGGGTATAGAGCAGAAGTCCCCAAACTTTTTTGTCTCATGCCCAATTAAAAATTAAGCCAAAAATCATCGGGATTTTTTGCACAGATAACGTTGGTCTAGTTCGATTAAAAAAGACGTGATTAAATAGGATCCACTATCGTGGTAAGTATTTTCATCTATGGACGCCCATTTACATGGACTCCTTGTAGGTCGTCGCTCGTCGTCGCATTTGCATCTGACAGAAAGTGACAAAGCACGGCATAAACTATTCCAAGCTTATTCCACGTTTTTAAGTAAGGGGGTTAGACTACAGCCATCGCTACACTAAACACCTTATGTGCCCCAAGACACACGACATTGTCTATGACGTGTCGTGTGTCTTGTAGTAGGTATACCTACTCTGTTTATGTATATACCCTTTTTATTACGAGTTAAGTCGACTTCTACCCTTTTTCACTATGGCTCCAGAATTTACTTGACATGCCGTCATGTCGTGAAAGAGTGATTGAAATCAGCGCTCCGTGTCCGTATTTAGTACTAAAATTAGCTAGCACGTTGACTTTCATATCGTCATCAAGTTGTAAAAGTAAAGTATATGTGAAATACTGTATGGAAACGAGCGTTAGTTTTAGATTTCGTGCTACGTATAGGTATAACGTAACTATAGCCATCGACGACCACTTCTTGTTCTTCGCTAGCTAGCTGCCATCGTCTGCAGAGCTGCAGTACTAGCGCCATCTCTTAGATTAATGCGGACAACCTGGAGCTCGCTCGATGAACAACGCCATCTAGGTTCAGTACGCACCAAGAGCTTTCTCCGGCGGACGCTCGATTGTGTGGAGATCATCAGTCCATGTGTAGTTCGTCGATGGGTTCCCAAACTTTTTTGAATGACACACTAAGAACCGTATTAATAAACTGATCTCGACTCTAATGCTCATCTCAAGATGCGTCAAAAATGACAGTTTTCTATGGCTTGACATTTACTTTGACGTATCTTGTGAGGGGCATCTCAGCCAAGATGACTTTATTAATACGGCCCTTAGAATCGAAAATTCTGCGAAGTGATACGTTCTATGAAATGAGTGTCGGTTAAACAGGGCTGCCGTTCTACCAAAGAAGGTGGCTAACTGCATAGTAATAGTATAAGCATTTTAAATTTAATATGGTTGCCAATAGAGTATAGAATGCTTTGACTACTACATTGCAATTGACAAAAATTCATTTTGTGCTAAGGTAGTAAAATAAATTACCGTTTCTAGATTTTACACTGCTGATTACAGTAAAAATATCTTTGGATTTTTTTATGCAGTAGTTTTTTTTATATTTAGGATAAACAGTAAAAAAAGTTGGATTGTGAATGTTAGGAATACACTTATAGTGCCCTTACTCCATTTATTACCAAAGGAATTCAAAAAAATATACAACTGTCATGTACATTTTTTATCTGTCTGACGGATTACTTGATTCTAACGATTTATTTATATTTATATCAGGCTAAGATCACGACATCAGTATTCCTAACTTTGTATATACGGTCTTTTTAATGACTATTTCTTTAATAAGTGCCCTTAGTCCATTTATTACCAAAGGAATTCAAAAAAATATTGTCTGACGGATTACTTGATTCTAACGACACGCTTTCGATTCTACGCAAAACAGTTTATTTATTTTAATGGCGTCTACAAATTACGTAATTAATTAAATTACGCAAAATAACAAATTTGTGAACGCACGGCAGCGAATGATTGACATGACATGACAGTCAGTTCTGTTTCTGTTTAAAGTTACTTTATTTTATTTTATATCAGACTAAGATCACGACATCAGTATTCCTAACTTTGTATATACGGTCTTTTTAATGACTATTTCTTTAATAAATTATTAACGACGAATTTAAGTTAAATAAAGAAAAACCAAGAAATACGGGTAGTCTAATTTTTAACCAGCTATTATAAACGCGAAAAAACAATAATGCTTTTTTTTTTGAAATGTTGTCAATTAGTCGCCTTCTTTGGCAGGATGGCAGAAGGGGACACCGTATTTATAACCTACTTTATCTTATCTTTATATATATAATTCTTCTGTCCGTGTGTTGACAGTGAACTCCTCCTCAACGGCTGAGTCGATTTTAATGTTTTTTTTTGTGTGTGTTCAAGTGGATTCGAGGATGGTTTAGATTCACAAATAAACCCGACAGATGGCGTTGTCCTGCATGGAGGATATCATGCAGGACAACGTCTGTCGGGTCCGCTAGTGTTTTATATTTTATCACATTACCTGCAGCGCCTCCCAGAGAATCTTCAGCCGCCCTGATTTGTCTTTACCACCACTTTAGCCCCTGCTATAGCCACATTTGCGACGTATGATTAAAACATTCGTGTTACAGCTACACAGTTGCTTTTAAAATAAAGTAAATACGAATCATACTAAAAGCGCACACGCAGTAAGGAAGGCGATTGTACTACTTTAGTACTTTGCTATTACGAGGGGAGTAAAATTTGAGATTGATAGCCGAAACATTACGGGTATTGACTTGTTCCCCGTACGTCGGTTATGCTTTTGGGCAAATTTATTGTTGTGTTAATATTACACACATACATACCTTCACGCCTGTAATCCCAGAGAGTGGGGTAGGCAGAGTTACAGAATTACAACTTCAAAAAGTTGTTGACGATTCAGTAACCACAATTTGCACAAATAGGCTAATACATTATTATTATGTGTTAATATTACATTGCGTTTTATGGGAATTTTAACGACGTGTACAACAAACGTGGTAACCTTGTTACATCTGATTAAAATGTATGCAATTCCATAGAAACATCAGACGGACCAAGCTGGATCGATTCAGGTATAATTAAAATAAATGAAAAGCTATTTAAGATTATTACTATTAAAGTTATTTTATCTTAACTAGAGCAAAAAGTAAAAGACTTTTTTTGACGACGCGCTGGCCTAGTTGGTAGTGAGTGAGTGACCCTGCCTACGAAGCTAGCGGTTCTGGGTTCAAATCCCTGTAAGGGCAGATATTTGTGTGATGAGCGCGAATATGTGTTCCTGAGTTATTGATGTTTTCTATTTATTTAAGTATGTATTTCTCTATATATAAGTATTTATATCGTTGTCTAGTACCCATAGTACAAGCCTAGAGCTTAGTTTGGGGCAAGGTCAATTGGTGTGACATTGTCCCCTTATATGTCACGTAACAGACACTGACTATTCTAGGTCCATCAGTTGTAATACCTTCACCGCTTAGAAACCACATGCATAAAAAAAACTAATTAAGATTGAATGCACTTTCACGGAAGAAGGGTGACATGCTAATATTTCATTAATCATTAGGCACTTAGATTTGGATTCATGGAAAGTTGAGCACAAAGACATACGTGTTTAGGTTTTATTTATTATTGACCTGTATGTATGTTTGAATGTATGGTTCTTAGTTCCCGTAGAGGCTGATCAGACGACCCGATTTAGACCAACGACTTGTCTGTCGTAGGGTCTTATCGTCACGAGTGTGTACTTTACAAAAAAAATATACCAAAATGGCGGATTTAAAAATATATAATATCTATGGGCATTTGACATAAAGAAGAGACAATATCCAAACTTGAAGTCAAGTTTTTAAAGATTGCAGTGTTAGACTTGCATAATGTATAATAATTTGCAGTATGGTACTCTGCCGTTCTAAGCAGTATCCCAAAATCAATAAAAAAAGCAGTTTTAATTCTCTTCTCTGAGTAATAAGGTTGATATTGCTACAGGAATTTTATCTGACATACTGCGTATTAGCTTAGGAGGGCAGTACTAATAGTGAGTGGAACTATTTTCATAGACATATTTCCATAGTATAAGTGCAAGGCCAGGATATGATTGCATTTATGACAGAGGCATGCGCAAGCGACTAATGATTTCAATTTGTCGTGAACTGCAATTATTGGAGATTAGTTGAATCTAGTTCAACTTTATTAAGGTGAAACGTTTCGCTTTAGTTTAATACAAACGTTTATCACAGTTTTAGCGTGTTTCATCATCATCATCATCATGTCAGCTGAAAGACGTCCACTGCTGGACATAGGCCTCCCCTAAGGCTCTCCACTCAGACCGGTCATGTGCTTTTCGCATCCACCGCGTTCCCGCGATCCTTACAAGGTCGTCACTCCATCTTGTTGGAGGCCTACCTACAGCTCGTCTCCCGGTCCGCGGACGCCACTCAATAACCTTCTGACCCCAACGGCCATCAGTCCTGCGTGCGATGTGCCCCGCCCACTGCCACCTCAGTTTAGCTATTCTTCGGGCTATATTGGTAACCTTAGTTCTCCTGCGGATATCATCATTTCTGATTCTATCTGCAGAGAAACGTGCGTGCGTAGCGTGTTTATTATGAACTTATTTATTTGATTTCGTTTCTTGTACAAAAGTACCTGCCTTGTGCCTGTATGTTTGCCAGGTTAGAATAGTGCCACTCCATGTCTTCCCATAGATGTCGTAAGAGGCGAATAAGAGAATATAGGATTGCAGTATTGGTAAGCGATGGGCTTTCAACCTGTCACTAAAACACTGGTAAACATCTTGGCCTATTTTTGCAAAATATGGTTACAGAATTATCAACAAGTTTTTAAAGTTGTAGGTAACCCGTAGCTCTGCTCACCCCACTCTGGAATAACAGGCGTGAAGGTATGTATGTATGTATGTAATAATAAATAAGAATTTATAAAATTTCTATAGACCGCGGGTTTTTTACACATAAAGTCTAGGAATTCACAAAATAAATAATGTATCAATTTCAACGAAAATGAAGTAGTTACGTAGTCATTTGTAAGGCTTTCTGGCTTATTACGGAAAAGTTGCATGAAAATCTCTTTTTGAACAGTTTCAGATTCTTAATCAATTTTTACACATACATACATAAACTCACGCCTTCATTCCCAGAGAGGGGTAGGCAGAGTTAAAGAATTACCAACAAGTCTTAAAACTTCTTGATAATTCTGTAACCACATTTTGCACAAGTGGGCTAAGATGTTTCCCAGTGTATTAGTGACATCAAGCCCATCGCCTAACAGTACTGCCAGCCTTTATTCCCTTAGTCGCCTCTTACGACATCCACGGGAAGACATGGAGTGGCACTATTCTAACCCGGCAACCACACGGTAATCAATTTTTATTTTGCCCAATCGGCATCTAGCCTCGTTGGAATTAAACCGACAGCGACCATTGTTCTCGGGCACGTGCCAACTCATAACAACGTCGATGACATTTGTGCCCCAATGTTACAAGGTTGTAAGTGGTTAATAACCTGTGGCCACGTAGAACCTTGCCACAGTCGCGGTTTGTAACTAGTAAATAAATCATGAACGTTAAAAAGAAAAATGAAAAACAACAAGTAGGTTTTTATAGATTATTAATACAAAAAAATCAAACAGATGTTGTTATCAATAATATTGTTTTGTCAATACCTATCCTACTTTGTACAAGAAACAAGTGCGAGTCGGACTCACGCACTGAGGGATCCGTATTTATGTCTGTGATTAATATGGTACGCAACAGAACTATTTGCCTATTTTGAGCGTTACTTTCATTCCATCTAGAAAATGAGAACAATTTGATAGGTTTAGTAATTACCAGACCTAGGAATATACGGGGCAAAATTAAATGACAGCTAGGGATTGCTTATATCGATAAAGTCAATTATCGATGTTTTTCCCATATAGGTACCAGTGATCGCTACAAGTTTTGTTTGTAAAATGAAATTTTATTGAAAGTATGCAAATGAACAAAACAAAATAGCAACAAAGTATTCCAGAATGATTTTCTCATTGAATTTACTACTGTTAAAATAAACGATCAGAATTTGTTAGAAGTAAATAAAATATGATGATGATGTAAAGGTTAAAAAATATTTTTAAATAAAGAATAACCAAAATTATGTTGCTCTTTTTTTTAAATTTCGATACTTTCTATAAAAAAATATTTTAACAGACAAAACTAGCGATCACTAGTATGTAGGATAAGCATCGATAATTGAGTTTATCGATATAGGCAATCCCTAGCTGTCATTTAATTTTGCCCCGTATATTCCTAGGTCTGGTAATTACAGTCAAAGAAATTGATTCCTAGACCATTTTGGACTATGTCATAGTGACTTAATCAATCAAAACGTAGGAGACTTGTTATGATTTTATTTACAGTGTCACTTTGACATAGTCCAAAATGGTCCAGGAATCAATTTCCTTGACTGTACCTAGTTGCTGAGAAAAACTGCCATTACACAGACAGACAAACATCGAAATCTTTTAAAATAATTGAATACAGAACCCTTACAACAAAAACTTTGATTTAAAATTATTAAAATGGCCTTACTCTTCATCATCGATATCTTCGCAAAAAAAACAAGAAAGCTTTCACGTTGTTAATTCCTGAAGTACTTACCAGTATGTACTTAGTATGGATCATATTTGGGATAAACCAATGCATTAATATCTGTGCTTTCATAACAAACAACATTTAATTTGAGGGCTAACATATGGACAACAAATTGTTACTGTTTCTGACAGACTCAGGCTCTGTGGTTTGATTAGGGGGGTTATTATAACATAGCTATATGCTGAGTCAACGTCTTTTCATCACACGACACGGCTTTTAATTAGTTTTTTTATTTTTTTACTTTATAATTAGTTTAAGAGCCTTGTGAGTTGTGTGAATATAGTTTTTTATCTATTTTTTATGAAGTCTAACTGAAATCTAAATTAATCTTGACACCTAACAAATTGGTCCAAATAAACAGTGCCCTAATTTTAAACATGTTAGCGCCCTTGACTTGGTCTGTCCGTCTGTTGTTTCAGGCTTGATATAAATCAGCTGTTTTTGTTTACATTTCATTTTGACGTACATTGTGCGTTGAAATTATATGAGTTTTCCATGAATATTTTTTTTCAAGGTTTTTTTGTGTTTACAAGTTTCAAGATTTACGTTGTTCAAATAAAAATATACAGGGTTATTGGTAAGTCGACCTATTCCCCTCTAGGGGTTATAGGGGAGATCATTTGTAATCATTTTGGTTCCATAATACCCTACCCAAAAGTTAGTAAATTTTTCTGTTTTTGTGTTATTTATGTTGGATAAACTGATAAAAAAACATGTTTTTATTTACTTTTTGGTCTCGCATTCTTAAACGTGTACAGATAATTCTACTTTTATATATTGCATAAGAACAGAATTTTTACCTTATACAAAAGGTTTAAAAAAAAAGATCTATAGTGCTAATAATTTTTTTTGTAAATTTTGGTAGATGCGTTCCTGAATTTTTTGCAAAAAACTTAAATTTAAATTATCTCAGAAATGGTTTTGCATAACTATGGGACCAAAATTATTGCAAATTACCTCTACCATAACCCCTAGAGGGGAACAGGTCGACTTACCAATAACCCTGTATATATTGTATTTGAAACGAATAACTTACTTAGGCTGACATGTACTTACGTAACAATTTCTGCCTTAAGTTAAAAAAAAAAAGAATTTCTGTTGCCAAAATTGTATCACTTGCCATAATATCCATTTACCGTAAATACTTTTTTTTTATACCGTGAATTTTTCAAAATTATTGTAAAACTAACCTATTTTAACCTGTTTTGATTTATACGATAGCATGATAAAATTATCTGAAACGTTTCAGAAGAAATGCCTTTATCGCAAACGAATATTAGGGCAATTGATACAATTATGGCAAATGAAATTCGGACGTTATGCAAGCAAAGTCTTTAATAAATACTTCTCACGTTTCCAAACTCGTCAAACGTCCTAAATTGCTGACTACCTACTCACACTGATGACTATCAGTGACGTGGTTTAAACCTCTTAATAGGCCCAACGGCCTAAATTAAGCACAATTTAATAACAATATCAATAAGTCATAGAATATTTGTAAGGAAAGTTCTTTTTTTGTTACCGAAAACACAAAACTATAAACCACAGTAATAAGTAGTACTTGTGGGAGGACCTTGTGCAGGGTCCGTCCGGGTTGGTACCACACCACCATCTTATCCATTAACCTACCGCCAAGCAGCAGTGTTTGCATTGTTGTGTTCCGGTTTGGGGATAAGACAGCCGGTGAAATGACTAGCATAGAGGCATTCCATCTTAGTCCTTAGGGTTGGCAGTGCATTTACAGTCTTGTGAATGCGAATGTCTATGGGTCACAGTTTCCACTTACCATCAGGTGGCCTGTGTGCTCGTTTGCCTTCCTATGCCACAAAAAAAAACCTTACAAGCTTATCAATTTTCTTTTATAAATAAATACTTACCACAACCTTGAGTTTTAAGTTAATCGGCTTTGACTAATAATCTTCGCTAGCTTTCTAACTGTGTTCACGCGCGCGCGCACCGTACGGTCGTTGGTTCGATCCCGGCGCGCCGATCGGCCGATAGCGTGGATAGCATGCGCATGACATTGAGCCCTGTCACTGCGCATATGCGTCTAGTAGGTACAGGCACATGCGTTATGAATTAAGAGTGTTAAACGAATGATTGCGGTGTTAAGAAGGAAAGCATGCATTGCACCCTAAATAATTTATATACAAATAAATGGGTGCGCTTCAAGCAGTATAAGAACATTTTGTATAATTTCATTTAACTTATCACGAAAAGCATAGTGAACGTTTAGCATTAAACCAATTGTATAATTTTATCTGGCATACGATCGAATAACATAACACTCATTTAGTATAACCACCATTTTCTTGTTATTATGCATTTTAAGTCAATTTCTTTTAACTAGGTTAGGTTAGGTTACAACTGTGACCACATTAATAGTACCTAATGAAAGCCGTTAGTGTTATTTTATTTTATTTATAAACACTATTTGTTTTGAAATTATGCATTTCGTTTTATGCATCATGACCAGGGATCGGAAATTCGGATCGATATTTACCTATACTTTCGCGCCGGCTTTGTTGTTCAGTTGTATGGAGGTGGACTCAATCATATAATTCATAATAAAATTTCCGGGATTTCAAAATAATATATTACACCGGCATTAATTCATAATTATTTATTTATATTAACTGTTTGAAGTTATTTTCCATGTATATGTTTAACCAAATGTTATTTAATTTACATGTAATGTACGAATTTATAGGAGCAAAACAGAATGTTCTGAAATGAATCCTACATGTAAAGTAATTATTATATTAACGTTTTGTAGAATCCCAGAATCCCAGAGCTTAAATTATTAAAATAATATTTTTAAGAAGCCGACGCCATGTTTGCCTATCTTTTTCCGGGATTTTGCCAACTTTAGGTAAATATCGATCCGAATTTCCGATCCCTGATCATGACTATTATATCGATGGTTTATTATGCAGATCGAAATTATGCAGTTTGTAAAATCGACGGTGAAGTACCAAGAACTCCTAACTGACATTTTGACGATAGTTACATTTTTATATATAGGTATATATTTTTTAAATTTAATTTGGCATCATTACTGAAGACATTAATAAAGAAGAAATTAAATGAGTATGAAATCAGTGTCTTCAGTAATAATGCCAGATTATGTTTAAAGTGTATCTACATAAAAAAGAAACTATCGTAAAAATGTCATTTAGGAGTTGTTGGTACTTCACCGTCGAAATGATCATTAGACCATTTGTTTTAATGCTAAACATTACCCACCCCAACTAAATAAATAAATATCAAAAGACAATTTTTGACTACACGTCTGCCTAGTCGGTAATGATCAGGGATCGGAAATTCGGATCGATATTTACCTAAAGTTGGCAAAATCCCGGAAAAAGATAGGCAAACATGGCGTCGGCTTCTTAAAAATATTATTTTAATAATTTAAGCTCTGGGGTTCTGGGATTCTACAAAACGTTAATATAATAATTACTTTACATGTAGGATTCATTTCAGAACATTCTGTTTTGCTCCTATAAATTCGTACATTACATGTAAATTAAATAACATTTGGTTAAACATATACATGGAAAATAACTTCAAACAGTTAATATAAATAAATAATTATGAATTAATGCCGGTGTAATATATTATTTTGAAATCCCGGAAATTTTATTATGAATTATATGATTGAGTCCACCTCCATACAACTGAACAACAAAGCCGGCGCGAAAGTATAGGTAAATATCGATCCGAATTTCCGATCCCTGGTAATGATCCATGTCTACGAAGCTAGCGGTCCCGGGTTCAAATCCTGGTGAAGTCAAATATTTTTTGATGAGATCGAGTATTTGTTCCTGATTCTTGTATTTTTTTTATATATTTATATCGTTGTATAGAACCATACAAGCCTAGAGCTTAGTTTGGGACTAGATCAATTGGTGTGAGATTCATTTATTTACTAGCTTCTGCCCGCGATTTCGTCCGCGTAAATTTCTATAACCGTTATTCTCTTGGGAAATTAAAAATATTCCGTAATGAAATGTAGCTTATGTGTTCCTGTTGTGTATCCTGGGTATAAGCTATGTCGATTCCAAATTTCATCCAAATCTGTCCAGCCGTTGCAGTGTGAAGGAGTAACAAAGTAACACACACACACACACACACACAAACTTTCTCATTCGTAATATTAGTAGGATTACGGTAGCGTTACAAAGTCACACAATAAGAACAAAACGTGTAAGACTAACCGTATCTATTATATCTCTAAAAACCTTGATATAAAATAGTCAATAAACATTTCTCCAGAACTGCGCTCGAGTGTACTGTCAAGTCAGTCCGTGTAAATATTTGCTGGTGTGTGTAATCAGACATAGACAAGAGGTTGATGTTCTGTCAACGTCACGTGCCAGTTCATAATGAACGTAGTATAGCTGAAGCCTTGTTGCTTTGACACGATTGAGAAGTGTTGCCGTCTTCTAAATTTAAAATGTGCCCATCATAATATGCCAAGTTGCTAATTGTTTTATATTTTAATTTCATATTCATCGTATTAAATAATGCTAGGTTGAGTATTATCACAGTCTTGAGTAATATTTATATAATGACTGGTTTTTTGTTTCTTGCCGGATTTCTTCTCAGCTGTGGTTTAATAGGAAATCGCTGGTAGATTTTTGTCACTTTCTGAATAAACTACTTTTTAAACACATTCTTAATTCTGGGGTCCTAGTGAAAAACGGTACAAGTCTAGTATACTTACTCCGTTCATGTATATACCCTTTTTTATTAAGAGTTAAGTCGCCTTGTACCCTTTTTCCCTAGGACATCAGAATTATCATTTATCACTGTAATTAAAAAGATTAACCGTCAGGACTCTTATTAAAATATATGAAAAGCAGACCTTAGCTTATTTATTTATTTATTTATTAGGAACTTCAACCATAAGCACACTGTTACATAAATATTGTGCATGCATACTTACAAGCTAAGCGCCTTATTTATTACAGAAGGTCATCTATTTAAAACCTTAGTTTGCTAATTAATTAATAATCTTAGTTTGCTAGTTTAATCTTTGTTTGTTAGTGTCTTTATGTATTGCCACTTAACTTAAAAATAAATAGAAGGTTAGAAATATGTCTCTTATTTAATTAAAATGGGTACATAATAATTCCGAATCGATCAAAATTCAGAACTTTCGTAATTCCGACCGCATTTTTTGATAGAAGACTTAACTTTTTGCTATCGCTTTTAATTCAAACCTAACCTAACATAAGTATGACAATTAATGTATGCATTTAATCTTAAATACCTCCAGCGTATTATAGCTTTCGGAAAAAATAAAATTCGGTCAAATGAACATTTGGAAAATAGTAATTCGGAATTTTAAGGTGTTCCCAATTAAAATTTCTTACTTTGTTCAATTGAAATATTTTAAAAGAATCTAAAACATATATTCATTCATTATTTCATTCATGTCAGCCGAAAGACGTCCACTGCTAGACATAGGCCTCCCCCAAGGCTCTCCACTTAGACCGGTCTTCTGCTTTTCGCATCCACCGCGACTAAATAACATCTAGCATATTGACTTAAGTAAGTCATCAAGAAATATGCTAAATTTGGCCACCGAGTTGCTAAATTGTCAACACTCTTAACAATTCTATATAGATTCAAACTTACGTTAGAGCGATAAAGTACTAGAGTGATCACTTATTTACATTTAAACACGAGTTCTAAAGATGCTTTGACTAGATTAACGTGAATTGTTTGTATGACATAATTTAATTTCTTTTATAGCGCATCATCGTTGGAAATGGTCAGGGCCGGTATTCAAGGAGCTCAAAACCATATAATTACTAGACCCCGCTATCGGAGGTGCAAAGTGGTAGCTGTCAAGTTCTTAGGGATGGGTAAAAATTATTTTGAAATACTAGCTATATGACGATAATTCAATTATAGCTATAATGTCGATATTTTTTCTTTGCCATAATGAGAGTCTAGGACTTTAACTAAACGTGTTTTATAAAACAGGACTAAATTATTACAAAATGAATATGTGATAAACATTTTTCATATTTATAAATAAAAATCTTTAATATTTAATTATTACTAACAAATAGAATGTGGTTACAGAATTATCAACAGGTTTTTGTAGTTGTAGGTAATTCTGTAGCTCTGCCTACCCCACTCCGGGATTGCAGGCGTGAAGGTATGTATGTATGTATGTATGTATGTACTAACAAATTATCGTTATCTTCATAGCACGAAACATTCATAAATTAATTATAATTAATAAATGTCTCTTAAAGGGATATCGTATTCTAAATGAACGTTCAGTTTTTTTTTCAGTTGCAGTAGTGCTGCAACCCGAAACATTAGAAAAGTAAAATAGCAACCATAGTGTTTTTGTTGTACTGATAATGGTTTAGATTTTTGATGACGATGATTATGATGGATTCCAAAAAAAACATGTTAAATTGTAGTCAAAAAAAATGGTATAGGTACATTGTATATAAAACTAATTGTACAGAAAAAGTAAGAATATCGATATCGATATCATGAATATTTTTACCCATCCCTAGAACTTGACAGCTACCATTTTGCACCTCCGATAGCGGGGTCTAATAATTACATATAGTATTTGACCTATTATCGTATTGTCAACGTTTTGACAGCTCCTATTTACTTGACAGTACTGGCAGCCGAGATAAAAACAATTCCTTAACGGGTCAAATACGATATCGTTTTAACCGCCTAGAATAGTAGAAATCTGTACGAACTTTTTCCTTCAATTTCACGTTACTTCATTGAGATTGTTTTTATGGCGCTTGGAATCCACTGCTTCTGATCCAGATTTAGATCCTTCTGATTAGACAAGTTGCTTAACGCTAACGTGAACGATTATCGAAAACTGTAAAATTTATGGAATTGACGTTGTCACTCGACGCGACCGTCTGACAGCTTACGTCAATCCTATATTTGATAACGATAACGAACGCAGAATGCATCTTGTCTAGAGCCTCTGTGAGGCTAGATAAGCAGCTAGATAAGCAGCGAAATTTATGGAATTGACGTATGCGCTCGACGCGACCGTCTGACAGCTTACGTCAACCCCATATACATTTTGGATAGCGATAACGAACCCCGAATGCATCTTGTCTAGAGCCTCTGTGAGGCTAGGTAAGTTGCTTAACGCTAGCGTAAACGATTTCGAAATCCGTCAATATTTATGGATTTGACGTTGGCGCTTGACGTTGTCTTTCGTATCGTCATCGAGTAGTAGATAAAGGTAATAGGGTACTTTGGTTCTTCATTAACAAATTTACTACTGGATTGAAGGTATTTAGAGTTAGCTCTGAGGAATTAGAATAAGGGTTTAAATAGTAAACAGTGATTTGATAAATAAAAATACTGAGGCTTGAGGAAGTACACGTCATGTGGAAATGATAGTTGGTTTAAGGTCTGTGCTACACATCAATTCCGTAAAAGTATAGTCCTCTTTTTTCGAATGTAAAGGAACCTTACCAAAATTACTTTACTTTTACTTAGATAGTAGTGAAATTACTTTTATGCTTATTCATGTTATTAAGTCAGCATAAGTCCCTTATCAGCCTTAATGATGATATGTTGTTTAGTGAAAAAAGTCAAGAAATAAATACACTCTATTTGTTTTTATTTGTGACGTATTTTTAATATTTGCGGAACGAAATTTATTACTCTGCAAAGACTTATTACTGCATAACAGGCTTATTATATTATTTATAAAATATCATATCATACACATTATTTATAAAAGATAGAAAAAAAATATTACAAGCCTGAAAGATTGTAAGGAATGCAGGCCGGATATGCACAATTTTTTGCAAACATATACTACAGTTTCTTGGATTAGAATAGAACGTAAGATTCATTTTAACAACAAAACTCCAAAAGTATTTCACTAGTCATTGTCTAGCTATATACATTATTATTTATTATTATTTATTTTTATGGCATAGGAAGGCAATCGAGTACACAGGCCACCTGATGGTAAGTGGAAACTGTGACCCATAGACATTCGCATTCACAAGACTGCAAATGTACTGCCAACCCTGAGGACTAAGATGGAATTCCTCTATGCTAGTCATTTCACCGGCTGTCTTATCCCCAAACCGGAACACCACAATGCGAACACTGCTGCTTGGTGGTAGGTTAATGGATAAGATGGTGGTACCAACCCGGACGGACCCTGCACGAGGTCCTCCCACAAGGACACTTATTTGTAACAAAACAATCCAGTTATTCGCAGAAGTGTTATCAAATAGTTTCGCACCAATTAAATTCACAACACATTGTATAAAAATAGCTTAATAAATCATCTCGTCAGAGAGACAACTTGAGCAGTTAAACAAACTAAGATAAGAGATAAGGCGGATGCCTTCGCGCCAGTCGCTCTCGGGCTATGGACAATTTCGGTTACCGCGAGATGGCTTGGCCATCCCAGTCGACCGTGTCTCCGGGATCCCCGCCCCCCTCCTACCGCTCCCGACAAACCAGCAGCTACAGCTCCAGGGTCCGAGAAACTGAAGAGTTCCCGTTAAACACTACCTATAAATACCTCAGAAGTCTTGACATCGTCGAAAGCGCGCGTGAACCAGGGAAAGCTAAGGAGTATCTGTTTGTGGGGCCATCCCCACCCGCTGAAGATGCACCGAACATGTACCAGAGTATTGACATCCTTGCACCTGACCCTGAAGCCCGGCTGACTGAAGACGCGGTGAGGAGAGGCCTGTTTGAACGTGCGTACACGCTTGGTGCTGCTAGATTCTTCGATGATGTGGAATGTGGACTCATCACAGTGGATAATATAGAGGAGCACATTGTTTCTGCCCCGGAAGGCGTTCTCAATCTGACATTGTTGTGGGCAACGTTTCTAACCAGAGATGAGTTATTGCCATCCATTTTAGATGTTGGGGCCGACATCCACTCAGCAGAACCTATGGGACTCACAGCTATACACATGGCTGCATTCAGCGGAGCGGGAAGAGCTGGAATATTTCTGTTATCCAGAGGGGCTGATCCAGATTTCGCTCCTAAATACTTCGCGCCGCTTCACTGCGCTGCGTTTGGAAATTCACTGGAAATGGCAGAACTATTGATTGCTCACGGCGCTTCTTTGCATGCAGTTGCACAGAGAGCCGGCTGCGAAGATAACCTCGTCCACTGTGCAGTTAGATGTGACGCAGTTGAGTGTATGGAGCTGTTTATAGAGAAAGGAGTGGATCCAGGATACGCAACGTCAGGAGGATTGAACGCTTTGCATTTAGCGGCGGAGCTCGGTGCGCAACGCTGTCTCGCTTTCTTGTTGAAAGAAACCAAGATACCTGTAAACGGTGTGACGAAACAAAGAGATAAGGAATGCACCGCTCTACATTTAGCCGCTGCGAGAGGTTACGCCGAATGCGTAGAGCTTCTACTGTCTGAAGGTGCAAAAGCGAATACAAAGAACTACAGGGGATCTACTGCGCTGCATCTTGCCGCTAGATGCGCAAGTATCGAATGCGTGGAAGTGCTGCTTAGAGATAACGCTGATTCAAACGCTGAAGATTATGATAAACGAACGCCCCTGCACGCCGCAGTCACCCACTCAGAGCGCGCGTGCGACATTATCGAAATGCTTCTGAGCTGGGGCGCTCAGATAAATAAAAAAGATGAGTACGGGTACTCTCCGCTTCATGTCGCGGCAATGGACGGTCTTACTCCGTGCGTTGAGACGCTGATCTTCCTAGGAGCTGACGTCACTTCCAAATCGAAAAAGGGGCACACAGCATTAAGCGTTATCGCGAGAAAAACGCCAAAGTCTTTGGCAATATTGAGGCACAATTTAGATTGTGGGATATCGCTCAGCCCCTCCACAGCAGCAAATGAAGAAGTGCAAATTGAGTTTGACTTCGGGCGACTGTTGAAGTTCTCCTACCCGCGCGAGATTACGTACTTAAACAGCCTGATCGATGAAGGTCAAAAAGATATTTTGCAACACCCGCTGTGCTCCGCGTTTTTGTTTATGAAGTGGGGAAAGATAAGAAAATTCTATTTGGCTAGACTCATCTTCTGTTTCCTGTTTGTGTCGTTTTTATCAATTTACGTTTTAACTGCGGTAGTGAAGGCTTGCACGGGGAAACATTCTCAGAAATATGGTATACCGAACGAACTTTGCCAGAAACAGTCGCTATTGGGAGATTTTCTGCAGGGGAATCCAATAGAATTCGAGAGATGGGTGTTGATGGGTATCACTGCTTTTGAAATTCTTCGAAAATTGACAGGCATAACAGGCTACTCTAGTATTTGGCAGTATTTCACAACATTCGAGAACCTAATGGAATGGTTTGTCCTATTGTCTGTGTTTTCCCTGTACAACATCCATAACGACTATAGTTGGCAGAACCATGTTGGTGGATACGCCTGTTTGGGCGCGTGGACGAATCTTATGCTAATGATGGGTCAGCTCCCCATGTTTGGTGACTACGTGGCGATGTACCAGAAGGTTTTAAAGGAGTTTTTGAAGTTGCTTATGGCTTACCTTTGTCTTCTGCTAGGGTTCACAATCTGTTTCTGCGTTGTATTCCCTAATGAAGAAATGTTTTCGAACCCTTTAATGAGCTTCATCAGTACTCTATCTATGATGGTTGGAGAGCTGAATTTGGGTATACTTATCAACGACCCGATGCGTGACGACCCTCCTCTAGTTTTCGAACTGTCGTCTCAAATCATTTTCATTCTGTTTCTCATGTTTGTCACAATTATTTTAATGAACTTGTTGGTAGGTATAGCAGTCCACGATATCCAAGGTCTTAGGAAAACTGCTGGATTGTCCAAGCTCGTTCGTCAGACTAAACTGATTCTGTTCGTCGAAATGGGTATGTTCAGTTGCTGGTTACCGAGATGTCTACACAAATACGTGTATAGAACAGCTCTGGTGTCTCCCGAAGCTGGCAAGGTTATACTCAGTGTAAAGCCTTTAAACCCTCGCGAGAACCGACTTCCTACAGACATAATGATGGCAGCGTATGAACTGGCACAACTCAACAAAATGAAAACGGGTAAATCTGTTCAAGAGGTTCTATACAAAAACAAGTACTCATCAAAGTTCAAGAAGGGTCCAGAAATAGCAGACCAAAACGTGAACTTGGAAATCAAAGGTATGCAAGAGAAGATTGATCAGACGACATTTAACTTGAAGAAGATAGACCAGGAGATGAGACATCTGAACATTCTGTTGTTGGAGCAGCACACGCTATTGCAGAACTTGTGCAAGAATTCAGATAGAGCGGTATCTTGCTATACAGCTTCCACTGCGTATCCTGAATCGCCCGTGTTCTTTTCTAATACGCCCGAGAAGCAATGAAATATCAACTGTTAGGCCGATTCTGGTTAAAGTAAGATAAATCCTAGTCGTCTTTAAACTAATGTGTTTAAAGCTGAGGACTAGGTTGGATGAAGAGAATGATTGTTAGGTAGTTTTAATGTTAGTATCGATGTTTAAAAAACTAACTTTGACTATTATAACTATTATAACGAAATTGTCAATAGCTTAGTATAATTATCTAATAGCAGGGTAACAATACTTGTAAGTTATTTTATTTCATAAAGTACGCAGTGTGATAAATAAAGTATTTTATAACGATACTTAATGTTTGTTTTGCTTATGTTTTTATCTGAAACAAGATTACAACTAATTCGGGTCTTAAATGCCACATTTCATTAACAAGACAAATCCCAAGTCTTTAGATAACTTTTTAGACGGTTGCCATTTTTTCATATGAAAATGGGCTTTATTATTCTAGTTTAAAGTCTGTAATGTGCGTAGCATTCCCTATGTTGATATCAACTTCTTTAAGCAACTTTATATGTACTTAAATGTATATCTTATTATTTTAATTAACTATGCAATCCGTCAAATTCTTATCATCTTTACTATTTAAAAGCTTGCTCATTTAAAATGCAACCTCAAAATTGATTTTATTAACCGATAGTTGATTAATCACGGTACAACCAACTTTGTTTTGCAGTTGGCAAAGAAAAGTAACTTCTATATGTCGTATAAATAGTACTGGGTTGATTGCATATAGCGCCACATTGAACGGTAAAGATAATTTTGTATTGCGATTGATGAGTTTTGATTGGAGGACAGGTGTTCGGATTTTAAAACTAGTTGCGCGTGAGCATTGCACGCAACGCTAACGGTCGGATAAAAATAAAATAAACATTTATTTTATCTCTTACAGCTTACAGTATCACCAAGATGGCAAACACGACATGGTTTAAAATAAAATATTTTTTAAGGGTTTTATGTTCATATTCATAGGAAACCCTATTTATTACAAAGCCAAAAGCAGACTATCCGTCTGTTTGTAAGTAAGTAAGTTAGTAATTTTTTTATTGCACATAAAAAATATTGTTTCACTAAAATACATTCATAGATTCCTGCGGAGATCCTGCAGCCAGTGTCATAGGGACCATGCCGCGAGCGGATCTGCTGGGGGTGTTCTTATTATATTGATAATTCTTTATATCTTTTAATATTTTAATAAGTTTTATTTTAATTTAACTACGTTTTGTTTTAATTTATAATTTTATTCATGTTTAATTCTGTATCTACAAACGCGAACTATTTCCTTTAAGGGATCTTTTTCAGTTCCAGTTTTTAGTTAGTCTGTTTTCTGTCAGCGGGTGTTGTATCTCATTAACCGTAATCTCTAGACACTTGTTTTTTTTGAAGATTGTGTATTAGGTATAACAACAAATAATAAGAATAATATGGTGTATGATACAGGGATTCCCCGTACTTCTTTTGGCGTTTTTTGCTTGAGCTTAACAATTCCTGTGTCTCTTGAAGCGTAATAAAACTGTACAAACACATAAAATAATAATACATATATAAATACATACATACTCACGCCTGTAATCCCAGAAATAATAATATTAAAATTTAAATTACAATAAAAGGTGGTCCTTATACAAGTATAGTACAGAACCCTTCGTGTGCGAGTAACTCGCACTTGGCTGGATTTTGTATATATAAAGTGATTTAAAAGAATAAATTGGTTGTAACCCCAAATCCTTAATTAGGATATACATACATACATACCTTCACGCCTGTAATCCCAGAGTGGGGTAGGCAGAGCTACAGAATTACAACTTCAAAATGTTGTTGACAATTCAGTAACCACAATTTGCACAAATAGGCTAAGATGTTTACCAGCGTATTAGTGACAGGTTGCAAGCCCATCGCCTAACAGTACTACTAGCCAATGTTCCCTTAGTCGCCTCTTACGACATCCACGGGAAGACATGGAGTGGCACTATTCTAACCCGGCAACCACCATTAGGATATTTTACTAATAATATTAATGTTAAAAGCACATGTGATCGCATGAAATCCTTGTAACTACAAACCGCATCCTTTGTCCACTCCACTAATTATTTTGTCAAAAAACAAACCCTAACGACTCATAACGCACAGACCCGGCGCCTGCGCCGGTCTATTCCGGTCCGGGCCGCGGACATCAATCACGCAAACGCACAATTTAATCACCACCTGCATAAAGCATTTGATGTCCCACACTGAATTCCACGAGTGGAATGCGGTAAATATAACCTCTCGGCTTACATGTGGCTAAATTTCAAGCTATAGATATGTTTGATAACAACTTGCGAAGCTTCTTCAGCAATCTCGACGCGCAATTTTGAAGACGCGTTGGTCTAGTTGGTAGTGACCCTGCCTACGAAGCTAGTGGTCCTGGGTTGGAATTCCGGTAAGGGTATATATTAGTGTGATGAGCTCGAATATCTGTTCCTGAGTCATGGATGTTTTCTATATATTTAAGTATATGTTTCTCTATATAAGTATTTATATCGTTGTCTAGTACCCATGGTACAAGCCTAGAAGTTAATTTGGGACTAGGTCAATTCGAGTGACATTGTCCCCTGATATTTATTTATCTCCTTTTGGGAAGCGGCTGGTAGAAATTACTAGTATAGGGCATTTGTCCCACCGCCATAGATGAGCGGGAAGCGAGTAAAGCCAGCGGTCGACTACTAACTAGCACCACAGTAAATCTTTTCGAATGTAAAAAGGACTACTGAAGTATCAACAGGTTGGCAACGTCTTCCCAGTCTGGAGATTGCAGTCTATGGGTGTCAGAGTCAGATCCCACTTACTATCAGGTGGCCTGTAATTGCATTATTAAAAAAAAAGCTGTTGATTTTGAATTGTAAAGTTCCAGTGCGGCCTAAGTATTTACTGACTATTCTTTATCTTATCTTTAACCGTAATTACGAGTGTGTGTAAGTTAAAAGGGACAACACGGTAACACAAATAAAAAAGTCAATATTTACCTTTTTAACCGACTGCGTCAGCAGGAGGGTTGTGTTTTTCAAGAGTGTAAAATCCTGTCGCAACGTCAGGGGGTAATCATGACATACGGCGACAAACGTAAATTTGGGACTCATTTAAGAAGAAAAAAAAGTAGTCGTCAATGTCATTAGAGATGCCAAGTAATTTGTAACTTTTTTTTTTTTTTATAAAACAGTGAGGCAAACGAGCATGCGGCTTACCTGATGGGAAGTAATCACCACCGCCCATGAACACCGGCAACTCAAGTTGAGTTGTCGGTCCGTTGCCGGCCTTTAAGGAAAATAAGAACTCCTTTCTTGAACTTATAGGACACTTAACCTTATTGCTGTATAATGTCAGATTGACTTTGGACCTAAGGTAGGTCAGGAATTAGTCTTTGACTGTACCTACTCATACGGTTGTCTCGCACCGCCATAGGTACTTGGAAAAAATAAAAAAATGCTATATCGTCGGTGAAGGGTGCGTCCCACGAGATATAACTACATAATAACTATTTTCATCTTACTAACGTTTACGAGATATAATGAACGTTAGCTATAATAACAAAATCAATATTTTTATAAGGAATAACGGTCAAGTCATATAATATGAATTTTATATAATATTTTTTAATATAACACTCACAATGACTAATGACAGTTCGTATAACATACATGACATATAGCGATCATAATACATAATATCTTTTAGTATAAGGATTATAAGATCTAATATCGTATGCTATACTCAATGGGTGGGTACTGTAAGGAGCGGGTACAGTCGAGTTCATAGATATGTGTACCCTGTAGTAGTCATTTTAATCGCTGTGACAATTCATATACTTATGGCAGTTTAAACATGACATAAAATAAATAGACAAGGTACTAAAGTGTACACATATTTATGAACTCGAGTCTACCAGAACGGTCTTGCTTGTAATTTGTTTTAATTAACCAGAAAATGCCACGAGCATGACGAATCAGGTCAGAACCGACTCGGTTAGGTTAGGTTAGAAGGCCTAGGCGGGAGCAAAGCTCCCGCCTAGGCCTTCGAGGTTATTTTTTTTTCTGCCCAGAAAATTCAGACTGCTGCCAGTAAAGTTAGTAAGGTAAGGTTGATTGTTAATTAAGAAGGCCACTTAATAGTGAAAATATAATTTAATTTCAAATAAATAACATATGCATGTTTTTATATTATACGTGTATTATGTTTTTTGATGTTAGATAATTTGATCAATATATCTTTTCAATCTTAGGTGTTATGAACGTTATACGTTTTAATAGTTATATAAATTGATATTATATATTAATAACGTTATACTTTATGGAAATAGATATTTTGAAATTATATCTTCCGTTCATTATATCCAGTGAACGTTATACTAAACGTGTTTATACAAAGTGAGCGTATATATTATGAGTGTTATATTATCAGTTCTTATATCTCGTATTACTTACCCGTCGGTGAAACTATAAAACCGCGTAAGTAACATTGCAAATAAGAAGCAAAATGCACCTTTTTAATAAGAAAGTAAGGTTTATTTTGCTCTATCATAATTTTGTTGGTTTTGCAGTATCACCGACGATATCTTAAAAAACAGTGCAATTTTTCAACGTAGAAAAAATGTTCATAATGACCCTAAGTCATCAAAATCAAAAAGCGCTTCAAGAGACCATTGTTGAGAAGAAGCGCCGCAAGAAACTCAACACTCGACATCATCATCAATATCAGCCGCCAGTCCTGCTGGACAAAGGCCTTCCCCAAGGTTTTCCACAACGACCGGTCCTCTGCTGCTGTCATCCAGCGGTTTCCCGCGACCTTTATCAGATCGTCAGTCCACCTTGTGGAAGGTCTGCCAACACTTCGTCTCCCGGTTCGCGGTCGCCACTCTAGAACCTTTCCGCTCCAACGGCCATCAGTTCTACGAGCAATGTGTCCCGCCCACTGCCACTTAAGGTTTGCAATCCGGTGAGCTATATCAGTTACTTTAGTTCTCCTGCGAATCTCCTCATTCCTGATTCGATCTCGCAAGGAGACACCCAGCATAGCTCTTTCCATCGCCCTTTGAGTGACCTTGAGCCTTCTTATGAGGCCCATTGTAAGTGACCATGTCTCGGATCCATACGACATCACTGGCAACACACACTGATCAAAGACTTTTGTCTTGAGGCACTGTGGTATTTGGGACGAGAAGACCCTAAGTATCATCACTTAAAACTTAAAAACCCAGAACCCGACTGCCAAACACCCCGTATATCGATGTCTATATCAAAAAAATGCAGTCGGTTTTTAAAACTTGCTATTTATTTATTTTACTTTATTTTGACGTTGCAGCTAAGTTGCATCGGCCGCGATCTAGATATACTACTTAGCATCACTAAGTCACAAGAAGAAAATGACGTCAAAATTAGGCAACGGTTTTCTGCGACAGTACTATAGATGTTAGCAAAATTATGTTGTTTTCTGTACCTCTCATAAAACAGACGGAAAGATGACCAAGCCACTGAGTTCTCGAATAGTGATTATTTACCACTTTCTGAGATACTGCAATAATATTAAATTATATTTATTTCATTTCTTTTATATTTTATTTATTTATTTCAATAACAAAAAATATATTTATTGTGTTTGAATTGCATTAAAGTTCCATTAAAGTCAAATAAAAACATTATCAATAATACATTTAAATATACAGAAAAAACAGTTTAAGTAGGTTTTGATTGCGGTAGAATATCAATAGGTTTTATCCTCTATAAATTCCTCAAGTCTTGCTTTGAAAATATTTATATTATTTATCAATTTCATCTCAACTGGTAGTCTATTGAAAAGGTAAACAGATGGATAGCACCCTGCATGCTTCATAATTTATGTACGTCTTGTTGAATATCTGCGCTCTCTCTCATCATGACTCGTAAATATGTATATGTTTAATCAGATCTGTCAACAGAACAAGTATATCAAGACAAGGAACAGTCAATATCTGTATATCTAAGAAAAACGTCCTACAAGAACTCCCCAAACGTATTATTTCAACTTTAAAATAATATTATTTTGATGTTAGCTCAGGTTATTTTTGTTTTTTTGTAATAATTACAAATAATAATATAGGGTATAGTCACCAGTGGTCAGCCAGAGACCAGTAGTCGACCTATTATGAGTGCGAAGAGAGGGAAATATATAATTCGTACTCTTCCCACTTATACAAATTACCTATAGGCAGAGGCCGACTGGTGACTTTGCCCTAGTATTTAATTCTCGGTACTTAATTATGTACCCAGTGGACGACGCATCATAGTGGGGACTTCCTGTATGAAAGATCATTGTTGGTATCCTTGTCGTATTTCTGCAGGCCTTCTATAGTTGCGTTTATCGCGTGAAAAAACTTTGGATAAAGCATCTGTCAGTGTCATACTTACGAGCACCTATATACGTGTCAAAAAGTGACGGTTGTTTTATCGACATTTTGTCAAGCGATAAACGCAACCATAATTGGCCCCCAGATGCTATGGGTAGTAACTACATTGAATTGACCTGTATTGTCAATCTTACGATAGCTCTTATTTACTTGACAGTAAAGGTAATATTATTTAATGGTTTATCTTTAGGGTTCAATTAATTTCCTCACAGATTTTACACTGTCAGTCTAACAGACTAAGGTCTGTGGGCAACTTGTTACTCTATGGTACCTGTCACAATGGTGTTAAGACACCAGTGTGATAATACATTATTAAACCTTTATTTAATGTAGTTCCGCTCCTAATTTAAACTTATTTGCGTGTAATCATGACCTATAAATAGTGGATGCGCCGTGAATCATGCGCGGTCGCAAATAGCTGCGCGTACGCAACGAGACGCGCCATCTTTAGTGCGCGTATAAATAAATAAATACAACCCGAACTAGAATCATGGGCAACTCAATTGACATAATTATTTTTTATTCAACCTATATATAATGCATATAGGGTGTCCGATATTTCGAAATTGCTGCAGGTCCAAACTCAACCTGTATATAGGCAAAACCTTTGTTTTATCTAAACGGTCTCACATAGGTATTGTAATTTACAGTTATTGAGATAATCGCAACTTACTGAAATTTCGAGATTTCGCATGTTGATTTACTTTATTTAATCCCTTTTCCAGAACTTGAGGATTGAACTGAATTAGTTTACATACATACATACATAAACTTACGCCTTCATTCCCAGAGTGGGGTAAGCAGAGCTAAAGAACTTCTTGATAATTCTGTAACCACATTTTGCACAAGCAGGCTAAGATGTTTCCCTTAATTAGTTTATGAATTGCTATAACCGATTAGTTGCGCTATAATATTATGTGTATCACGAATTTTACCAAACTTTTGTTTTGCTGTTTTTTTTTCTGCATTTGACTGTGCATTAAATGTACTAGTTTTCAATTAGTGGGCCACGTGGTTAGGTAGCTTACTACTTTTTTTCACCGCGTTGCTTCAAAGTTCAACCTTGTTGTCTGTCAAGTCAAAGATGCAACTTTAATATTGATTCTTATAGCGCAACTAATCAGCAAAAAATATCGAAATATCAGTATAGTAACGATTACCTATCTCGGAAACCTTAACACTTTTATTGGACCCGTGCTAGGTTGATTTGATAGTGCAAAGTATCGTCAATAATATACAGGTTGATTTAGGACCTCTAAATACAGGCTGTTCAGCTTATACCTAGTTAAAATCCGGAATTCCACTCCGGCGCACGTGAGCTAATTTAGCAGGTAAAAGTCACAATAAATTCGCTAAGTAACAGTGGTCACATCATTATAAAATTACTAACATAGACATTTCATCTTAGTCCTCAGGGTTGGCAACGCATTTGTAGTCTTAGGATGGCAGTCTTGAGAATGTCAATCTCTATGGGTCTTAGATTATACTTACCATCAAGCAAGGCTCTATTTAAGTAACGTAACCAGCTAACCATCCGATAAATTTCTTAAAAAAATGGTCAAAATGGGTCCCGAACAGCTTCTCAGCAACGGAACGGTTTGGCAGCCATTTTTAAAACGGCCCGAAACCGTATAATTTATATATTAAAATTTCCAGTGTTGAATTGTATGTGTGTAAACTCTTACATACATAAAACATTTTTGCATCACTATAGATAATGTACATAGGCGAACTTATTCCATATCGGACCTCTTCCAGTTAACCTTGTATTGTATTGTATTGTTTTATTGATTGTATTTAATTTAATTTGGGTAAACTGATTGATATATTATTTGTTTGCAAACCTAGTTTATTTTGTGTTAAAAATGCATTTCATTACTAAATAAAGGAAATACAAACCATTGTGTATATTTTTCTTGTCTGTTCATTCCTACATTTTGATACTAGTAGCGTCCTCTTTTGGGTAACGTGTGAACTGCATCGGTTACTTGAATCTCGGCGATGCATCAGAATGTCGGTGTAATGAGGTAAAATTTTTGAATAAGTTAACTAGATGGCGTAACTGTACCTATACTACGTAGTTTCTAGTTTATTGTAGATTAAATTATAAATTATGTTTAAAAAAACGAAGTAGGTAAGTACATACAAGGTGAGCAATCCGAATAGGTTAGTATGCAAGCAATTACCCGTACTGCCCCATTAGGATTGTGACCACCCTGTATATAAAAGTTTTGACAAGGATTACAGTTTTGCTTTTATTAAGTATGTAATAAAAATGGACTGCAAAATAAGTTTTATTGACTAAATCCTAAAAATGTAAACACTAACTTTGTTTTTTTTCAAAGAGTCTTGATTCTTGATAAACATGGGAATGACAGACATTAAAAACATATATTTATAAAGGTTGCAATGGGGGAACATTAATAAGTTCCCCCAGGTAGGGATTCCATTGATTCTATTGAAAATTTGTCCTAAATTTCAAAACAGTCGTCATTATATATCAAAATCAACAAAGCTACAGCCTTGAATTTTGACGTACAAATAGGAAACACGAAAAATTGTAACAAATTAAACGGGAAATTATTAATTTAGACCAAGTATGTGAAATTAAAGGTTATTTTCCATCAAACCATAGTAACACAAAATAGATCATAGATGGCGTGAGCTGTCCTCATTTATTAACTTTAAAATGAACTTAATATTATGATATTTGCTGTAGAAATAGATATTTTATAAGCGTAGGTAATCTTCAATAGTGGATAGATAAGCTAAAAGAACGGATTGAGAGCGCTTCCCGCGTTTCCTACACTTTATTTATTGTAATGTTAGATTGGTTTTAATATATTTATAATAATTACTTAATGGGCACTAAAAAATATTTTCATTTATATTTAGTTTTTGATGAAACATAAAACACTAATGGCAGTCGGTTTATTAGTCTGGAACGCAAACTTTCTTAGGAACTTTGAAAAAACTTTGCAAGTGTGCTGTGCCCCCTAAAAGGAATTTATCACATTACCAATCACCCCGTATGTGTATAGTATAAATCTATTTTCGGGACTAGGTCAATTGGTGTGACATAGTCCCCTGACATTTATTTATTGTTTTATATTTTTAACTAAGATATTCCACTGTAGCTCCTATTACTGCGTCATAATTTTGCAATATTTATGATCTTTTTAGGGTTCCGTACGCGATCTTAAAATTACGCCTACGCTGTCCGTCCGACCGTCCGTCCTAACTCTAAAGGGCTGTATCTCCTGAACCGTAATAGATAACGGGTTGATTTTTTCAAAATAAGTATTATTACGACGAATTTACTAAAAAAAAAAAGCTATTGAATGAATGGGGTCTCCATTCGAGAAACGTTTTTTTTTAAATATATTTGTATTTTTATTGTTTCCTAAAACATGCAAGCGTCAAACTTGATATGATTATAGTGTATAAGTACTATAGTTATAAACCCTAAAAAAAACAACAAATACTAAAAAAAACAAGTGGTGAGTTGGGCTCGTGCTGACTCGATTCGAAATCGAATTCAAATTGGAATATAATTTAATGCAAACATTTCACTTTCTCACATTGTATTAATTTAGGATAAAAAGTGTGTACACCTATTAAGGTAGGATTTAGTGGGACTAAACTATTTACTAAGCAACAATAACAGCAATCAATGTAACTAACCTGAATCTATCACACATTAAAGATTTAATTTAATTTAATTTCATATCATTTCATTTCATAATTATACGGAACCAACGGTGTGCGAGCGCGACTCGCGCTTGACCGGTTTTTATTCCTCATGCCGTTATTCAATCAGAATTTCAAATGTTGTAGAAATATTCATAAATAGTGCTAATACACTGGGAAACATCTTAGCCTACTCGTGCAAAATGTGGTTACAGAATTATCAAGAAGTTTTAAGACTTGTTGGTAATTCTTTAGCTCTGCCTACCCCACTCTGGGAATGAAGGCGTGAGTTTATGTATGTATGTATGTATGTAGTGGTATTAATATTTACCATACGCATTTCGGAATGGGCGCTAAATAATCATTTTTTTTGCCACACAACACAATTAATCATCCTGTATACATTTTTTTTTATAGCATGGGAAGGCAAACGAGCACACAGGCCACCTGATGGTAAGTGAAAACTGTGACCCATAGACATTCGCATTCACAAGACTGCAAATACACTGCCAACCCTGAGGACTAAGATGGAATGCCTCTATGCTAGTCATTTCACCGGCTGTCTTATCCCCGAACCGGAACACAACGACGCGAACACTGCTGCTTGGCGGTAGGTTAATGGATAAGATGGTGGTACCAACCCGGACGGACCCTGCACAAGGTCCTCCCACAAGTTCAAAGTTTTTTTTTGCCACACAACACAAATCACCATGTATACATGCATACGCATAGTCATTTTTCCTCTTTGCTACATGCTTTGGAGTACAAGATAAAGAAATTAATTCAGTATTAAACCTTAGTTACACAAGACAGTCATAGATGGCGCTACCTGTTCTCGTTTTTTTCCTAAAAAGTTGGTGTTGGCAATGAAATGCAAATGTTTTGTACAAGATAATTGATCTTTATAAGTATATTTGACCGTTTTGTGTGTAATCCCATTCTGCCGTCCGATCACTAAAAGGCCGTTAAGTAGCATTTTGACAATTTTGAGTTTTATATATAGCGCAAAAGAGATTTTTTTTATCTATCGACTAGTATATAAAACTCAAAATGCCACTTAACGGCCTTTTAGTGATCGGACGACAGCATTGCTTTCAACCTTACTTCAATGATGCACTCGGCACAGTAGGTAATCTAAGAAACTTTTATGGTATTTCTCGTTGAGCATAGTCTTGAATTTTGGCGTAATAAAGGCCTAGATCGTCTACATTTTGAAACATAGAATAAATATAGTATAGGACAATTATAAATTGGCAGCAAGAAGATCCTAAAATCGGAGGAAAATTGGAGGTGGGAGGACCTTGTGCAGGGTCCGTCCGGGTTGGTACCACCATCTTATCCATTAACCTACCGCCAAGCAGCAGTGTTCGCATTGTTGTGTTCCGGTTTGGGGATAAGACAGCCGGTGAAATGACTAGCATAGAGGCATTCCATCTTCGGCCTCAGGGTTGGCAACGCATTTGCAGTCTTAGGATTGCGGTCTTGTGAATGCGAATGTCTATGGGTCACAGTTTCCACTTACCATCAGGTGGCCTGTGTGCTCGTTTGCCTTCCTATGATATAAAAAAAAAAAAAAAAAAAAAAAAAATTCAGACTAGACAGACAGACGAAAAAAAACATATTTATTTTTATGCTGCTGCTTGGCGGTAGGTTAATGGATAGAGATATACCGTAGGGCTTTGAAATTTTGCCATAAAAACATGGGTTTTGTGGGTGATTTTATAAATTTATTTTGTCAAATACAGTCCAATGTTTATTCAGGTGTTACCTACTGAAAATGCTCATGCAATTGATTTGATTTGATTTGAAAAAAGTGTATACATTTTATTATAGCCTATGGCACTCACAAGTTCTTAATGCATCATGGGACCCAATCATTTTAAAATAATTTCAGCTTATAAGCAACAAGGCGTCTTTTTTAAAGGTTTACAAATTTGAAGTAAATGAAATATTAAAACCAAACACACGGTTTAAATGTGATTAATACTCATGAATAAATATTATACAGCAGAAGAAAAAAGCTGGCTTCTTTAAAAACAAAAGAAGGTCTCAAGGTCTCAATATAATAATGGGCCGGATCAAGTGGTAGTCTGACACGGTTTTCTTACTATTTATAAATACAGCATTAAATAAATACTAAATAAATAAATATCATGGGACAATATCACACCAATTGACCTAGTCCCAAACTAAGCTCTAGGCTTATACTATGGGTACTAGACAACGATATAAATACTTATATAGAGAAATATATACTAAAACATCCATGACTCAGACACAAATATTCGCGCTCATCACACAAATATCTGTTCTTACCGGGATTTGAACCCTGGACCGCTAGCTTCGTAGGCAGAGTCACTACCAACTAGGCCAGCGCGTCGTCAACACACATTGAAACAACGTTGTTACTTATTTTCAACCCCCCCTTATATACATAAAGCCTTGCTTGCTTGTGAAAATTGGTGAAACATGTCTGTTTCGGGAATTATCCTTGATAGACCGAGACATAATGTTGGTGTTGACCTACTCATACACGAGGAACCTTAAATGTCCCATTCTCTTTGATATTAGATGGTCGTATAACCCACACAAATGTCCAACCTACGCCGGTATTGAACCAAGGAAAAACTATCATAATAGAAATACTTACAACAAAAGACCGGCCAAGTGCGAGTCAGACTCGCACACGACGGGAGCCCCCCTTAAATATTTATTATAAACTCGTTTTAAATCCATGTCCTGAAATGTCGTGTCTAACACGTTATTAAGTTAGGTTAGTTGTGTTATTAAATAACTAACACGTAATGACATCCTAATTTGTAAATTAAATTGTTTAAAAAGGTTTTAATAACAATTGAAATTGAGTTTATTAAAAACAAAATTAATTTGGAGACTAGGTAATAATGTGTTTAAGATTAAATTTTTATTACATACATACATAAACTCACGCCTTCATTCCCAGAGTGGGGTAGGCAGAGCTAAAGAATTACCAACAAGTCTTAAAACTAAAAATAAAAAATAAATATAATAATAATACATACATACATACGTTCACGCCTGTATTCCCAGAGAGCTACAATTAAACATTTTTTTTTTTATTAAATCATTAAAATAGATTTTTGATATTTATCGACTTTGTATTTGGTTACCATAGTTCTACAAATCTAAATAGTCCTACAATTAAAAGTTAAAACTAAACTTATTTAAATTAAAATTAAACTAAGCTACTCATAGTTACATTCAATATTATCAGATCTTTCTTTTGTGGCATAACGGTCAATATGGATATCAACAATGGCGCTTCGTTTGGTAGTCCATGTTTAGGGTTCCGTAGTCAAACTAGGAACCCTTATAGTTTCTGGATGTCCGTCCATCCGTCCATCCGTCCGTCCGTCCGTCCGCAGCCTAGCTCAGAGACTCTTTGTACTAGAAAGCTGTAATTTGGCCTAAGCATACATATTACTCACGCCAACAAAGTGGTAAAATCAAATCTTGAAAAAAATGTTATACGTAACATGGGGATAGTTACTGTTAAATTCACAAACTGTTAAAGCTAATCGAAATAATGAAATGACTTTGCTGACAAGTAATTTGGTAGCAGAAAAATCAAGGAAAGTGTAGAAAAAAAAGTAAACCATTGTTTATTTTACGCGTTGGTCTAGTTGGTAGTGACCCTGCCTACGAAGCTAGCGGTCCTGGGTTCGAATATCGGTAAGGGCATATATTAGTGTGATAAGCTCGAATATTTGTTCCTGAGTCACGGATGTTTCCTATGTATTTAAGTATATGTTTCTCTATATAAGTATTTTTATCCTTGTCTAGTACTCATAGTACAAGCCTAGAGCTTAATTTGGGACTAGGTCAATTGGAGTGACATTGTCTCCTGACATTTATTTATTTATTTTGTCACTATCATTTTAAGCTTGTAGACAAACTTACGCATGAATCGGTACATAATTAGCGCTTTAGTTAAGGTATTCGTGCCTTTAATTATCTAGAGCGCTCGCACGCGCTGTAACTGTAACCTCGCCACTCATACCTTAAGAAGCTTCATTATGCAACAGTTACATTATTTTTTTTTGCCCCTTGATGCTGTAAAACAGCTCAGGGAGGAGCCAAAAATATATATAAGTGCTCAAGGCTAAAGCAGTCCCTACTTTGTGTATTTGGACGACAAGGCAAGGGTTTCACTTATATCTTCTTGGGGGACACAACGATAGCGCGATGTAAACGACGCTCAGCGCCATCTAGTCATTCATTTGGAACCTGCGTCTTAGTTTCATGAACGAATGTAATGGCGCGCGGCGGATATAATATTGTTTCTCGTAGTATGTTTAATATCCAACTTGTGGGAGGACCTAATGCAGGGTCCATCCGGGTTGGTACCACCATCTTTATCCATTAACCTACCGCCAAGCAGCAGTGTTCGCATTTTTGTATTCCGGTTTGGGGATAAGACGGCCGGTGAAATGACTAGCATAGAGGCATTCCATCTTAGTCCTTAGGGTTGGCAGTGCATTTGCAGTCTTGTGAATGCGAATGTCTATGGGTCACAGTTTCCACTTACCACCAGGTGGCCTGTGTGCTCGATTGCCTTCCTATGCCATAAAATAAATAATAAATAAATAATATGTGCTTTCATTTAAGATATTTTTCAGATTTTTAGTATTAGTAGTTTTGGCTGAAGGGGGGACTTGACTCTGACAAAAATTGGCACTTTAAAGCTTAATATTTCATAAACGGATACCTACCTTAATCGTAAAATTGTTTTCTCAAAAGCGCAACCACAATGTTACGACTTTGTTGGTGTGACTAATATGTATATTCGTGCCAAATTACAGCTTTCTAGTACTAAGAGTCTCTGAGCTAGGCTGCGGCCGGACAGACGGACGGACATGGCGTAACTACAAGGGTTCCTAGTTTAACTACGGAATCCTAAAAAGGAGAACCTGAAACCTACCCGGGAACCTGAAATTAATTTAAATTAAAGAAAAAAATATCGTCTTTTTCTATTGTCTGTCTGTCTGTCCTTCACTATGCTGAGTAGGTACTTTCTCATTCGTCAAAGTAATTAAATAAAAAAATCGAGTACCTATATTTATAAATATGACCAATAAAAGAGTTTTGATGTGTTTAACAACATTAACCGTGCATGTCCCCTAGACAACATACAACTTTAGAGATTAACGACTTTTTCAAGTAATTTTAAAGTGCTGAAAAGGGTCACTTTAAATCGACGTCGTGTAAATGACAGAAATAAATGCACTTATCTTTAAAATTCCTTAACCACGTCAATGACGGAGGGAGAATATCTTGACCTTCAAATACTCGTACGTAAGTTGCACGACACATACATTATATCTAAAACAAAAACTAAATCCATAAGCTTATAATAATTTTATGGCACTTTGAAGATAATTGATAAATAACGTTATATAAACTTGTGACACCCGATTATGTTATTTCTGTTGAGAAAAAATGGCGTTACGAGTGGTAGTAGCTCTGGCACTGTGCGTGGGTATGTAACAATTTACCTTTATACCTTCCGACGGTTATCCTTTAATTAGGTTTACTTGTGGGAGGACCTTGTGCAGGGTCCGTCCGGGGTACCACCACCTAGGTTATCCATTAACCTTCCGCCAAGCAGCAGTGTTCGCATTGTTGTGTTCTGGTTTTGGGATAATACAGCCGGTGAAATGACTAGCATAGAGGCATTCCATCTTAGTCCTCAGGGTTGGCAACGCATTTGCAGTCTTGTGAATGCGAATGTCTATGGGTCAGAGTTTCCACTTACCATCAGGTGGCATGTGTGCTCGTTTGCCTTACCATGCAATAAAAAAAATAAAAAAAAATATGTTTTTTTTCGACTCCCTTCCCCTTTGGTGAGATTTTGCGAGATTTGGCTCGACCTGCACTTATCTCACGTGATTTAATTTACCTAACTGCACCGATATACGGCAAGCATTTATCAGAGAAAAAAAGTGTGTAACAAATACATACATTAAATCAAGCCTGTGTCCCAGAGGGGTAGGCAGAGACCACTTCTTTCCACTTGCTACGATCTTGACAAATTTCTTTCGCTTCTTCAACATTCATACATCGAGTCATGCACGCACGTCGGTTTCGGGTACTTAAGATTCGGCCCTTTTCCAGTATTTCTCCGATTTGATTCGAAAAAGTACGCCTAGGGCGGCCCCATCTGACCCTTCCACTTACTTTCAATCTGTATATCTCTTTCGTCAATCTTCTTTCATCTATCCTTTCCAAATGACCGAACTATCGAAGCATGCCCTTTTCAATCTTAGTCACTACATCTTCTTTTATTCCAAATTTCTCACTGATTTTTCCATTTTTAATTGTTGTACTATAGGTACTACGAGTATATTAAATAAAGTTTATATCGTGGTAAAAAAAAACCGAATATTAAATAATTTTGTTATAGCTGCGGCCTCAGCAGCCACCAGAATTGTGGGTGGACAAGAGACTACGATAGAGAAGTACCCATCGATGGTCCAACTGGAATCGCGAATTTCCATCGTCGGTGCCTGGAGCCAGTCCTGCGGTGCCACCATCCTCACCAGCAGGAACTTGATGTCTGCTGCTCATTGCGTACATGGACTGTAAGTTAAAAAACGATCGCCATGCTGCCCCCCGAAGCTAATACGCAGTATGTCAGATAAAATTCCTGTAGCAATATCAACCTTTTTTTATTATTTTTATGGCATGGGAAGGCCAGAAACCAGTGGAAACTGTGACCCATAGACATTCGCATTCACAAGACTGCAAATGCACTGCCAAACCTGAGGACTAAGATGGAATGCTTCTATGCTAGTCATTTCACCGCCTCTCTTATCCCCAAACCGGAACACAACAATGCAAGCACTGCTGCTTTCCGGTAGGTTAGTGGATAAGATGGTGGTACCAACCCGGACGGACCCTGCACAAGGTCCTCCCACAAGTAAAATGGTACCACGTGTATGGACTATTGCGCTGCATCAGCCGTCGAAACTTTATAAATCTACCCACTTACTTTTGTATTTCTTTCCGCAACAAACTACGTACAAAATTAACACCATCTGCATGCTAGTTGTAATTTTTAGTATTTACTACATGCAAATGTTATTTAATGTTTATTTCTCATGGAAGTGAATTTTTAATTCTTAATGAGAATAAAGTTCTTAAACCACATCACCATCTCTATTCCAGCCTATACCGTCCCGAGCATCGCCGCGTCCGAGCTGGCTCTACCGACCGCAACACCGGGGGCGTCGTCATCAACGTCCAGTCAGCGATCCACCACCCATCCTATGCCACTAGTCTGCTGAGAGGCAACGATGGCGACATCGCCTTGATCCGGTTGGTCAGCCCGCTGCCATACTCAGACGTGATCCAGCCTGGTACCATCGCGGCTGCTGGAACTGTGTTGCCTGACAACTTTGCTGTGGTTCACGCTGGCTGGGGAAATACTGAAGTGAGACTTATTCCCTATTCATTTGAATCTCTAATCATTATTGGTGGTAATGCATGAATTTTACTTTCAAGTGTTGTCTTCAGCATCAATCAATCAATCAATCATGTCAGTCGAAACACGTCCACTGCTGGACATAGGCCTCCCCCAAGGCTCTCCACTCAGACCGGTCTTGTGCTTTTCGCATCCACCGCGTTCCCGCGATCTTTACAAGGTCGTCACTCCATCTTGTTGGAGGCCTACCTACAGCTCGTCTCCCGGTCCGCGGACGCCACTCAAGAACCTTCTGCATGTATTTATGGAAAACTAAAAAAGTTGTAAGACTCAGTTGAATAAAAGTTTTGAATTACACAATAATTCGGACAAACGTATTAGGGATTCCAAGGGATAACCGAAGGTTAACGAGTACTGTTTGCTTAATATTAATTATAGTCTTGATTGAGAGCCTTCATAATCTTGACACATTCCTCGACGAATGACTGTTTTTCAACATATAGATCTTGAAATCATAATCAAATCAAAAGATAATAACCGCATTCCATCTTAGCCCTCAGGGTTGGCAACGCATTTACAGTCATACATTTGCAGTCATACATTTGCAGTCATACATTTACAGTCATACATTTGCAGTCATACATTTGCAGTCATACATGTCCAGTCATACATTTACAGTCATACATTTGCAGTCATACATTTGCAGTCATACATTCAAGTCTCAGATCCTACTTATCATTGCGTGGCCTGTATGCTAGTGTGCTCCTTGCCGATGAATTCCAGCCTGATAATGACAAGATGATGTCGAAAACCCATTTTTTAACAGCAAGGAGGCGATCCTTCACCAGTTCTCCGCGACGTCGAAATCTTCACCATCAACACCGAGCTCTGTCGCGAGCGTTACCTGACCCTCCGGCCCCCTGGCATCGTGACCGAGAACATGATCTGTGCCGGCCTCCTGGACGTGGGGGGGAGGGACGCCTGCCAAAGGGACTCCGGGGGCCCTCTGTACGCTGGGAATATCCAGGTTGGAATCGTGTCCTGGGGCCACGGCTGTGCCAACGAGACCTTCCCCGGCGTGAGCACGGCTGTGGGGCCATACACCAACTGGATCGTTGACAACGCTGTCTAAGATCATGTATTAAATCGTATCAAAACATTCATGGTTTTTTTTCTTAAGAGTTACTATAAAGCATATTGTCGGTGAAACTGCTAAATCGCGTAAGTAGCATTTTAAATAAGGAGCAATATGCACCTTTTTAATAAGACAGTAAGGTTTATTTTGCTCTGTCATACATTTGTCAGTTACGCGGTTTTGGAGTATCACCGACGATATTCCACATGAACCTGAAGCATCTAAATGGATTTGTAGGACCCTGGCAACTGCCAGACTACCTGCTAAAAACCACCGTTGCTTGGCACCGTTCTAGTTGAAGACGCCTTTAGTTTAGACAAGTTGTTAAAATACCGAGAATTAATTATATAGAATAAATTATTTATTATTTAGGGTGAAGCCACGCGAGAGTTATTCTTGTGAGTTGTGTGTCGAGAAAGGGTGATGGGCAATTATGTATGGACCCCGTCCGCACCCTCTAACAGTCACGGGATGCATGTCCATATGTTCATCAGAGGGGTTGTTATGACGTAACAATGCATTTCATTTTACGCTGCGTGAAAGGGACAGAGCTATATAGCTACATAACTGATATAGCTCTGTCCCTTTCTCTCAGCGTTAATTGAACTGAATAGCTATGTCAAAATAACCCCCACGACCCAAAAAAGACAAAACACTTAAGTAGCAAAATCGATGGGAATTTTTCAATGACAAAAAAACCTTTGTTTATTTTGAAACAAATTCCATACGATATGATTATGATTTTCCAAGAAAAGCTCATACATATGGCGATGGTCACCATGATAAAAATACATCATGTTGCCAAGATCTAAGTATAAACTGGGACAAGTTTCATGTCTGGTGGTGGGTGGAGACATTTTTGCCCATCGTCCTTTCTGCTACATTCGGTTTCATACAAAACTTCTGTTTGGATCACACGGCGGCGCATAATTAGCTTTTGTATGCTGCAGAAATTACGCGACTCAAAACACAAAAAATACGCTGGTTAGGTTTCACCATTACACACAAGGACATAAGGGAAAAAAAAGGCTATCGGAAAAATATCACAAATGGTCTACTATCGACTTGTAATAAAATTGTACCCCTTGACAAGGTGCATTCAGCGTTCTTTATCGTTATTCAAAATGTATAGGATTGATGTAAGCTGTCAGACGGTCGCTTCGAGCGCCTACGTCAATTCCATACATTTTTTCAGTTTTCGATAATCTTTTACGTTAGCCTCAAAAAAAGAAGGACGCACTGAATTCGACTGTATTTTTCTTTGTATGTTTGTTACGTAATTACTCCGCAAATTATGAGCTAATTTTGATGATTATTTTTAGTTTGTAGGTGTACTCTCTCTCATTAACGGTTTTAGTGAGTCTAAATATTTTTTTAATAAAATTCCAATAGAACTACTGAGAATAATCAGTCCGACTAGTTCTATTATCTGAAGTCCTTTGAATAATAGAACAGTCAGTAGAACTAGTGGGACTAGACCATTTTTTTACACAAGCGATGTACTTTTTTAGAGCCTCATTTAACTAGTTCAATATAGGCAGTTTGTGATCGAAAAGATATCAGTTTTTGGAAAAATATAGAAATTATGAACTGTCTCTATCTATGTAAATCAAGCTTAAACTCTGACTTTAGGGGCCATTATTCAATAAATTAGTATGATAAACACAGCCTTTATAAAATCACTTTTGTATCCGTCCATCTCTGGCTACTTTTCATCCCTGAAAATGATAAAGGTCCCGAGGTAATAACGTCAGTAGAACTAGAATAGCCAAAAAAACTGCATAAAATCTCAGCAATAATTTAATCCATCAAACCTAAACAGCCATGCTGATAATCCAGTTCGTGTAAGGCCACACAGCAGTGCTCACGCCAGGGAAAGTCTCGTTGCCACAGCCGTGGCCCCAGGACACGATGCCAACGAGGATGTTCCCAGCGTACATAGGACCCCCGGAGTCGAGCTGGCAGGCGTCCCTCCCCCCCACGTCCAGGAGGCCGGCGCAGATCATGTTCTCGGTCACGATGCCAGGGTTAGGGAGGGTCAGGTAGCGCTCACGGCAGAGATCGTTGTTGACGGTGAAGATCTCCACGTCGAGGAGAACAGAGGAGGCACTGCCTCCTTCCTGTAAAAGACCATCATTAAAATAATCATTTCAGCCATGTACTGCTGTAGGGTGGCTATCTGGGGACCGATTTTTGACTTTCGAGCGCTCGATTTCAAAACCGAGCGGTAGAAAATATTCGAATGCGAAAATCTTTCACGATTTATTTTCGAATGGTCCCAAATTCCATATTTTTGAGATTTTCACTCGAAAGTGAGGGATTGACTAAATATTATTGTTAAGTTGGAACTTGTTTCATTATACGCAGAAAGTCGATGTTTTACCGGTTTTTTTATTCATATTTTAATTGCGAATAAGTATGTGAAGCTAACCAAAGATAACAACATAACAAGCAATTTGATATTTCAGTGCCAATAAGTTTTACAAATTCTTGACTGGTTATAAATGTAGGAAAAATGAAACGCTTTCTCGTCTGTGGATGTCTATGGCATTGTGCTAGGTTTGTTTATGCTTCGTGTACTTCCCGGCATACATACCCAAGTTGGGTAACCCAACATGTTTGAAAGATGTCAAATGATACTTTCTCTATTGATAGAATTCAAAACGAATGCCACGGACCACTCGTGTTCATATTTTCTATCGCTCGCTAGTCAAAAATACCATTTCATTGTTTTTTTGTCACTTTCGAGTGAAACTTTCGACCGCTCTAAAGTCAAAAATCGGTCCCCTGGTCGCATAACAACTATTGTCATAATTTCGATTCTCATAAAAAAAGATAAAAGATAAAAGATGTTTATTCAGTAAGTAGGCCGCACGGGCACTTTTACACGTCAAAAATCTACCAGCGCTTCGGAAGAGACCACTGCTGAGAAGAAACGCCGCAAGAAACTCAACAGTAAGTCGTTTTTTAAATATTGCTAATGATATTATACAATAATAAACTTAACCTAGCATTATATAAAATAATGAATCTCACATAACACCAAAAATGTATTCATGCGTAGTTGAGCAGGAAAACGTGTCAAAACTCAGAATTGTCACAAAACTAATAAGCAACAGTAATATAAAAAAATATATATATAGAAAGTATACAACTTATACTTACCTGTGACGGTGCAAGACCACATGCATAAAAGTTTCGATACATTCTCCTACAGAAACCGTGTCCCCTAGACAATAATACAATATTTACATATTTTTTAAGACTAATTTAAATTATTAAATTATTTAGGTGTTGGCCAATCATTTTTATCTGTTAGATAGTCTTCGACCCTATAGTAAGCTTTAGACATCAACGACTTTTTCAAGTAAGTTTTAAGTATTGGAAATGGTAACTTTAAAACAACGTCAGGTAATTTATTAAAGAAAAGGATGCATTGACCTACAAATGATTTATAAACCTTACGGACACGAAATTTTTTAATAGCAATTTTATTTTTATTTCTTGTATTCAAATTATGTACATCACAATTCTTAACAAAAGAGTCTTGATTTTTAATGACATAAATAATATTCTCATAAATAAATTGTGATGCTACTGTCAAAATATTAATTTCTTTAAATAGTACTCTTAAGGAATCACGGGAGTTTAGATTATATATAGAACGAATGGCTCTTTTTTGCAACACGAATATAGTCTGTATGTCAGCAGCTTTTCCCCAAACCAGAATACCGTACGACATAACACTATGAAAATAACTATAATAAACTAAGCGAGCTGTCTCAACATTAGTAAGTTGCCTGATTTTCCTAACAGCATAAGCTGCCGAACTTAATTTACCTGCTAGTACTGCTATATGGGGACTCCATTGCAAGTTTTTATCTATAGTTATCCCTAAGAAAAGCGCCTTATCTACCATTTCCAATCTCTCATTATTAAGAAATATACTAGATTCTACCGGTCTAACATTAGGCAAAGCGAACCTAACACATTTAGTTTTCTTAGCATTGAGTAGCAAATTGTTACTAGTAAACCAATTAAGTACTTTACCTAGTATGGTATTTATCCTACTGTAATCGACGGATTTTCGGTCTACCTTGAAAATTAATGATGTATCATCAGCGAATAGCACAATATCACAAAGATTATCTACTGTGCGTGGTAAGTCATTAATATAAACCAAAAATAAGAAAGGACCTAATATAGAGCCCTGAGGCACACCTAACTTAACAGGGGCTCCAATAGACTGTGTTTGGTTTACAACAACTGTTTGTGTTCTATCACTAACATATGAAGACATAAGATTTAGAGAATTATTTGACAGACCATAATGTTCTAATTTTAATATAAGAGTCGCATGATCTACGCAATCGAAAGCTTTGGAAAGGTCACAAAAAATTCCTATAGCATCACAAGATTTCTCCCAAATATTGTATATATATTTAATGAGCACAGATGCTGCATCAGTAGTGGATCGTCCTCTGGTGAAGCCAAACTGATTACTGTTAAGCAGTTTATTTCTATTGAAGTGACCTACCATAACTAGAGTTAGGAGTCGCTATTTTCTATTTATTGTGATACATATCACTTTGATTTTGACCTTCAGAATTTTAATATTTTAAAATTAATTTATTCATTAAACCGCTGAACCAATTTAAATTAATTTTGTTACGGAGGATATCTCTGCTGTGAAAGCGTTACCTACACACAATTATAATAATTAGGAAATAGCGGCTCCATGGATTTTAAAACCACGAAATGCCACCAAAATCCTAACCCTACTCATAACACATTACGCATAAAGTTGATGCTCATATATTTTACTTGGCATAACTTGTACTATGGCATAATTGTTCCCTGTCATAATCATACGGAGTCATAATTGGTTTAACCATAATGTAGAATGTCATACATTTGTTTGGTCATAATATTAATATAATGTAAAGTTAGTGGCAAAACCGACTCGGATCGCGGATAGGTTAGGGTTATTTTTTTATGAAAGAGCGGAAAAACTTTATGAGCATTATAATGTATGGTAAAATAGTTTTATGCGCATCAAATTTATGCGCGTTACACAATATGTTCTTAAACATTATGATTAAAAACGTTATGCGCATAAATGTATGACTATTTACAGTTATACGTAATGATGAGTATGACGAATCCACGTATGCCAATCAACAGTATGACTTTAAACTTTATGACACCCGACCCCTACCCACTGCTGTAATACCAAGCAGGTTGTGGGAGGACCTCGTGCAGGGTCCGCCCGGGTTGGTACCACCATCTTATCCATTAACCTACCGCCAAGCAGCAGTGTTTGCATTGTTGTGTTTCGGTTCGGGGATAATACAGCCGGTGAAATGACTAGCATAGAGGCATTCCATCTTAGTCCTCAGGGTTGGCAGTGCATTTGCAATCTTGTGAATGCGAATGTCTATGGGTCACAGTTTCCACTTACCAGCCTGTGAGCTCGATTGCCTCCCTCATGACATAAAAAAAAACAGTACACAACAATGCGTACATCGCGGTTTCCACCTCCAATAACCACCAGGTTCGTTCCTACACCTCAAGTGATACCAAGTCTTACCGAGGTGGTCCCCCATCCAGCATGCACCACCAGGAAGTTATCAGGCAACTGCGTTCCATGAGCAGCTATAGTTGCAGGCTGGACCACCGGCGTGTAGACCAGAGGGTCCAGGAGGCGGACCACGACGATGTCGCCATCATAACCCAGGGATCCGTATGAAGGGTGGATGAATTCAGTCTCGACGTAGCTGATGACGCCTCCTGTGTTGCGGTACGTGGAACCAGCTCGGATGCGGCGGTACTGGGGACTGTAGAAGCTGAAAAACATATATTATATTAGGGTGTGTAATAAATAAATAAATAAAAATCATTGAATTAAACGCTCTTAAAAACTTTTAAACAATTAAATGCTCTTAATAGATAAAGGCCTGGCATCATGAGCACCCACGTATCACGTGCAAGTGGGTCATTATTCGAGCGTTTCAACCGCCTCACTTTCGTGGACATGTTTTTGAAGAATTGGGCGTATATTTTGATAGCGTTTTTGGATATTTGATAGATGTCCGGTAAACTTAGATACCTAACCAGAAACAAAATCGAAATCTGAAGTCACTTCTACAAAAATGTGACCGCGAAAGTGAGGCGGTTGAAACGCCCAAATAATGACCCAAGTCCATGAATCGGCTCAGGACGGCAGAGTCCATTCTGTCCGCTACCATCTGCAGAATCTCGTTGCGGCTTCCCCGCACGCCTGACTATGGAGGCAGATTTGTTTCGCATGATTGCATAAAAGTCATCGACGCCGGCAATGTTTTGAATAATAGTGTAACTACAAAATGCTTATAAACGAATTGCATAATTTCAAAAGCAATAATAGTTTAGATTTACTAATCAATCTGCATAACAGACAATCAGTACAACAGTCAATCAGTGTAGTTGCGATATCTGTAATGTTTAGTGGTTGTCCTCATTTTTATATAATGTATTTATATTAATTTAATATATTGGTATGTAGGTATATATTATTACGTATAAGTTATATTATAGAAAAAACAAATAAAGTAAAATACAAAAAATAACACTATACATAATATACACTATACAATATTAATTATAATAATTAAGAAAGTAAACTATTATCTACTTAAAACTAGCACAACTACAAAAAGAATACTCCCTCTAGCAAATCGGTACGCGGCATTGTACCCATGATGCTGGCTGCATTACCTCTCTGGATAGTCAAACCTATCCTTTGGGAGAGGTAAGCGCCAGCTCTGGGATCCCCGGAGGCGTCGTTGAGCTTGGCAGACAGGGTCTTTATGAAACGTTTCATGTCAGCTGACCAAGGTCCCAGAGTCTCCACTGCAAGCGCCGCCAATTATATTATATGTTATACCCTATGTTGCACCGCCACCACAATCTCTGCTTCGCCCAAAGATTAACTGGTAGTGCACTTACATTCCTTCGAAGCAATGTGCAGCAGACAAAACGTATCTGGTTGTGAGGATGTTGGCGCCGCAGGACTGGCTCCAGACCCCAGAGAAGACGCCCAGGGACTCTGACTGGACGATCCAAGGGTACTTGTCTATGGTGGTCTCTTGCCCGCCCACAATCCTATTGGCTGACACCGCAGCTGTAAAAAGATGTATTACATTACATTACATTAAATCACGCCTGTTTCCCAGAGGGGTAGGCAGGACCACTTCCTTCCACTTGCTACGATCTTGACAAATTTGTTTCGCTTCTTCAACATTCATACGCACGTCGGTTTCGGGTACTTAAGATTCGGCCCTTTTCCAGTATTTCTCCGATTTGATTCGAAAAAGTACGCCTAGGGCGGCCCCTTCCGATCCTTCCACTCAGTTTCGATCTGTATATCTCTTTCGTCAATCTTCTTTCATCCATCCTTTCCAAATGTCCGAACCATCGAAGCATGTCCTTTTTAATCTTAGTCACTACATCGATGTATTATAGTCCACCTTTAACACTTTTACAATACAAACAATGCTGAGTGTTGGTTGGTAAGCTGGTTAGACGGTTACAAGAGTACCAAACCAAAAATGGACGACTTTCATCTGGCGAGGCATGAAGATATTACTGTATTAACTGTGACAGCGTCTTTTTCATTGAAAGGGAAAATGAAGTTTTGAAGGGAAATTGAAGGATATTCTCTTCCTTACGAGATTTGAAAATTAAAATAATAATATTTCGTCTCTGTGCTACTAGTGTTCGCATTGTTGTGTTCCGGTTTGGGGATAAGACAGCCGGTGAAATGACTAGCATAGAGGCATTCAGTCTTAGTCCTCAGGGATGGCAGTGCATTTGCAGCCTTGTGAATGCGAATGTCTATGGGTCACTTACCATCAAGTGGCCTGTGTGCTCGATTGCCTTCCTATGCCATAAATATATATATATATATATATATATATAGGTCTGTGTGCTCTTCATATTTCTATCTGTGTGCCTTTTTATAAAGGGACGGTTGATAAAAGGCTTGTTTATGGCATGGCATTAAGAAGGCACACAGATAGAAATATGAAGAGCACACAGACCTGGGGGGTTATATGACGTAGTTTAGCAGTTCAGTTTACGCTGAGAGAAAAGGACAGAGCTATATACCTGCTATAGCTCTGTCCCTTACGCTCGCCGTAAAATGAACTGGATAGGTATGTCATAATAACCCCCCAGGAGGGTAAGTGGGATTATGCGACCCATAGACAATTGACATGTGATTTTTGAAGTCGCTGCCCAATGCAACTTTTTCTTTAAAATGGGTTAGATAAGGTCTTCTCGTTCTCTCTTTCCTTTTTCCTTCTATATTTCTTTCAACTAACATATTAGCGTCATTCTACTTTTCAGTGTACATTTTTGGTTATAGTCCGATAAAAAGTATACCAAATTATGAATCCGCGTCTAAACAAATAACATAAACTTAGAATGTTTAAGTTTGACGGTTTCCAAAAAAACAACTCTTAAATTACTCAATTATCGTTAAAAAATCTTGGTAACTCAGTGGTAAATTGCACTCTTTCCATAGAAAAGGCGGGGACATCAACATCCACTGCGTTACTGATATTATAGTTATTACAAATAACTTTTTATGTATTAGGATAATTCTAAATACAAGTTTATTTACGTCCCTCTTCGAGTTTCAAGTTAGAAAACGGTGCAATTCACCGTTTTTGAAAAAAAAACTGTTTAGTGCAAATGTGACTAAAAATTTATGTACAACGAAAAGTAGAATGGCCCATTAATGAACTCGTGCCGTAACAGGTGAACAAACATCTTCTCTACTGTCTGCAATATCATTCTCTTTTCTTTCACTATGTCAAGTCTTTCGTCTTCTTTTCAATCCAGTTCATTCTTTACATTCGTCTCTAGCACCACATTTCGAACGCTACCGCACACGATTATATTTTCGTAATTACATAGGTAATTGGTGTTATTCCGAGCTTAGATTAAAGGTTAAGAGGCCATGGAGAAGATCCATTCGGCATACGCTATCGTTTTTTGTTTTTTTAAATGGCAATGGTCGCAACCATTTCTGCTAAGAAGAGCAAACATTGAGGAAGCGACGCCATCTTCTCAAAAACCCCAAGAGAATCCTTCGTTATCGTTATCTAAAATGTGTAGGATTGACGTGAGGTGTCAGACGGTCGTGTCGGGCGCCTGCGTCAATAGGCTATTTGACAACATTGAAAATATACTAGAAATTATGGTCATCCTGTCAGATAATAGCGTAAAAACACATGTTTCACTTTATTTTAACCTAAATTATGTAAATATTTTGAAAACTTATCTGTGGCAGAAACGCTACGTGGTCGGTTTACAGCTGTGGTTACTTGCATGTGACGTCACACTTGTCATATGGCCAGGGCCATGATAGAAACAGCGTTATGAGCGCGATTTTGAATATTTAAACTTAAACGTCATTTTTTATTGATAAAACAGTAGAATCTCAAGGATATACTCCTATCAATGTATAGTGTATGTTATGCAATAAAGAGTAATTTAAAAAGGTTTTCGAAAATAAGTTAAATAGCCTATTCCATACATTTTGACACTGTTTTCGAAAGTCGATTACATTAGCACTTATTTTAGTATAGCATTATGCACTTGTCTAGTGAGCAAGGAATATTATTTAATAAGTACATACCCACGAACAGTGCTAGAGCTAAAACCACACGCGACGCCATTTTTCCACTAGAAACTACAAAATGCAGTATCACAAGTTTATATAACGTAATTTATCAATTATCTATAAAGCGCTATAATTTTTTATGGTTAGATAAATAATAGATATGATAGTAGATTTTTTTTCTATTTATTTAATATCTTTGAGGAAGCAGTAAATCGTAAGTCACGTAATAGAACGAAGAGAACAAAGATTAAATAATAAACACACACAGCCTAAGTTTAAAAAAATATAATTGATTAACCGCCTAAGCGTAGAGTGTTAAGTACATCTAAATCAATATCCTTAGCGCAAATGTTGAGGGTTTTAATAAAGTCTTATCCATCTTATGCTTTCGTCACCATATTGCATCGGTCGTCACGTACATTTTGAGTGATAAAAGAAAAAGTAGCTACGGTCACAGTTCGTATACACTGCTACTGAAAACAGAATAGTACATTGTTGCCTAGGCGCGGAAAGTAAGGGTTTTCCTGACGAGGTGGTTAGCAGGCCGAGCAACAGCGAGGCCTGCTAAAATACGAGTCAGGAAATCCTCGTTTCCGCCGAGGCATACATAATGCTTTTCTCAAATATGTGAGGAAATAATACAAATACATTTCTAAAATGCAAGTAATTTAATTTTCTTAGATTTAGCGGGAAGCAGGTTTTGCCTAACCGAGGTAGCTTCAGATTTTAATATAGGCGGTGTGGTACCTATTTCGTCGCTTTCGTCGCTTGAGCTCATTTTTTATAGTAAGTATTTCACACAACAAATAGTTTAATATTCGGTTTCACAATTATATTATGCAGAATAAACGAATGTTACCGACTGTCAATTGTTTTTAAATACTAACCATAGACATTGGAATGCAAATTCAAAAAGAAACACACGCACTGTGCTAAAAAAGCAAGCAGTTACCTTGGCTGTTTGGAATTTTTGTCTTGGTCCTTTTGATTTTGTATGCAAATTGACAGCATTTTTAAGAAATATAATTATGGACATGGACGGAAAGTGTTTTCATATGGTTTTTTTACTCCTAGGAGTAAAATGAGGCTCTTTCCGTCCTTGTGTTTCAATCGGAAAACCTTTTTTTCCGAGCATGTTTGAGAAAAGACTATTACTGATTCCCTACTGTGTGGCTACTGTGTGGATAACCTAACTAACGTCATCTTGTTATTAATACCATATCTTTGTAATAACTAGAGTTAGGACTTTTGGTGGCAAACCGTGGTTCTAGAATCCATGGAGTCGCTATTGTCTTTTTATTGTAATGCATACGACTTTGATTTTGACCTTCAGTATTTTAATAATTCATTTTTTTTAATCAAACCGCTAAAACAATTTAAATGGATTTTGGTATGGAGGATATCTCTGCTGGGAAAAGCGTCACAAACAAGCAAATATGAGTAGGTATTGAATAACTGAACTAAAAACGTATTTAGTTCATTTTGAAACATGACCATACTGAAGGTCAAAATCAAAGTGTCATGTCATAATAATAATTAGGAAATAGCGACTCCACGGATTCTAAAACCACGATATGCCACCGAAATCCTAACCCTAGTAATAACTGTGTCATAAAAAGCAATAAAAGTAATCACTCCAGATATAAATGGTTATCAATTTTTATAGTTCACCTGGATTAATACATTCACTGCCAAGTAAATATATAATCGATAACGCTGCCCTCGCAAATAGCAGTATCCCAAGATCAATAACCAAAGCAGTTTTAGTTCTATTTTCTTAGTGATAAGGTTGATATTGCTACAGGAATTTCATCTGACATACTGCGTATTGCCTTAGGAGGGCAGAACGGGTATATCGCTACTTGAATTTCGTCGCTTGTTTCGATCAAACAACAGAACTTGATCTTTGCTCTCATAACGATTATTTGAATTATCAGGTATTATTCGCCTACAGTTAAGTTACTGTACTAGCTTCTGCCCGCGACTTCGTCCAGATACATTTTAACTATCGTCATTAACTCGGAAACTTTTAAACTGTTCGGGATATAAACAAATTTCCAACATCCAAACATCCAACCTTTCTCATTTATAATATTCCTAGAAGTAAGCTTAACTTAAGATAACCGTTACCCTAAAGTTATCATTGTGGAATGCAGTAAAGATACTCAATACTCAATATATTTATTGCATTCCACATTTTACACATGTTGTTGTAATCATAGGTATATACATGTTCATGGTATGTGGAGATAATTGGAGTATAGAGCACTTCATCGCCACCTACATGTTATTCTTCGAACTACCGCCAAGCAACAGTGATCGCATTTTTCTGTTCCTGTATGGGGGTAAGGTGTTGTAAAGGACTCGAGTTCTGGGAGACCTTTTTATTACTACTCGGAACTCAAATGACGAGACTCTACTCAGTACATAGGAATCTCTTTGTCGCAGAACTCCCAACCAAATACACAACGACAGAATTTCCACCATCATTAAGATGGTTGGCAGTCCACAACTGTGCGTTTCACCCGGAATTTACTGCCTCGCACAACTAAACTGTGGAATGGTCTGTCGCCTGCGAAATTTCCGGACCGTTACGACCTACAAACCTTCAAGAAAAGAGCGTACTCTCATCTGAAAGGCCGGCAACGCACCTGTGACTCCTCTGGTGATGCAGGTGTCTATGGGTGACGGTAACCGCTTACCATCAGGCGATCCGTGTGCTCGCATAAGACTCGTGTCCTTTTTCTGCGTTCGAGTCCTTTGGTATAACGATTACCCATTAAGTTTTTTATTGTGATTCTAGCCGATTTCTATTCTAATATGGCAACTAATAGTCGCAGTAAAAGACTCCAGATTTTTCGAAGACTCTAGCTATAGAGAAAACTCAAGTCTCTGGACTCGGAGTCTTCGAATTTACCGAATAGTCTATTAAATGAGTAGAGTCTACGAAACTAGGACTCCAGAAATTGAGTCTTTTACAAAAATAGTTTATAGACTTATATACATACATAAACTCACGCCTTCATTCCCAGAGTGGGGTAGGCAGAACTACAGAATTACCAACAACTCTAAAAACTTGTTGATAATTCTGTAACGACATTTTGCAGAATTAGGCTTAGATCTTTACTAGCGTATTAGTGACAGATTGCAAGCCCATCGCCTAACAGTACTACAAGCCTATATTCCCTTAGTCGCCTCTTACGACATCCACGGGAAGACATGGAGTGACACTGTTCTAACCCGGCAACCACACGGGTATTTATAGACTTATCTTATCTTATCTTGATTGAGTACCTACTCTCCACTCCATGTGTTTATTTTCTCTAAAGGTATAAGCATGCTTATCGTTGGCTAGTACCCATACAACAAGCTATAGCTATAGGACTAGGTCAATATAATTATTCACTTAATAATGTTTAGTTCGCTTAAGGTTCTATCCCGAATCAACAATTAAACTTCGTAATCGTAGCTGTTAAATGGTTTTCCTTACTCTAAAACAATATAAGACAAGGAAGTCTTTGTAGATTAAACAGACCCAAGAGCGCTTTGAAGTCAAACTTAATTAATCTGTCGCGGCAGATAATACCAACCGAAAGATATTAAACAAAAAGATAGGATAAAAGAAATTAATTATCTTAGATACCATGGGGAGTGGAAAATTAAGAAGTGAGTTTTCTATCGGTTTATGTTGTCTACCATACAATACAAATACTCTTTATTGAACACCAAAAAGAACAAAACATGGAACTGAACATCATTACTATAGGTATACAACAGGCGGTCTTACCGTTTAATAGCGACCTCTTCCAGACAACCTTGGGCAGGGAAATAATAAAAGACAAAAATACATGGCAGGCGGTGGAAACTAATAATAATGTGTTTTAAGTCATAACGAACTTTTTAAGAATATGTTATTTTTTGGATTTTTATAACTCAAACCTAACCTAACCTAGCCTTATTACACGTTTGATATTAATTAATTAGGCTTGTAGTACTGTTAGGCGATAGGCTTGCAACCTGTCACTAATACACTGGTTAACATCTTAGCCTAATTGTGCAAAATGTGGTTACAGAATTATACACTCTGGTAATGAAGGCGTGAGTTTATGTATGTATGATATTAATTAAGGATTTTTTTGATTGGAGACCCAGAGCCGATACCATAGGGCGCGGCAGGCCACCGCAACTCTGGATGGACGACATTCGACAGTACGGAGATCGGGACTGGATGAGACGGGTGCAAGATCACCAAGAGTGGAAGAAAAGGGAAGAGGCCTACATAAAACAAATACTTGACTTGTGGGAGGACCTTGTGCTTGGTCCGTCCGGGTTGGTACCACCATCTTATCCATTAACCTACCGCCAAGCCGCAGTGTTTGCATTGTTGTGTTCCGGTTTGGGGATAAGACAGCCGGTGAAATGACTAGTGTAGAGGCATTCCATCTTAGTCCTCAGGGTTGGCAGTACATTTGCAGTCTTGTGAATGCGAATGATTATGGGTCACCGTTTCCATTCTTATGCCATTCACCAAATCACCAAAAGGCCGCCATGATGATGATTTTATACTATACTAGCGGCCCGCCCCGCTGCAAATTTCTGACTTCCCCGGTGGATTTTTCAATTATTTTCTTTCATACAAACCTTGTCCTGACAATGACGAACACAACAAAAAAATAAATCAGCCAAATCGGTTCAGCCGTTCTAGAGTTTTGCGCTTACCAATACATTAAGCGATTCATTTTTATTATATACAGATTTGTAAACAGCCAAGGGTATAGTCGTTGGCGATAGAAGATTAACCAATCTTCGATACGCTGATGACATTGTTCTTTTTGCCTACTCAGCAGCAGAGCTCCAACTAATGCTGGAGGAACTCAGTTCGGTGAGCCTTCAGGTAGGATTAAAAATGAACCAAACAAAGACTCAACTGATGACTAATGGTATGAAACGTAGGGTCGAGGTAGACGGGCGGATCATACAGTATGTTAACGAGTATCTATACTTGGGCCAGCTAGTCTCTTTCAGCAACAGGCAAGACAAAGAAGTAGAACGCCGAGTGGAAAACGCCTGGAAGAGCTACTGGTCCATGAAGGAGCTGATGAAGGGAGACCTTCCTATGTCGCTAAAGCGGAAACTCGTTGACATATGTATCCTGCCTGTCTTGACCTACGTTGCCCAAACCTGGTCACTCACCGAGAATCAGAAGCTCAAACTGAAGGTTTGCCAACGGGCTATGGAGCGAAGCATTTTAGGTTTTAAAAGAACGGATCGCGTTCAGAATACTACGCTTCGCTCCAGAACCGGGATAACTGATGTTGGTAAAAAAACTGCCAGAATGAAATGGGACTGGGCTGGCCACATCAGCCGCATGCACCCGGATAGGTGGGCTAACGTAGTCACCAAATGGGTGCCGCAAGACGGGTGGCGAAGACGAGGCAGGCCCAGGCGGAGATGGCGGGACGACCTGGACGCGTTTCTTGACAACTGGCCGGACGTTGCCACTGATAGGGATTTGTGGAAATTAAGGGGGGAGGCCTTTGCCCAGCAGTGGGACACTCAACAGGCTGATTAAAAAAAATAAAAAAATATATATATATAAGTGCGTGAAAATTTAAAAAAATACTTTCACCTCCGCTATTTTTCAAGCTTCCACGGCTTTAACTTTAGATAAGGCAAGTGAAACCCCTTTATTACCTCGGGCTGTCCTTTGTAGAACCTTTTTAAAATAACTTCCTTAATCCACTCCTATAATTCACTGAGCCCTTCTGTATTCGGTAAAAAGGTAAAAAAAACCGTTATGTATTACGATTATAGAATTGGGTTTCGCTTAAATTTTAAATTTCAAATTAGGAATTCGCTACTGTTTAATAAATTCGGGATTCAATTTGGTTTTTAGGGCTTGTTATTTATAATAACTATTATTATGTACAGTGAAAGAGTCAAAGTCATAAATATATACTTGGAAGTAGTCGGTACAGTAAAGAGGGGGGTAAGCTTTTCACAGAGTGTATATTTATTGCCTTTATGTTGCTGTATGCCGATGGTGTGGTCACGTGCTTAATTTGTGGGAAAGTTTTCATATATATAGGTAATTTACTACTTGTCACTTCCCACTGCATTTGTGACCACCACTGGAGTACTAAACACTTAGGGCCGTATTAATAAACTTATCTTGGCTGAGATGCCCGTCACAAGATACGTCAAAGTAAACGTCAAGCCAAAGAGAACTGTAATTTTTGACGCATCTTGAGACGAACATTACAATCGAGATGAGTTTATTAATACGGCTCTAAGTATTCTAAGATCTAACTGCGTTAAATAGTAATCCATAAATTTGTCGAATTTTACTTCATCAATTGCATCATTTCATCGGATGCTGCTGAAACCATGTTTTCAGGATATCTGATACATTCATTTCATAGGTTAGGTTAAAGATGCGACTACCAAAAAAAAAGTTTTTTTTTTATTTTTTTAAATTGCGTCCCGAAAATGACCTTTACATAAAATAAATATTTATTTACTTTGCACATCTGTGGGTCATATGATTGCACCATCCTACCTTCACCTCGGAGTAAATTGGCTGTGACAGACGGACGGACAGACAGACAGACGCATGAGTGATCCTAAAAGGGTTCTGTTTTTAATTTTTTCTAAGGAACCCTAAAAAAAGATAGTTTCGTTGTTCTATAAATTGCAAAGTGCAACACTATTTAGCTCTTCATCTATAGTGTAAATGAGGCGTTAGATGCAGCCCTCGCATTATGCACACTTGTTGGTCTCGGAGAACAGGAGTTTGTGATTAGCTAATTTATTTACTTGGTGAAGTTTATAAACGGCTTTGCTTTGTAATTATTTACTTACCTACGTTTACTGTTTTCTTTGGAATGGCTTCTAACATTTTTAATAAAATACCTAAACACATTAGAGATAGTTGTATTAATTTATTTAAGAAAAAAATGTTCCTGTTACTAGTCAACAAATGTTATTATACCATTAGTGACTTTAAAAATTATAAGATTATATATATACATTAGAACATAACTGTACAATAAATACAACACAATAACACCACTTATTGATTAATATATTTTATGATACTTTTAATTGTGATTTAATTTAGATTTATTTTTATGACTTGTTACTTATTTACTGTTTACTATGTATTTACGTATATATTTCTCTATATAAGTATTTATATCGTTGTCTAGTACCCATAATACAAGCCTAGAGCTTAAATTGGGACTAGGTCAATTGGTGTGACATTGTCCCCTGACATTTATTTATTTATTTATTGAAAAATGATCATTAAATAAGTATTTTGCTAAATTTATATAATAAAAATATATTTGTACACCATTGTATGCTAGGGCAAGATAATTATGTTCCTAATATAATATTGCAACATCCTTTTACTCTTGTCTTACAAATGAATAAATTCTGATTTTGAATTCTGATTCTTACTGGTTTTAATCGCTATTTTCGCTTGAACTGTATTGTTCTGCCACAAGAATGAGCCTACTTTATCCTTCCGCCGGTTGTTCGATTATCTCTTTGGAATAAACCAGTATATGGTGTATTTCTATGGAACTTGCTAACTATGTAAACAAAAGACTTAACTTTGTTTTGTCACTGTTTCTCCTTGAATTTTCACACCACCTCATCAAAAACCATTGAAACCATAAACTATTGAAACGGTCGTTACTGTAAAATACAAAATCACCAGATATGTAACTCTATCTTGGATATTTCATTAAAAGTTCAAATGGTTTCATAAGTTAGGTTATTAGGACCCGATGGAATGACGTTTTTGTTTCTTTTAAATTCTACAATTGTCTATGATGGGTAGTGTTGTGGCTAAAGTTGGCGCTATATTAAGGCCCCTACACATTACCTAACTCACGCTGATCACACTCACAGATGATATAACGGCACCTTTTGTAATAAATACTGCTGATATATCATCTTCAAGTACCGATTTTTCTTCAGATCTTGATTAAACAAAAAATAAAGAAGTAACTACTTGTTTTTTTACTTTCGGTATTTTATTATTCGATATGGTTTGACATAATTAAAGGAGTATTGCCCATCACTAGTAAATTCATCATTCAGAGACAATTTCAATATGGCGGTTTGTTTACATAGTTAGCAAGTTCCATAGAATTAGACTTTAGTATGCTATGGATAGTTTTATTTATTTTGTTGCTCGTTCAGCTTTGAGACTTATGGACTAATGGACTTACAGACTCTGAGACAGGTCTGAGCTAGGCTGCGGACGGACGGACGGACGGGCGGAACTATAAGGGTTCCTAATTTAACTTCGGAACCCTAAAAAAGGGCAAGTCAAATAAAATCTTGTAATTATACAGTCTGTGAGCACTTAAAAGGTGATTCGGGTTCGTATTTCTCTCTTAGTCCCTCTTAATTAGAGCGTATGAGAGCGAGTGAGAAACAAGTACCTATAAGCTATCCTTGTACTTGCTATTGTACTTGCTGACAAAATCTTTATTTTATTTTATTATTGCATTGGAAGGCAAACGAGCACACAGGCCACCTGATGGCAAGTGGAAACTGTGACCCATAGACATTCGCATTCACAAGACTGCAAATGCACTGCCAACCCTGAGGACTAAGATGGAATGCCTCTATGCTAGTCATTTCACCGGCTGTCTTATCCCCGAACCGGAACATAACAATGCGAACACTGCTGCTTGGCGGTAGGTTAATGGATAAGATGGTGGTACCAACCCGGACGGACCCTGCACAAGGTCCTCCCACCTCCAAAATCCAATTTTTTTGTATATTTTAATAATTAAGAGCGGTAAACAAATTACGCTCATTTGGCTAAGTAGGTACGTTCTGTTTTTATGCAAATGCTTTAATTTCGAGGAGCGCGGGAATCATAACCAGGAGTTTTATTAAATAAAGACCTGTCTGTTTTTTGCTTGTAGGCTTTCATATTATATTCTTTTTTGGGCGGAAAATTTACAGCGTTTTTATTTGATAAAGGTTGTTATTTTTTGTCGTCTTTAATGTATTAATGACTTATATGAGAACATTCCCCGTGTGGTTGCCGGGTTAGAATAGTAACACTCCATTTCTTCCCGTGGATGTCGTAAGAGGCGACTAAGGGAATAAAGGCTTGTAGTACTGTTAGGCGATGGGCTTGCAACCTGTCACTAATACGCTAGTAAACATCTTAGCCTAATTGTGCAAAGTGTGGTTACAGAATTATCAACAAGTTTTAAAAGTTGTTGGTAATTCTTTAACTCTGCCTATCCCACTTTGGGAATGAAGGCGTGAGTTTATGTATGTATGTATGAGAACATAAGGTTTTAATCACAAGTATATATTCATTAAGAATCTCACAAAATGGCTCTTTCTTGCGGCGTTTCTTCTCAGCAGTGGACTCCTCTTGTGAAGCGCTGGTAGATTCTTGACGTTTAAAAGTGCCCGTGCGGCCTACTTACTGAATGAATGTCTTTATCTCTTACTCTCTCTCATTTAAAACTCAACGATTTGTTACATTAATTGGTTTTTAATGAAGCTGGGTGACTCTTTATTAAAAGACCAGCTGACTGAAATAGTAGTAAAACGGACGTACTATATACTGTTTCGATTTGTATTTATTTTTTATTTTTGTACAATAAAGAGTATACATACGTACAATAGTTTTCGGGGTTGGCACGTTTTGTTGAACCATCGTTAAAATTATTAAATACCTATGTAAAAAAACTAGTTTTACTGCGGAACAAAAAAAAATATACCTGCAAAATATCTGTAAGAAAAACACAATTTAAACATTAATTAATCTATATGAATACAGCTTTATACTACTTATTTAAAAAGACGTTATTAAAGACATATTCACATACATACATATCGTCACGCCTGTAATCCCAGAGTGGGGTAGGCAGAGCTACAGAATTACTTACAACTTTAAAAAGTTGTTGATAAATCAGTAACCACTTTTTGCAAAATTAGGATAAGATGTTTACCAGCGTATTAGTGACAGGTTGCAAGCCCATCGCCTAACAGTACTGCAAGCCTATATTCCCTTAGTCGCCTCTTACGACATCCACGGGACGACATGGAGTGGCACTATTCTAACCCGGTAACCACACGGGCAAGACATATTCAATAAATAAAATTAAACCCATTTGAATATTGAACCTAACATGACAGCTTATTTCAGCTATTATATTTAGTTCTAGCCTACATGTGGTCTAGACCAGGACCCGGGCCGATCAATATCCCACCGATCCCGCGCATGCGTACTAAGCCGGGACCACAACCGGGAATTCGGCACAAGACATTTGCAACTGACGGCATAAAATCGTTCAACTCCTGGGAAAAACCTTGAATTACCCAACCAAAAGCAAGAAATCTGCAGCAAAAAGTTTAATTACCCTGCCACGATGAGTCCAGACACAGAAAACGAAGGTAAGATATCAATTTAACTAACAAATATTGTGTTTTTCTAATGTACGTTGCAATACCAAGTTATCTTTGCTGGTGGTAAACTGTGGAACTAACGTGGTTGAGTGTCTTTTCTTTGGATTATTTGACGGTGGCGCTGTGTTTGTATGTAAAGATAAGTTTGTAGTAAATAGATATTGAAAGTGAGGTTATATTTGGAAAATTATGTTATTACAGACCACAAATTAGGTTTTTAGTGGGTATCATACGCAATGTGTTTACTGTGGTTTTCTTTTGCTGATAATAATTTTATTTCAGTATATTTTTAAGCCAGAAGAAGATATTTACAAAAAGAAACATCCTTAGGTAAAGAAATTAACTAAAATTTAATGAAAAAATATGTAAAAACGTTACTATTGTTAGGTTTTATCGCCGACTTAAGCTTCATATAAGCGTCTTATGATAAGTCAGTTATGATAATTGTATTGAATTTGACACCTGTCAGAAGAGGAAACGGTCAAGTGTAAGTCGGGCACAGGGGGAAAGTCTCGTTTTAGCTTGATCTGAGATCATTATTCATAAATGTTTTTTTTTTACATATTTTCTGTAAACTAATCAGTCAGATTACATACATACATACATTAAATCACGCTTGTTAAAGCTTTATCGTTTTAGAATATCGTATGATATTTTAATAGGAGGTAACATGAAAACTATTTAAAAAAACATACCCATCTCTTAGTTTTACTCCTCATAGTAAACTCTTCCACTTTTTACTAGTCATAATTAAAAATGAAACCTTCTTTTCCAGGGTCAGAAGACATGCTAGAATCCATAGACGAGCTTAAGGAACGCCTCTCCTCCATGAAGAGGCTGATGGAAGAACGGAAGGCAGCAGGATCAGGCACCAAGGACCTGTTCCAAGGTCACGCTCCCAGTCTTCGCGGCACCACAATGATTGATGGAAACTTCCTGAGCTTCGTCTTTGGAGGGTCGCTGGTGGTCATCCTCAGCGTGTCTGTGTATGCCTTCTACAACCTGTACCATGCCGTGCTGAAAAAGTTCCCTTCAAGCCACACGGAGCTGTAAGAGGACCAGGAGTTGTGGAGATAAAGGTTGAGATGTGAGGGTGTAGAGTAAGGTTTCTTCAATAAATAACTTTTGAATTTTGTTGTTGTTGGCCTTCTACCCCTAAAATACTCCTAGCATCAAAAAACTAGCATAAAACCATTCCATCTCAGTATCTACTGAGGGTTGGCATATCGTTTCCGAAAGACCCTAAGCTCACTCTTGATAAAGAGCTGCCATGCTTGCACTTATTAGGTTTAAACTATTAAAACCCGCCAAGGTTCATTCAGTGAATATCGAAATTCATTTCATAGAACGATTCACTTCGCCGAACTTTCATTTCATCGACAGTCATTTCCACGTACAGGAGCTTTATTTTTATTGTGGTCACAAGTCTAACCTAACCTAAGTAACGAATGCTTAAGATAACCTGAAAACTATAAGGTTTCAACAGGTTCGGTGAAAATAAGATAGCTAAACAAAACATAATCGTTGACCCTTTTTTTGCCTGGAAATTATATTTTTACAGTTTGTAATACGCCCTAGGTCTCGGTTGATCTATAGGCGGCTGCCTCACCTATTGTTTATTATATTATATGTCACCAAACCTCACCAATTTACTTTTATATACTCAGGGCAATTTCCACTCCAACGGATGGGCTCTTTAGGTAAATAGCATTATTTTAAGTCAGCTGAGAATATTTGCTCGACGGTGGCAGCGGTAGCGATGAGCTCGAGTGTTAGATAAAAATAAAAAATATCATCATGTCAGCCGAAAGACGTCCACTGCTGGACATAGGCCTCCCCCAAGGCTCTCCACTCAGATCGGTTGTGCTTTTCGATAAAAAATATAAGTGAAATTTATTCAGTAAGCTGCACGGGTACTTTTACACGTCAAATATCTTAAAGTGCTTTCTTCATACTACAATAATACCACTTAGTCTAGCATTATAATAATATTAAATTAAATATAATATCACATGTCATTACGTAGTGCAGCAGACAAACTTGTCAAAAATATTACGACAAAGATAGAGGGAGAAAATGTTAAAAGTTTTGACATGTTTTCCTACATAAACACAAGCACAAATTATTAAATGACTTAGTTTCGGGTTTAGGCCAAGCATTTTAGTCTGTTAGACAGTCCTCGACCCTATAGTACGCTTCAGAATTTAACGACTTTTTTAAGTAATTTGTAAGTGCTGTAAAGGGTCACTTTAAAACTACGAATACGTCAGGTAATTTGCCAACAAATGATGTATATAGGAGACATATACACTCTCGGTCAAATAATACGGGTCAGAGTGCGTTTTTCATACAAACGAGGCTATTTTGAAGCCTTGGTTCGTTGCCAGGGGTTGTTTTGAGAGAAGTTTAATAGTGGATTCTCCAAGGTTCAATAGAGGAGGTCAAATGTTCTTAAGATACCTAACTTATCGCACAATCAGTTAACACCACAGCGAGAGAGTTTGGGTTAGCAATTGGATTTCCTTACATTTTATTGCCATTTTAGATGTTTTTCTGAACATGCACAATTCCGGCCTTAACCGCAGATTCAATGAGTTGGGTATCCTAGGCACTCTGGAAGTCCTGTATTGATGCTCGGGGTACCCATCATCAGATTTCACTAAAAGCATCCCCTGGCGAGGAACCAAGGCTTGAAATAGCCTCTTTAGTATGAAACACGCACTCTGACCCGTATTATTTGACCGCGAGTGTAGATTTCATTTTAATTTCTAGTATTTAAATTATGTAAATCAGATTTTTTGGTGAAATAATCAAATTTTTTAATAATATAAATAATATTTAAAGGGTCTGGCCGGTCTGCTATAGTAAAATCGCCCCTGGCTGAATATGAAAACTGAATATGCACGTTTATTTGCCTCATTGTCAAATATAATTTTACTGAATATTAAGCCTTAAGTACTTACGATTGGCGAAATATTTAAAAAAAATAAAATTCAGTTTTTAATTTATATTGGCCAAACTACTTTATCGATTGTCACGTCCTTCGAATATTTTATACATGTATTTAAGATATATTTATTAAAAAAAAAAAAAATCCTAGCTTTTTTTGAAGTCAACATTTTTGTCTGTTTTAGTTTTTTCTTGGTTTCCGGGATAGATTAGTGCCACTCCATGTCTTCCCGTGGATGTCGTAAGAGGCGACTAAGGGAATAAAGGCTTGTAGTACTGTTAGGCGATGGGCTTGCAACCTGTCACTAATACACTCGTAAACATCTTAGCCTGATTGTGCAAAATGCGGTTACAGAATTATCAACAAGTTTTTAGAGCTGTTGGCAATTCTGTAGTTCTGCCTACCCCACTCTGGGAATGAAGGCGTGAAGGTATGTATGTATGTATGTAGTTTTTTCTTTTTTTTTTTTACTTGCAAGTTAGCGACACCTACCATATTTTGATATAATATACACCATTTAATATTCCATTACATATATTTTTTTCAAAAATATTAGTTTGGATCAACAAAGTGGAAATAAGCTATTTGTGTAGGAGTGGTATTCAAATTGATTCCGTAAACGTAAACAGAGAAAGTAAGTTGTTCCACCGTGTTCGAAATTCAAAATTTCGAAGTTCAAAGTCTTTAGTATTTTGAATTTCGAACACGGTGGAACAACTTACTTTCTCTGTTTACGTTTACGGAATCAATTTGAATACCACTCCTACACAAATAGCTTATTTCCACTTTGTTGATCCAAACTAATATTTTTGAAAAAAATATATGTAATGGAATATTAAATGGTGTATATTATATCAAAATATGGTAGGTGTCGCTAACTTGCAAGTAAAAAAAAAAAAAGAAAAAACTAAAACAGACAAAAATATTGACTTCAAAAAAAGCTAGGACTTTTTTTTTTTTTTTTATAAATGTATCTTAAATACATGTATAAAATATTCGAAGGACGTGACAATCGATAAAGTAGTTTGGCCATTATAAATTAAAAACTGTTTTTTTTTTTTTTAATATTTCGCCAATCGTAAGTATTTAAGGCTTAATATTCAGTAAAATTATATTTGACAATGAGGCAAATAAACGTGCATATTCAGTTTTCATATTCAGCCAGGGGCGATTTTACTATAGCAGACCGGCCAGACCCTTTCTTTAAAATGTTCCCTTTAGGAGTCACGGGAAATTAAGATATAAATAGAACTAACGGCCCTTTTTTGTAACACTATTACAGTTTGTATTTCAGCTGCCTTACCGGAAACTTTAAGTAACCAGTAGTCATTAGTTACCAGTTAATAAAGAAATGTTTAGAGATGTATGGAGCATGCCACGAGTCGGCCACACCGCGCGATGGCCGCGCGGGATGATCTGTAACTCGTATTTATTTACCACTGACCACAACTCTCCGCTGTCGCGCTCGGCTAATAATCCAGGTACTTGCTATAAACATTCTAAAAGAGTCCTTACCGAGAGCATTCGCGTGTAATGCGCATTCGGCGCGAACATTGACTGGTGTGTAAGCTTTGTAACGCTCGGCTCAATGTCTACACCACTCGAATATTCAAGCGAACGCTCTCAGTGAGGCCGCTTCTTAATGGTGTCTCCTTTCATCAACACTAATTTCATAGAACTAATTTCGCAGAATTTTCGTTACATAGAGAGCTATTTACTGGTGAACTCGTGTTGATTTCAGGTTATTTTTTATATGATTCACGTAGGTTAGGTTAGGTTAGACTTAATCCCAAGATAACCTGAAATCAACATGGTTTCAGCAAAAAAAATGTTTTCTATGAAACGATAATTCTACGAAATGATAACTATGTTCTATGAAATAAGTGTCGTTGAAACAAGGGTAAAACAAATTCTAATACGTAGGGATATCAATTTAATGTTACAGTTTTTTGGGTTCCGTTCTTAAAGTGTGCTAACCCTATACTGAGCCTCCGCTGGCCGTCCGTCCATCCGTCTATCTGTCAGAGGCTCAAAGCCTCCTCCAAATTTCTCCAAGTGACTTTATCTTGTATCAGTCTTGATCATAGTGATCCAACTATTTCAGCTCCGTCATCAATTAACCTTTCGTATGGCTACTGGACATTATTTGTAACTGTATCCAGATGCAATAATATTTTACTATATAAATGATTATTGGGTATCGGTAACTCATAATTTCATCGAATTTCATTTCATCGAATTTCATTTTATCGAATTTCATTTCATCGAACGCTATTTTCTGCTACACCCATGCTGTTTTACTTCGTAGGTTAGGGTAGACTTCTGTCTGCTAAGAAAACTCATGCTGTCGGAAGTGCCTTTCGATGACATTAAAATCTGCGTAATGAATGATACTAATGATACTTTCTTTGAAAGGTGTTACAATAAAATAATCCACGCGAATCAGGTATTTTCTCTAAAACATTACTCCTAGTGACTTCATTTTAGAACCAGGTAGCTTTAAAAATGTTATACCAAAACATACTTCCGTTTTGACTCCAAGCAATTCCATACTCCCTATAATAACAGTCCTATATAATTTCAAATTCAGCTGAAATCCCAAACTAACGAAAACCCAACCCCAATTCTTCAACCTAAAGTTCAAATTCCAAGTAAACTTAGAAAATATAATAACGCAACAGCTGCTCACGAAATCAGACTGTAAGGTGTTGAGACAAGGTAGCTTTTGTACTGTCGCGTTTTAAAGCAAAGCTGAGGCAGACTCCAGTTGCATAATGCAGTTTGCAAATTGGCCTAAACGCGCTCACTGCGTTTTGTTCGAGGAAACGTGAGGTTAGATGACACGAAATGGGGATTTGTAAGATATTATTTGGCCTTGCTTTTACTGAAGACCGGAATATAAAAGTAGCTCGGCCAGAAAACATACTGTAATTTAGGTTGAAAGGAAAATTGCAGGGGTGAGGGGCGGTCTATTTCATAGCCTTACTTCCTACTTATCCCAAAAATATGAAATAAAAATCTGAGCTTTTTCTAATGAGGTTTCGATGATTCACCAACAACGTACACTTAGAAAGGGGGGGGGGGGGGTAAAAACAATGCGAACACCTACTACACTACCTGCTTGGCGGTAGGTTAATGGATAAGATGGTGGTACCAACCCGGACGGACCCTGCACAAGGTCCTCCCACAATTAGTAATAATGATATCTAGGCCTTCTGGGCGTTACTCCGCTCCTTCAGACGGGTAGCGGTGGAGAGCTCCCACTCACTAGCGCCCTCTATGTTCTGGTGCACTTAGGTCCAGAGTATTATTATTATTATTATTTATTTATTTATTATAACAAACACAAAGTTAATATATGATTATTGTTCCACAGTTTCCTACTTATTCACACAGCCTGTATATTGAAAAACGCAGCGCCTTCCAAAAAACGACGGTTATTTGCCGAAGATGGCGGAAACAAAAGACTAACGGGATAGTGGTATATATACATATATATATATATATATATATATATATATATATATGCGATAATGTCGGTCGACTGACTGTCGTTCTTCATTAAGCTCGTATAAGTATTTTTTCATCCACGTAATACGTTAATACGTTTACTGTATTCGGAAAGTGTTCAATTTTCAAAGATCTTATTATCAATATTCATTTAAAGCGGTTCAGCGCTTTAGCTGTAATAGCGTAACAGACAAGCAAACAGAGCTACTTTCAATTTTATAGTAACCTTTTGCCCGCGACTTCGTCCGCGTAGATTTCGATTATCGTTATTTCCTCGGGAACTTTTACATTTTACGGGATAAAAACTATTTCATGTACAGTCAGCTGCAGAGAAAAGGATACCCCCCCTCCTGGTAAGGATCGTTTTTTTTTAAAAACCTGTGGTAAAATTTATATGATTTTTTGGTGAATTGAAGATTTTACTATTCGTCGACACATAAACTCAAAATCATTTAAAACTAACCACAGGTTTTCGAAAAAAAAAATACTTACCAGGAGGGGGGGTATCCTTTTCTCTGCAGCTGACTGTACTATTCCAGGACACAACCTATATGTGTGCCAAGTGTCATCCCGATCCGTTCAGTGGTTGAACCGTGATGGAGTTACAATCAAAACATCCAAACTTCACATTTATGATATTAGTAAGACAAGCGTCTCGTCCTCATTTTGCTCCGATTCAACAAACAACAAAATAGCCTAGGGTTATAGTACCAGTTTTGGACACTTTTAACTACAGGCACCAGTAATGGACACTTAACTCTTAATTCAAATTTCAATAAAGGCTGTACTACAAGCCCGCTCGATGGATATTTTTGTTGAACCAGTCTATCGGCCGCGTGTGGTCGGAAATAGATAGCGTGATGATGTATGAAGTTGGCTTAACTTCTACATTAAAGTTGTTTATTCAGTCACACGTCATTAATCATCATTCAGTCGTCATTATTTTAGAGGCGACTAAGGAAATAAAGGCTTGTAGTACTGTTAGGCGATGGGCTTGCAACCTGTCACTAATACGCTGGTAAACCTCTTAGCCTAATTGTGCAAACTGTGGTTACAGAATTATCAACAAGTTTTCAAAGTTGTTGGTAATTTTTTAGCTCTGCCTACCCCACTTTGGGAATGAAGGCGTGAGTTTATGTATGTATTTCAAATTTCATACGATCTTAAATTGGGATAGTTCATATTTTTACAATTAATCGGAACCATTTCGAGGAATGAAAGATATTATGATAATAAGGATAAAAGATGTTTAATCAGTAAGTAGGTCAGTAGGCAAAAAGCTAATAGGATTTTAAAGCCATTCTGCATTAGTACGTTTTTGAAATATTTATCAATTTCGGATATTCCAACAAAAGTATACCTATTTAACCTTTGTTTGACTTTCGTTTTCGTCTTGAAGCCCTCCCAGGTGTATCTGACGGGTTAGGCGAAAACCGCTTCAAATAGTATGTTTTGATACGCTATTACAATCACTTTTTATCATTTAATATCATTTAATTTTTTGTAATTTATTAGAAAATACCAAATTTAAAATAATCGTGCCATCTATAAAATATCCGCTAAATAAATAAAGACATTAAAACAAAACTATTGGGTCAAATATAAAATCAATGATTATTATTTTACTGGCAAAGGAAGGCAAACAAGCACACAGGCCACCTGATGGTAAGTGGAAACTGTGACCCATAGACATTCGCATTCACAAGACTGCAAATGTACTGCCAACCCTGAGGACTAAGATGGAATGCCTCTATGCTAGTCATTTCACCGACTGTCTTATCCCCAAACCGGAACACAACAATTCAAACACTGCTGCTTAGAATGTGAGTTATTTTGTTTGTTCTATCCCAATTGATTGTTGCAAAAAAATGAATAACCCTGATCTTCTATTAAGTAAGAATCAAGACTAAGTGTCCATCGTTGGTTATTGTCCATTACTGTAATACTGGTTCCGTCACCCTATTAAGAAATAATGTACTTTTTACATACATACATACATACCTTCACGCCTTCATTCCCAGAGTGGGGTAGGCAGAGCTACAGAATTACCTACAACTGTAAAAACTTGTTGATAATTCTGTAACCACATTTTGCATAATTAGGCTAAGATGATTACCAGCGTATTAGTGACAAGTTGCAAGCCCGTCGCCTAACAGTCCTACAAGCCTTTATTCCCTTAGTCGCCTCTTACGACATCCACGAGAAGACATGGAGTGGCACTATTCTAACCCGGCAACCACACGGGACATAATAATAATCAAAAAGCGTAATTATTTTCAAGTAAATAAGAGCTTTAACAGGTCAAAAGCAATATGGTTTGACCTAGTAGAATAGAGGCCATGGATTTCAAGACCTGAAATTAAAATATGCAGCATGTCCTAAAACTTAACGTCAAAATTAAAGCAAAAAGCCCCTTTTATAGCGCTTCTGAGCATTATATTCAACTTTATAATGTGCCTCAAATTAATTTATATACAGGATGTTTAGTGGGCAAGTGTCAAAACTTTCTTGTGGTATAATTAACGCCATTCTCACCATTGTTTGGCCTAATTTACAATTGGGATACACCTATTTTTAACAAAGTACCTATGAATATTTCAAAACCATTTCGAGGAATAGGCTTCTCAAACTCATCTGTGCCGTTACATTGAATTAATTATTTTATAATTCAATTTAGTACCTTCATTTGGCCCCTAAATGCGGTACGAATTGCGCTATGTCAACCTTTTTTGTGGTTTTATATAACACATACAACACCTCCAATATTTTACATTATACTACATTTAGATACCTAGCTGACGACGCCTATGTTCGAAGACAGCTCTTGTCATGTTAAATTAATTTTTTTATCGCTTTACACGAGCCGATCTTTATTAAAATGATCATCTAACTACTAGCTGTAAACCTCACGACTAGCTTAACTTTGAAGTTGGAAAACTGTTACCCTCATTCATCGACATAGGTCTCGGTTAGAATACCAACACTGCAAATAAGTTTGTAATTGTTAAACTGCCATATTTCCGCCATTTTGAAAAATGTCGTAAAACTGAATCGACCAAAAAAAACATATACTTAATTGTCGAGCCAGTTTAAAAAAAATCACGAGAATCGGTTTAGAAATGCGACCGTAGAATAGAACATTCGAACGAACAAACAGATGTCAGACGATCGGTCAATAAAGATTACGACAGAGACGTGTTTAAAAATGGAAAAATTACCATAATTATTTGTACCGACATAAATATTTAACAAAATTTCAACCAAACTTGAACCTTTCACAGAAATACGTACAATTTAATTATACGCTCAATCCCCAAAAGGCCGAGAAATAATATAACATTACTAACATGTCCGAAAACAAAGTGAACTCATTAATGCTGAAACATATAGCCGTCATTGTCGCCCACATTCATAAATTTGACGTAGGCGGTGAGTGGGAGGGAGACGGATGACGGTAAACAGGGCGGGAAGCGTGACGTGTTCGGAATAAAGTATAACGCGATGGAAGCAGATGGCGTGTCTGAATAAGTGGGAATTACAGAAGGGTGGTTTCGGAACAGGTATTTTTGGAAGTATTTAGGAACAAGTAATTTTGAAAATATTCTTGATTGTTATCATGGATAAGGGTGGTTTACATCACGCAATTCTGTATTTTTTATTAAAGAAAGAAAGAAAGAAAACCATTAATTCGTGACATTCATCACAAAGAACAGATTAACAAATACAAGAAGAAAGTAGCCACGAAATGGTCCCAACTCAGCGTAATGCATTAAAGTCAGCGCTGGTCTTCCGTTGGAACCATTAGTTTGTACTTGTATCCCACAGCTGGGCAATGGCCTTATCTCACCACTGGTCACTGAGGAGACCGTTCTCCCGCCTCGCAAATGCGTCCAGGTCACCCCACACCTCTTGGATCTAGCCCTGCTATGATGTCCGTCATGTGGATGCCAATGGTGATATTTTTGGCTTATATGTTTTAGTGCGTGCGGCAGACGAGTCCAGCCAATTTCAGTCCCACTTTAGTCACTGGAACGCAGCTCGGTGTTCCTAACCCCTCCAAACACCATACATTGGAAGATATAACGAGTATATGAAGTACTTAGCAGAGCGCGGTGGAGAATAATTGAAAAAGATCCAACGAAAACTTAACTAATATTTCATTTATTTTTAACCACCATCTCTAAATGACGACGCGTTGGCCTAGTTGGTAGTGACCCTGCCTACGAAGCTAGCGATCATCAAGGGCAGATATGTGTGATGAGCGCGAATATTTGTTTGAGTCATGGATGTTTTCTATATATTTAAGTATATATTTTTCTCTATAAGTTTTTATATCGTACTCTAGTACAGTCAGCGTCAAAAGTAACTGGTCACTTCAAGCTACTTTTGTACTTTATCGCATTAACACATTAAACAATCTTGTTTGACATTGCTTATGTGACAGTAAAGCGACAAGGTATTTAAGTGATCACTTTCTTTTGACGCTGACCGTACCCATACTACAATCCTAGAGATTAATTTGGGACTAGGTCAATTGGTATGACTTTTATTTATTTATTATTTTATTAAATTATTTTTTCAGATGTTTTACTTACTCTGAAACTTTATTCTGAATGAAGTTTTTAGTTTTTTTAAAGAAAATAAGTTACCGTCAGTTTAATTTTTATTAAATGAAAAAGGCAAATGAGGAATCAAAAACGAGAACGAGAACGAGGCATTAGAAGCCCTTGCGAATGCGTTGCCAAACCCTGAAGACTGATGGAATGTTTCTATGCTTGTCATTTTACCATAGCTAGTCACTTCAAGTTGCCATGACGATGACATTATGTTTTAAGGATAATTTTCTCTACATATTGTATCATTCAACAAACATAACTGATACTGTCAGTTCTTATAACTAAATAAATAAATGATAAATAATTACTCCTTAATAAAATTTGCGACGTACTTCCATAGCTCTTTCAAAATTCAAATCAAAACCAATTAAATTTATTTACGTAAACAAGGGTATAAATAGGTGTTTCATGACATTGTTTTCCAACCTCATTTTGCCGTAGTGTGGCGTACAAATATTTTATAGTTAAATAATGACCTACTATTAATTAATTAATTTATTTATTTAATCTTTATTGCACAAAAGAATACACTTCGTATACAAAAGGCGAACTTAATGCCGTAAGGCATTCTCTACCAGTTAACCTTTGGGCAAAGCAGAGATTGTGGTGGCGGTGCAACATAGGGTCTAACATATATGTTGCTTAAACGTAATAATATATACCTACATACCAATATATTAAAATAAATATAAATACTTATATAAATACATAATATAAAAAAAAAATATAAAAATGAGGATAAGCACAAAACATTACAGATAACACCATCAGAAAAACAAGATGATGACTATTCTACCTACAAAAAGAAAAAAAATCGCGAACTTTCTTTTTAAAAGCAAACTTGTTCGGAGCTTGCTTGATATCAAGGGGAAGGTCGTTCCAAAGTCGTGCTGCTTGAAGTGCGAAAGAGCTGGACATGAAGCCTGTGCGGTGAAGAGGGATGGATAGTGTGAGATTGTCAGAGGATCGTAGCTGACGGAGGTGGGTGGAACCAAGAAATTTAAAAAAAATATTATAAAAATATTAATCATAATAATAAAATAATACCTACAAAGAAAATGAAATAATTACACATTATCCTTATAAATTACAATTACTTAAAAATTCCTCAGTAGAGTAATAACTATTTTCCACAAGGTGATTATATAGTTTTTTCTTAAATAAATTAATAGGCAGTTTCTTCAATTTGTCAGTCAATGAATTAATTTTTTTTACTGCCATCCCATGAACATTATTATTGACTAAAGCGAGATTTGTCTTGGGCATAGTGAGTTTGCTCCTATATGCACCTCGTTTTGATGTCGTCTTGTCTTTGATACAGACAAGCGAAACTTCATAATAAATGTGACATTTACAGGATTTCATGAGTTCCAATTTGAAAATAAAATCTACCTGCTTTACAAAGTCGCACTTGACGTGCAAAATACTTTGTAAATTCCCCGTTCCGCCCTGCCCTGTCCCTAGGGCCACAAAGTAACAGGTAAAGGTAGCTGGCTGTTGCAGTCGCGCTCCTTAGCCCCAGCGAACGGTCGTGCGGGCGGAAAAAAACAGTTCATTGTCTGTGGCTTGCTGGTGAGTTTCGAAGAAAAACAGAGGTAAGTTTAGCATTAATTGTACTTTATGGTCGAGGTTTAAATACTGGCAGCGGAAAGGTAAGATAAATTTATTGAGTCACTAAAAACTGAGATTTATATGTTGTTATCAAACGTTTTTTATTTATATAATTGAGCTCAGCGCTAAATAATAGTTAAGTTCATATTAAACATAGATTTCTAATAATACTTGTTAATTATGTCTATTCTACTAAAACCTCTTACAAATTCCCTCTCGATTTTCCCACTCCTTTCATGCTTTTTCCATCTCGTTTCAAAGGAGACAATGGGACTGTTGCTCTGCTCAACAAGTAGTCTAACAATGGACCGCTTGCGAAGGCTATACGGTTATAGCTAGATACTTTGATCCTTTATTGAGTACTAGCGACCCGCCCGCGGCTTCGCCCGCGTGGAATGTATTATACATTTAAACCTTCCTTAAGAATCACTCTATCTATTAAAAAAAACCGCATCAAAATCCGTTGCGTAGTTTTAAAGATTTAAGCATACATAGGGACAGACAGCGCAAGCGACTTTGTTTTATACTATGTAGTGATAAGATTTAACGTTTTTGACGGCAATTCCGATATCCAACTATCAGTAACATACTAAACGGAAACGAGGGATATCACCGTCGCATCGTAGTTAAACTGCGTCGTTTGGTGAAACTGAAATAAGTGTTTTTTTCAATCCAATGTCAACTTTTGTATTTGATAGGGTTACATATAAAAATGTTCGAAATTAAACTGCGTAGTTTGGTGAATCTGAAATAAATGTTTTTTTAAATCGTCCAATGTCAACTTTTTTATTTGATAGGGTAACATATAAAAACGTACTGGGTGTTTTTTTAATGTTGGTAGCATTGTTATGAATTAGGCATTTTTAACAACAAAACGTACTCACGTTTCATTTTGGTTCATTATTTTATATTTCAGGGCTAAATAAATAATTCTCTCTTGACTCAACGTTGTATGAGCCTTATCAAACAATTGCGACGCAACAAAACAAAGGGATGAATTACTATGGCTCCCCGGGGGCTCCTTTTACAGCTTGAAGCAGGAGTTCGGGCCGGTCACCCTTTTTACAGGCCCTGGTGGGTTTTGATGACGTTATAAGCTTAACTTTGTATGAATGTTGAAGAAGCGAAATAAATTTGTCAAGATCGTAGCAAGTGGAAAGAAGTGGTCTCTGCCTACCCCTCTGGGAAACAGGCGTGATTTAATGTATGTATGTACAAGCTTACCTTGCGCACTAAATATGTAATACAATTATAATTCTTCCATGACTGATTGACAGACTACGCCTAGCCACAACCGATGAGCTTAGTGACTTGCAATTTGGATGAAATGTTTCTTGGGTACCCCATGGGTAGTTAAAAAGATTTTTGAAAAAAACCCGACGGAAAGAAATAGGGGAAGTATCAGGAATTTAACTCTGTACGCAGCGTGGCCGCTTTCTAGTTAATTCATCTTCATCATCATGTCAGCCGAAAGACGTCCACTGCTGGACATAGGCCTTCCCCAAGGCTCTCCACTCAGACGGGTCTTGTACTTTTCACATCCACCGCGTTCCCGCGATCGTCACAAGGTCGTCACTCCATTTTGTTGGAGGCCTACCTACAGCTCGTCTCTCGGTCCGCGGACGCCACTCAAGAACCTTCTGACCCAATCGGCCATCAGTCCTGCGAGCGATGTGCCCCGCCCACTGCCACTTAAGTTTAGCTATTCTTCGGGCTATGTCGGTAACCTCTACTGCGGATATCATCATTTCTGATTCTATCACGCAGAGAAACCCTGAGCATAGCCCTCTGAGTAACTTTGAGCTCCCTTAGTACCTAGTTCATTCATAAAAATTTAAAGATATCTCTGAAGTAGTTACGCATGGAGTGTATACATACATACATACAATTACGCCTCTTTCCCGTCGGGGTAGGCAGAGACTTGAGTGCTTGATCTCCGCAATGATGGTGTTATCCGAAGCGTTAGCAGATTTTTTCTACATTACTGACGCTTAAAATGCCCTCATGTGGCCATTATAGCCAATTTCTCATTATTATTTTTTATTTGAATTTTCATATATGGCCATAGGATCTCCTCAATGCCGTATAGTAGATACGTTGAGAGTGGACCCATTTTACTGGTCTTTGGACAGTGAGTTTATCATATAGACTGTTGTAAAATTATTCGTATTTGAAAATTTTGAACATGAGCAGGATTGGTTTGAGCGTTACGGAGTAATGCCGTATGGCCGTTATAATGCAGTAAAAGCCAACCATTTTGCTGAGTGAAGACCAAATCGGCACACGCCATATAATCACTGCATTTTTTATTTAAGTGTGCCAGTTAGGCGTTAAGAACTAGTTTTCTAGACATTATTTTCGACTATGTACCCTTTCGTTGATGTGTTTGTTGAATAAACGTTTTTCTATCCTATTCTGTTCTACATCCAGGTTTCTGTTTTGAATGAACCTCCATTATAATTATTCCGTACCTAGCGTCCGCCATATTGATTTATGTGAAGGCACTTTCTTATTAATAACAGTAACAACACGTTCATTAATGCCCGTCTAGCTTATCTATGGAACAAAGATAAATGTGAAAAACAGGTCTTATCTGAGCATTTCTAAAAAAGTTTGTACATTTCATTCACCACTTCAATTTGCAAAAAAAATTGCAGGTTGGTAGAGTTAATGAAGCTGAGCCTAAATAACATAGTCTCCCAAAATGTCCTCATACATTTGTATGAAACTTTCCTTTTTTGTTACCATGAACCAAAGAAAGTTAGTAACAAAAAGGAAAGTTTCGTAAATGAAATGTACAAACTTTTTTAGAAATGCTCATCTATCTATCAAAACGAAAGTTATAAAAAACCCGCTTCAAATGAATTTAGATTCAGATTCAGATTATTTATTTGTTGAACGTAGGTAAAACAGATGTTACATTTTAATATTATGTACCACTACATCCCGCCCCGAGGCATACAAATATCTATGTTGACCATGCGTCATGCTCGAACATTGAAAATTAATCTAATTTGTAAATTAGGATTGTTTATACTTTTACAATTTCGAGGAATAGGGTTTTAAAGCTGTTCTGTATTATTAAGTCTTTCAAATAATTATCTATTACGGATATTTCAACAAAAGTAACTGACGGAACCAGTAATGGACAAGGCACCAATAATGGACACTTGATTCTTATTTTACAGAAGATAAGGGTTATTCATTTGTTTTGCAACAATCAATTTAGGACCGTATGAAATTTGATTTAAGACTGAAGTGTCCATTACTGGTGCCTGTCAGCTAAAAGTGTCCATCATTGGTGCCGTCACCCTACATTTAACCTTTGTGCGACTTTCGTTTTCGGCTTGAAGCCCTCCTGGGTGTATCTTAAGGGTTAGGTGAAACCCGTTTGAAATAGTGTATTAAAATCATTTTTTTATCATTAGATATCATTTAATTGTTGTAATTTATTAGAAAATGCCTACCCAAATTTTAAATAATCAAGTCATCTGTAAATAAATAAAGATATTAAAACAAATAGATTGTGTCACATACAAAATTAATGAAATAGGTCTCTTAAAACAATCTAATCTTTCGAATAAGAATGTAAAAACCGTGAGTTTTTTTTTTGGTCTATCCCAATTACTACCTAGGATAAACAAATAAATGTACACTAGACATGTAAAGTCTGTAAGTCGTGTAAGTAATTGATAAAGAAAGTTACTTTTAAAACAAAACCTTTCATTTTGCGTCGGTATCAAATAATCTTAAAAACACGGTCATCTTTTTGGACAGTCTAAAAATAAATAAATGAGTATACGCTTGTTTAGTAATCAAATCTAAAAGGAAATTAATAAACGTATATAGTTAAATTAAATTGAATGTAATTACACGCCATTAAAACTGCTTTTCAATTTAAATGTTAATGGATCCATTGGGGTGAACCTGAGAATTTATCGCTTTTTTATTTTACGAGAAGTTTAAGAAGTAAAAGGTAGTATTTTTAAATTAGCCAGGATATTACAATTAATGTACAGGTTTAAAAAAAATAACGCCACATGATGAAAAGCATATTAAGATAAAAGAACACATTATTTATTAAGTTCCGTAAAATGTGCCTACTTTGCTCCCACACGGGTAATTATGCTCCATCTTTATATTGAGGTAATCTGTATTGTAAATCATTCTATTGCTTGCATTCACTGCGCGGCTGGATGTATATACATCGATTGTTTTTAGAAAATATGTCATCGACCTTGATTTATAAGTAACAAACGAAATAGTCACTAGTGCCCGGTTTCTGAAGTACTTTTATCGGTGGTTTATCTGTCCGTAAACGCTATTGGTCCGTTAACTTTGACAACTGCGTTTCCGAACAACGACTCAAAGATAAACTCCGTTTTAACTAGGTTTAACTTAACTGACCAAAGTTTGCCGTTTATCGGCTCCATAACTATTTGACGTTTTTTACGATTGAAGTTTTTGTTTTTGAAGTATCAACTGTCAATTTTTGTTCATACAGCCACTGGCAAATAAACTAGGTATTTTAATTTTCGTTATCATTTATTTGTTAATTACTATAAAGTGGCTAAGTTTTCTCAAATTATTATTTTTACAAAAATCAACCGGAATTGATGTTGAATTAAGGCATTAACAGCAGTCTACGTATGACAAACTATTAAGATCCATCTAGCGGCAGCGGAAGGAACTATTTATCTGTCAATAGTTATCGAACTGTTCGTAGAGCACTCAGAAACGCACGAAGAGATAAACGTCGTTTAACCTAAACATAACTTTAACGGATCAATAGCTATTAAAGGTTTAACTAGTGACTTCAGAAACCGGGCATAAGGAGCATAGTTACCCATGGGGGAGCAAATTAGCCACATTTTACGGTTCTTAGAAAATATACGCTTCAAAAATCAAAATATTTTAAATGATTTAAGATATCGTGCAAAACACAAGTATTTTATTTAAATTCACTGCCTTCATTTTTATGGCACGGAGAAGACGAAATAAATATCGTCTCTTAAAAAAACTCTTATTAATGGCATTTAAGATTTGCCCGTGTGGTTGCCGGGTTAGAATAGTGCCACTCCATGTCTTCCCGTGGATGTCGTAAGAGGCGACTTAGGGAATAAAGGCTTGTAGTACTGTTAGGGCCGACGCTGACTGCCGGCATGGCACGGCGTGTCATGGCAAAGGATTTCGGTACTGATATAACCATTTTTAATCTTATTACCATGAGTATAGAATTCATGTTACTTTATTTTGACACAACGATGCCGAGGGAGGCCGCGGTAGGACAGAACGTGCCTAAGCATTCCACGGGATGCCGCGGCGTACTGCTGCATCTCGCGAGACGCACGCGCATGACACGGGCCGCCGGCGCGCGGCGCAGTCCGTTCGCCGCGCGGGGGGAGGGCAAGGGTAGGAGGCGCGCGTTTGTCATTTGACACAGTGACTGATTATCGCGCGAGTAATAGGCGGAGTTAATACTAATTGTTGCTTGAGTGGCTGGGTCGACAGCAGGATGCCACAGCATACCGCGGAATGCCGTAGCGGCCTTCGGGATGCCACAGCATAATTTGCCGTGTCATGCCAGCAGGATGCCACGGCATGCCGCGGAAGGCCGTGTTATCCTTCGGAATGCTGCAGCACAACTTACCGTGCCATCCTGTGCCGTGCCGGCAGTCAGCGCCGGCCCTAAGGAGATGGGCTTGCCACCTATCACTAATACACTGGGAAACATCTTAGCCTACTTGTGCAAAATGAGGTTACAGAATTATCAAGAAGTTTTAAGACTTGTTGGTAATTCTTTAGCTCTGCCTACCCCAGTCTGGGGATGAAGGCGTGTTTATGTATGTAAATTTGTGCCGTTGAAATATAGGATGTATTTGTCGGTTTGTTTTGTTCTTAGGCCTTAGGGAAAACAGCGTGCCTATTTTGGTCGTATTTATCGATGTGTATAAAACATCTGTCACCTTCTGACCATTACGCAAGTGCGAGATGGATGCTTTGATACCGGTGGATTTGATAGAGACGAACAAAATACGGGCCGAGAAAGAAAAAAAAAGACATACGAGTGGGTAAAATAGATTTAAAAACTATTTAAAACTAGGTTTGAAAATGTCGATTGGACAATTTGGGAATTGGTCATATTAGGAGTGAGACAAATGGGGCGTGTTGGTCAATTTGAGAATTGGTCATATTGGGGAATTTGGTCAAAACAGGAATTGCTCATATTGATAATATTGATTAAGTCGACGCCAATGCGGAAAACAGTCATTTTTATGAATTGCATAAACTAGGATTTGGTCCAATCGGAAATAAGTCATATTCGGAATTAGTCAATATAGGAATATTTTTATTTACACATTGCGGTAAATTTTAAAATACTTCGTAAAAACTCAAAATCAATATTATGGCAACGACTTCTTAAAAATATTATTCTAACTCTCAAACAGCTCAACTCGTTTTCTAAAACTTTTCTCAGTTTTATTTTCAAGTACGACCCTTTTAAAATTCTTTTAGGTCATTTCTGTACCTTAAAAAAGTTCAACATTTATGGAAATTAATAGACTAACCCTCTTATTTGCCCGTCGTCAATTGACAACAATTCATTTTGTGCTAAGATAGTAAAATAAAATACCGTTTCTAGATTTTATACTGCTGATTACAGTAAAAATATATTTGGATTTTTTTATGCAGTAGTTTTTTTATATTTAGGAAAAACAGTAAAACAAGTTGGATTGTGAATGTTAGGAATACACTAATAGTGGCCTTAGTCCATTTATTAAAAAAATATAGGTATATACAACTGTCATGTTCATTTTTTATCTGTCTGACGAATGAAACTCAAAGCAGATGCAAAGCAGTAAACGCAAAATAGTTTATTTATTTTAATGGCGTCTTCGTAGCGTAGCGTAGCGTCAAATTATGTAATTAATTAAATTACGTAAAATAATTTTGTGAACGAACGGCAGCGAATGATTGACAAGTGAGTACATGACATGACAGTCAGTTCTGTATCTGTTTAAAGTAACTTTTTTTATTTTATGTCATGCTAAGATCACGACATCAGTATTCCTAACTTTGGATATACGGTCTTTTTAATGACTTTTTATTTAATAAATTAGTAACGACGTTTTTAAGTTAAATAAAGAAAAACTGAGAAATATGGGTAGTCTTATTTTTAACCAGCTATTATAAACGCGAAAAATAAATAACGCATTTTTTTTGAAATGTTGTCAATAAATTGTGAAACCACCCCTAACAATTTTTATAAAAAAAATAAAAAACTTAATTGCGTTAACTATCGCCTCTAACTTGACTGGTTTTATGCACTAGCGATTCACCCTTGCTTTGCTTTTGTTTATGAGAGTTTTTTTGTATCACTTGTACCATGAAACCATAATTATAATACATAAAAACCTTCTTGAATCACTCTCTGTAGATGATGACCGCATTAAAGTCCGTAGCATAGTTTGAAAGACAACGTACAAACAGAGGGTCGACGCGACCTTATTTTATAAAAAAAGAACCAAAAAAAAAGAAGAAGACATAAAACCGGGTAAGAGCATATCTGATCATGCTCAGTGTAGGGTTCCGAAGCCGTTATTTTACAAACGTTATCTCAAAAAAAACAAGTATGACCCAATTCTCTATTTAAAGTAATTTGGTGCTGTCTATGATTTTTGACATTTCTGTGATTTTTGTTGGTATAGCCACTTTAGTCGCCCGCAATATTTTTGAATGACCTATCAACGACACCACACTATGGAGTAGACGAGAAAAAAAAATACATCCAAACGTAGGGAAGGTACACTAAAAAAAAGACGTTTTTCTATATTTTTTTACGACTTCGTGGGCGTGACTAATATGTATTTTCATGCCAAATAAAAGTTTTAGTACTAAGAGTCTCTGAGCTAGGCTGCGGACGGACAGTCAGACGGACAGACATGGCGAAACTATAAGGGTTCCTAGTTTGACGAACAGAACCCTAAAAAACGAAGATAAAAAAATGACATGATCAATTTTATTATCACCCTATAAATAACGCTAAATGCTTTTGTGCATATAAATAAATATTGTTAGCCCACGATAAATAACATGCAACCTCGGAGCCCAGCCACCCTCGTCAAGAGATGAGAGGAATTAGCGGCCTTTGTTGTCGACGTGGCAATTTCAGAGGGTTCTTGCCTGAACTTGTCAGTTTACCATGAGATGAGCTTAGGAATCAATAAATAAATAACTAAAATAAATAAATAAATATCAGGGGACAATGTCACACCAATTGACCTAGTCCCAAAGTAAGCTCAAGGCTTGTACTATGGGTACTAGACAACGATATAAATACTTATATAGAGACATATATACTTAAATACATAGAAAACATCCATGACTCAGGAACAAATATTCGCGCTCATCACACAAATATCTGCCCTTACGTTGATTTGAACCCAGGACCGCTAGCTTCGTAGGCAGGGTCACTACCAACTAGGCCAGCTTTTTTTTTTATATCTATTGTGTATATAATCAACGGATGCGTATTTTATTCCTCTATTGGCCTCTACTGCCAGAGCGCAACTAACAAAATGGCTGCTTCGCTCTGAAGTTAGGCGCGAAAGTTTAAAATTCCAAACGGGCATTTGCGTGATTTCGTTGTATATAAATCAAAATTGATAGGTGTCTTCGTGTAATATTAAAATTTTACCGTTTTTAAACTCGTTTTTGTCATAAAATAGTTTTTTATTTTTTTTGTGATGGGGCCGTTTAGCATTTAAGCGACGATGTGCAAAATGTGGTTACAGAATTATCAAGAAGTTTTTAGAGTTGTTGGTAATTTTTTAGCTCTGCCTACCCCACTCTGGGAATGAAGGCGTGAGTTTATGTATGTATATTCAATTAGAAAAAATCCTTACAATCGTATAATTTTTTTATTTTATTTTACACGGTTCATATTCAATTAGAAAAGCCCTCACAATCGTATCAGCTTGAGTGTAAAGGGTTGGCAACTCCTATAAGAGACCACATATGGATGGATGGATGGAAAGAGTCGGCAGCGTTCCGCTTTCTAGATCTGAACAACCATAAGGCCGATATTTCCTTGAGGCTGTGCAACGTGAAAACACGATTAGAAGCAAAATCCAGAGGGCTCTACCAAGATGCACTACGCTAGTTAGCGAACTAGCGTTTATAATCGTTTCGTTTTTAAACCAATCGCGTCACTGGTAGATGACGTGATACGAAAAGTCACGTGATCTACCAGTGACGCGATTGGTTTAGAACGAAAGGCATTTTAGCAAGGGATTTTGGCATTAAATACGAGCGTGGCTCGTTTCATAATAGGATCACACTAGTGTTTTATGGCCTAATTATGTACAGTTGCATACACTACTTTATCTACACACATATCATAAGTATTTTCAGATGGGTTCAGACGCCGACGACTTGACCACAAAAATGGCGGCAAAACAAACTTGTGCTGTCAGTGTCACGAATATGAATGGTTTTTTTTAATCATAGACGATAGATAGAGATGAAATGTTTTGAGTTGTATATTAAAAAAACATACTGAGTTGACGTTTCGAATCGATAACTGTTTTAATATCTATGGATACTAGAACAGAGATTTTTGACAACTGTTCCAAATTTAAACCGATAACCTTACAAAAATCGATACTGTAATAACACCACAGTACAGATTTTTCCTACTACCGCAGACAAGAAAGTTCTCATAGTAAAATTGGTTGTATTAATGCAGGTAATTTCCTACAGTTTCTCTTGATATGTGCGTAGATAAAGATAAATAAAAGATCTAATTTATTTTACTTCCTCAAATAAATTCACCAAATTCACCTAAAATGCCAATTAGTACTTGGTATGAAATCTCACCATTTGCATAATTTAATCTGATCCCTTTGTTTCGACTGTGTGCGTCAGCCGCCATCTTGGTTAATATTTAAAGCATTTCACCTTGATGAATTTCAAACACCGCGGTTAATACATTTTAATGGATTCCCTGAAATGTCGTGACTGTTGATGGACTTATGACTAATTGTCGGAGCCATGCGGAAAGGCTGAATTAGTGCACGAATATCAACATTTCTAACAAGCTACATAGCTTTTGAAACCCGGCTGAATAAATAAATATAGTATAGACAGAATGAAAGATAGAAAAACATTTAATCGTGACAAACAACAACACAGAATAGAGAAATACCCTTAACCAAAATTTCGTAACCAGCTTTAAATTTAATTTAATTCTGTAGGTGGTTACGAATTTTTGGTTACAAAATGGTACTAAAGGAGAAAAACGCACTCTTCAGCGTATTACTGACATTAAAGTCAGCGTTGGTCTTCCATTGGAACCATCAGGTGAAACCATGGAAGGTGAAGGTGTACCAATATACATACAAAGACTTTACATTCATCCATACATACTTATACTATACATAAAGTAAAAGTCGGTTAAAAAATATATACATAATTATTTTCACGTTCTTTTTTTAATCATTGCGATAAAGAAAGTAAACAGGCAAAAGTGTTTGTATTGAGATGGCACCAACATTTCTTCCTCAGCATCATAATCATCATATCCTCCATAGCGTGTCCGGTAACGGCGTTTCCTGCAATAAGTCTATTTCCTGCTACAAAGCTTAGCAAAGTGAATGCATAACAATGGTAGTAGTCTTTTAAAATCGGTCAAAAAAGAGATCCTAAAGTTAATAATTTTTAATAATTGCCGTAGATAGAGAAAGTAAACTTGCAAAAGAGTTTTTATTGGGATGGAATGGCATCTACATTCCCGCCTTCAAAGTTAAGCAAAAAATACATAACAATGTTAGTACGTCTGCCATCAACTCGATTAGACGTCGGCGTCGCAACTCGCAATCAACGGGCATTTGATTACCCTCTAATTATACATACAAACATAATGTACATATGTAAATACTTAAATACATACATACTGGTCAAACACAGAAGAAACTTTATTTATTGAAGTCAGTAAAAACAGGGACAATTTTTTCCACTTTTTTTTAATCATTGTCATAGAGAAACCACCACCAATGCCACCAATATTCCCTCCGACAAACCTAAGCAGAGTAAATACATAACAATGTTAGTACGTCTGTCGTCAACTCGATTAGACGTCGACGTCGCAACTCGCAATCAATGGGCATTTGATTACGCTTTAATCAAGGCGTCGTCGTTGCTCTAATAAATGAGTTTAGTTAACATTGTGATTGTTTAAATTATTCAATGGGCGTTGAGTAAGTTAAAATAATTGTCGGAATAAGAACGTACATGAACGAGATTCTACGCGATGAAACCTTCTTGCTTGGACGTGTTATCGTATCGGCAAGCTCTTTAGTTAACAGTAATACCAGGCCAGTTTTTTTTTTTGGCATATGAAGGCAAACGAGCACACATGCCACCTGATGGTAATTGGAAACTGTGACCCATAGACATTCGCATTCACAAGACTGCAAATGCACTGCCAACCCTGAGGACTAAGATGGAATGCCTGTGTTGTGTTCCGGTTTGGGGGTAAGACAGCCGGTGAAATGACTAGCATAGAGGCATTCCATCTTAGTCCTCAAGGTTTGCAGTGCATTTGCAGTCTTGTGAATGCGAATGTCTATGGGTCACAGTTTCCACTTACCATCAGGTGGCCTGTGTGCTCGTTTGCCTTCCTATGCCATAAAAAATATATAATGGATATCACACGCGAAGACAATTGTTTGGTAATTAAAAAGAGTATTTTCTTTAATGGACCAAACAGAAGAACACGGGGTTAGCTCCATGGGCTTCTGACAACTCCCTTTCCCTTTTCCCTTTCTCTCAGCGTAAACTGAACTGCACCATGTCAGCCGAAAGACGTCCACTGCTGGACATAGACCTCCCCCAAGGCTCTCCACTCAGACTTGTCTTGTGCTTTTCGCATCCACCGCGTTCCCGCGATCCTTAGAAGGTCGTTACTCCATCTTGTTGGAATCCTACCTACAGCTACAGGCAATCACAAACGGTAGATTCCCTAAAAGGAAAATTAAAGAAGTTCTGGCTTGACTCTAGCTCCTAAATATCAATTATCCTCTAGGTACGTAAAATGTAGTTTATGTATGTATATTTAACTATTAATATATATTTCTGTATCTATTTATGTTGGTATTAGAATGTAGTTTTATTTTAATTTTATTTATATAAGTTTTATTGGTTACTTGATGTGTTATATTCTTCTTCTTGTACACTTGTTTACTCGTTGCACCACCTTTCACTCTTCTCAATCTCTCAAGGGTTAGCTGGAAGAGATCCCTTAAAGGGATAAGTTCGCCTTTGTACATATTTTTATATTAATTGTATTTGTTCTGTTTTTTCTTTTGTACAATAAAGTGTTTACATACATACATACATACATACAGCTCGTCTCCCGGTCCGCGGACGCCACTCAAGAACCTTCTGGCCCCATCGGCCATCAGTCCTGCGAGCGATGTGCCCCGCCCACTGCCACTTCAGTTTAGCTATTCTTCGGGCTATGTCGGTAACCTTAGTTCTACTGTGGATATCATCATTTCTGATTCTATCACCCAGAGAAACCCCGAGCATAGCCCTCTCCATAGCCCTCTGAGTGACTTTGAGCTTCCTTATGAGGCCCATTGTTAGCGCCCTGTCTCAGATTTGTAAGTCATCACTGGCAACACACACTGGTCAAAGACTTTTGACTTCAAACACTGCGGTAATTTGGAGGAAAAGATGCTGCGAAGCTTCCCGAACGCTGCCCATCCGAGTCGGATTCGACGAGTGACCTCTTTCTCAAAGTCGGACCTACCTAACTGGACCGTTTGTCCCAGGTAATTATAGTCGTCAACAACTTCGAGCGCAGAGCTTCCGACTCTTACGGGAGTTGGCGCGACATGGACATTGGACATGACTTTCGTCGAACTGTATTGCCATGTCATAATAACCCCCCTGTTATCATTTTGTCAACGTTTTGATAGCTCTTATTTACTTGACAGTAATGGCATTTAAAACAATACCATCGAACCATACAAATACTATCGTAACATAGACAATGCTATAGCAATTCAAAAGCTGTATAGTTTCAAGGTACGCCCACAGCAATGCTTAAAAAACGGTGACGGTACGGAATCGCAGTGACGCATCGTATGTGTACCGTTTTTATCGCAGTTCCTCCACACCGCTGCTTATCGGTGCGTTTATTACGGTGCGTCAAAAACGGCGCCATGTTGTTACTATGACCCCGTCTTTTGTTTAAAAAGACACCATATTTTGAGCAGCGGTGTGGAGGCCATGCGATAAAAACAGTACGGATACGACGCGTCGTATTCCGTACCGTCACCGTATTTTAAGCAGCGGTGGGGTCGCATCTTTACCCTGTAGAATACATACATACATACATAAACTCACGCCTTCATTCCCAGAGTGGGGTAGGCAGAGCTAAAGAATTACCAACAAGTCTTAAAACTTCTTGATAATCCTGTAACCACATTTTGCACAAGTAGGCTAAGATGTTTCCCAGTGTATTAGTGAATACAGACTGTGAATTATTGTTGTCCCGTTTTCCTAAAGTGACCTTTATGTTGAATAATATGTATTCTTTGAACAGCTATTTCACTCCCAAATTGATCTGTTACCATTTATTTGGGCACAGTATTAATCAGCAGGGACCTGTCTGTTCGGTTCCCCGCGGCACAAAGTTATGGGCGAGGAATTTAGATTTATATGTTTTCTTGTTTTGTTTCAAATGTAGGGGAGCCCAAATACAAGCAATTTGTTGTTGATAATAAAACAAGACATTGTTGAAATAAAATATCGTGCCTAGTATAATAGAATAGAAAATAGGACAAAAAAAAGACAAAGACAAAGGCATTTATTGCAAAAACACAGTAGTTACAGACAGTTCTTAGTGCTACAGGATGTGCTTACGTTCTAATTATTTTAGAAAACAATACTAAATATTCACTATTTCAATATAACTAATTGAAAAAGTGAATAAGTATAATATATCTTCATATAGGGCTGTGACCATCGTTATATAAAGGAAGTATTGGATCGTAAATGTAAATTGATTTATTATGTTAAGGTATTATTTAATTATGTCGATGGTTATAAAGGAGGTGTACATATTCTATGATATATATTTTATTTTTATTAAAATATCTAACTTTGTTTAAGGTAAGAACGGTAAGAAAAAAAAGAACTGAAATTAAATGAATGAAGACTATATTGATTCTTGGGTTAATCGTCATTTATGACAGAGGAACGTCAACCGTAATGGAATATTTTATTTGATATAATTCCATTATCTAAATTGAATTTACTTATTACTGTTTTTTTGTTCCTTACCGAGAGGGTGCACCCCCCCCCCCCCCTTTAAAAACACTTATTTCATCATTGATCTTAGTGCTCTGTGTAATAAGTATACATTTTATGTTGTTACTTTGATAGTTTTTAGAAACAGTGGGAGTGGCATTCAAGCAGACAAATAGACAGACTGATAGATGGACATGACGAAACAATAAAGGTATCTTCGGAAACCTAACAAAAAATACTTACAAAAACAATATACATTTGCTCATTTTTGATTGTCATATAAACTTATTTATAACCAATAAATATTAAGTATCAGATTAAAATATTAAACTAAAAGCACTATGGTACAATTAACCGCTAACCGTAACCGTAACGGTTAACGGACTACGTAACTCGTTAAAAAACTCATTTAACGAAGCTACGCCGGGGGCTACACCGCGTAGCTCGTAGCACGTAGCGCTGGCTACGTGTTACAATCCAGTTTTTTTAACCTTCCTTTTATCCTCTAACGCCAAGCAGTAGTATTCGCATTGTTGTGTTCCGGTGTGGAGATAAAGCAACAAGTGAAATTACTATCAATAATTAAATGTGAAAATCTAGATTTGGATATTTCATTTTTTTTACAGTCAAGGACTTTAATTGTTGAGCCACTTTGGAACCCTGTCTAATGACAGCGTCAAGCCACTATGCAACCCTGTCGCATAACGATAATCATTAACTTTGGCGTAATTTCTTTTATGTGACTTGACGCTGTCATCAATTAGATTCCCAAAGCAAATGTTTAAAAGTCATTTTTGTTTTCAATAGGATTTATTTATTTATTATTTATTTCACAAAATAGTACACTTAATATACAAAAGGTGAACTTAAAGCGTAATTTATGTTTTTAAAATAAAGATAATTTCATAATGATTGTGTACATACAGATACATACCTTCACGCCTGTAATCCCAGAGTGGGCTAGGCAGAGCTACATAATTACAACTTTAAAAAGTTGTTGATAATTCAGTAACCACAATTTGCACAAATAGGCTAAGATGTTTACCAGCGTATTAGTGATAGGTTGCAAGCCCATTGCCTAACAGTACTACAAGCCTATATTCCCTTAGTCGCTTCTTACGACATCCACGGGATGACATGGAGTGGCACTATTCTAACCCGGCAACCACACGGGAACAATAATTGTGTAATTATGTATATTTATGTATCTAGTCTTTGTTTATTAATTGTTATAAATGAGAATTTTAATTATGTTAATTAATTCATTAAAGTTTACTCAACATCCATCAACATCACACGGAGCAGAAGCACTTTAAATATAGTAATACGGAAATTATCTTAATGATTAAATTATTGCATTTAGCTAAGTAACATTGCTGTCGTGGACTGAAAATATTATAAGAGAGGAGCCACACAAAAAAAAATGCCTGCTTTTGTTTTATTCTTGTACAATAAAGAGTACACAAAAATGTTTTTTTACATTGAAGAAAGCAATTTGTCACGCCAGAGGCCCTGGCTAAGATGCACTACCCTAACTAGCGTTTTTATTTGTTTCGTTTTTAAATTAATCGCTTCACTGGTAGATCACGTGAAATTTCGTATCACCATCTACCAGTGACGCGATTGGTTTAGAACTAATCGATTAGAAACGCTAGTTTGCGTAAGGCATTTTAGCAAGGGATTTTGCCATTAAATACGAGCGTGGCTCGTTTCATAATAGGATCACACGAGTGCTTTATGGCCTAATTATGTACAGTTGCATATACTACTTTATCTAAACACATATCATATTTCCCCATGTGGTTGCCGGGTTAGAATAGTGCCACTCCATGTCTTCCCGTGGAAGTCGTAAGAGGCGACTAAGGGAATATAGGCTGGTAGTACTGTTAGGCGATGGGCTTGCAACCTGTCACTAATATGCTGGTAAACATCTCAGTCTATTTGTGCAAATTTTGTATCACCATCTACCAGTGATGCGATTGGTTTCAAAACGAAACGAATAGAAACGCTAGTTAGCGTAGTGCATTTCAAGCGCTCAGTTATGGATAAATAAATCCAGTTATGGTTTGTCAGTCATATTATCTCACAAAAAAAGTCTTTTAGCAAAACATATTACCAGAGCTCGGTAAGAGTGAGCCATTTTTACGTCATTAATATCGACTGTAGATATTAGTTAAGATACACCTAGAAAAGAAATATTAAAAGGAAATAAAACTTTATTAATTTATTAAACTAAAATGACAATACATTATGTACAAAACGAGTAGGTACTAACATTTTTATTTATTCAAAATTTTCTTTGTTATTATAATACTCAGACCGGTCTTGTGCTTTTCGCATCCACCGCGTTCCCGCGATCCTTACAAGGTAGTCACTCCATCTTGTTGGAGGCCTACCTACAGCTCGTCTCCCGGTCCGCGGACGCCACTCAAGAACCTTCTGACCCCATCGGCCATCGGTCTGAGTGGAGAGCCTTGGGGGAGGCCTATGTCCAGCAGTGGACGTCTTTCGGCTGACATGATGCTTATAATACTTAAATAACTATACGATTTTCTATATTTTCAATTTTCGATTTTTTCTTCTTGAATTATAAATAGAAAAAGATAATTCTTCATCCAATGAAGGGAGTGGAGTGAAATTGTACATTACATAATACTGTACACATCTGTTTCTTTAAAGAGGTTTGCTAAATCTTGCTATAAAAATATTACTTTTTTGATGGCGACGTAAAGATCGTAGTAGAAAGGTAGCCTATACAAAATAATTTCATTAGTTATCAAGTTACTCAATACTCAATATTTTATTGCATTCCATAAAGTATACATAGGTGGTACTTAAATTAACTTAAAAGTTATGAAATTAAATGAAATGAAATGAAATAATTTATTCGTAACAATTGTTATAGGTCAGTGTACATATTACTATTATAATTATTAATGAAATGGTTATTAGATAACTCATTAAAACTAATTAAATGTTAATAAATTAAAATAATTATTTGTTACCCTGTGAGGGCTAGATTAAAAAACTCATTATAATCATAGAACAGTTGCTCATGGAGCCATTTTTTGAGCTTGTTCTTAAATTGTGTGATGGAAACCGCATCTATTACGGCTTTAGGCAGGCGATTGTATACAGCGGGTCCCAGGAAGTAGACGGATTGCTCTGTTTTGGCCAGTTTGTGTTTGTCCGCGATTAGCCGGTCCGCATGCCTATTACTACGCAGGGGGAACCTATGGTTTGATCCTTGCCGCTTGTATAGGTTTAGGTTTTCGTGTGTGAAGACCGCCATCTGATACAGGTATAAACACGGGAGAGGGAGTATGTGTAGTTGCGCAAAAAAGTCACGCGCGGGCGTGTCGTCTGCAGCGCCGGTTATCGCCCGCACGGCTCTCTTTTGCATGGAAAACACGCGGCGCCACTGCGAGGCTCGCGCCCATAGCTCCGTGCCGTACGAAAGTAACGAATGTACTGTGGCAAAGTAGCACTCGAGCAGCGCCGAGCGCCCTGCCGTGCGCGCCAACCGCCGCAACGCGAAGCACGCGCTACCCAAACGCTCGCATAACGACTCCGTGTGCGGCGCCCACGTCAGCGCACTGTCCACGTGAAACCCTAGGAGCCGCGCGCAGGCTGCGTGCTGTATAGGGGCAACGCCAGCGCGCGCGCTCAGGGGCGGGCTTGGGTGTCCGTTCAGTTGAAAGGTCAAAAAGCAGGTTTTTTTCTTTATTTAAAGCCAGGCCGTTATGAGATCATTATGGACCGTTTAGGGCACAGCAACTTATAAATTAGTGAGAGCGCTCATTTGTTAAGAGTAGTTTAGTCTTCTTATATATTAACATAATAACTTATCTAAGTATTCAGTTATTGAATAATAGCATTTTTCTATCATTCAATGTTTTAGTTTGGTCAAAAAGCTATTTTCCGTTTTGATACTACACCACATCTACCATTGACTGACAAGGTATGTCCATGTTATGCTGGTAGATTCTTGACGTGTAAAAGTGCCCGTGCGGCCTACTTACTGAATAAATGTCTTTATCTTTATCTTTATGCAAACTCTGAACACAGCTCACCCTGTCGAGCTCTGCATATCACGTTCCGTTCAATCATCACGTTAATCAGCGTCTGTTAATACAAGCTTTGTTCGATATAGGTACGTATGCATGCATATACAGGGCGTCCCAAGGCTATGCCACATGGAAGGAAAGTCCGTTGAATATTGTAGATTGAACGAAAACTGCAAGAAGATTTTTTTTAATTAAAAAAAAATCTGCATTCATAGATATTTAAATAATTACATGGTTGAACCGGGAATCGAAATAAAATAAAAACATAGTGTCAGAAATAAAAGGAAGATCATGATGACCATGTAATTATTTAAATATCTATCTGAATGTAGTTTAAATTGTTTTTTGAATTCAAATAATGTCTTATAAAATAAATAAATAAATAAATAAATATCAGGAGACACCAATTAACCTAGTCCCAAACTAAGCTCTAGGCTTGAACTATGGGTAGTAGACAACGATATAAATACTTATATAGAGAAATATATACTTAAATACCTACATAGAAAACATCCATGACTCAGGAACAAATATTCGCGCTCATCACACAAATATCTGCCCTTACCGGGATTTGAACCCAGGACCTCTAGCTTCGTAGGCAGGGTCACTACCAACTAGGCCAGCGCATCTTCTTTCAGTAAAATGTTCCATCTACAATATTTAAGGTACTTTCCTTCCACGTGGCATAGCCGTGAGTCACCCTGTATACAGATTTAATCATAATTATGATAATGTTTGCAATAATGCATACATGCATAATAATAGCATGATAATGGCGTTTGTCGACAATTAGCATCGATTGGGTAAGCTTTGTACTGCACTAATTATACAGAATGGATAAAGGTCAGGGGGTCTATCCACTCACATGCTTTGTGCAACCAGAGTCACCAGCTATAGCCCTTATTTGGGTGACCTATTTGAACTACGAAAAATGTTTGACCGAATTTTGGTTCGAGAAAAATTATTCGACAATATTTTTTTGGGTTTTTTTACGTAGTACACATGCTAGAAATTTTTAATACTACAAATGAAGGGCCCACGGAAAGAACACGTCTAGTCACATTAGTAACTTTTTGAGATATCGCGATTTGAAAGTTAGGAAACATGTCATTTTGTACGTAATTTTCGTGTAGAGGTTTTTTTAAGAGTGAAAAGATACAAGTTATATTAACATTTATATCTAAATCTGAGTGGTAGGTTCATTTCGTACTCTGCGTTTTGACATTCAAAACTCATTTTCAAAAAAAAGGGACGACATGTTCTGTCCGTGGACCCTTCAAATGTTCTCGATTACGATTAGTTAACTTGCTCGATAGAAAGAAAAAGTTCATGCTTAAAGTACCGCTCTTACGTGACGTGAATGAGAGAGCTAGCATACCGTCGAGGGCCGAGATTTTATATGGTGAAATAGGGTGTTTTATGTTTAGCATAAAAACAAACGGTCTAATGATCATTTTACTCAACACAAATAGCACAATTTCGATCTGTATAATAAACCATCGATATAATAGTGATGCTAAAATATTGATAGTAACGCATCAAACGAAATACATAATTTCAAAAAGTATAATGTTAATAAATAAATATATATACATATATCGTTATATATACGTTCCTATTCGATTCGTTATTAAACCAATCGCGGCACACTGGTAGATCACGTGACTTTTCGTATCACGTCATCTACCAGTGACGCGATTGGTTTAAAAACGAAACGGGGTGTGTAATGTTTAGCATAAAAACAAATGGTCTAATGATCATCTTATATAACACGAATAGCATAATTTCGATCTGTATAATAAATGATCGATTAATATATTATAGTCATGATGCATAAAACGAAATGCATCATTTCAAAAACTATAATGTTTATATAGGTATTAAAAAATATATATTTCTAACGGTTTTCTTTACTTTTAATGTGGTCACAGTTCTAGCCTAACCTAACCTAGTTAGAAGAAATTGTCGTAAAATGCATAATAACAAGAAAATGATACTTATACTAAATCAGTGTTATGTTATTCGACCGTTTACCAGATAAAAATATACAATTGGTTTTTATGATAAACGTTCATTATGATTTTCGTGATTAGTTCTTATCTTATCTTATCTTAGACTAGAATAGAGGCCCACAGAATAACGTTATAGAAGTAGATTAAGCTAATACAAATAGAATGGACAGTTGACAGTAGACCATAAGCCAAAAGTCAGAAATAGAGTATCGACGCAGACGAATATCGATTGATCGTTAAAGTTGCATGTCTCGTTCCAAATAGCGATACAATAATAGATACCTTATGAATACTGGAACATTGAGCTCGGTGGATATTTTTGTTGAACCATCGGCGGCGGCGTGTCGTCGGAAATAAATAGCATGATGATGAATGAAGTTGGCTTAACTTCTACATTAAAGTTGTTTATTCAGTCACACGTCACTTATCCTAATTATTACTTATAAATTCTACAGTAAATAGACACGTCACATATACCTACTACTAATACATAATTATAATGGTTATATAATACATAACTACCTATAAAAAAAAGTTTTCATAAACCTATACAAACAAACGCAGAGACTGAAACTTGATGAGATAAGCATTTTACGATACGCAAATGCTTTCGAAACATTCATTTGAAAGAAAGCTTGTTATCATTACGTATGTAGCTGAAAATCTGAAACAAATTACAAGTGTGAGTTAGGCTATAATAATGGGAATTCAAATCGGAAAATAACAGTGCCTACTTACTGTGCGGCTATAAGGCTTCCACGAGCTCAGCTCGCGCTTGACCGGTTTTGTATTTTTCATAAAATAACTGTATAATGTATATGCATACCCAAGAGCTCGTATTTTTGACACTTCTGTATTGAAAAATTAGGCGCATAAAATCAACACTACTAACACTGTTATGTATTTCGTTACGCAGCTTCAGCTTTAAATTAGTTTAAAAATTATTGATCATAATGACCACAGTTATTATTGAATTTACGCATAGGAAACAGGATATTATAGATTCCAATATAGACCCTAATAAATGGCCCGATTTGATTGACCCTGCCTACGAAGCTAGTGGTTCTGGTTTCAAATCCCGGTAAGGGCAGATATTTGTGTGCTGACCGCGACTATTTGTTCCTGGGTCTTGGATGTTTTTTATGCGTTTAAATCTGAAATTGTTGTCTTATTTATATTTTCACAAGCAATATCAAGCTTAATGGGAAGCTCCTTCCATTAACCATGTAATCAAGTGCTTTATATGAAATACCGAATTTGGTATTTTGTATTCTTTGTTATTTGTATATTTTTTTTTAGTTTGGTACTAGGTCAATTGGTGTGACATTGTCCCCCTGATATTCATTTTTAATTTGCTTAAAAGCGTTCTAAGGCCCAATTGAATTTATTGTTTTTAAAGGTATATTTTAATGAAGTTTAACACCGTGTCAGGTACATAATAAATAATACAACAAGTGAGATCAACCTTCCCTCCAACAAGACACTGTTTGACGTTAGAACTTATGAATATTAGAGGAGTACGCTCGATAAGTAATCCGAGGATCCAGTTACGACGTGTCAGTGTTATCTCTGTTCTGTTAATACGACATCCAGAAATACATTCAATTTACTACTGAACCGAGGGTTGGAATTGGGTTGCCGTTATCTGGTACTATGATAGAATATTTATTGTTCAAAATACACTTCGCATTTTCGATATTCTCTATATAGGTACGTTTATCCTTGTCTAGTACTCATGGTACCAGCTTAGAGCTTAGTTTGGATCTAGGTCAATCTGGATGAGGTTGTCCTCTGATATATACAGGGTGTAAGGGACGCCTCACCGAAAACTGAAACCATAGCTTCAGACCATTGTACTGAACTGAAATCCAGTGGAAATTTTCCCGGGAAAACGAAAATTTTCTCGTTGGTTTCAGTTTTCGGTGAGCCGTCCCTTACACCCTGTATATGTATAAATACAGGGTGTAAGGGACGGCTCACCGAAACCTGAAACCATAGCTTCAGACCATTGCACTGAACTGAAATCCAGTGGAAATTTTCCCGGGGAAACGAAAATTTTCTTGTTTTTTACGTGAAAATGCCGTTTTTACAGTTTTTTTTACATAATGAGCTTCAGTATGTCATAATATGTCGTCCTAGATCGGTTTATATGCCAAAACATGGAAAAAAAAACGAGAAAATTTTCGTTTTCCCGGGAAAAAATCCACTGAATTTCAGTTCAGTACAATGGTCTGAAGCTATGGTTTCAGTTTTCGGTGAGCCGTCCCTTACACCCTTTATATTAAGGCATAGGAAGGCAAACGAGCACACAGGCCACGTGATGGTAAGTGGAAACTGTGACCCAACAGACATTCAATCATAAGATGGAATGCCTCTATGCTAGTCATTTCACCGGCTTTCTTATCTCCAAACCGGAATACAACAATGCAAACACTGCTGCTTGGCTTTAGGTTAATGGATAAGATGGTGGTACCAACCCGGACGGACCCTGCACAAGGTCCTCCCACAAGTAAGTATTTATCATATTGTACCTAAATCGTAAACTCTGATGTTTAGTTTTGACCTTACGGTGCAACCCCTCACCCCGTGGGTGTAAAATTCGTACTGCTTTAAGCCCCTCGTACAAAATTGTACATAATACGAGCTGAATAAACCCTTTGAAATTCACGAAATAAAATGCAATTCAAACCCACCTTGGCACAAAATTAAACGAGAATTTGCATCTTTTAAAATAATTTCAAGGTAAAGAGAGACGTTTTATAACTCGGAATGTTTTATAATAGATGCTATTTCCACGTTTCTCGCTCGTTGCTAAGTTGCTGGAAGCAAGTCAAAGGCAAGTTTCGAATTATTTGCTATAAACTTCATTTGAATTGGAAACGACACAAATAAGATGTGGGACGACGACGAGAAATCAAATATTCACGATTTACGTATTTTGCAAAAATAAACTAGCTATTCATAGAAACAACCGGAGACCGAACAGCTGACAGCTTCCTCGGGCTAAGCTGAGCATTGCTGTATAACAGTATTCTATTTCCCTAATTGGCTGGCAACGGACCGACAACTCTTCTTGAGTTGCTGGTGTTTATAGGCGTTGGAGATTACTTCTTGGGTGGGAATAAAGGCTTGTAGTATTGTTAGGCTCTTTGCCTGTTTGTGCAAAAGGTGCCCTTAGACGACCTAAAATGTTATGTGCTAAATTGGTTTTATCGAAAACGTTTCCTGTATTATTGAATGGAATACTTCTTTATAAGCATAAAGATTTTTATGCATACATATTTTTGTTCTAAAGCACTTTTAGTCTAAAATTTTCATTACTAAAAGGCTAAATCCATAATATTCTTTGATCGTAGCCTCCCCCAGTATATGTAAAATCCCTAGGTCTCAACTAATCTATAGGTTAGGTTAGGTTAGAATTCCAGTTAGCTGATCCAATGATGGAGTTGGAAGGTGGCAATAGCTTCTCTACTGTACGTAACTTATTATGTCTGTTTGTTTTAATTAAACAGCTAATGAACTGAGCAAAGCAATGAAAATTGGTCTCGCAAATGATTTCGGGTCAGAAATGTATTATTACCTGATTTGAGTGCCTGAAGTTGACTGACACAAGTCTAATTTGTCGGTGAAAGCTTACATGGATGTTTGGATGTTTGTGATTCAATGACGCCTAAATGACTAAATGGATCGAATAAAAAGGCAAACAAATCATTAGCCCATATCTTGAATTGTTTTTTTCTTAATTAGGTAGTTCTAAAGGGAATAGCGATAAATGGCTTGTACGCGGACGAAGTCACGGGAAAAGCTAAAAGTATTATAATTACTTAATAAACTCTCTAGCAGACGAAGTTTTTTGACATTCAAGACAAGTATCGAAAAATTTACTGCAAATGACATTTAAATTAGAGACGCCACAAGTAAGTAGAACATCGACATAAAGCTAAATGTCCACGATGTATTTTTTATGATGTCGTAGGGTAATAAAAAAAACAGGTTTTAGTCGGTTTTATTACTAAGGTTTTATGTATGTATGTTTACCTCTTTATTATACTGTACGATAATAAAAAAAGAAATCATAATCACAAGCAATATAAAAGGTTAAGTACGTAGGCCAACTTATTCAAACTAACCCTCAATAAAATGGATGAAGTACTCTAAAAGTATTATAGTATGTTATTCTCTGCTTGCTCTTGTAAATAAGGCTAAGGGACTGTTGCCCTTTCCGCCACTTAAGGAAGGGCATGTTTTTGCGAAACTCAGAGCATTGTTTTTTTTTCTTCTCGTTTTATTACTCATGTTTTGTGTTCGATTAATTAAGTGTGTGTAACCTTCCGTGGTTTAAGGAGTGGTTCATCAAAAAAGTAGCAAGAAATTATCAGATTTTTTATTCTTATTGTTTGCTTATTATGAAGCAGTTTATTCTTTTTAGTAATGTGAAAATATCTTACTATCAAATAAAAATACAATAATATTGAAATTTGTAAGATTCCTTGAGTTTTCTCAATATTTATTGCCATGTACTTTATAACTTTTTGTACAACACAATTTGACAATCTTCGCTTGCCGTTTTCTACAATACCACAATTGAATTTCCATTTTCAGAACTTGTTTTATGCTTTTAAGAATATTATTATATGAATAAGTTATACCAATAAATTGGATTTCACGTTGGATAGTAAGGAAGTTTCTCCGATCTAACCTCTGACAGGGGTTTATCTATGGGAGACAAATTTCTGTAAAAATGGCCAATACACAATTTTTGAAAATCCATGTAACTACCTCAAACTATAGTCAAATCAAAAATATTAACTAATGATCAAAAGACAATTTAATAAGGTATTAACTAGCCCATCAAACTTAAAGAAAAAACTATGTTTATGACGAACACCTCATAAATTCTCTCAAAAGACACTGTTCAAAAAGTTTTAGGTGAGATTTAATGTAAAAGGCGAAAACTTGAAAACCCTCTTTAATTTTCACCATTCTTATTGTTTATTTTATTTAATAGTATCTACAGATTACTATTACAAATGCACTGCTTAGAAATTAGCACAAAATAAAAATAAATTCCATATTATGTGCTGCTAATTTTTTTCCGGACCACTCTTTACCTACTTAATGGTTCTAACGGAACACCAGCGCTGGCTTTAATGCCAGCATTATTTCTTCTTGTATTTGTTAATCTGTTCTTTATTATGCATGTCACGAATAAATTATTTTCTTTCTTTCTTTCTTTCAAATAAGACTGATGTGCGCCTACATAATCTTTATACGTACGTCTCCTATTCGTCGACGGAGGTTACATACTGCCGCAGTACACGGAATAACAACCCGAAAACATACCTCGTTAAAAGTTTGTAACTTTATCGAAACAAGTTTACATTTTAATTAATCAAGCCTTTTTTTATGAAGCACGTGTCGAATGGAAAAACATAGGTGTATAAAAATTGTTCCGACCCAAAGGATAAAAACGGGACTATTTATGTCTCCGCCTGTTTGTCTGTCCGTCTGTCCGTCTGTCTGTCTGTCTGTCACCAGGCTGTAACTCACGAACCGTGATAGCTAGACAGTTGAAATTGTATTAATATATAAAGATAACTCACATATGTCAATTTGTATGTCACTTCAGTTCCGAAAGGGCGATTGTAAAGGAGTTCAAGCAGACGATATTGATCGCTAAGCCATAGACAAGCGTGGGCGACCTTGGCCCACTGCCCGACTACCAAGTTTGGGCCAAATCTATTAAAACATTGGTTTGACATGGAGGCATTTTGAGTTAGTAGCAGTGATAAATAAAATAACATAGTAACAATTACCTAAGCCTTGAGTTATTATAGCAACTGGGTCGTTCTTCTTTTTTACCGACAATAGCCTGTCTCTCATCTTATTAAGCGCCTCATTAGAGCATGGATAATTATGTTTTGCGTGTTTAATATACGTCCATACTTTTATTTATCTAAGAGTACCAAATAATTGTGCTCTTTCTTTAACCCAGGTTTTTTTTTATAATATTGTTTTCCGTAGAATGCCGTGACAGAGTGGTCATCTAATACTTGGTCTCGGCTGAAAACGGCCACTCTGTCACAGTGTTTCTGGTAAAGCATATTAAAACGAACAAAATATTGATGCAGGACCGGAAGCATTAATTAGTTTTAATAAAGAATAAATTCATTTTTTTTTTAAATCATGCACTGAAACCATAGTTATTGATAGTTCAAAAATGAATCTGAATTAGTTGAATGATTTAAAGCTCTCAGAGTATTTGTTCTGTTTCTTTATAATCTAAAGTGGAACCATCTATAAATTTTGGTTTAACCTGCCTCTCAGAGGCATAATATATCTCTGTGTAGTCTTGCAAACTGATAGAGACAAGATGATTGACTGGACTGCAGAATGTAGAACGCCGCAGAACGTAGAACACGGCAGAACGTAGAACGCCGCAGAACTTAGAACGCCGCAGAACGTAGAACACGGCAGAACGTAGAACACCGTAGAATGTAGAACGCCGCAGAACGTAGAACACCGCAGAACGTAGAACGCCGCAGAACGCATACAGTGTGTAAGGTCCTAATACTTCGCTTGCCTTGTAAAATTCACTAGTTAACTTTAACTACACTATGAATACATTCGCGTTGATTCGTGCCATTAACTTGAGAATTACCTGCTTCATTGTAATTCTAGCAATTAAATGGCAAATTAAAATAACGGTGACAATAAAATGGCACAGTCACGGTGCTCCCTCAGAGAATTGTTGGTTCATATAACCTTTTATTAGTTGAGCAACATACGGTTTTATAGCAGGAGTGGGTGGGTATAAAACCTTTATTAGATTAAATTACCTTTTGGCTGTATAGGACTTTGTAATTAGACTGTGCGTAGCCAAAATACGGATTTATATGTACCCTACGAATCCTACGATACATAATTCTGTAGAGTTAAAAAAATTAAAAATAATTTATTATCACGTACTTTAATCCATATTTTATTAGTAATCGTTATTTTTCTTATAAGTATTCTATTGTGGATAACTACATGTTTCACCATAAAAAAGCTGTTTTTATTAATTTACTTTATGTAAACCCCTTGTTTTTGTGTCTACTTAACCTATGAAAAACGAAGCTTAATCTAAAACTGAATCTAGCTGCACTGCAAACTTGCCTAAAGATTTTTAGACTGTTTACTGATATACTACTACTACTGGTAAATAATAAATACTTACTGAATAAACATCTTTTATCTTTTTTTTATAGTATCTCAAATTATAAAGATTCCATTTTTTTCACTGTCTTTTTTTTGCTGTTTCATAGACAATTTTACAAATCTAACAGCAAATCTCCAAGTAATTTGCATTTCTTTCACAATAAGTCATCACCAACCTATTCGCTCAACGTCGCCGTGAATAGCTCTTTGTATTTTAATTGCGTAATTTGCTCGAAGTGCTGAACAATTGCTCAGTGAATATTGAAACACAATTACGTAGACACCTATATGCTATTACTTTGCTAATTAATTTATGCGGGAATAACATTGTTTGCTAACATTACCATACCATATGTTATATAATTCAAGTTTCGGTTCTTTATGTCTGTTTCTAAGTTGAGTGTTTGTATAGTACGGTTGTTATAGCTTGGCAAATTCATTAGTGACACTCCCACGGCCCGCGCGGGGGGCGAGGGACGTTACTGAGTCAATGACGTGTTTGTCTCTACACACGAAATAAATTACGTTACGGATATGTTTGCAGACAACCCTAACAATATTCCGCATCAAACTAGTTTATCCATATAGTAGACGTTATATCGATAAATACATACATACATACATAAATTCACGCCTTCATTCCCAGAGTGGGGTAGGCAGAGCTAAATAACATTATTAATGTTAATTAGGTGCCGTGTGGTTGCTGGCTTAGAATTGTGCCACTTCATGTCTTCCCGTGGAAGTCGTAAGAGGCGACTAAGGGAATAAAGGCTTGTAGTACTGTTAGGCGATGGGCTTGCTACCTGTCACTAATATACACTGTTAGACGTCTTAGCCTAATTGTGCAAATTGTGGTTACAGAGTCATCAACAAGTTTTTAGAGTTGTTGGTAATTCTGTAGCTCTGCCTACCCCACTGTGGGAATGAAGGCGTGAAGGTATGTATGTATGTATGTATGTATGTAATTGATCAAACTTAGAGAGACAAATCTTGTTTCACTGTTTGTATTGTATTTAGTAGCATACGAAAAATAGTAATACTGAAATTAACATCATTTTGATATCCGTCTATGTACAACTAATAAGTTTGATTGTCGGCGAACTTTGCGTAGCAATCTCGTATGCGTTATTTGTTTCCGCGCTTATGTACGCAAGTTACCGCCAACAGCGCGCACAATTCATACCGCACCAGTCGCCCGCAGTCCCCCGTCGCCCGCGGACCATGGGAGTGTCACGAATGAATTTGCCAAGCTATAGAATGCATACATACATACCTTCACGTCTGTAATCCCAGAGTGGAGTAGGCAGAGCTACAGAATTACAACTTCAAAAAGTTGTTGACAATTCAGTAACCACAATTTGCACAAATAGGCTAAGATGTTTACCAGCGTATTAGTGATAGGTTGCAAGCCCATCGCCTAACAGTACTACAAGCCTATATTCCCTTAGTCGCCTCTTACGACATCCACGGGAAGACATGGAGTGGCACTATTCTAACCCGGCAACCACACGCAGGGGTAGAATGCATCATTCCACTAAAAACAATTTTTGAAATTAATCAGACATGTTTTTTATACAAGAAGCATAAGAAGTCAGTTTATTTAACGCGACGTTGGAAAATAATATATTAATAGTACACGTAAAAATATCAGCCAAAGAGTCTCTAAGATTATTAAAAAGATATCGCCCTAAGCTTCAAGTTTAACAAAGCCATCCAATCGACAAATAATATTAAAGAAGCTCAAATTCTCGATTCCCAATAGAAGCCAAACAAGAAAACAATTCTAGAAAATAAAAAGTAAGCATAAATAAGAATTGTAAATTGGGTAAATATTTTTCAAGTGCCCTGAAGCATTGGTAATCAGGATAGAAAATTATTCAAGCGCCTTTCTGTTCTCTTGTCTGGAAAAATCGGGATAAACTTATATAAATATGCTGAAGTAAGCATTGAAAGGGAAAAGTTTTACAAATGTGTACTGAATAATAACTGGCTTAAATGTATAAGGAAAATATATTGTTTTTTCAATTACCAACAATGAAACAAAGGAAGCCAGAGGTGTACATTGGTTAAAAAAATTACGTCTAAACTTGTTTCTTGTGTTTGCATTAGATATCAATATAGGCCATTACTAATCCAAATGTGTTCAAAAACAGAGCAAGATATTTTTCGTCAAAGCGCTGCTATAATATTTGTTGCCGCTACGAGTACAAGTGGTGAGGCGGGGGCGGTACGCGGCTAAACCAGTTTCGGTGAAGTTTCGTCCCCCCGCCGCTCCTACTCGCATCGCATTCGTCTCTCGGCTCTTAGCGCGCTTGTGTGCGCGTCATACCACCTATTTCATTTAATATTAGTTCCTACAAAGTGGAATTCCGATTATAGAAGTTTATTTGTACCATCTACGATTTTTATTTATTATTAATAAGACCCCAAGTCTTAACATAGTGACCCGATGTGATTTCTTTAATTAGTTAAAATGGGTAATTTATTTATTATAACTCAAATTATTAATTGTGCAATGTGATAGTTAGGTATCTTAGGTTATTTTTAAAATTTGTGCTTGCTTGTAAGAGTCGTTTTCAAACACAATGTATATTGTTCCTGAAATAAGCTTGAATTGAATTGAATGGAATTGAATATGTAAGCTGAATAAAGGAAAAAATAAACACGGCTTACTCTGGGAGACCGTGCCAGCGATACTACTTCCTGATAAAGCACTAACGAATTTGGAACATGTCAGCATGTTTCCTGACAGTAATACGTGAGTGATGCGTAAGCCGAGGCTTTGTTTATTTTGTACGTATGACTCCTAGTTCTAAAGTACTGTAGTTATTTACGTTATCTTATGCAGAGGGGCTCTTTCAGATATACTGGTACTTACTTCTTAGAAGATTGACGAAAGAGATATACAGACGAAAGTCAGTGGAAGGGTCGGAAAGGGCCGCCCCAGGCGTACTTTTACGAATCAAATCGGAGAAATACTGGAAAAGGGCCGAATCTTAAGTATCCGAAACCGACGTGCGTGCATGACTCGATGTATGAATGTGGAAGAAGCGAAAGAAATTTGTCAAGATCGTAGCAAGTGGAATGAAGTGGTCTCTGCCTACCCCTCTTACACTCCAATAATATCCTTTTTATTAGTCAATAGAGATTTGGGTCCACTGTAGGGCTCCATCGGATTGACCTGCGTAGCAAATTTTGGAGGTGGGAGGACCTTGTGCAGGGTCCGTCCGGGTTGGTACCACCATCTTATCCATTAACCTACCGCCAAGCAGCAGTGTTCGCATTGTTGTGTTCCGGTTTGGGGATAAGACAGCCGGTGAAATGACTAGCATAGAGGCATTCCATCTTCGGCCTCAGGGTTGGCAACGCATTTGCTGTCTTAGGATTGCGGTCTTGTGAATGCGAATGTCTATGGGTCACAGTTTCCACTTACCATCAGGTGGCCTGTGTGCTCGTTTGCCTTCCTATAATATAAAAAAAAAAAAAAAAAAAAAAAAAAAAAAAAATACAGGAGGGGCTATTATGACATGGCTATCCATTTTATTTTACGGCGAGCGTAAAGGACAGAGCTGTAGCAGGTATAATAGCTCTGTCTTTTTCTCTCAGCGCAAACTGAACTGCATGGCTATGTCAAAATTACCTCCCAGGACTGGTTATGCTAAACGTGGACAGTGTAAAGCATGTGCTACACATCATAACTTGACAAGTACCGTCCTCAAAAACGGTTAAGATAAAATTACTCAAATGTGGACCCAGCTTTAGATGGCGACGGCTGGAGTTTGAACAGGATACCTTCGAGTTGACACTAAAAGATATCCGCTCCGATACCATTAACATAATGTAAGCCCTTGAGGGGTTACCATAGCGTGGCTATGCAAGTTATATTACGGCGAGCGTAAAGGACAGAGCTAGAGCAGTTATATAGCTCTGTCCTTTTCTTTAAGCTAAAGCTGCCTACTCCCCTGACCTTAACCTTCTGTCTTCTATGAAGTCATACATATTAACATTACAGTGCTGTTTCGTACTAAGTGTAAACTACCCCCGTGTCATAATATGCATATTTACGACATCGTGTGGCGCCGAATGGATGAACATAACTCAACACGCGATATTGTTCAAGTATAAGCGATAAGCGATAGGTTATAATGAGACTTAATAGATGAAACATACACATGCACACACATACTCGCGCGCACGCACGCACGCCGTACATACATATGTATACGTTCGTGCATGCACGTATCGTCGGATCACCAACTACCAACCGAGTATCAACTGCATAACCGCGTAACTAACATATTTACATACATACATATCTTCACGCCTTCATTCCCAGAGTGGGGTAGGCAGAGCTACAGAATTACCAACAACTCTAAAACCTTAAATCAACATATTTATGATAGAGCAAAATAAACCTTACAGTCTTATTAAAAAGGTGCATTTTGCTTACGCGGTTTAGCAGTTTCACCGACGGTATGTATGTACGCAAATACGAAGGTCTTAAAAACACCTCACAGAAAACAAATAACCACCAAACAAAATTTACTTTAAATCAAATAGTAGTAGTAGTAGTAGTAGTAGTTTAGTATTTTTTTTTAATTATTAGTATTATCATCTGTTTTTGATATTTTTTGTGCAAACTTGTATGTGTCCAACCCTATGCATTGTCCTAACTCATTAACTTCAGGGTTAGCTGGAAGAGATCCCATTTAGGGAAAAGTTCGCCTTTGTACATTACTTTAATATTTTATATTGTAATATTTATATTTTTGTGCAATAAAGAGTTTACATACATACATACATACAAGCCCCACGTTGGGCGCCGAAATACACGATACACGAACCAAAATGCACTATATGCCAATGAATGTTAGAAACACATAGTACATTTCACTCGCGAACGCTCATGCTTTGAGCCTTTTGCGTACTTTGCTCGTGTTTATTCCCAAAGGCCTGTATTATTCTTTACCGCAACCTCAAATTATTTTATGATCTCTAAATTTCTAGCTGTTCTAACTCGGAGATAAATAATACCTTATAAGTTGGAGCAGAGGGACTTTTTTTTTTTATTGCATTGGAAGGCAAACTCTAACCTTGTATGTTAGAGCAAGATACAGTTGTTCTGGGAATAATCAGCCTTTAGAGAATATGTTGAAGTGAGCGATCTCTTTGCTCGCTTTAAGATAAATATTCACCATTTGTAACAAGAGAAGCCACTTGGGTGGTTGTGGCTTTTCATTAAATAGATGAGAAAGTGGTTATTATCTTTCACATCTTGTTTTAATTTAAAATATGAGTAACCTATTGTATGCAGACTTTGTTCACAAATTTTGTCTTTTGTTGAAAGTAACAATGCAATAACAAAAAACAGAACTTTTTTTTATGGAAAGCAAACAATTACAGTAGAAGACATCTCGGTGACTGGGATACTAAGGGAAACTGGCTACTGGGAAAATAAGGATATCTTTTCATATAAAAACGTTTAGGCTGTGGCGTAAAACCAGAGGGCCATTTTTTTTTTCTACGGTTAAGTATTTATTTTGAATCTTGCGTACAAGGGTAGAAGCTTACAGCTAAATCACGTAGTGAGCGATTCTAGGTTAGGATCGGGATTATCTTGGGGTTTTTGACAAGATGGCGTCGCTTTCTTAATTATTTTTATTTTTTTGCATATTTTGTTGTATAATGGATAGTAATGATGCAGTAAATTTACATTCAAATGTGCAGTATAATGAAGAATTCAAGTTTGAACACGTATCGCCTTTGGAAAATCACATGTGGTCTGCGTAAATTTCTACCTACATCGCTTCACGGAGGCTAGAGGATCACCGTACAACGTTGCCTTATGATTTTTTTGATATGTAAATGTAAAATATAAACTTGACATTGGTTGCTCACCGGTTGCCATTCAATAAATAAAAAATAGGTTAGGATCATGAGCGCAGCGAGGGATTCAAAGTTACGAGATGCAAATAGCTTCGGTCTCGTGTTACACATACAACTTTTCACCTTAGTAGCGAGAACATAAAGGTATAAAAATACAACATGGTAAAACTAAACCTTATGTATATACCCAGCCACCCATTTTCATTGACCCAGCACTATTCTCCGAATATATGTTCTTTATTAAAAAGTCAATTTGTGTCACGCTCGCAACAAAATTGGATTTTGCTCACTGTCTTTCGCTCGCAGCAAAATCGAGTTTTGCCCACTGACTTTGAACAGCAAAGGTGCTGAGGTGAATAGGATATTCCAAATTCAAACCCTAACGCAAAAAATAGAGGGATAGCGCCTGCCTACAAGGCTAAACGGTCGCGGTCAGGGCGAGTATTTGTGTCTGAGTCTTGGGTGTTTTCTATGTATTTCAGTAATTATTTCTCTATCTAATTATATTTGCCGTTGCCTAGTACCTACAGGACAAGCCTAGGTAAGTTTTTGTAAGTAGATCTCCCCACAAATCCCTTTTATGTTGCAAAAATACATTACTTTTTTTATATCAGAACTTCCGTACGAATCTTGTAAGCAATGTATGAGACTCGCTTAAGTTTTGCGCAGCTTGGAGCCCTGAGAGACTTTGGCTCGTATCATATAAATTTTGGCAAGAAAGAAGAAGTCATAAAATGTCCGCATTGAACTTCCTTACTAAGTTCTTGTTACTTTCGATGCAACACCAAAATCTAGCTGCTTAACAAGTATTATGCAAAAACAACATGAAACGGCATCCTTCGATTCCATGAAACTTCTTTAATTTGTTAGAAAACACATAATAGTAATTCAAAATATTAATTCAGTAAATTGGCCACATGAGGGCTCTTTTACACGTCGGTAACATGGAGTGAATCTACCAGCGCTTCGGACAAGACCATCATTGCGGAGAAGAAGCGCCGCAAGAAACTCCAGCAGAAGGTCATTTTTCAATTACTAAATACAATCATACTTAAAAGTATCTAAATTACAAAAATAATTATTTTTTAAACTAACACAAATAAAATAATTACAGATGTAACGTCAATAAAATAATATTAAAAATGATGACTAGGAGAACAAACTGACGAGGTCTCTACGTCAGGATCGATAGTTAAAATAATTAACTGAAAAACAATGAGGGCGCCACTGGACGCTCGGTGGAGTCTTAAACGGTCTCGACCACCACATTCTGCTGTATTGCCACCAATATAGCACAGATTTACGTTTTCTCCAACTTAATTCTCCTAATGTTAATGCAACCTTAACCTTCCTACAAGATCTTAAAATCCCTATTTGCCTTACCAATTTTTTTTTTTTATATATGGTATAGAAACTTTCGTGAGCGAGCGTGACTCGCACTTGGCCGGCTTTTTCCTGTTTTTACAGCTGTATTATTTTACCCAAAGAGAGTCTAAACAATACCCTAATCCTCGCAAAAAGGCATACGTCTCAAGAGACCAACCTTCGACCCCTGACATATACTACGCGCCTCCATTAAAAACTTTCTCAACTCCACTTTATGTTATTTGTTTATGGAAACAGAATCATATCAAAGTTTGCGCGGGAAATGGCGGATCTTGTTTTTCCTTTTCATTTTGTTCAAATAATCGTATTTCGTCCCCGTAGAGCGAAAAATCACTAAGTCGTATTTATCTGATTTGAGATACGGAGGTTCAAAGTTATGAAAAAAAAAAAAAAACCAACGTTTCTTTGGGATGACATATTATCTTATTATAGTCTCATCGCAAGGATATTAATGTTTCGGTATAAGCTCCAACTGCCAAATCGAAGCAAGTAGCTTATTTTGCAAGTGATAAGCGATAATTACTATTATCTTTTAAATTATGGACCTAAATCTCAGTTAGTGATTTTTAGACTAGAGTTAGTGAATTGTCATTCATTTTTAAAGTATTAATTAAGAAAATAAGATGATCGAAAGTTCACTAAAAATACTTGGTTAATTTTCGCTTTCATATTTTGTAGCAAGCTTTGCAATTGTCAGGTAACTAAGTTGTTTTAGTGAATTTGGGAATAAAATTGTGCTCGGTCAGAAGCATAACTGAATAAGGCAAAAATAACTAAAATGACTTAAGTAAACACTTTGGCCGATTTTATTTTGGTATAAATTCATTAAGTAATTTAATTAATTTTAACTTCAATTCATGCGCAAAAACAAAAAATTAATGAATTTACCAACTTTCTAACATTGGATCTATGACTGCTATTCACATAGCAATAAAACTGAAATTTGCAGAAAAAAAATGCAATATCGGTGGCATTAAAAAGTCGATTTCGACATTTTGGGACTCGGTGAATTTTCGCTCTACGGGGACGATTTGTTCTGTCAAGTTATGGCATTTCAACACCGAATCACTCTTTACTGAAAACATGTTACAGAATTATACCGGCCTCGATTTTTTTTACTTCGTCCAGTTACCAGCAATCATTATTTACTCATTTACTTAAGAACTATAATAATAACAAGGAATTTGGTAATTTGAAGGTTACTTAATTAAATTAGATTAAATTAATTAATAACTTTACGTCAAATAACAATATCAATGCAGTTCAGTCAAATAGGACCCGTAAATATTACAATTTTAAAATAAAAATATACATTCACACGCTTCTGTAAAACCAAAGAATAGCCGCCTTCACTGATTAGCAGACCTAGGAATATACGGGGCAAAATTAAATGACAGCTAGGGATTGCCTTTATCGATAAACTCAATTATCGATGCTTTTCCCGTATACTAGTGATCGCTCCAAGTTTTGTTTGTATTTTTTTTATTGTAACTATGCAAATAAAACAAAATAGCAACATAATTCTTGTTATTCCTTATTTCAAAAGATGTTTTTAACCTTTAGTCATCATCATCATATTTTTTTTCCTTACCATGTATTTCAGAATGACTGTCCCATTTTGTTAAAATAAACAATCAGAATTTGTCCAGAGTAAAAAAAAACTGTTATGATTAGTGAAGGTTAAAATATCCTTTTAAAATAAAGAATAACCAAAATTATGTTTATATTGTTTTATTTGCATAGTTTCAATAAAAGTTTATTTTTACAAACGAATCTTGAAGCGATCACTAGTATGTGGGAAAAAAATTGATAATTGAGTTTATCGATATAGGCAATCCTTAGCTGTCATTTAATTTTGCCCCGTATATTCCTAGGTCTGCTGATTAGTATGAGCATGTATGCATACTCTTTATTGTACTAGAAAGAAAAAAATACAAAACACATGCAATATAAATAGCAGGCAGGTAATAGTATAATCTTTTTAAATTTTATGTAGCTACTAATAGAGCATACAATGTATCGACTACATTGCAGTTAGCCATCTTCTTTGGAATTACCGTAGAGCGGTCTCTTTTGTCGGTGGAGTAATTACCATTCTACCCTATCCGAGCTTTATCTTTAACCACAGATACGGCACGACGTCTTGTTTTATTATTCATTTATCTAGGTATTTTCTTCTGGATCTTTCTTTCTTTATTTTTCCTTCAATTATCATCTTGATGTGCTCGTGCAGTAACAGGTAACCAAAGATCTTCATTGGCTTATTATCTATTGCGTGATAGACTTCTCTCGACTGACATTGGCACATAAATATTTATTACTCAGGCATCAGTGTGTGCCATTTGTTTTGAAGGCTTTTTTTACTGGTGACTGTCCAAAGTTCGAACAAGTACTGTAGAGTTCATAAATATGTATACACTTTAGTACCTTGTCAGTCTACTCGTTGTGACAATTCATATAAGGCACTTTAAACATGACATTAAATAGACAAGGTACTAAAATGTATACATATTTATGAACTCGATTGTACAACATTTTCACAGTCAAGATCCAGTTTTTTTTAAATTATTCTCTAGCTAAGGCTAAATAAATTTGTGTTCAAATAATTATATGTGAGTGTAAATTTCCGTGGTTTCACTTGATGGTTCCAACTGAAGGCCAGCGCTTATTTCAATGCCAGCATTACGCCGGGTTAGGATTATATCGGTACTATTTTTTTCAATTTTTTATTTTTTTTTGGTTGCCGGGTTAGAATAGTGCCACTCCATGTCTTCCCGTGGATGTCGTAAGAGGCGACTAAGCGAATAAAGGCTTGAAGTACTTTTAGGCGATGGGCTTGCCACCTGTCACTAATACACTGGGAAACATCTTAGCCTACTTGTGCAAAATGTGGTTACAGAATTATCAAGAAGTTTTAAGACTTGCTGGTAATTCTTTAGCTCTGCCTACCCCACTCTGGGAATGAAGGCGTGAGTTATGTACAGGGATCGGAAATTCGGATCGATATTTACCTATGCTTTCGCACCGGCTTTGTTGTTCAGTTGCATGGAGGCGGACTCATACATAGAATTTATTACTAAAATTTCTATGATTTAAAAATAAATAAATTGCACCCGAATTTATTCATAATCAATTATTTATATTAACTGTTTGAAGTTATTTTGCATGTATAGATTTACCAAATGTTATTTAATTTACCTGTAACTCATTAACCTAACGAATTTATAGGAGCAAAAATGAATGTTTCAACCTACATGTAAAGTAATTATCATATTAACATTTTGTAGAATCCCAGAATCCCGGAACTTATATTATTAAAATGATATTTTTAAGAAGCCGACGCCATGTTTGCCTATCTTTTTCCGGGATTTTGCCAACTTTAGGTAAATATCGATTCGAATTTCCGATCTCTGGTTATGTATGTATTTTTTTCATACGTAAATTATTTTTCTTTCTTACTTTTCAATAAAAGAAAAGACCAAGCGGTTTAAAAAGGAAAACGAAGCTTCATTTGTACTGGAGAGTGTAGTGGCGTGAGCGCACTGGTGATTTAAACTACTGCTTCTGAAGCCGTTAAACGAATTGCGCGTTTAACAGCCGTCGTAACCGTCACTTACGGCGTGTTTCGTTAACGGTTGCTTAATCTACGTCTTAACGTATGGAGAAACACCCCTTTAGTTTACGTGGATTAATTTTGACAGTAATTGCGCCTAGGACTGAGCTGTTTAGTGACAAGTGACAAAGGTTGGTAACAAAACATATTAGTAACAAAAACGGATCAAGATAATTTATATTTAATAATTTTCACCACAAGGTCAAAAGTCAAAAGTTTTGTAGATGCCCTTACTGCATATTACGGTTTGGTCGTTTGCATTTTTGTAAACAAACACAAGGCTCTCTATACTAAAAAGCCAGATTTGTATACAAATAGAGGAGGTATATACCTTTAGTTAGACTGGCCCTAAAATCCATAAACTCCTATATAATGTGTATCAAAATTTATAAAATGTTACCTGACGATTATAAAAAATTGAAATTAAGTACGAGTATATTTAAGATAAAATAAATACAGACGAATTGAGAACCTCCGCCTTGTTATTAATTATGTAATGTTATTGTGACATTTAATCTAATCTCGTTGTTAACAATTTGTAATCTCTTTTTTTTTAAAACGTAATGACTTAATGAGACTTTTTAATAATATAATAGTGCGATTATTATGTACACCTATGTACCTACTGTACCAAAATTCTTCTCAATAAATTGTTTTTTTTTACACCTAAGATATTGTGCAGGGTTTCACCATTTTATACTTTATAGATCTCACTTCATTCGTGGCCTATAGGTTCGTTTGTATTCCAAGAATAAAAAAATATGTTACTGGGTTACTTAACTATTTTAAAAATGGTTTCACCGCAGCTTGTAAAGTCTGTTCCTATTCAGACTGCCAATGACAATAACAAGTATACCTGACTGTAATTGTCTTTAGATAGAGGATGGAATAGTGATGAGAATAATGTTACCTCTAATTAGTTTATTAAAAAGGTTGAATTTATATTCATCATCATAATCGTATTATATGCTGGGTGCGACAGAGACAAAAACGTCTCTTACCACATTTTTATGTCAAAAAAACGTTAGTGTCGTGGTATATTCACCGAAAGTGCTTTAAAATACAAGATTAAATAGAGATTACTACCTCAAAATAAACATGAAGACAAAGATTAAGTGTATCCTTCAAAAGTACGCGAATATGGAGTGTTAATAGTAAATTGATTTGTTTATATGACTGGCCGAATGAAAAGGTCTCGACTATAGGCACATATTTTTTGTGAGTTATGCCCTAGAGGCGTAACGAATGGGACCTGAGATTTATAAGGACTATAAACGAATTCAGGCGCTACAACCGAATTCAGATTTCCAACTTCTTTGTCCGCATGAAAACGGATTGGGCCACATTTTACCCCAAATAACAGGTAACATTTTAAAAGGAATAAGTTATACGGTTTGTTACAGGCGTTGTGGTAAAATATTCGGTTACCATTGCTTTGTTAAAAATAATGATGCAATTTTTTAGCCCTGTTAATATTTAAATTTAGTGTCCGGTAAATAAGTTACAAAATTGTACTGGTGATTTATTTTGCGTATCTTTTTATTGTAGGCTTTTGTTACTGGTTTAAACTTAAATGAAAACAAAACATTAGCTACTGTTCCCATTTCACGTGAAAAAGTAACATTTCTATCATTATCATGTAAAAACCGGGTAAGAGCATGTCTGGCCATGCTCAGTGTAGGGTTCCGAAGCCGTTACTACACAAAAATCTCAAAAATACGAGTATGAACTAATTCTCTACTTATTTAAAGTTATTTGATGCTGTCTTGGGTGATTTTAGTACATAAATATAAATTCTTTAAGCGCCTGTATCACAGAAATCAATCAAGCCTTCTTATAGTGATAGTTATCCTTTAAAATTCGTTATATGTGCTTTCATTTAAGATATTTTTCAGATTTCTAGTATTAGTAGGCTTGGCTGACAAAAATTAGCGATTTAAAGCTTAATATCTTATAAACGGATCCCTTAATCGAAAAATTGTTTCCACAACAGCGTAATATTTTTAAAAAACCTATCCAACGACATCCCACACTGTGGGGTAGCCGGGAAAAAAATACATCCCAATAACGGGTAGGGGAGGTACAAGAAAAAAAAAACAAGATTTTATTTTACTAATTCGTTGGCGAGACTAATATGTATATTCAGACCAAATTACAGCTTTCTAGTACTAAGAGTCTCTGAGTTAGGCTGCGGACGGACGGACGGACGGACATGGCGAAACTATAAGGGTTCCTAGTTTGACTACGGAACCCTCAAGACGAGTAGCTTATGTAATATAATTGAGACATTCATTTTATTTCCATCTATGTAAACATTATGATTGCAATACATACATACATACATTTACTCACGCCTTCATTCCCAGAGTGGGGTAGGCAGAGCTAAAGAATTACCAACAAGTCTTAAAACTTCTTGATAATTCTGTAACCACATTTTGCACAAGTAGGCTAAGATGTTTCCAAGTGTATTAGTGACAGGTGGCAAGCCCATCGCCTAACAGTACTACAAGCCTTTATTCCCTTAGTCGCCTCTTACGACTTCCACGGGAAGACATGGAGTGGCACTATTCTAAACCGGCAACCACACGGTAAAAAAAAAAAAAAAAAATGTATTGATGCGATTGCAATAAAATATTGATTATTGACAAATCCATCAGCTTGGAAACATAATTACTGAGTTATAAGAATAATTAGGGATAAAAGCAGGATCAATAGGGAACGGACGTCTAGAGGGTGACAGGTGACAGGCGACAGGCTCCCTTTTGTGTCCATTGTTCCCGTTACTGACGGACGGTAATTGTTCTTCCGAAGGTTAATCAAATCTCCTGATTAACTCACCAAGTAGCAAAATGTACCCGATAAAATAAAATTGTCTTATCGGTTTAACGTTAAGTTAACCATGCCGTAAAAATGTTATGTACAAACCGTTTTAAAATTAATAATAAATAATAAAGAATAAATGGGTGTTTTCCAAAAGAGTGTACATGATCTTTTATTTTCAGAATTCGTTTTTTTTTGGTTTTTCTTACTTAGAATTGATACTATCGATCCTCATACAAGAAAAAAAAGTGTCCTAAATATTCGATTCTAGATACCTAGTCACATTTTTGTATGCAGTCTTTTTTTATTTATATGGATGTAACGCACTGGAAAAAAACAGTAAAATCTGGGAAGCTTTTGTTATTGTATGAGGATCGATAGTATCAACGATACTGGCTAAAAAAAGTTAATGTACACTTTTTTTTAAAGCGGCCAGTAGTCATTGAACAATCTCACACAAATTGAGCTTATCCTAAACTAAACTCTAGGCTTGTACTATGTATGGGTACTAGACAACGATGAAATTACTTATATGCCGGACCGTATGCAAGCAGTGATCAGAGCCAGAGGTGGAAACACGCGGTACTGATTTTGTTTAATTAAAGTTCTACTGTTTTATCACTAACTGAGTTTTAACTCTTTCTTACGTTTTTCATCTTTTAATCGTAAAATCAAACAAAACGCTCTCTAAACAACTCTGTTTAATCACCCATAATTAAATAATAGTAATATAACAATTACAATGTCAACAAAATTAAAATAACAAATTGGGTTAAATTCTGTGCCGCTGAGTGTACATAGAAAACACCCAAGACTCAGGAACTCGCGCTCATAACACAAATATTTGCCCGTACCGGGGATCGAACCCTGTCGCATCGTCATTAATGGATTCTATCTGTGAATTTACAAGCACATTTTGTTCACTACTCAACAATGTTTATATCAGATTAATTCTTGTTTTTAACTTCCGAGAGCTACCTCCGAACTTACTAACAAAAGCTTTTAACGTAAATGAAAAACTTTACCGAAAGTTGACTAATCCACTCAGGTACTAAGCTTTTTCAACATGTTCGTGGAAAGCTTACGTGTTGTTGAATACAGGGTGTATCGTAAGTTGGCGCAAGACTTTTCAGGGGTGATATAACTACAGGATGTTTATATTAATGCGAATATAGTTTTTAATATGCGTTTTATTTTGAATAATTGTATTTTCCTATCATAAATCATAAATTAGATCTTTAAACAATCATTGAAGATATTTCATTAGAGAGATAGATAACTCGATGGGTCTACGTTAAGTATTGCAAAGCTAATCAATAACGTATTAATTAAGTATTAAAAAGCTAAAGCAAAGGTAGATCACGTGACTCTTCTTATCACGTCATCTACCAGTGACGCGATTGGTTTAAAAACGAATCCAATAGAAACGCTAATAAGCGTAATACATCTTAGCTAGGACCTCAAACCAGCTTACTAATATTTCAGGGTTAATTATCTTTATGTCTCAAAATACAGCTCATTTGACGTTGTATAAAAGCTTTTAGAACGAAAAAATAAAAAACTATTATGGAATATGTGACAAATCTGGCGAATGTGTCATGACTGTATATTGTAACCTCGTACACGTATTACTCATTCTCAGGCTTAACCGAAGCCACGGGGTTCCGCACGCGGCAATATTGCCGTGGTATATCATAATATACGTTATTAAATTTGCTGACTTATACCGTTATAGTTTTAAACGAGCATTAAAAGTAAGTCTAATAAAACTTGAACTTTTTACTAAAGTTAAAGTATATATTAAAACGACTGATGATTTACAGTATTCCCAGTTTCTTATTAGCTTTCTTATTAAGGAAATAGTAGCACTGTAATGGTGACCCCTTTGTGACCCCTCAAAGACTCGATTGTACAAATTACAGAAATTCAAATACTATATTTACAGAATAGGCATGTACTGCGGCGAACTCATCCCTTTAAGGGATTTCTTCCAACTAACCTTCGCTCGTCTCTCTTAAACCGATTTTCATCAGATCTAACATAGCTCCGATAATTAACTAGTTTTCCTTTCAAAAACCAGATCTGAATCGGCCCATTCATTTGTGAGCTATGTGATGCCCCCTCTACACGTCGGTGGATCATGGATGTGCGTAAGGGACGCATTTACACCTTAGAGTGAGCAACATATTCTTGCATATCACTCTTACATATTGCTCCATTCCCTACGCACGTCCATGATCCGCCGACGTGTAGAGGGGGAATGAGATGTACGCAGATACGCAGATACACAGATACCACACGTTGAACTTATAACTAGACCCGCTATCGGAGGTGCAAAATGGTAGCTGTCAAGTTCTTAGGGATTGGTAAAAATATTCATGATGTCGATATCGATATTCTTACGTTTTCTGTACAATTAGTTTTATATGTACTATACCATTTTTTACAATTTAACATGTTTTTTTGGAATCCATGATAATCATTGTCATCAGAAATATAAATAAAAATAAATAGGGCTCAGATATATTGGGTTTATTGTTGAATAAATTCATCGTGACTGCACTAGATTATTGAAGAGAAACTGAAACAAAAACTGATCGTTCATTAACAATACGATATCCCTTTAAGATACATTTATTAATTATTAATTTTTTTATTAATTTATGAATGGTTCGTGCTATGTAGATAACGATAATTTGTTAGTAATGATGACATATTGAAGAATTGTAATTATAAAAATGAAAAATGTTTAACACATTCATTTTGTAATTATTTAGTCCTATTTTATAAAATAAACACGTTTAATTAAAGTCCTAGACTCTCATTATGGCAAAGAAAAATTATTACTTTTGGCGAGGTTGGTCACTTTCTAGGGATGTCAATTTAGAAGAATGACATGTTCGTTTTAAGTCCATTTCGATGAACGACATGTTCTGACTTAGTCAACTTCTTAATAGGTCCAGTAAGAGGGACGTCATTTTCTGACTTAGTCATCTTCTCAGTAGGTCTATTTCGAGGGGCGTCATCTTCTGGGCTGGTCATCTTCTGAGTAGGTCTGTTACGAGGGACGTCGTTTTCGGAATTAGTCATTTTCTGAGTAGGTCTGTTACGAGGATCGTCGTTTTCGGAGTTAGTCATCTTCTCAGTAGGTCTATTTCGAACTAACTCCGAAAACGACGACCCTCGTAACAGACCTACTCAGAAAATGACTAATTCCGAAAACGACGTCCCTCATAACAGACCTACTCAGAAGATGACCAGCCCAGAAGATGACGCCCCTCGAGATAGACCTACTGAGAAGATGACTAAGTCAGAAAATGACGTCCCTCTTACTGGACCTATTAAGAAGTTAACTAAGTCAGAACATGTCGTTCATCGAAATGGACTTAAAACGAACATGTCGTTCTTCTAAATTGACATCCCTAGAAAGTGACCGACCTCGCCAAAAGGAAATTATTGACATACAGCTAGTATTTCAAAATAATTTTTACCCATCCCTAAGAACTTGACAGCTACCATTTTGCACCTCCGATAGCGGGGTCTACTTATAACACAATACAATACAAATACTCTTACACTGCTCCAATCGGTGAATAGCGCATAAACTGACGCTTAAAATGCCAGTTGCCGTTTTGATAATATAATCCTAATTAATTACGAATGTATTTAATTTATTTGTTTGGAAGGCAAACGAGCTCACAGGTACACTACAATCTTTAGACCTCATACGCGTTGCCATTCCTGAAAACTAAGATGGAATTTCCTATGCTAGTAATTTCACCGTTTATCTTTTCCCCTACACACTGCTGCTGCGCGGTAAGGACGGACCTTTGATTTTCATGAAGCTATAACAAAGTGCTAATTTGATTGTTTAAGATTATTTGAATGAAATTGCTACCTGGCAGTTACAATTTGCTTCTCTATCTGTGGCGTGGCGTATAGAAGTGCTTGAAAAAATACATTTTTCCACTTTGACTCCAGACTTTTTACGCAAAACGAACATTATTTGATGTTCCCTCGAGACGTAGTGTATACAAGGCCTCGTTACAATCGCAATTACGGAAATTCCGGGAATTTACCGACAGGAACTTCCCCGGGGAACAAATTAAGCGCCTCAATGATGCTCGCGCGGTTATTATCATTTAATTACTGCACTCGTTTTCAAGGGAAATTGGATAATTAATACAGTTATCGTTGTAGAGGAATTCGGGGAATATATTTTAAGAGATTTTGTAGAGATAATAGGTTTATTTATGCACCGGCTCCATTGTAGGGTTCCGTGAAACTGAAGCATAATATTGACCATCTACCGTAAGCTTTTGGACGGTCGCTAAAAATGTACGGTATATTTGTTTACCAATTGTTTACCATATACATGCTGATAATTTTTTCTCTGCCAGCATCATAGAGGGTAAAAACGATGTTATCCTGAGGGCCGAGATGTTATGTGATGCTGAGCCAGGCTCTTCGCAGCATTTTTTTGTATAATTATTGGTTGTTTTTATTTATATAAGTGGTAGCTGAATATTTTTTTTATATCTTTCTTTCTTTATCAAATAATGCTTTTCTCTAGGTTTTTCTTTGTTCCACTAAATTATTTACCGTTTCTTATCATGCCGCAAGAACTACCCGTTTTGTTAACTCAGTCTTTTTGAAGATTTAACAAATTTCGAATACTAAATGTTTATAGTAATGTAGTTCTTATTTAACATTATACATTTCAATCCCAGGACTTCTAAGAAATTTCAATACAAAAATATTGGATGGTATAAAATATAATAAAGCATAAGATTAAGCCTCCTCAGATAAAACAGAAAAAAGGTTAACGTTATATGACTTTCCAATATAAACATATCGCGGCTTAGAATTCTGTACTATAAGTAACTTTACAATAGCCATTATATCATGACCCGTAGTCCTGTATTAACTATCCTTGTGTGGAGACCAATATCGTTGGTCTTTGGCACAAAAACCAACGTATTTTGGTCGCACACTCCTAGTAGATGCTATGACGATAACAGCCAAGAAATAATGGTTTCCATATTCAACAAAACCACTAGGCTTAACCGTCGTGCTCATAACTATGGAATAAATCTATTCAATGTGACTTTAGGCTCAGAGAAATAGATTCTGTAGAAATTTTATTACAAATTGAATTGACGTTTATTACGTCTTGAAACAAATGTATTCAGAGAGATGATAGAGTTTACAGGGTGTGTGAATTTGTAGTGGCACAAATATATTATATTTTCTTGATGCAGAATTTGCAAGTAATCGTAATCTCACTAGATGAAGAGTGAAAGATAAGGTTATCGATAAAAACCATTTTATAGTACCTATTTATTATATTGAGTTTATCGGCTAGTTTCGGAGGTGGGAGGACCTTGTGCAGGGTCCGTCCGGGTTGGTACCACCATCTTATCCATTAACCTACCGCCAAGCAGCAGTGTTCGCATTGTTGTGTTCCGGTTTGGGGATAAGACAGCCGGTGAAATGACTAGCATAGAGGCATTCCATCTTCGGCCTCAGGGTTGGCAACGCATTTGCAGTCTTAGGATTGCGGTCTTGTGAATGCGAATGTCTATGGGTCACAGTTTCCACTTACCATCAGGTGGCCTGTGTGCTCGTTTGCCTTCCTATTATATAAAAAAAAAAAAAAAAAAAAACTATCGTAGTTTAATAAAGTTTTTATTTTTCACCACAAGTTTTTACAAAGCTGACTGTGTTAGACAGTCAGATGTATATTTGATTAATAAGGATATTTCGATATTTTGAATACCTTTCGAAGCAAGTGGCGGGAGAATCCAATAATAGGAAGAAAAAGAGGAGATGTCTTTGCCCAGCAGTGGGACACTAATATGGGCTAAAAAATAATAGGTTGTTCTTCAACAAGGGACTAAAACAAGTCATAATGTTTAGCTACCCAAGCGGGGCGAGGGCGGCTATAGCTCGAGTGTCATTATGGTTGTTTAGTCTCGCGAAGCACTCTTCTTTTCACTTTGAATGTGAAGAAAAAACGACGTTTTATTCAACATAAAAAAACTTGTCTTTTTTTTGTAAAGTCACGCTTTAAATACTTGCATATATACATAACAGATTCAAATTTAATTGTTTTTTAAACTAATTTGACTATGAATAATGAAATGAATTAATCCTTAATATAATTAAATATATCGTAGCAAGTGGAAAGAAGTGGTCTCTGCCTACCCCTCTGGGAAACAGGCGTGATTTAATGTATGTATGTATTTATGTATGTATTTATATTGGTATTTAAACGACTTCACAAAATTAGGAGGTCCTCAATTCGTCTGTACCTATTTATTTTTTAATGTTTGTTACTGTTACCTCAGATCTTTCGACCTATTAGCACTAAAAAGTATGAAATAAAATAATTTTTTAAAGAAACAAATAACCGCCAAAAAAAATAATCACGAAATCAAATCGGTTTTTTTATATTTATGACGTTTCCATGCCGTAAAAATTGACAATTCACAATCACTGAAAATGGCGATAATCCTCCATTGTAAAACACCGTGATTGGATGTTTAGGGGTTTCCGAAGTAAATTAAATAAAACCCTAGAGATTAATAATGAGCTTTAGTCCCGATATGCAGATTCTTAAGTAACATTTTAAGAGAATGAGGAGTAAAAACGATATTTCCGGTTAAATGAAAAAAACTATTTAAAACCTACACAATATGTATTATTAAGTTTACAATGAAAAACGGATACGCAAAAATAATTAATAAACTTTTTAATTAGCATGTTATTAATGCCGGAGCGCTCTAAGTAACGAGAGAATATTTCAAATTTAAATTGTTCTTTTTTGTGTAGCTTTTTACATTTAAATGAAACTTGGAATTTTTAACAATTACTTCTTGTCACGATCGTTTCCTATATTATGGTGTAGTAATTCACACGTCAACACGTATTAAGCATGCAAGCATGCAATGTTATTTTAAGCAAGTAAATGGCAACATTACAATAAGTATTTTTAAATACGTCTTTTTAAATCATGCCTTAGATGCAGGTTATATTAGACCAATAATGTATGCAGAAGCAGAAACATTATTTTATTGTTTGTACTCCTATCCAGGGTCGTAAAAGGATAAATTATTATCGTGAAAATCATAAAACGTTACGACTCCACACGATCTTGCCGTAAATCCGAAATTTCAATTGAAAACAGTTATTTTAAGTGCACCTTTAAGATCAACCTGTAACTGCAACTACAGAGTGTTCTCATAATACAACTAGAAAGCGCTTTGCCAGATGTGTCGCCTGCGGGGCAGCACCAACACCCTGCTTGCCGATATAGAGGGGAGATGGGACAATCCTTTTTACAGGAAGTGGATGTCGGTTCATCTCCCAATGTACCAAGACCCTAAGTAGCTATGTAAGACCTAGGTTAAGATTGTATACACTAACATTAGCCATTTAAGTATTCTTTGTTACTAACAATCTATGGGCCCAGTTGCCTGAAATAAATAAATATTATTATTATTATTATTTATATGAAATATTTGAAGCAAACTTTGCTGGAGCAGCAAACTGAATGAAATGAAATAAGAAAACTTGAACGAAACGTCGAAATAATTTACGGTTCGCAAAGCGGGTAAAGTGAAAAACTCTGGCATTTACCTGTATCGGGGGAACTGTCCGTATTCGAAAAAGAAGTCGGCGTGTTGCACATACAACGTACTTTTCGGCATACTTACCTATTTTTTTTTAAGTTACTTTGTCCTACGCTCGCAGCAAAAGCAATAAAAAGTTTATCTGTCGTGTAATTGATTTTTCTTTTGCACGGCAGAAAAACAACTAAGTAAATTAAATTCAGTTTTGGTATAAGTATCTGAGAAAAATGATTTACACCTCATCACAAGAGGCGCCAGCAGTCCGAGTTGAAAAAAAAAGATAAAAGATGTTTGTTCAGTAAATAGGCACGGGCACTTTAACACGTCAAAAATCTACCAGCGCATATACATACAAACATACACTCACGCCTTCATTTAAAGAGTGGGGTAGGCAGTGCTACAGAATTACCAACAACTCTAAAAACTTTTTGATAATTCTGTAACCACATTTTGCACAATCAGGCTTTGGTGTTTACCAGCGTATTAGTGGCAGGTTGCAAGCCCATCGCCTAACAATACTACAAGTTCGAGTTTTTTTTGTAATACAGAGCTCTGTTTTATATTATTGCTTATTTCCTGAACTAAATCAATCTCCCGCAAGAAGTCAAAACTCATAATGCAACAGTTGTAATTGACGCATTATAGTACTATGAGAATACAGCATGTTGTTTTATTCCATCCTGAATTTAGGAAATTTCTCAGAATCCACCCACGGTTTTTCTCACGGCGCAAACGTTTTCTCTTTATACATTTTTCTTTTTTATATTCTCTGCTCGTTGCGAAGGGTTTGTGTATTAAATTACCCGTCCTTTGTAAACTGGACCCTTGCCGGTCGAACGATATGGGAGAAATTAAACTCTTGAGATTTTTGTAAAAGGGGTAGCACAAGATACTCACTAAAGTGTATACATATTTATGTACACCTGATAGCAAGTGGACTCTAAAGCATATAGGATAAAATCACCAGTGGTCAGCCAGAGACCTGTAGTCAGCCTCTGTATACGTTGTATGAGTGGCAAGAGTACGAAAGATATATTTCCCACTCTTCGCACTCGTAAATTTAAGGTCAATTACTGGTCTCTGGCTGACTACTGGTGACTTAACCGTGGACATTTGCAATTTTACGATGGCAAACTCAAGTCTGCAGAATGCGCTGCCAACCCTAATTAAAATGTTATTATTTATAACAACATTTACGCTGACAAAGTTGGCAAATGCCATTACTTTGGTAACTTAATAAAAGATTAACCTCATTATTTTGTTCTACCGCAAAATAAGAACCAAACCCCAATCCATCTCAAACCATTACCAAAGTTAGAAGAATCATTACCATGTTCGAGAAAGTTCTATTGAAAAGGAAATTGTTTTTCAATGAAACGTTCTTATTAAGAAACAAAAGACCAGGTATTTTTGAAAAAAAAACATCCTGTGTTGAGATTGAAAATTTAACTTTCTCATGATCAAAGGGAAACGTGATTTTAGGATTAAAAAACTTAAGATTAATGCAAAGCATTGAAAGGTTTCTTTTTTAATAGGGCAAAGCGCAAACCTTTATGTACGAATACTGTAAAGCTTTAATAAACACATGAAGTATACCTATTGTATAAATGAATGAGCAATAACGCTGAGATTATAAATCTACAATTTGATCACCAATACATGAAACATGCCATAAGTTATGCTTAAATCAATGCATACACAATTCGAATACACATGAATTATTAATGAAAAGGTGTTCTTGTTTTAGAACATGAAATTATTGATATCGAGTACGCAGTCTAATAAATAAAACACACCCTATATCGATGGATATTTAATGACACGGGGTGTTTTTGTAACGCAGTAAAGATGGTACTTTTTTCTTTGATGAATCATACGACATGCAATTTATGGGGATCCAACAAATAATATTTAAAATCCAAGACGGTCACGGCGTCATCAAAAATAGATTAAAATTGAAATAAGTTTGGAGACAACTGAGGTAACTAGTAGATAGTTTTTTTTGTAATATTGGAGGTCACAAATGAACAATGTGTAATTTAAAAATTAAGCTACGCTGTGATTTCATTTCGGCAACGTCTGTTATAAGAACAAAACCAGCAAAAACGTCGAAATGATGACGCCTTTATGCCGTATCAAAAATACTTTTAAAACACATCCTGTATTCCTCCCTCGTTACTCCTTTTATTCAGCAACTAACAAGTTTTGGGAATAGTGACTCGTTTAGCACCTCTTTGGTACGGAACTAAGAAAAAGCTAATTAAATCAACACCTATAGAGAGCACAAATGAGCACACAACACAGGCCACCTAGGGTTCTATTAATTGTGCAATAATTATTAACAACCTACTTTAAGCGCTTAAATTAATATATCTTCTTGTACAATTAATTTTACTTAAATAAAAAAATATTATTATTACTACATACATACATAAATTCACGTCTTCATTCCCAGAGTGGGGTAGGCAGAGCTTCAGAATTACCAACAACTCTAAAAACTTGTTGATAATTCCATAACCACATTTTGCACAAGTAGGCTAAGATGTTTCCCAGTGTATTAGTGACAGGTTGCAAACAGTACTACAAGCCTTTATTCCCTTAGTCGCCTCTAACGACATCCACGGGAAGACATGGAGTGGCACTATTCTAACCCGGCAACCACACGGCACCGGTTCCTAGACATCTGTTATCTCCAGACTAAGAACTAAAGCAAGTATTATAAATATTTTAAAAGTACTGGTTACAATATATGTAGCAAGAAAACAAACCCCAGCCAAGCCTCATAATGTGATTCATAAATCTACCCATATTTATATGCCCGCCTACGTATGAATCGCGAACAAAAGCACATTTTCCGATCTTGTTATAACTCCGCTACAAATCCCAGGACGACTCGTGCAAAATGCATGAGCACACTGCTTACATACGCTCGTTCGTATTTCCCCGGGTTTGAGTTAGTCGAATAAACTTCCAAAGTTTAACACTGCTTTTGAGTAATGTTTTTTTAAGGCGAAGCGAATGTTTACGCGGCGGAGAATGAAAAAAAGCACACCCGCTAAGTTGGGTAAGGGGTGTTTTTCTTTGTTAAACTCGTCACTGACCGCGCAACGTCAATTTGTCAATGTGATTTAAAACACTTAATAATCGACGAATTCTGCTATCAAATCGCTCATATGAAACCACTTAAACAGAACTAAATTATTCGTTATCAAATATTAAGAGGAGAATTTAAGAGATTACGTTAGCAAGGTTAAACGAAACGAAAAACAACACAACTTAACTTATAACATAACTTATTCGTTTTTGATTCCATAGATGCTACGGATGGCTCAGTGTGACGTCATTACCAATTTCCCGCACAATTTATTTCCATTCGTTATTGCAGAACATCCTTGTTATGGCGAACGAACCACTATGATATCCAAAGCAAAAAGGTCGTATGTGTTTTGGACTTAATACGAGTGTACTGTCTTTTTCCTTTGGATCGTAGTATTGGGACTGCTACAGTGTGTATTTAAAACAATTTTGACTTTTTCCAATTGCCTTTCGGATACCTAGTGATTACTAGAAAACTTGTTTAGAATACTGTTCTTGAATTTTATATGGAAGCGCTAACAACTAACCAAGGAAATCTTAATAAGGATTACATGAGACGGTTGTACGTTTGTCTGTCCATCCGTCGTTCTAACATGTCCCTTTTCTCTAGAATAGTTAAAGTTGTCGCTGAAATTTAAATTTGTAGTATCAGTAACTTGCATGTCATGGTCTCCTGATTAGAAATTAAAATGATTTACATGTGCTGTAAAATTATTTAGGTCTTAATTTAGTCTGTTGACGTCAGACTTTACTATTAGGGAGTCAAAATGTGCTTTAGGTCATAATTACATACATACATACATAAACTCACGCCTTCATTCCCAGAGTGGGGTAGGCAGAGCTTCAGAATTACCAACAACTCTAAAAACTTGTTGAAAATTCCATAACCACATTTTGCACAAGTAGGCTAAGATGTTTCCCAGTGTATTAGTGACAGGTTGCAAGCCCATCGCCTAACAGTACTACAAGCCTTTATTCCTTTATTAGGTCATAATTATCGCAAGTAAAATGTTTTTTCCAAGAAACTTTCACTTTTTAGGATTTTTGCAGATCAAACCTAACCTAACCCAGCCTTATACGTTAGATATTCAAGAAACTTCGAAATGTTGGCAGTTCTAGCTATATAAAAATTATGACTATAAATAATTATGTAAACAAAGACGTTATGACCAAAAACAATTATGCGAAACAACTAACAACCACAAACAAAACTAAATCTAAGTTGTTACACAATAAGCACTGAATTAGTTCGAGGAAAAACAAAGACGTTACGACCAAAAACAATTATGCGAAACAGCGAACTCCCACAAACAAAACTAAACCTAAGTAGTTACACAATAAGCACTGAAGTAGTTCGAGGAAAAACACTCCAACAAGATAAAAGTCCTCCGATAAAAGCTAAAGAAATAAATTCATTTTGAGAAATGTGTCAGGCATTTATTGTTATCATAATAAAGAAAAACTAATTAATGTCTTCTTTAGTAGAACAAAGACTCATACTCCGAATTCTTCTAGGGTATTACGTTATGTTGTATTTGTTGCCGAAAACGGTAAATGTATTGTAAGTCGGAACATTTACTATTTGTTCTAAATTAATATAGTGATTGTCTAAGCTTTATTGACTGTAGTAAATTAACACAGTTTCACTCTAAAATTACTCTTATTTACTCAGTTAAATCATAGACAAAACAGAAGACAAATAAGACAGGTCTCGTCGTATCTAGAAGGAGAAAAAGTAGGCAGAGAACAGAGAAAAATGGACAACCTCTTAAGACACACCATACAACGTAATTAGTCTATGGAATATAAATCTATTGTGAATGAAATAAAGTCAATTTTCTAAATTGATCAGGTGGGTTATTATGACATACTCGTAACTATGCAGTTCAATTTAAGCTGAGAGAAAAGGACGGAGCTATATAACTGCTATAGCTCTGTCCTTTTCTAACTAAACTGCATAGTTATGTCATAATAACCCCGCTGTTGTTACTTAAAAACAAAAGAAATTCCACTTTACTTCCTTCGCACTAGATCTTTATTTCATTGGCCGTATTATGTACTATTTTTAGTACCAGGAACCTCAGGAGGTTAAAGAATACGAGTATTCATGTATTTTTTTACAGCTTCTATAGTTGAGAAAAAATGTATTGAATGGCTATAAAAATAACCAAGATATAAGCCAATAAATATTTTTTTCTCAAAAATGACCGGAAAAGTTGACATTACTAACTCCATACTGAGACGCGAAGTACATAGTTTACAGACAGTTCCCAAATTAAAAAAAAATTACATTGCGTGCTCGCTACACAAGCCCGCAATGTTGCATACAAATTTCATTGTTATCTAGTTTGTAACTTTTTAAAAAGTGAAAACGGCCATAATAAAATGAGGGCACAATACATCCATATTTTATTCGAAACGTAACTTTTTTATCTGTGTCTGGAATAGCTTGAGTTTTTTTTCTAAAAAAAGCTTGCGTTTCTCCTTGTCATAAAAATAATGGCGGTAAAGAGTGAGGTGATTTCACGTGAAGTTTGTGTTTATATGCGATATATACATATAAGCCAACAAAGATATAAGCCAACAAATATTTTTTCCTATCTCTTTCTAGAAAAACCGAATTTAATATAGACCTGTTACTTGACGTCACAGTCCACATCGGATCTCTTCGTATAATCGCTATCTAATTAGCAGTTTAAAATGCTTGTGTCATCTGTATTTGTTGACTGATTTTAATTTTAATATTACTTGTGGGAGGACCTTGTGCAGGGTCCGTCCGGGTTGGTACCACCATCTTATCCATTAACCTACCGCCAAGCAGCAAAAAAAAAATTCAAAATTCAAAATTCAAAATCTTTATTCAACAAAAACACGCAGCAGTGTTCGCATCGTTGTGTTCCGGTTTGGGGATAAGACAGCCGGTGAAATGACTAGCATAGAGGCATTCCATCTTAGTCCTTAGGGTTGGCAACGCATTTGCAGTCTTGTGAATGCGAATGTCTATGGGTCACAGTTTCCACTTACCATCAGGTGGCCTGTGTGCTCGTTTGCCTTCCCATACTATGAAAAAAAAACTTTTGCTGATCTATTTTACGATATTTTCATAATTGGTTGAGTAATACGATTTAAAAAATCAGACAAGAGCCTAGTTTTCTAGTCAAAAATTAAGCCGGCCTTACACTTGTAAGTTTTACTTACGTAAGTCGGGAGAAAAATATTTCCATCTAATTCTAACAAATCACTGTGTCCCTAATACGTAAGTAAAACTTACGAGTGTAAAGCCGGCCTTATGACGATGAAAACGATATTGCTTTTGGCAAGTTATCGTATTGTCAACGTTATGATACCTCTTATTTACTTTTTTATGTGGTTAACAAGTCAGGCGAGCAAGTGAGTCGCCAGATGGTTAGCGATCAACGCAATCCATAAACACCCGCAACAACAGAAGAATCGCAAAACACACGGCAGAGATTACTTGACAGAAAATCAATACGAAAATATGCCATAAACAATATGACTTTACTCAGTAAAATAGAGCTTCAGAGGCGGTATCAGTGCGGCGTGGTGTTGTAAATCCGTTGTAGTATTATAAAGTTACTGTAAGGTGTCACACTAAGAAAGCGCAGGCGGCGGCCGCTTTATTACTGTTTTACGCCGCGCGGCACCAGTTCCGTTCCGCTCCGTTGTCGTAGCGTTTCTAGCTATACCTAGAGCTTACTGTGATAAAGTAAAATAAAACCGAAACTATCTAAACCTAATATTTGAGCATTGAAGTTATAATGTCATTAAGTTGACGACCCGCAGGCCTTTTGTCCAACGCCCTCGTATTCGATCGTATAAAGTTCATAATTAGACGAAGATAACAGAAGTTTACAAAGCATCACTGAATTTCGCGTTTGGTTAAATTCACATTTATTTTAAAGTCAGTCGAACCGACTTTGAAGGCGATTGTGATTGCGAGTGCGTTAGGCATAGGCCTCCGAAGCTAGCTGTCCCGAATGGTTACTACCAAGAACTAAATTTAGATGCATACATTCAATCACGCCTGTTTCCCAGAGGGGTAGGCAGAGACCACTTCTTTCCACTTGCTACGATCTTGACAAATTTCATTCGCTTCTTCAACATTCATACATCGAGTCATGCACGCACGTCGGTTTCGGGTACTTAAGATTCGGCCCTTTTCCAGTATTTCTCCGATTTTAATCGAAAAAGTACGCCTAGGGCGGCCCCTTCCGACCATTCCACTCACATTCGATCTGTATATCTCTTTCGTCAATCTCTTCTTTCATCCATCCTTTCAAATGACCGAACCATCGAAGCATGCCCTTTTCAATCTTAACTAGTCACTACATCTTCTTTTATTCCACATTTCTCTCTGATTTTTTCATTTCTAACTCTATTAATCAGTTTCACACCACACATACTACGCAAAGAGCGCATTTCAACTGCATTTACATTTAAATTTAGATAGCCATAATATAGCACAAGCCTAGACCTTAGTTGGTTACTAGGTCAATTTGTGTGTTGATTGTCCCTTGTTAATTATGCACTGCACTGTGTTACTGGCATGAGGGCTTCTGCTTTAACTAACGATAATATGTTGTGTAAGTAATTATTTGCAGGTATAATTCAGTCGAAGTTAACTAACATCACGCTGCAATTTACCTTCGTAGATTTTGAAGTTATATGTACGTATCGTAATTAGTATCGTTATTACTTGGTACATAGCATACACAGGAGCGAAACATAGAGAGTTATTTATTCCTTGAATTTGTAGAATTGCCGGTAACGCTCGTTCACTGTTTTAATAATTTAGAAATTAAAACAAATCTACAACAATCCAAAAGATAATTCTTAAGATACCTGCTTTATGACACCTCTTGTACATTGTACATACCGAAAAGTATCACGCTTGACCAAGGAATCGATGGGCTCCATCACGCTCTTTCTCCATTCGTAACCAAAACGAGATGGTCCATGGTTTGGGCCTCTTCGCTACAGTCACATATGTCCGAATCACGCCAACCCCATTTGTGCCGAAAGATGTTACAGCGACCATGTTCTGACATAACCCGATTTTACCTACACCCAGAGCTTTCGAGGTAAATTGAAACCCTTAGGTTTGGCTGTATGTTTGTGAGTTCCGCCTTCACGCCTATATCGATAAACGTGAAATTTGGAACAAAGATATTATTATGAGTCATGAAGCCAAGTTCCTAAAATGATTATAGTTATATATATATTATATGTGTATTTTATATGTAGGTACCTAAGTTTATATTACTTTAAGTACTGGTTTATTCGTTTAATGTTTATTTATTTATAAGTATTAGGTATCATCTGTTTTTGATATTTTTTGTGCAAACTTGTATGGGTAGCTGTAGCTCTGCCTAGCCCACTCTGGGATTACAGGCGTGAAGGTATGTATGTATGTACTTGTATGGGTCCAACCCTATGCGTTATCCTAACTCATCTACTTCAGGGTTAGCTGAATTAGGGATAAGTTCGCATTTGTACATTAGTTTAATATTTATATTTTTGTGCAATAAAGAGTTTACATACATACATACATACATTATCTAGGGTACCTTTTACCCCGAAAAATCGAAAAGTTCCCGAAGGAATAGCGATATAACTTCGAAGCGGACAGAGTCATGGATAGGTCACTAAATGTTAAATGAAAGGTCACTGTATATCCAGACTAAATCCAGGCACAGCCCAGCCATCAATTATTTAAGTACAGTTTAGTATTCAGAAAGCGACTGACTAATGCCCTCAAAGGTTTCAGCAAACTAATTAGGTTTCCTTTAAAATTATTAAATATTACTGTTGGAATTTGTGAATCACGATTAGAATAATTAAACGGATTTAGCAAAGGGTTTAAGTTACGAAATAGATTAAAGTTTTAGGTGGAATAAATCTGTTGAAGAGTATACTTAAAGAACAGAATACGCTACGTCAGTTAAAAAAAAAAACTCAAAATGTAGAATACGCAATCAACTTCTTGCCACCGTGACACAAATATAAATATTATCATGAATTGATATTTTAACTTTTAAAAATAACTACACGAAAATTAAGTACAATCAAAAATTAAAACCTGTGACTCTTCTTAAGTCCAAAGTCAATCTGACATCCTACAACAATAAGGTTTAGTTTCCTATAAGTTACAAAAGACTTGACATCTCTAAATGACGTTGATGACTTCAAGCACATTTTTTTAAAATGGGTTACTTAACGTTCCATCTTCCAATTGGGGATATCAGGAAAAGTGACTAAGACTAGACATGTTCTTTCCGTGTATACTTTAGCTAAATTAACCTATTACGAGATATTTTTCGAACAATATTAACAAACCGGTTCAATCTAATTCCCAATTATTCGTTAAACTCTGGAAACCTAATCCTTTAAGCGGCCATTACACGCCTTTACATAATCCAGGGTTTTCGGTATCAACCTGGATTTATAATAAACTTAACCAAACGCAATTTCCAACATAATTTCGCACTTACCTTGTAAAATTACGTTTCAATAACAAACCTGTAGTAATAAAGGGTTTAATTTTCATCAATTCAGAAATTGGTTATAAGTTCATTATGACCCTTAAAAACCTTAAATACTAACGAGCGAAGTATGAATTGTAAATCAATGTTATTTATAAAACGCCTGAAGCAATGGCTGACAATGGAAGTATGGATTGTAACTCTGAACAAAACTTACTACCAAAAAGCAGATCCATGTCAATAACAATTGAAGTATTTTGATAAGTACCGTTAAAATCACATTAAGGAGGCAAAGGAGCTCGCAGACTTTACATAAGATTGAAACTATATCATTGGCGTTGACATAGCCTAATTCAATTAGAATGTTTGTAATGGAGTAATGAATATTGACACTACATAACTATACATACATGTATACATTAAATCACACCTGTTTCCCAGAGGGGTAGGCAGAGACCACTTCTTTCTACTTGCTACGATCTTGAAAAATTTCTTTCGCTTCTTCAACATTCACGCACGCACATCGAGTCATGCACGCACGTCGGTTTCGGGTACTTAAGATTCGGCCCTTTTCCAGTATTTCTCCGATTTGATTCGAAAAAGTACGCCTAAGGCGGCCTCCGACCCTTCCACTTTCGATCTGTATATCTCTTTCGTCAATCTTCTTTCACATAACTATAAATAGATCATAAAACCTTTTCATAATTGGACGTAGTTGATGGAAAAAGCACAAGACCGGTCTGAGTGGAAGCCTTGGGGGAGGCCTATGTCCAGCAGTGGACGTCTTTCGGCTGACATGATGATGATGATGAAGGAAAAAGGACCCAATCCACAAAAAATCGGAAGTGGAGTTAGGTATGCCACGTTGGTCCTCAGGGTCTAGTCTATCAATCAGCAAAAAGGATCTGGGAAATTATATCGGCAAGTTATTTTAAAATCACACAGGAACCAACCCACATCTATGCTGCCTTCCTAAGCAAATGAGTAGAGAGAGATGGTATACTACCAAAATCAATAACCACAGCAGTTTTAGTTCTCTTCTCTTAGTAATAAGGTTGATATTGCTACAGGAGCTTTATCTGACTTACTGCGTATTAGCTTAGGAGGGCGGTATGGCAGGGATATTATTTTAAACAGAAAATAGATCCAATCCACTTTGTTTGCATCGTTACTGCTGCAAACAAGCTAGAACCAGTGGCATACAAAACCATTTTTCTAAAAACGGATTTAATCCAATCCACTTAAGTCCTAATATCTCGAAAATAAATGACTCGAGTGAAAGTCACGGTGGTTTGACGCCTTTTCCCTTAACTACGTCCAATTCGAAACGTAATATTTTCGATTGAAGAGTTTTTTCTCATAGCTCTAGCCTAACCTACCCACGTATAGGAATAAATACAATCGGAAAATTAAAAATTCTGACAAAATAAATATTCGGATAGAAAAAAGAATGCGGGTTTCACGTGAAAAATATTTGCCGTCTTTTTTGTTTGTTTTACTTAGCCTGAGGTCTGTAGTGCTCGCTATAAACGGAGTTATTGTGGGGCCTATTCATCCACAACGGTACATGACGGTTTTAGCGATTTTCCAAAATCGTCTGTAAAACTGCAAAACCGCGTAAGTAACATTTTAAATAAGGAGCAAAATGCACCTTTTGAATAAGACGGTAAGGTTTATTTTGCTTTATCATAAATTTGTTAGTTACGCGGTTTACAGTAGCACCGACGAAATCTCGTCATGCGCTTATGTCAACTCTATTACACCATGGTGTAAAAACTTTTAAAGTCGTACTAGGTAAATCATAGCTTTTAAACTTTTTACTAATCTTTAAAAATAAACAACTGATAGCGTACACTTAGGAGTCATTATATTTTAAACATTAACGTCCAAAGTGTCAGCAAGAAGACAGATCGCTGGTATTTTGCGAGGCGCGGCATCAAAAGAGACAAGGGTCTGACTAATGCCCGACCTATTGTTTTTTAACCTTTTGATTTAGATCTTTGTGGATGTAGAATATGCAAATGTATTTTTCCTAGAAAGCTTTGTTTCTCGCTTAGAATCTGTGTGCAAAATTGTCCACTGTATCCGCGTAGAAAAAAGTTTAAAAGTTTGTAAGTTATATGACTATTGCGGACGATGTAGTGTATTTCATCTGTGGGCAATTTAGTGTATTTCGTCTGTGGAAGATTTAGTGTATTTCGTCTGTGGATGATTTAGTGTATTTGGTCAGTGGACGATTTGGTGTATTTCGTCTGTGGACGATTTAGTGTATTTCGTCTGGACGATTCAGTGTATTTCGTCCGTGTTTATTTCTAATTTCGCTAGTTTATTCGAAAGTATAGTTCGGGAAATATGATTTGGCCGTCTGTTATTTAATTTGTGATCTTTTTTTCTGCGTTAAGATTTACCGGACGTAACCTTAACCTTGACCTTTCAACCCACTGCTGTTTGAAGAACGAGGGCAGTTTTAGGATTACCTTTTTTTTGATATTAACATTAAAATCTCAAGTGAAGATTATCATCATATAAATCCTTTCTGGTTCTTCAGTTCTAATTTTAGGTCCATCCTGAAACATTATTGATATTTATCGATTACCGGTTAACTTATTAAAAACTACTAAATATTCGGGATACAGAACTCTTCGACCGCATCGGTCACCAGTTTTGTACTAGCCTATTATAAAAACCGGGCTGGTACAAGAGACTCGTACACAAAAAGTTTGATTTACAGACAGACGGACTTTAAAAGATTTATTTTTAGTTTTATATAACCATATACTTGAAACATATACTCATACTATACATAACCATATACGTTTATAAAATATACGACGAGTTTCATTTCAACATCAAAGTTACATATTTTCTTTAAAACAGCATATTTAATTAATTTCAGCGTAATTATTCTCCTTGACATCATGTCGGAAAAGGTAATTTATTTTTATTATGTTTTGTACGTTCTGTATATTAAAGCAGTCGCTTTTATCTTGAAATTCTGCTCATTATACTTAAAAAGGTTATAGTATAATTTTGACCAAACATATTTTTATTTATTTACTAGGTTTTTTTTTTCCTTAATTTATAGCTTTTACCCCTTGTTTTAACAAGATATATTTCTTTAGTCGAGTTTAAGACAGTCACTATGAACTTATTAGAGAAACAAGCCCATGGATATCACAAGCGAGGACCATTATTCGGATAAATTGTTTACTGTGATGGACTTAACAGAAGCACATGGGGTTAGTTCCACGCGCTTCTGTCACCACCACTAAAAAAAATGTATTTCAAGAAACATAAGGTCATGTTAATGAGTCTCTTACCATAAGTGATATTTTCACACCTTTACGGCTGTCAATTCGTTTATCCATGTCAAGTTGCCACACTAAAATAATGCACGATACGTCGCCAATGTTGCCAGCCAACTTAATTATTATACCACTCTAAGTAATGGCGGGAATTGTATTTATTTTTCATTAAACAAAGTGGTCCATTCGGTTGGCTGTAAAAAATAATTTCGCAACGCAGAACCTTTTAACGTAGTTGACATGAAACGGAACGTTTTAACGGCTTTTTAGCGTTAGAAAAGACAGCTGTTCAATATGTTTATTAAACTGCTTTATATTCGGTATGTTATTCCGCATTTTAGAGTTGCGTTCTTTACAATACAACGAAACTTGTAGGGTCACTTTATTTATTTCCTCTAGTATATTTGTAATTTTCCGGGACAAAAAGTGTTCTGTTTACGAATCCAGAACATTAAAACTTCAGCCAAACCTCTTCTTCCGTGCACGATATGAACACAAACTTCAAACCTCATTACAATTTAATTTAATTTTATAGTATGAGTAGTATAACTAACCTTTTTCATGCACATAGAAGCTTTTCCCCTAACTTTTTATAAAATTTTCCGGGACGAAAGTATTTTTAGTGTTAAGCTAGGATGTGGTCTATTTGAGATCCAAAATTTCAATCAAATCACTTAAACTGATTATGTGTAAGATAAACTTTCAACCATCTAAACATGTTTTACTTATAATATAATATGACTAGTAATAGTAGGACTAGTTGGATGTTAGGTTAACAAGATATAGGTATGCCATCTTGTCAAAATTCCCTAAGTTTCTTAAGGGTACCCAATGATTACATTATATAACTATAATCATAAAGTTAACCGTAATACTAGGCGTGTAAGTGACCCGCCATTTCATACTGGTTGCATATTTTATGTTCGTCATGTCCCGGGGGAAATTTCGAAGAGTTTTACTTTGCGCCGTTTTGTTATGGCGGTCAGGTGAATATGATTTGTGGGAGCAATCATATTTAAAATAAGAGAGATATAGTAATATTAGGGAGCACTTCCATCCGCATGTAGTCGAATTGCCAATGGTTTGGACGAAGAGGTTTGCCGCATCATTTCTTTCCTGCAGTGCTAATGACTGGAATGGTCTCCCTGCGTCTGTATTCCCAGAATCGCATAATCTTGGTGATTTTAAGGCAAGCGTCGATAGGTTTATTTCTGGGTAAGCGTGTCCTACCCTCGACCTCGTCGTCACTTAAGATCAGGGACCTGTTTTATAAAGCTACAAATTACAATTTACAGCTTACAAGTTTCCATTTGACACAACTTCGATCAATGACGACGTCCCATTTGAGCTTGTAAAGCTTTATAAAACGTGCCCCTGGTGAGACTGGGGCTAAACGCAAACACATTTTTGATAAAAATTGTATAGTTTTCCATACTAGATTTTAATGTTTTAGTCTGTCTATTTTTTTTGTGATTTTGCCATGGTGTGTTGTATTTTTTCTGATAAGAAAATTTGAGTATAATATATTTATAATAATTACACGTTTTTTTTTTTTTTTTTTTTTTTATATCATAGGAAGGCAAACGAGCACACAGGCCACCTGATGGTAAGTGGAAACTGTGACCCATAGACATTCGCATTCATAAGACCGCAATCCTAAGACTGAGCAGATGCTGATAGTGTTTCCTCGTTGTGTCCAGTTGTTTCTATTCTCAAACAAAAATCTAAAAGATAATTCAGATTTTTACATACATAAACCAAAATAAATGTCTAGTTAAAGAAGAGTTTTGTCACCCTAACGAAACTGTCGATTAACGTTAAACACATACATTTTTGTAACAAAATTGTAAGTTAGACATCATTAAAGTGAAATTTAAATAGCCTCTTTATGTATATTCTTTTTAGTTTTTATCCGCATGCATACATACTTTCATTCCTGTCTCCCAATGGGGTAGGCAGAGATTAGATATCAGGTGCATCGGTCTAAACATACAATTTTCGCTTTGTTTACATTTATCAACCTCTTCATGCACTTACGTCGGTTTCAGGTGCTCTTGATTTGATTCTTATTCATTACATCGCAAATCTGATCACTGTGCGTCTAGGGCGGTAGGGGTACCGAGATTTCCACTCATTCCCGCTCGCCATACCTCTTTTGTAACTATTCTTTCATCCATTTTTTTGTAAATAACCAAACCATCTTAGCATATTTTTGTTATTTAACAACACATCTTAAAAATGGCACGGCTGAAAAATGGTCCATATACAATCACTGAAAATGGTGATAATCCTCCATTCATAAACACCGTGATTGGCTGTTTAAGGGTCTCCAAAGTAAATTAAAAAGAAAAATTACTTTTGCTCCTAGGGAGTAAAGTATCGTTTTAATCCCTAAGGATTGAATAGATCACTTTAGTCCGCCTATGCAATGCTATTATTAATCATTTTAGAGCCTGAGAAGTGAAAAAAAGGAATCCCTTTATACTTAGAAACTCATTCGCTGTATCAAAGAACAGCATAAAGACTCATTACTGACGCCACACAGCAAAACGCATCGCACGTTTAAGCAAAAGTCGACCAAGCTCCTTTAATAATAAAACACAAAGCCGTATTCACAGAGCTTAGACCATTAATAATTTCTGCGTGCAGCCACCCAGCTTGCAGCAATGTAAAAAGAAGAAAAGGAACATACTTTACTGGCGACACGCCCTCGGTTCGCTTTAGATTGAGTTTTCTTTAATCTTGCCTACTTGATGCACAACGTTTCACTTTTCTCAATCCCTCAAGGGTTAGCTGGAAGAGATCCCATAAAGTGATAAGTTCGCCTTTTTTAAGTTTTGTTTTAAATCTTCATTGTATTGCTTTTATTTTTCTTTTGTACAATAAAGCGTTTACATTCTTACGTCCATATATAATCTAGAATTTATTATGTATAATTATAAAAATCGTTCTCTTGAATCAATCTGCGTTACCAACTATATTATTATTTAAAACTGTATTATTTTAAATCAAATAACTTCAAATGTGAGCCTATTTATCTGATTTAATAAGCGTGTCAGCCACGTCATTAACAAAAATATAGTTTTTCTAAAAACATATAATTGGTAAAACATGTCGAAAAATGGGGAGTACCTTAAAAGTTGATTCACCCATATATTAATGAAAAATATATGGTAGCATTGGTTCAACATTGTATATTTTTTATGACTAAGTTATTATTAAGTTATTTAGGTGCTTAGTTTAGGTAGATAGTCCTCGACCCTATGGTCAGCTTTAGCCATCAATGATTTTTTAAAGTAAGGTTTAAGTACTGGAAATGGTAACTTTAAATCAACGTCAGGTAATTTAGAAGTGAAAACATTGACCTACGAATGATTTATAAACCTTACGGACACCAAATTTTCGATCTAGTTGGCAAGTTTAAAAAAATTAGTTGTAAAAACGAATAAAGCTATATTCTTTATTATTGTTATTTTACAAGAAGCCAACCTCAACATTTATTATATTGTTACTTTAAAATATTCCCTTGCGTTTCAATTTGTCCGCGCAAATTGGATTCGCATCAAATTCCACAAGCATCGGGTTTCCAATCTTGTATAGATTATTCAATATATTGAACATCCGTCCTTATTACACTTTACCGGAGTAAACGAAATGGGAACTTTGATGCTAGACAATATTTTAAAAATAAATAATGAGGACATTCTCACACAAATTGATGATGATGATTAATGTGCCAAAGTTCTAGACATCTCTAGGCTTGTACATTCGACCACAAAGAGATGTATTCAGGTTTTTTAGCTACTTGTTGCAGCTATCGGCTACCGTGTGGTTGCCGGGTTAGAATAGTGCCACTCCATGTCTTCCCGTGGATGTCGTAAGAGGCGACTAAGGGAATAAAGGCTTGTAGTACTGTTAGGCGATGGGCTTGTCACCTGTCACTAATACACTGGGAAACAAACCTACAAGCCTACTTGTGCAAAATGTGGTTACAGAATTATCAAGAAGTTTAAAGACGTTGGTAATTCTTTAGCTCTGCCTATCCCACTCTGGGAATGAAGGCGTGAGTTTATGTATGTATGTATGTATGTTGCAGCTATCCAAAAGTGGATATATCTCTTCCAATATTCTAGAATTAATAAGCTGTATTAATTAGCACATATATTTTGTTTCGTTTTCAACAGTTTTAATTTGATTTTCTCTTACCTTTAATTTTGCGATGGGCCCCAATATGAAAAACTTTGATCTTGAGAAGTCTTTCTGCTTCGATTAAATTCAAAACGGAATATTTTGGCATCTAGCTATTGATATAATTAATAAAAATAAATATATTCAATAAAGTTACTATTATGAAAGACAGACACAGATTTCATTTCATTCCTATTTTAAATAGCTCAAACGAACTATTTAAAAACCTAACGAAAAAACCTCTACATAGACCTAACCAATAACTGTGCGCAATCTAAATATGCAAATAAAATGCCGAATCCGAAACGAATTTTGAATATTAAAACACGTCCCAATTTGAAATATACTTTGAAACGTCAAATTTCATTATCCAGCTCTTTCCCTCAGTTTATTTAAACTGAAGAGCAACAGAGAGGTAACTGTCGAATTGAGGAGTCCATTTTACTTTTTAGCCCTGTCATGAAACAAAAGGTCGGAGTGTGTTTAGTCATTAGATAATTCCCGACGCCATGTTTTTTGGGTGGCAATGAACTCATTGCCTTTGAACCTTGTATCTTCAGTATTTTAACCTCCAACGCTATAAGGGGTGGTTTTATCGCACATTAAAAGGCTAAAAGTGGATTAAACGCGTAAAGTAGATAGTGGTTCAGAAGTGGGTATAAAGAGCAATCAGACAATGTACATTGTCTAATGCAAACAAAAAGCAAAATTTAAAACCAAAACTGGATATTTTGTTAACCCTTAACATGTATATGTATACAGGGTTATTGGTAAGTCGATCTATTCTCCTCTAGGGGTTATGGGGGAGATCATTTGCAATCATTATGGTCCCATAATACCTTACGCAAAAGATTGTAAATTTTTCTGTTTTTGTGTCATATATGTTGGATAAACTGATAAAAACATGTTTTTTTTTACTTTTTGGTCTCGCATTCTTGAACGTGTACAGATAATTCTACTTTTAATATTGCATAAGAACAGCAATATTTTACCTGGTCTAAAAGCTATCAAAAAGAAAGATTTAAAGTCCTATTATTCTTTTCTGTAAATTTTTCAAGATGCGGTCCTGACATTTGTTATAAAAAACTTAAATTTAAATTATCTCAGAAATGGTTCACTTTTGCATAGGGTGATATGGGACCAAAATAATTGCAAATTACCTCTCCCATAACCCCTAGAGAAGAAAAGAGTCAACTTACCAATAACATATACAAGTATATTTATGTAGATATATCAGTATATCAGTAAATACAGGGTGTTTGGTAGCGGGTTCGACAAACGAAAATGGGAAATACTTGGGTCCAATTGGAACACATTTGCCATAGTGACCCCTATGCTAAAGTTGATAGTTTTTTTTTAATATTTTTTTTTCCGTTTTTTTGAAAATATGCCAAAATTTTACCTTTTAACCTTCTTAATTACATACCTAAGCAACTAAAACCGCCCATTTTTTTTTTAAATCATGCTCTGATAATGGTTTTATTTTAAAACAAAACCAAAACCCATAGGTAGTGCTTTAAAAAACAAATATGGGCCCTTAAAGCTATGACAAAATGAGGAAAATAAAATGACATTAAAGTTTCGACAAGTATAAAAAAAAAAACACAAGTCATAGACGATTTAAAAATGATTAAAAAACTTCTCTGGTTAATACTCTTCACAACGATATGCCACTTAAAAGAAAAAAAACAGAAAAAAAAATTACACAGTACATTGAAATTTCCTCACGAAGATTTATTAAAGAAATCACTTATACCACGGTTATGAATATTGGTGAATACGTTAGAGTTAATAATCGCTGGTAAATTACCATTAATAAAAAACATTTTAAGAGTAATAATAAAATTGAAAACAAAACACTTTTTTAAATTTTGATCACAAAAATTAAAAAAATCTTTGAGCTTCACGGGCGTTATTGCGTGCTCGACCATACGCTAAACAAAACACTTTTTTAAATTTTGTGATCACTTGATCAGGAATACATTCCGTACATTTTCGTCGCATTTGCCACATTGATTTGAAAAGTACACTTTTTTTTTAAAGGCGGCAAATTGTAATTTTTTTTCAAACAGAAAGACTTGTAGAAAAACACGTTGATTTGTATTGGTTTTTGAAACTTTCATTACAATGGGTGAACGTTCACCATTTACCAATGAAGAGTACGCTGATATTATTTTAGCGTATGGTCGAGCTCGCAATAACGCCCGTGAAGCTCAAATAATTTTTTAAATTTTGTGATCAAAATTTAAAAAAGTGTTTTGTTTTCAATTTTATTATTACTCTTAAAATGTTTTTTATTAATGGTAATTTACTAGCGATTATTAACTCTAACGTATTCACCAATATTCATAACCGTGGTATAAGTGATTTCTTTAATAAATCTTCGTGAGGAAATTTCAATGTACTGCGTAATTTTTTTTTTCGGATTTTTTTCTTTTAAGTTGCATATCGTTGTGAAGAGTATTAACCAGAGAAGTTTTTTAATCAATTTGAAATCGTCTATGACTTGTGATTTTTTTTTTATACTTGTCGAAACTTTAATGTCATTTTATTTTCCTCATTTTGTCATAGCTTTAAGGGCCCATATTTTTTTTTTAAAGCACTACCTATGGGTTTTGGTTTTGTTTTAAAATAAAACCATTATCAAAGCATGATTTAAAAAAAAAATGGGCGGTTTCAGTTGCTTAGGTATGTAATTAAGAAGGTTAAAAGGTAAAATTTTGGCGTATTTTCAAAAAAACGGAAAAAAAAAAAAAAAAAAAAAACTATCAACTTTAGCATAGGTGTCACTATGGCAAATGTGTTCCAATTGGACCCAAGTATTTCCCATTTTCGTTTGTCGAACCCGCTACCAAACACCCTGTATATCGTTATCTAGGACTCATTGTTCAAGTGTACAGTTGGCTCCCCTGACATTGAGATATTAATTTATTTCATTATGGTGATTTTGTTTATTAATAATTATTTTTCACTAATGAAAATGTTTTTATTACAGGTAAATTGATCACCAAGAAACACGGAGCAACACAGTAAGAATAAGGATATATAAGTGATTTCGAATTTACATAACAAATAATTTTAGATCAAACATTTTTCTCGTTAACTTCGTACTCCTATTAAACCCAAAATAATATTTAACTAATAAACCGCCCGTTTTATTAATTAACTTAATAATTGGTTCAGGAAATGAACATTTAATATTCACATCCCTCCGGCAACTACAAACTACACAACAGCTTTGCGAACAAAGGGAGCTTATAAGCTCCGCTTTCAATGATTAAACGAGCTTTGTGGCGTTTCCGGAAAGCTCCAACGGTACAATTTGTATCAACAGTGGATATATGAAGTTTGGTGGCGAATGTCGCTTTGTTACAGCGTATACAGGGTGGAAAAAATCTATGGGCCCTAGAGGGGAACTACCTTAAATCCTTTAGTTAGCTCATTTTACTGAAAGGAAACATTCCTTTATTTTTAAAAAGAAACAAAACTGCATTTAACGGTTTTTTAAATTTTGCTTGTTCCACCCGGGAATCGAACCAACTAAAAATAAAAAAATAAACCATCGCTATTTTATTATACGAATCGGTAGTATTATTGTTCAGGATAGTCTCAGAAACATTTGGTCTTACACTCATCTGTTGTACGAGATGCCCATGAATAATATTTATTACAAGTTCTTTATTAACAATACCTAGTAGGTACTGTTCACTTGTAACAAGTAAATGACACGTTATAATTTTCTTATCCCTTCAACATCTAAAGACATCGTGTGAAGTACAAGCTTGCTAATGTTACTCATCTCTAAGTACCTTGTCGAAGTATTGGATAATAAAATCGGTAAATGGTAATAATAAATCTATGCACAGCACGATTCCTTCTTACACTAGACGTTCGTTCTGTCGAAAAGTTTAATAATGGAACGTACTTTTTTTGCAACGTGGGGCAACAAATTTGAAATTCGAACGATAACATTTTAAAAACTATAAAAAAGAAGTAATATTCGTTCTAATTTCAGATTTTGTTTAGTTTTGCTTTCATTCCGTAATTCTGTAATAATGGTTTTTATTTTTAGTTGGTTTGACTCCCGGGTCAGAAAAGCCACATTAAAAATATCGTTAAATGCAGTTTTGTTTCTTTTTAAAAATAAAGGAATGTTTCCTTTCAGTAAAATGAGCTAACTAAAGAATTTAAGGTAGTTCCCCTCCAGGGCCCATAGATTTTTTCCACCCTGTATATTGACTGCTCTTATTATGTGTTAATGTGGCTACTTAGGGGTTATTATCAGTGGGCGGCTGACGGATGCAAAATAGGGACGTAAACAGAACATGGATAAGACTTTTATTAAATTTCGAGAAATATTTATGAATACAAAATTATGCAGTTTTTATCTTTATCATACATTATTAGTAAATACATAATAAGCTATCCTCTATTGTACGTAGATTGTATACTAAGAAGATACTGGCCACTTATTATTTTATCACCTCTTGAGACTGATGATCGTTTATGTCTATTACGTCTTAGACTTGTCAATTAAATTTGCTTAGTTTTCAATATTCATATTTAAGATGGCAAAGGAAACCACAATTCGTAAGTGGATAATTGATAAACGTGATCTAATTTACGATACTTCTAAAGGCTCGATCTTTTGTACAAAATGTCAAGTAAGTTTATTTGCGAAACGAAAAAGCGTGATTAATAAACATGTTAAATCTAATCCTAACGCATCGCCGTCAAGAATTTTGCACGAAACAGAATCAAGAAGATTTTAATATTGATTTGATAAACTTTTTAGTTTTATGCAATATTCCGTGGAAACGTGTTAACAGTGCCGCTTTTCTTTTTCTTTTTTCCTTATATAAGTGGATTGTGAACCATAAAAAGAATGGATTGAAAATATGCAATATAGAAAAAAATATGATTATTTACTACAGCAATACAATTATATAAGTATTTTACAATTTCGTTCTTTTTATTAAACCCCTTGCAGTCATATCCATATTACGTATAACGTTCGACATTATTTTGACGTAATTTGCATCCGTCAGCCGCCCATTGGTTATTATGACCTGAGCTATAGCAGTGCAACTGAGCTGCATAGTTATGTCATAATAACCCCTCTCATCATGTGGCATCATCATCTCAGCCGAAAGACGTCCACTGCTGGACCCCAAATAATTTGGGGGATAACGCCTCTGGAGTATTTTAATTCTGCAGACAAGGTTGGCTACTCTAGTAATGGTAGGATCTTGTCCATATCGCTACCACTATCTTTTAACCAAGCCAAGCAGCAGTGTTCGCATTGTTGTGTTCCGGTAAGGTGATAAGAAAACAAGTTAAATTATCAGCATAGAAGCCCATCCTAGTCCCCGGGGTGAGCAACGCACTTGGAGTCTTAGGATTACAGTTTTGAGATTGTTCACACGATGAGGTTCAATGGATTTTTATGCACACACTTTGGACTTAAACCTTCTGTTTATAATTCGGTATTTACTTAAACTCACGCATTCGTTCCCAGAGGGGTAGGCCGAGCTACAGAATTCGCTGCTTAAATACAAAAGCGCCACAAATCAAAAACAAATATAGTTTGATTTAAAACTTTAAGTATAAAGCATTCCGAATTTAAATGCAACACAAACACATTTTGTTTTGTGTCGCTTTTGTATTTAAGCAACGAATTAGGTACCTACCAACAACTCTAAAAACGTAATATAATTTGGTATTTCACTTGACTCTTCCCTCTTCTCTTCTTACCTTTTCTAGCGTGTACACGAGAACCGTTAAGTTTGAAACAATAAGAAAAGCCTCTGGCTTAACTTTGGTGAGAAGAAACTTTTGCAAGTTATTACAAGCTTGTCGTTTCACTCGAGGACATTGTGTATTCCTGTAAAAAACTTCTGAATTACTTCTAGGCTTTTAGTGCTGTTAGGCGATGGGCTTGCAACCCGTCACTAATACACTAGTAAACATCTTAGCCGGTTTGTGCAAAATGTGGTTACAGAATTATCATCAAGTTTTTAGAGTTGTTGGTAATTCTGTAGCTCTGCCTACCCCACTCTGGGATTACAGGCATGAAGGTATGTATGTATGTAAACTTCTGAATTTACAATCAAACCTATAAAATCCCCCGTATTATCAAATTAGATTTTATTCGATGTTGATTACGTATATCGTTGATTTAGTAAATGCAATCTATATCGTGACATATTAATATGTCACGATATAGATTAAAATACGGAATAAGAAGGAGATTGTCAACATAAATACTAATAGTATAATAATACTTTTAACAAATATCCTATGCCTTAGTTAATCAATTCGTTATGTTGTCTTTAATAATCGCAATCCATCAATTAGCAAAACATACAAACAAACAATTATAACTCCAACAAATAGTAATAAAGATAAAAAACTAAGACAAAATGATTCATATTTAATTTACCTACCAAGGTGACAAGTTTCCCAGTTTGTTTGGAAAACAAGTGACGCAATTAACTAACTTCATTTCAGTTTATTTAATTTAACTGTTTTATTTCGTCACAGAATTTTGCGAAGTTTCATAACCAAATCAGTCTTCATTGAAAACATTTTCAAAATATATTTTAGCTTACGTCTGTTCGCAGCTTTTAGTTTTAAATAATCTAGTCACTAATGAAGTCACTCTGTTATGTTTATGTCATTTTATGGTTTAATCTTAACACTAAAGTAGGGACACCGAGTGATGGCACTTGACACATCTGACAAAAGTGTTGTGAAACACTCCATTTAACTAAATGGAGTGTTTTCGTGAGTCGATTGTGTGACTGGCAGAAGAGTCTTCAGAGGTACCGTTAGCGTGGACCGTATTTAACTAAATGGAGTGTTTCACAACACTATTGTCAGATGTGTCAAGTGCCATCACTCGGTGTCCCTACTGTAGTTTTAGTTAAGTAAATACGTGCCCTATACTGCCCTGCTACGGAAAAAAGGCACATCTACTATATGAATTGTATTGCACTTCCAACCTTATTATAACCTGTTAGAGTTTAATATGCTTCTATGAATTATTTGCACTTATGCCTTTTCTCCGTAATAGGGCAGTATACTTATAATATCGTATTTTAACAGTGAAGATAATTTAATCAGCGCCCGAATATGAATATAAAACATCTTGTTCCATTAGTTCAGGGGGGTTATTATGACCTAACTTTGCACTCGCAGTTCAGTTTACGCTGAGAGAAATGGACAGAGCTATACAACTGCTATAGTTCTGTCCTTATCTCTCAGCGTAAACTGAACTCATAGTTATGTCATAATAACCCCGCAGGACAGGAGTTCTTAACCTGAGGTCTGAGATAGGTAAAAATTGATAATACATGAAGGATCCACGGAAAGAACATGTCTAGTCACATTAGTAACTTTTTCAGATATCGCTATTTGAAAGTTAGGAACCATGTCGTTTTGTACGTAATTTTCGTGTAGAGGTTTTTTTAAGAGTAAAAAGATACAAGTTATATGAAGATTTATATCTGAATCTGAGTTGTAGGTAATAGTTCATTTCGTCCTCTACATTTTGAGACTCAACTCATTTAAAAAAAAAGTGACTAGACATGTTCTTTCCTTGGAACCTTCACGTGTATTTATATATTATTTATATACTTATTACTTATTTCTACCCACCTAATTGGTGATTTTGTATCTTATAAAAAACCGGCCAAGTACGAGTTGGACACGAAGGGTTCCGTACCATTATCTGTAAAAAATCACGTTTTTTATATGGGAGCCCCCCTTAAATATTTATTTTATTCTGTTTTTAGTATTTGTTGTTATAGCGGCAACAGAAATACATCATCGTGAGATACATCCTGATGACAGACAGACGGACAGACAGACGGACAGCGGAGTCTTAGTAATAGGGTCCCGTTGTTACCCTTTGGGTACGGAAGCCTAAAAACATGTACTAATGGAATCTTTAAAATATGCTTAGAGCTTGATCGATTTGCGAAGACTGACAAAATGTTGCATTTTGTTAGTTTTCGAATATCGCCAACGTTATCGTTATGCACTTGTCTAAACTCCCTGACGTTCATATTAGATGACGCATCACAATATACCCCAAAATCGAGTTTAACCACGCATAGTTTCGCTTGATCAAACATTGGCGAGCCAGCGCAAACATTTGCATCGAACTCGCTTAGTACCCAGACCGCGTGTTTGTGAATCATTTAATCAGTCTGCTCAGTTCCAGCCTGGTTCGTGTTGTACCTTGGAATCTATAGGGATGGTCGAGATTGAATACCAATACTTATTTACTAGGTTTTGCTGTTATTTCGTCGATAGCAGCTATATTCGCATTATGATAAGACAACCGGTGAAATTACCACAATCTTTTTCATATCTTATTGTGCCTGTGAAAGTCGTTCCAACCAATTGAGCAGTCAAGTAGGTCCCTTAAATAAGTATCTATATTAAATTCGTGTCAAAAAACGACAATAATTAAATCAATAAATATCAGGGGACATTAAATTGAAAAAGCAGAATAAGATAAGGTCCTTCATACATACATACCTTCACGCCTTCATTCCCAGAGTGGGGTAGGAAGAGCTACAGAATTACCAACAACTCCAAAAACTTGTTGATAACTCTGTAACCACAATTTGCACAATTAGGCTAAGATGTTTAACAGCGCATTAGTGACAGGTTGCAAGCCTATCGCCTAACAGTACTACAAGCCCTTAAGGTCCTTCAAGGTACGTTAATTCCATCCATTTATTAGTTTTCGAAAATCTTTTACGTTAGCGTTAAGGAACTGGGGGCCGATTTTTGACTGTCGAGCGCTCGAAAGTTACACTCGGAAATGAGCAAAATCTGTGAAACCGTATGTTTGAAATAACGAGCGTTAGAATTGAAAACGAATGGTTTGGACCACTCGTCTTTAAATTTTCTATCGCTCGTCGAAAAAATCGGCCCCCATCCCCTTGTTCTATTCGGTAAAGTCATATTGCCTTTGACCTGTAATAAAGATAAATATAAAGATAAAGACATTTATTCAGTAAGTAGGCCGCACGGTCACATTTACACGTCAAGAATCTAGCAGCGCTTCACAAGAGGAGACCACTGCTGCAAAGAAACGCCACAAAAAACTCAGCAGTCAGTATTTTTTTTAAATATATTTAATATTAATATGGTACTACTTAGTCTAGCATTATATAAATCTAAAAATTAAAAAAAAAAAAAGACAAATGACCTGCGTAGTTTCCGCAGGAAAACAACAAAATCTTAAGAGAGATAGAGGGAGAAAAGGAATTATTGTATTGTTCCTATCTGGGCCGCCATAACTGTCACGTAAATAAAAGCCACAGAGACGTTAACAATACGATAAAAGATGAATATAACATATCTGGTAGAATAGACACTACATACATGTCTTTTTAAAGCTCGCCGCCTTCCACTGGCTTTAAGCTGTTTCCTTTAAATAATCTATATTTACTCAGTAGTCAAAGTACCCCTTGGAACTTTAAACGTACGCTAAGTTTAGGGTACCTCAAGGCTCGCGTTACACGCCAAAGGGTAAAGAGGTCTTGGAGGGTTGCCAGTGTCGGGTAACTTGGACATGTGAGAACAAGTTTGTTAGAGAAGCCTTTGCCCTCGACTTTGCGTAGAACATGACGCGTTCATCATGTTTGTTTGCTTTTCCCTAAGGTACTATATAGCGAAGAGGAAGAGTTAAAATTATAACGTATGTTAATTGAGATGAATACTCACTCACACACACACGCACACACAGGCTTCTCATTGTTTATAGTAGCGTGATAGAATTCGTTCTATTATAAGCGGTAAAAATTATATTGGCAATAAATATAATGAATAAAGAAGATTGACGAAAGAGATATACAGATCGAAAGAGAGTGGAAGGGTCAGAAGGGGTCGCCCTAGGCGTACTTTTTCGAATCAAATCGGAGAAATACTGGAAAAGGGCCGAATCTTAAGTACCCGAAACCGACGTGCGTGCATGACTCGATGTATGGATGTGGAAGAAGCGAAATAAATTTGTCAGGATCGTAGCAAGTGGAAAGAAGTGGTCTCTGCCTATCCCTCTGGGAAACAGGCGTGATGTACAGATGCAGTGCATAATTGTTTTCCTTTGTATTTTCACGGAAACGTACGAACGTGCCTTGCTATTTCAGTTGGTCGCAGTACAAAAGTACTGAGGGTGACTGAAGAAGCATGACAGATACGAACGTTTCCGACAAAATACGAAGGAAAACAATTATGCACTGCATCTGTAATGTATGTATGTATACAATATTAATTTAATATTAGTTCTTAGCTATTCTTTGTGTACTTGGCCTCTATTCTACGACGTTAAAGATATTGCTTTTAAAGTGTTATGGTATTATTATTTACTCAGCCACCATTACTGGCAAGTAAATAAGAGCTATCAAAACCATACGATATCAGATCAAAGCCGATATCGCTTTTACTGCTCGTACCTACCTGTCTTAAAGATGCGGGTGGAAATAATCTTTATTTACGTTCGTTTTATTGCACAAAAACTCATTACGAACTCCATAGTAAGGTAAATATGAATCATTTAAAAATATTACTAACTAGCGGCTGCAAATTATCGACTTTACCGGTAGATTTTTATTTTATTTTCTATCATACATACATACATAAACTGACGCCTTCGTTACCAGAGTGGGGAAGGCAGAGCTACAGAATTACCTACAACTATGAAAACTTGATGATAATTTTGTAACCACGCTTTGCACCATCGGCTAAGATGTTTACCTGCGAATTAGTGACAGGTGGCAAGCCCATCGCCTAACAGTACTACAAGCCTTTATTCCCATAGTCGCCTTTTACGACATCCACGGGAAGACATGGAGTGGCACTATTCTAACCCAACAACCACACGGGGCTTTCTATCATACAAACCTGATAATAACGCACCAAACAACTATTATCAAACTTGGTGCATCTGTTTGGAAGTCATGCGCTTGCACAATTGACACAAATCATTTTTATTTAAAACTTTTTAAATAAATTTAATGCAAATTCACCTTTTTTCGATTAGCTGCTTATGCGTGACTGAAAGACAAACATCCTTCCACAATTTCACTGTTACTATTTACTATAACCCCGATGTATCCTCTTTTAAATGATGGCATGAACCTCATCAAAGTCTATTAGAACAGATTAGAATACCTGCCTGTGTGTGCCTGCGTTGGCTGTTATTTCTGCTATGTTTAATTACTTTGTCTCTATCGGTGAGAACCTTTAATTGGCTTTTTGTTACGTATTTTAATTTCTATTTTGTTTTGTAAGCTGTTGGATCTCCAATAAATCATAAATAAATAAATAAATAAACATTTATTTCGCTTAATTATAACTTATTTCAGTGTGTGATAAGTAGTGCTGCGAAAATGGTAACCACTCAGCTATATGTCGCACCACTTATTGGAAGTGCGACGCTGGTTTCCGGTGGACCCACGGACTGGTTTTGCTAGACAGCATACATTGCATTCGCTTTTAACTCCCCTCGAGTTACAATAGGGAAAGTCTTTATATATAAATGAACTCAGTACCTGCAAAATAAGTGCTTAGATATATCGAATGCGTTCTGTTTTTAATACAATAGTTAACTTAACTATTAGAGCTATCAAACAGGCCAACAGACAGAAATTTCGACTTCATATTACCTATACCTTGAGATATATTTTTAAGATAACAGACAAGCAATATTACGAATAAAAATATTTTTCTGTCAGCAACTTGATATCTTTACACTTCCCCTTCATTTCTGTAAAAACGGTATAAAATTACATTCGAATCGTTATTTCCTTTCAATTATTTTAAGTGGTAATATGATCTTGTTCACCAGTTTCATTGTCAGCCATCATTTGATATCCATTTATTTATTTAGAGTTTTTTGCACGGTACAGAAAGCAAAAGTATAAAGGCCGTATTTAACATTTTAAATTATTCGGTATCTCATAACCACTACGTCAAACAGATATTAAGAGATGGTATTAGAAATATATACCCTCATCTGATATCTATTAAAAGCTAGCAAATAGGTTGCTGAGCTAAATTAGGTCTTGACTATGTTAAATATTAAATTATAATAGTACCAAGAAGCCGAGCGACACAAGCTAAAGCACGATCGTTATATTTCCATTGCGCATTAGGCATTGGGAGGCCCTACAAACTTTGCAACTAAAGTAGGCAATGTATCATGAACAAAAAGTTTACCCACACAGCTTTATGTTTCATAGTAAATCCATGACAAACCTAAAATAATAAATAATTACCCTGCCAACGAAGCTAGCGGTCCTGGGTTCCAATCCCGGTAAGGGCAGATATGTGTTTATGTGATGAGCGCGAATATTTGTTCCTGAGTCATGGAAGTTTTCTATGTACCGTAAACTCGGGTTACTTTAGCTTTAGGTGGTAACATTGTTAAAATTTAATTATTCCATTAAATGTTACATAAGAACCAAGCTAATAATATAGTTATTTAAAAAATTTAAGATGATGACCACTTCAATATTTATGGTTTCAAGGATGGACAATGTTTCGATGGTAAAAACCATATCGTTTTTGACTTGTAATGGTATTGTTTTTAGCCAAGCCGCCATTGCTGTCAAGTAAATAAGAGCTATCAAATATTTGACAATTCGATTACAGGTCAAAGACATTACCTCTCTGGATAGCTAGCCCAATCCTTTGGGAGAGGTAAGCACGACCTCTAGGATAGTCAGATGTTAATTATAAATATATGTACACAGCGAACTAATTGCATTTCTAGGATGCATAGAACCTAACGTTAATCAACCTTAATTATTGTTACCCATCAAATTGTCAGTCAACCGACTCGATTGACATGATGGATCTGTTATTGTTTGATTATAAATTATAACGTCACTTTGACATAGTTCCATGTGACCTATCGTCATATAACTCGGTCAAAATTCATATCGACGGTTAACCACCAATACCTCCTAACTGACATTTTTGGTCAAACAACTTTTTTTCGCAATTCATGATAAATACCCACTAACGCACACATTAGAAAGATCTCCTATTTCAAATAAAGCATATTTGTAGTGTTTTTGTTATCCTGGCAATACCTGCTAAATGACAACGCGCGATTTTTGCCCAAAATACAAAGTTTTTTGTGTCTACTGTAAAGTTTTAACACATTTCATTGAGATAGGAGGGATTGGTGGTTAACCGTCGATATGTATCCCTAGCTCTCTATGTAGAATTAATATTTCATTTCTGAACTAAATGTCACTGTCAGACTGAGGTTTGAAACGTAATTAATATGTATGAGTAATATTTGGTTTAGTGGCTGCAGAATACGTCAGTCTGTGATGTTACATAATGTATGGAAATGAACGGAATGCTTGTATGGATTTGTGATTCTAGACTTTAGGTACGTTGTTCTATTTCATATTACAGACTTTGGGTATCTCGTGATATGAGACATAATAATTTTGTTTACCATTTGAAATATTTGGTGGTATTATCCACTTTATATTTATTCTTTGCAAGTTTAGGTCTATTCTAATGTGATTTTTTTATAAGAACAAACAGTAATGCAAAATATTATTGTTATTAAGCTTATGCTGATCTTATTTAAAACAGGTCTTTAGTCTATATATTGCACTGCTAGAGCAAAACAGTATCAACTCAAAATCCTTGTTAGTTTTGTTTCAATCTCATAGACGTTGAATTAAAGTTGATTTTAAAATACAGTTGTATTTTGAGTTACTACTCTTTAAATGAAATTATACAAAATGTTTTATGTATACTTATTGAAGCGCACCCATTAGAAAGTATAATTTAGAGTTCCGATTTGTCAAAAATCGTCTTCTTCTACAATATCTATAGAGAAAAAAGATTTGTATTTTTGAATGTTTGTAATTGTAACGAATATAAATTATGTCACTATTAGAATTCTAAATTATTACCGAGTGTCATAATATTAGGTCCTTACCTATGAAATTGGCGTTTTATATGGAATTTTTTATGAAAACGGTGGTTTTCATACATTTAATTTTGCGGATTATTTAGTAACGTCAAATGCAACCCAAGCAAAATTCTGTCAGGAATATTGGACACTTCTAAGCTATATTATACATAAAATATCTTAGTTACTTAAAAATAGTTTGCTTCATAAAACTCTGCGTAATTGAAACACTTGAACTTGCAGCACTTAAAAAGAGTTAATTTCACACTTTAATTTTAAACATTAAGTAAGAAATTGAACCATATTATTTGTATCTAAAACCTTTGTTGCATAGTGTATTAATGAAATTAAAAATATTTTGGAAGTTAAAATTGAAATAAATAAATTCCGTACGAAATAAAACACGATAAAAAAACGCCAATTTCATAGGTAAGGACCCAATAAAATAAAATAAAAGTATGTGTCGTAATACATTTCATATTATTAAAAGTTAATATTACTTGTCATAGCAAATCGTATTAAAGTTGTAATTGATAAAATTTGACAACACGATTTATGAAAAACAATATGGTTTTATCTGGTAGAATGAAGCCCAGTAAAGTGACTCACGTACAGGTTTATTTGCTAAAAGCCTTTCAATGTTGCGATTGCTGAACGACAAAGAAATCGCTTTTTGCTTTTAGTCTGCCATTTTTACACCTTTGATGTTTTTGCAATACGTGACTTAAAAAAATGAAACAAATGAAGTAGACTAGAGTTTTGAGTTTAGACATAAAATGTAATGAAATTTTAGAATAACGTGAGAGATAGAGATATTATAATTTAAGCTACCGCCAGCAGTGTTCGGATTGTTATGTTCCGATTTAGGGATAAAACAACCGGTGAAATTACTAGCTTAGAATTTTCAACCTTATAATTGGCAAAGCATTTGGTGTCTTAGGATTTCAGTGAGGTACAATAAAATAAAATAAAAGATTTTATTTTACCACTTTGTTCGCGTGTATATTCATGCCAAATTTCAGTTTTCTAAGAGTATCTGAGCTGGCCTGCGGACGGACGGACATCGCGAAACTATAATGGTTCCTAGTTTGACTACGGAACCCTATAAAATTGAGTTAATGAGAATAGTAGTAGTGTAGTAATGAATGTTAAACAGTTACTAGCTTAATATGACTAATTACCAATTACCCAAAGGGCAAAGTTTAGTTTAAAATCTCATTATTAAAACATTAACTTGTTATATTATAATTAAGTCTAGCCATAGTCAAGCCTAGAAAATTTAATCAAAATTGTTAGCATCCATTAAACATAGATTGAACAAGGCTTCGCGCTACGGAGCGCTACGGCTACAACCCTCTACGGCGTAGCGCTACGAGAATATTTTGATTATATTCTGCAATATTCTACGATGCGCAGTAAAACTTGTTATAGTGCTATAGAATAATAAGATTTTTTTGTTTAAACGACATTGCGTTCAACTAACACGATTTTCATAAATACTAAGTAAAAATATAAAACGGGACTTAGTACCAATTTCACAAAACGATGTTAAATTTAATCAATGTTAGTCGACTGTTAGTTCATACTTTTTGACAGCTGTTAACGCTCTAATCGTCTGTTAAGTGGTTACCATCGTTTGGTGAAATTGATACTTAATCGCGTATACCTATGTTTTTTTAGGTACGAGTATATGTTTATTGTATTACGCGATTAAGTCTCGTATTTAGTTTAAGTATGTAAAAAACATTGGTTCAAAAAAATAGTTTTCTCAATATATATATTTTTTGCTTTCGTAGTTGCCTTGGAATAGTCTAATTCAATCTTTCTAGGCCTCTATTTCATTGAGTAAGACCATTATGTTTTAAACGGGTGTATATCGCTTGGTCTAAAATTGATTTGCATAACAATGTTAAGTCGAATGATTTAAATGTCGGAAATTGTTTGATCAAAACTGTTTGGTTAAATTTTATGCACTTATGCAAAAAAAATATGCTAAAAAAGAAGTATGTCGTTCAATTGTATATCCAAACATTTACGACAAAAAAAATTAGCACATAATTTTTAAACATGTTAGTTTATTAACAACGTTACGATAGCCCTTATGTACTTAATAGTAAATCGCAGTCGAGTAGAAAACAATACGATAACATGTCATAAACAATATCTTTTAACTGAGTAGAATAAAAACCCCTGCCCATTGTAACGTAAATAAGAGCTACCAAAATATTAAAAACTTGCGGCCCGCCGGCGGCTTCGCCCCGCTGCAAATTTCTGACATCCCCGGTAGATTTTTCAATTATTTTCTTTCATACAAACCTTGTCCTGACAATGACGAACACAACAAAAAAGAAATCAGCCAAATCGGTTCAGCCGTTCTCGAGTTTTGCGCTTACCAACACATTTAGCTATTCTTTTTTATTATATAGATACATATGACAACGATATATTTGAAGTCAAAGTGGAATTAAGGCCATTGAATGAATGCCTTTGGACTATATTAGGTATACAAGACTTACCTTTTTGTATGTATAATTCATTACAGTGGGATTTTCCCAAAAGCAAAACGAAAGTCTCACAATCCCCCATTTTTCCCGTAAACATCCCTTAAGGAAAGCAACCCTTTGCCGACCGCACAGGCAACCACGCCGGGAAATAAATCAAAGTCTCCCAGCGATCCAGCGGAAGCGGAAATAGGAGCCAATAACGGACCACAGCCGCCATTTTTGAAACAGTACGACCATTAATCAATTACTGTGCCTTTGGGATTATTCTTGTGAAGCGATGCAGATACCCAGGTACAGTTAAGGAAAATGATTCCTTAACCACATTGGACTATGTCAAAGTGACGTTTCAATCAAAACGTACGAGAATTCTCATGATTTTATTTACAGTGTCACTTTGACATGGTTCAAAATAGGGTCTAGGAACATGGGATGTGGGAGAACCTTTGTAATGCCATTTGTATAAACTACGCCTTTATTCTAAGCGGTAAGAACAATATTGTCTAATGGTATAGTTTTTAACTCTACTGCCATTACTGACATAGTAAGAGTTCTTAAAACATTGACAATACAATAACAGGACAAAAACGATGAGGTTTTTTTCCGCCCTGAGTCAGCGGTCAACTTCCATTTTAAATGATATCGATAGAGAAGAAGTGCCATTTGTTTTTGTTAAGAGGTCGGAGAAAACAGAACAATTCATGGATACTACTCATTTAATATGGTGATTTAATAATAAAAAGAAAATTACTATAAGTTACAATTTCATACCAATTGAACTAATCTCAAACTGAGTTATCCGCTCGCACAACGGATCCTAGGTAACGTACATACTCCTGTTCACCTAGTTACACATATGTTAATAAGCACTAGTGTTTTATTAGAACACCTTCTGTTACTTTCTCATTTTCCAAGGTAGAGAGAGACAGCACGTGACTTAAGGTGATATTCAATTTAATAAACGTTTATGCAATTGGGCAATAGATAAATCAATACAAAACATCAGCAAAACTTCGGCTTCGTAAAATTACATGATAAAAACCGTATTGTTTCAAGTTTATTTGGCATACTGTTGGCACTCTGTTCACTGTGTAAAGGAAGGCTCGTCCCTAATTGATTTACGCGCGGGTTCGGGCAAACAATCTGAATGTAAATGTGCTTCATCAAGGCAAAGTGTTATTTTTCACCCAAGGGCAGAAAATGGCTTCGCGATAAACAAGTGCGTGCTTGGCACGGCGGTTTAGTTTTACCAATTGACAAAAAAAGAGGAGGGACCTAAAAATTCCGAATATTCATTTTTTATTTTTTCGATAGCTATATTATGCTATTGTAGCTGACCGATTGATTATTATGCGCACCGTACTGCTACTACCACCGCCGTTTCGGCATGGACGCCAGGAAATGCGCGTCGCCTTGCAGCTTTAAGACCATTGAGCCGGAAAACTAAAACGAACGCTGGCTGAAGCGGGATCCGGCGTTACACACCACTCGCACCGCTTATTCGTGACAGACATGAAAACAAAACTATCCTTTTTAGTAGACACGGGCGCTAACATCTCCGTCCTACCTAAAAAATCTTAGACCGACGCCGTATCAGCCACACGGTAACTCGAAACCCATTTTCGTACACCGTGACCTTCAAACATGCGATTACGTGTTTATACGAGTCGACGCCGTAAAGAAGCCGCTGCAAGCACCTTACGACGGACCCTACCGTGTGCTGAAACGGGACGACAAAGTTTACACCGTGCAACTACCAAACCGTCAAACCAACATTTCAATAGACCGATTGAAACCCGCCTATACGATCGCGGAGCAAATACCTACTTCACCAATGAATTCAAAATCCACACCTGTAACATCAAGAAAAACACAACCCGAAAACAACAACATTCTGAAACAAATCAACAAGAACCTGGAACAGAACGGACAAGCAAACAAACTATCAAATGAAGACCTGGTACCTACTAACTCAAGGACATCGCGCCGCGGGCGTATTATTCGCCTGCCGGTACGCTTCGCTTGAGGGGGAGCACTGTAGCTGACCGATTGATTGTTTCGACTTCTGTCTGAAGGAAACGAGATTGATAATGACGTCGAAGCTTTAACTCTGAAAAGAGCATTTGTTTGTGTGTCCTGACAAGGACAGTTTCGGATTGAATCATCAACATCATATATTGTTCGGAGCAGACCGCAGCGGAGCGACGAGCCGACGATGTTTCCATATCAACAGCCAGGAGCGAAATAGAACGTAATTTGGACGTGCATCTAATTTATATGTGCGCGACATAATCAAATTACGCTTCTGCGCAGGTCGCCCGCGCATCACGCCACCTACGCCCCGTCTCGCTCTAGACCTCTCACCTTCACTTGTACATTGATTACTCGTTCGTTTATAATATGTTTGTGTATATACTGTTAGCTATAAGTAATCACCTTTTGTAAATAAATTTCATTCATTTCTCTTCTGACACTACAACTACAAGAAGTGTTTCACTGAGTTCCCTGCTATCCTCATCACTTCTACATTGGTGACCCCGACTGAACAACAAGCAGCCTACTACCAGAAGAAGATGTCAACTCCGGAGCCCAACCACACCGTTCCGCCTGCACAGCCTGCGTCACTGGCAGCACACGCGCAGATGCCTGAAGCATGCGGCGAAATCACCTCAATCTCGCTCGCACTCCGACTCCCACCAATTTGGCGCGACCAGCCACGGTTATGGTTTGTTAATTTTGAGGCAGCCACAGCCGAACTGAAGAGGAGCCAGAACCAACTCGCACAAATGGTTATCGCACGAATGGAGAAGCAAGACATCCAGGAACTGACGGATATCCTATACAACCCGCCTGCCCAGAATTACTATAACACGATTAAGGAGCGTCTTATCCGGCTATATGAAGACTCCGACAGCAAGCAGATCAAGATGCTCTTGTCGGAGATGGAGCTTGGAGACCAGAAATCCAGTCAGTTGCTGCGCCGAATGCGTGATTTAGCGCGAGACAAATTCAGCGACGACACCATTAGAATAATGTGGTTGAACCACCTTCCCACTCACATCCGATCGGTGCTCATCGTCAGCGAGAATTTTAACAACAAGGCGTCATTGGACGAATTAGCCGCGCTCGCTGACAAGATGCTAGAAGAATGCCCGCAAATCGCCACAGTTGAAACGCCGCAATTTACAGCACCACATACACATACCTCCATGGCCGCTTTTTCTACGCAACAGTTTGCAGCGCCACAAGTCGCCGCAGTCACAGCTCAATCAAGTAACCGTGATACACAATTTCTTATAAACGAAATAAGAAGATTATCACTGGAGGTAGCCGAACTGCGTGCAAGACCACAACAAAGAGACTGGAACTACAATCGTTCGTCGAATCCACGCTATCGTTCCCGTTCCCGAAACTCGTCGCAAAACCGCAGCCGCAAGAACTCTCCCGCTCCGACCGCACCGTACTGCTACTACCACCGCCGTTTCGGCATGGACGCCAGGAAATGCGCGTCGCCTTGCAGCTTTAAGACCATTGAGCCGGAAAACTAAAACGAACGCTGGCTGAAGCGGGATCCGGCGTTACACACCACTCGCACCGCTTATTCGTGACAGACATGAAAACAAAACTATCCTTTTTAGTAGACACGGGCGCTAACATCTCCGTCCTACCTAAAAAGAAAGGCGTGTTTGCGCAACCACTCCCATTTGAACTGTATGCAGCTAACAATACGACGATACCTACCTACGGTGAAAAAATCCTCGAGTTAGACCTCAACCTACGCCGTGCATTCAAATGGAAGTTTATCATCGCCGCAGTATCAAAGCCTATCCTCGGAGCCGATTTTCTGACCCATCACCATCTAATAGTCGACGTGAAGAACCGAAGACTGATCGACGGCAAGACCCATCTCGTAACCAACGCACAACTCAGTACTACGAATATACCAACAGTTCGTAGTATTGATATCAAGCAGTCCTACCACAATGTACTCGCAGATTTTCCCGGCATCACCAGACTCACCTCGATGAAGCTCAGCCCGAAGCACTCCGTCGAGCACTTCATCGACACCACCGGTCCGCCAATCCACTGCAGAGCTCGTCCAATAGCACCGCACCGTTATGAGAAGGTCAAAAAAGAGTTTGAAAATATGATAGAACAAGGACTCTGCAGGCCCAGCAAGAGTCCGTGGTCATCTCCTCTTCACGTCGTACCAAAAAAGAATGGAGACCTACGTGTGTGTGGGGATTACCGAAGGCTGAACGCCATTACTAAACCGGATAGGTACCCCATACCACGCATCAAAGATTTCACTTACCAACTCGCCGGAAAAACAATTTTTTCGACACTGGACTTAAATAGAGCCTACCAACAACTACCAGTCACAGATCAAGATATAGAAAAGACAGCCATTATCACACCATTCGGCTTGTTCGAGTTTCCTCGTATGTGTCCCGGATTGAAAAACGCCGGACAAACATTTCAGCGATTCATTCATGAAGTACTTAGAGGACTCGATTTTGTGTTCCCGTTCGTCGACGATTTACTACTCGCCTCAGTCGACGAAGAAGAGCACAAAAGGCATCTCCGCACTGTACTCGAACGACTCGACGAGTACGGCATCACCATCAACCCGTCGAAATGTATATTTGGCCAGCCCAAGGTCAAGTTCCTTGGTTTCGATGTATCAAGCGAGGGCATTCAACCACCTCAAGAAAAAGTCGAAATTATAAGTGCCTACCCGAAGCCGCAAACTATCGACGAGTTACGACGTTTTCTCGGTATGCTCAATTTTTACCGCGAAAACGTCAAGGACGCCGCCACGATCCAAGCGCCGCTAAATCACTACCTACACAATGCGAAGAAACGCGACCAAACACCGATCGAGTGGACCGATGAAGCCGCGAACGCTTTCGAGACCTGTAAAACCAGCATCAAAAACGCAGTTTTACTCGCACACCCAATGCACAACGCCCCGCTTGCAATATTTAGCGATGCATCGGATACGTCAGCTGGATCCGCAATACAACAGTTTGTAAACAACGCATGGCAGCCACTCGGATTTTACTCAAAAAAATTCACCGAAGCCCAGAAGAAATACAGTACATACGATCGCGAATTGTTAGCGATCTATATGTCTGTTAAACACTTCCGTAAAATGTTCGAGGGAAAACAGCTTATTATATTCACGGACCACAAGCCGTTAACGTTCGCATTCACCAAACTGACAACCGATAGCGAATCGCCACGCAGAACCCGACAACTACTTTTTTACAGCGAGTTCACCACCGACATCAGATTCGTTCGTGGAGAAGAAAACGCAAGCGCGGATGCACTCTCACGCATCGACGCGATCAGCTGTCCCACACCCATCGACTATCAACAACTCGCGAACGCGCAAGACAGAGATAGCAGCATAACAACACTACTGCAACAAAGTAACTTAACACTAAAAAAAGTTACGTGTCCCGGAACCGACATCAACCTACTATGTGAAACTTCAACTGACGACGTGCGACTATACCTACCACTGGAATTTCGACGAACCGCATTTGAAGCAACACACAACATCAGTCACCCCGGAATACGCAACACAAGAAAATTGATGTCCCGCAAGTACTTCTGGCCTTCAATAAACACCGACGTAGGAAACTGGGCGAAAACATGCATCCCATGTCAACGAGCGAAAATACAGCGACACACTACAAGTCCTGTGTCATCCTTCAAACCTACTAGTCGATTCAACCACATTCACATCGACATAGTCGGCCCGCTACCTACAACACCCGCTGGACATCGCTACTGTGCCACTATAATCGACCGAGCGACGAGATGGCCCGAAGCTTACCCATTGCAAGAAATCACCGCTGAACAAGTCGCCAAGGTCGTTTACGATGGCTGGATCACCCGATTCGGATGCCCTTCAACGATGACGACCGACCAAGGACGACAATTTGAGAGTAGAGTATTCGCACACCTATCGCAGCTACTCGGCATCGAGAAAACGCGAACGACCCCTTACCATCCACAGTCAAACGGTATTGTTGAACGTTGGCACCGCACTATGAAAACAGCGCTGAAAGCTAGACTACTGTCCGCTACTACCTGGATCAACGAGCTACCTACCGTCTTACTCGGCGTCCGCGCAGCCATACGCAGCGACACCGGCGTAAGCGCCGCGCAACTCACTTACGGTTGCAATATACGACTACCCGGTGATCTCTTATCAACAACACCGCGCGATGACGTCACTCTGGACTCTGCTTACGTCGATCAGCTGCGAGACACCATAAGAAATCTTAGACCGACGCCGTATCAGCCACACGGTAACTCGAAACCCATTTTCGTACACCGTGACCTTCAAACATGCGATTACGTGTTTATACGAGTCGACGCCGTAAAGAAGCCGCTGCAAGCACCTTACGACGGACCCTACCGTGTGCTGAAACGGGACGACAAAGTTTACACCGTGCAACTACCAAACCGTCAAACCAACATTTCAATAGACCGATTGAAACCCGCCTATACGATCGCGGAGCAAATACCTACTTCACCAATGAATTCAAAATCCACACCTGTAACATCAAGAAAAACACAACCCGAAAACAACAACATTCTGAAACAAATCAACAAGAACCTGGAACAGAACGGACAAGCAAACAAACTATCAAATGAAGACCTGGTACCTACTAACTCAAGGACATCGCGCCGCGGGCGTATTATTCGCCTGCCGGTACGCTTCGCTTGAGGGGGAGCACTGTAGCTGACCGATTGATTGTTTCGACTTCTGTCTGAAGGAAACGAGATTGATAATGACGTCGAAGCTTTAACTCTGAAAAGAGCATTTGTTTGTGTGTCCTGACAAGGACAGTTTCGGATTGAATCATCAACATCATATATTGTTCGGAGCAGACCGCAGCGGAGCGACGAGCCGACGATGTTTCCATATCAACAGCCAGGAGCGAAATAGAACGTAATTTGGACGTGCATCTAATTTATATGTGCGCGACATAATCAAATTACGCTTCTGCGCAGGTCGCCCGCGCATCACGCCACCTACGCCCCGTCTCGCTCTAGACCTCTCACCTTCACTTGTACATTGATTACTCGTTCGTTTATAATATGTTTGTGTATATACTGTTAGCTATAAGTAATCACCTTTTGTAAATAAATTTCATTCATTTCTCTTCTGACACTACAACTACAAGAAGTGTTTCACTGAGTTCCCTGCTATCCTCATCACTTCTACACTATTGTAGATTGAATGCATTTTGTTCTTGCTATACGAGTACGTAAACTAGGCTAGGTGCAATTTATAAGCTATATCAAAAAATAGAATCTGTTAGCATGTGTGTTGTGGTCTAATTAAAACGCGGTGTTTTCTAAAGAAAGCTAGTGTAGTTGTGATGATTCTTAACCAGATTCCATGAAAATTGGTTAAGCTGTTTAAGAGATGTTAGCTCTGAGAAAAGGGGTTGCGGATTTCGGAGTTTTTACAAGCTTATATGTAACTTGCAATATATGTTATATATATTTAAATTACCTTTAAAACTAATTTGGATAAAATAGAAAAGCTGCAAATAAAATTTCTGAAATGACTAGTGAACAATAAAATTAAAAAATATATTTAAAAACGATTATTTATAAATTATACGCCGCCGACGACGCGCCTAGCCTAGTTGGTAGTGACCCTGCCTATGAAGCTAGCGGTCCTGGGTTCAAATCCCGGTAAGTGCAGATATTTGTGTGATGAGCGCAAATATTTTTTCCTGAGTCATGGATGTTTTCTATGTATTTAAGTATACATTTCTCTATTTAAGTATTTATATCGTTGTCTAGTACCCATAGTACAAGCCTAGAGCTTAGTTTGGTATTAGGTTAATCGGTGTGACATTGTCCCCTGATATTTATTTATTTATTTAAATTATGCAAAATCCTACCGCCAACCCTTGCACACAAGTACTTACTGGCAGTTAATCAACATGGCAATCAAGAGATTAGCTTATCGCAATTGAGTCAAGAACATGGCACCAAGTCAGGAGCCGATGTCAAACATGCCGTACCCAGAGTGAGCAATTATTATGTTAAGACTCGCGGATCCCACAGGCAAACTGAAAACAGTATTGCAGGACGTTGTTATAAAACTAAGTCTGGTAATATGTGATAATAAATAAATAATAATGTATGTATACAGGGTGGAAAGGGACGAGGGCCGTTCCCGAAAATATAATATCACATAAGTGATGTACATTCGATGTGCAATGGTTAGAAACAATTATTATAAAGAAAACAAAAAAGTTAAAATAAGTCATGTTTAATACTGGTGACAACCCTATGTTGCTAACTAAGTACATTCCAACATTTGTAAGGAGAAAAGGATACCTGTTATCTTATGGATCTACACCCGATGTTCAAATATTCCACCGCGTCTAATAATACAGGCAGCAGCTCGTGCCCGAGTATGGCGATGCACCTTCGATAATGTATTTTCTTCACGATTTTTTCTACGCAGTTGTTCGAAGGCAGTAATTAATCTTTCTTTCATTTCCGCGGCAGTATCACATTCTGTCCTGAACACGCTTGAACCCTCCGTATGTGATAAGGACGACGACGGGCACGTTTTAGTATCTTCAATACTGTCGTATGAGTTAATCCGAAGTGCTGACCCGCCCGCCTGGAACTTGCTCTTGGATTTCGATCAAAATAACGCAGTACTCTTTCTTCGAGCCCCGCAGCAAGTCGTAGGACACCTCCTCCGCGTTGGTCGTCTTGAGATGTTCAGGGGATTATAGGACGATTGTTAGCAACGCGGTCAAAGGCACGTAAAATCGTTCGGCGATCTGATGGATGCGGTGGAGAATAGCGCTGTCTGTATTGACGCAAAGTCTCAGAGGTATTGTAGTTGGGCGTTTTCACTAAAAAGTGTACCCAATTAAGGACTGAAATTAAGGAACTTTAACTTTGTCAGTTTTGTGACGAAAATTAGCCATACATTGCGGCCGTCAATATATAGCTAATTTTCGTCACAAAACTGACAAAGTTAAAGTTCCTTAATTTCAGTCCTTAATTGGGTACACTTTTTAGTGAAAACGCCCAGTTGCACTCTGCGTATAACAGTAACAAATTGAGATAATCTCTAGCCTCAAATAGTGGCATTATTAAGCATTTTATTAGTTTAAGAGTGTGACATAATTGTGACGTGCTTATTGTCATTGTAATAATTATCTGTGAAACAAACAGGTTGCAAAACAAAAATATTGTCAATGCACCTACAAAATGTCATCCATCAATAACGTCACAAAGTTAGTGTTTACTAGTTAGGTCAAGGTGGGGTCATTGACCTTATCAGCTGTTAGGGTTGAAACTACACGTTTTTTGTATTAAACTTTAACGAGCTGTAACTCGAAAACGGCTAAAAATATTAGCATAGTTTCTTGGAGAAAAATATAGTACTAAAGATACATAATCTCGAATTTAACGGAAAGGCCGTCGTCCCTTTCCACCCTGTATATGTATGGTCGCCGTCAATGGAACTTGCGAACGATGTAAACAAATTAGTACTGACTGACACATAACATCAAATATTCACCAAGCGTGTTTTAATTAAAAATAACGTATAATGAATAGTTATTTCATCCCAAACTTAATATGAAAATAATGATCTACGAGTAGTGCATAAATCATTGCAAAGACATCACTTGATGTTAAAAAGTACGTTATAATCGAGTAATCATCTTGAATTGGTTCGTTTGGTTTTGTTTAAGTACAGTCAGCATCATATAGTACGTAGCAGTCAAGATCACCAAATAGTTGGAAACATCCAGAATACCCATTAACATCGACGCAGCCTAAATAATCAAATTGTTCAGGTCATCCACAGTGCTCAAATATTCCGGAGCACACACAACGGCTCATACTTGATTACATTCAAGACACCGCTCGTATCGTCACAACCACACCGCCGCTGGTATCGTAGCATCCGAAGTAACCAAAAGTACGGAACACAACAGATTAGGAAAATGGACTTAATTACGTGTCGTATACGGTTCAATGGTCAAATCCGCTTTCAATATAATCCGAGCAGTAAGTTATCTGAACTTCTTACATCCTTTTACATACTGGCAAAATTCAAGCTATATTTAAAAAGAAAATCCTTACAGACTGACGTAGGTAATCGATTTCAATTTGAGTAACATAATTCATTAAACCGAGATAAAATAAAATAAAATCTTATATCATTTGAAATAAAGATCACTTTTCTATTGTGTTCCGTACTTTTGGTTACTTCAGATGCTACGATACCAGCGGCGGTATTCGTACTCACTTCTTTGTTTATTGTTGTTTTCTTTTTTTTCTTTTTTTCTGCGTGCTTTGTGTGTAGTAAATAAATTAACTTTTCTTTCTTTCTTTCTTTTTTCGTATTTTTAAATACATTGCTAGTGAATATAGTCCGTGATTGACATTATGAAATATATTGTTACTTGTTCACTTTTAATGCGGTTTTTTTTTGTTTTTTGTTTATGTAACATAGTGTGTGTGTGTGTGTGTGTGTGCTATGTGTGTGTAATCTTCCGTGGTTTCACTGTATGGTTCCAATGGAAGACCAGCGCTGGTTTGAACGCCAGCATAACGCTGAGTTGGAATTATTTCGTGACAGCAGTTATTTTGTCTATGTCAGTATTTTGCTGAGTTTTGTTTCTCTGTTTGTCACTAATAAATGCTTTTTTTTCTTTTGTTCTTTTTTCTTTAAACAACCCTGTATTTTCCAACGGAAAACTAAACATAAAGTAACAACTAGAATTACATACGTAGCAACTAGTAAATTCTATCGTCTGTCTGTACACGCACGCGTAGGCGTCATTTTAACCCTTAATAAGGCCTCGTTAACTAAAAATACTAGACCAACATCAAATACAGTAATGGAATCGCAAGTCTCTAAAGAGTAAAAATACATGAAGTTATTTTTCGGGAAAATACAATTAAAATTGTATCATAAAATGTAGGTAGTAAAGTCAAATTTCAGTTTATTGATATGTGGTAAATATATTGCCTCTGCCTTATTAAGGGTTAACTTAGTCGAGTCGTGTGGGAGGTACTAGGCAAACATAAAGTTAGAGGGGTATTACGTAGAGCCACCTGTTTTTGTGAGGAATTATGTGGTCTTCTACGCGCGTGGTATTATACTAAACAAATACTCGTAACTAACTTAAGTTACTTTGTATTTTCCAGGTAATCGAACATAATAGTACATTATTGCCTAGGCAGTGAAGCAGGCAATTGCGGGCCGAGTATTGGTTTAAACGGGCGAGCTTGCGAGTTCGTTTAAAAATACGACGCCCGCAATGGCCGTTCCTGCCGAGGCATATATAGTGCTTTTCTCAAAAATCGCAAGAAAAATATTGCAAACAAATAAAATCTTCACATGAAAAAACTATTAAGTACTCTTTACCGCCTTTATGTTTATGGCAAAGAGAAGCGCAAGCTTTTTTAGAAAAAAAAACTTTGGATGTCTAAGACTTGTGCCCTCATTTTATTATGGCCGTTTTCACTTTTTAAAAAGTTACAAACTAGATAACAATGAAATTTGTATGCAATGTTATTTTTTTTTTAATTTGGGAAATGTCTGTAAACGATGTACTTCCCGTCTCAGTATGGAGTTAGTAATGTCAACTTTTCCGGTCATTTTTGAGAAAAGTAACATTTACCATACGTTTATACCAAGTTAAGTTGTGTGGGAGGTACCAGGTGAACATAATGCCACAGGAGATCACGTATTACTACCGTATATGTCGTTTTTAATATTCCAAGTCCCGCTCCACGAAACTGTGCAACGTCAATTTGACTGACGGGGCGATCGAAAACAAAGCAACAATATAAAATTGCATTTCCACCTCAGCACTTTAAAAAGACGGGTTCCGATGTTTAAAGAGAGAGCAAAATTCGATTTTGCTGCGAGCTCAGGACAGAGAGCAAAATTCCATTTTACTGCGAGCTCTAGACAAAGTAACTTTTTCATAAATAATAAACGCCGAGAAAATGGTGGGTCGATGTAAATGGGTCTGTGGCTAGGTGGGTACAAAAACATTAAACGAGACGAAAGTTATTTGCATTTCGTTTCTTTAAATTACTTGCTGCGTTCAGGATTCTAACCTAACCTAACATTCAATTATTATTATTATTATTTACTGTGGGAGGACCTTGTGCAGGGTCCGTCCGGGTTGGTACCACCATCTTCTCCATTAACCTACCGCCAAGCAGCAGTGTTCGCATTGTTGTGTTCCGGTTTGGGGTTTAGACAGCCGGTGAAATGACTAGCATAGAGGCATTCCATCTTAGTCCTCAGGGTTGGCAGTGCATTTGCAGTCTTGTGAATGCGAATGTCTATGGGTCACAGTTTCCACTTACCATCAGGTTGCCTGTGTGCTCGTTTGCCTTATTATGCCATAAAAAAAAAAACTGGTGAACAAATAATGATTGTTTCTAACTGAAGCAACCCTCTAGCCCCATATTGTCCAAGTAATAAAGTGGGCATCAAGTAACAATTACAAACGTTAGCAACTACTAAATGCCATCGTCGGTGATACTGCAAAAACGCGTAAGTGACATTTTTAATAAGGAGCAAAATGCACCTTTTTAATAAGTCGGTAAGGTTTATTTTGCTCTATCACAAATTTGTTAGTTACGCGATTTTGCAGTATCGCCGACGCATTGTATGTCTGCACGCGTAGGCGTCAGTTTACCAAGTCACGTATCATGTACCGCCGCCTACACAATGCGACCCACGCAAAGGGCAATAGAGGATTATTCGGTGTTGTCAGAGAATTCAGAGAAATTAGTAGGGGTTGTATGCATTATTATTAAGGGTTTTTTTGTAGGGAGTTGTACCCAAAGTTATTATTTCTATGGTATATTATGATGATACAGATAACGCAATTCGTTATATGATACGTCAAAGTAGGAGCTTTTATAGTTCGGCATGTCCGTCTGTTCACATCCTTCAAGTCGGCTGGTCCCCGTGAAGGATTACGACCATCACCCCCCCAAAAATCAAAATAACAGCAAGAAAAATAAGCACTACCATCAATATGTCGCCAGCTTAAATGTTAGAACATTGCTTAATGACAACAGGATAACGGAGCTAGAATATTCCTTAAAGGAAATTAAATGGGATATACTTGGACTTTGTGAAACCAGGAGAGAAATCGAATGTATTGAGGAATATCCAAACTTCATCATATATCATAGCAATGCAAACAATGGCAACTATGGAGTAGGATTTCTAGTAAAAAAGCACCTGAAAAAAAGTATAATTAGTTTCAATAGCTACTCAGATAGAATAGCAACTTTAGAGATGAACCTTGCAACCAATAATATGTGGTCAATAGTCCAAGTATATGCCCCCACCGAGGCATGCAAAAACGAGGAGCTTGAAGAGTTCTATGAAACCCTAGAAACAGTTATAGAAGCACTAAACACTAAAAAACTAATAATAATGGGTGATTTTAATGCACAGATCGGAAAAGCAAAACAAGGCGAAGAAATTGTATTTGGAAACCACTCACATGGAAAAAGATCGAAACATGGTCAAAGAATGGTAGAGTTTGCTCTCGAACAAAATTTAAAAATCATGAATACTGTGTACAAAACAAAAGAAAACAAAAAATGGACTTGGGAATCTCCAAACGGTTTATATCACAATGAAATCGACTATATACTCACAAATAAATACCAAGATATGCATAATTTTGACATAATAAAAAATCTCAACTTTAATACAGACCACAGAATGGTAAGATGCAAAATAAACATACAGAACCGCAAGGCAAGAAAGTTTCCTATAAATAAAATCACAAATGATTTACCAACCCTAACAAGGGAAAATAGTATGTACTGGGAAGAAAAATTTACAGAAGCAATTACCAATACACCAGATATCCAAACACAATATGATAACTTTGAAAATGAAATAAATAACCTACTTATCCAAATACCATTAGAAAAGGAAAAACAAAAGGAGCTTATGAACCAAAAAACACAAATCTTGCTTGAGCAGAGAAGACATCTATATAAAGAAACAAGAACAAAAGAGACAAAAAGAAAAATCACGCAAGTTAGTAAAGAAATCAACAGAGAAATGGCAAAAAGCAAGAAACAAAATAGGAAAAACATACTAGAATATCATATAAAAAAGTCAGGTGCTATCAAGAAAGCTCAAAAAGAATTACAAATAACTTCAAAATGGGCAACAAATACAACAAGCGAACATGGGAAAGTCATATCAAACAGACTAGACATACTAAATGAAGCCACTTCGTTTTACCAAAAACTGTACACATCGCAAGAAGAATCACTATTAGGAAATAATACTATGGTGATAAAAAACGACGGAAAACCACCGGCAATTCTAGTAGCGGAAATAGAGTATGCAATTAGTACACAAAAAAAAGATAAAACACCCGGAGAAGACAAAATTACAAATGAACTTTTACAGTCTATGTTGGAGCCCTTGAAACGTCCATTAAAAATACTATTTAACAACATCTTATCTAGAAAAGAGACTCCAAAACAGTGGTCCAACTCTACCATAACTTTGCTGTATAAAAAAGGGGATAGGGGTGACTTAGGAAATTATAGACCAATTAGCCTCATGTCGAACGTTTACAAAATATTCTCCAAGATTATATTGAATAGACTTTCGACTCTATTGGATGAAAATCAGCCTCGTGAGCAAGCAGGGTTTCGCAAACACTTCTCTACAATGGACCATATCCAGGTGATTACCCAGATTATTGAGAAATCGAAAGAATATGGACGTACTTTATATTTATGTTTTATAGATTTTACGAAAGCCTTCGATTCATTGGAGCATAGCGCAATTTGGAGAGCACTATCTCAACAAGGAATAGATTGCCACTACATAGAGTTACTTTACAACATATACTCTAAACTCTCAGCAAAAATTAAACTAGAGCAGGAAGGCAAAATGTTCCCAATAAAGAAAGGGGTTCGCCAAGGGGACCCGATCTCACCAAAAATTTTCAGTGCTGTGCTAGAGACGATATTCAGAAACTTAAATTGGGAAAAGGAAGGACTGATTGTCGATGGAGAACACCTGACTAATCTACGCTTCGCCGATGACATCGTAATCTTTGCACAAAAACCTGAACGACTACAAAAAATGTTGCAAGATCTGGTAAAAGAAAGCAAAAAAGCGGGCTTATCAATGAATATTTCAAAAACAAAGATTATGTCAAATGACACAGAAAAAACAATATTTATAGATGACGAAGAAATAGAATATGTCTCAGAATATATATACTTAGGGCAGATAATATCCTTCGAAGAGCAGACCGAAAATGATATTAACCGAAGGATTGCTCTTTCATGGAAGAAATACTGGAGCTTACGAGAAGTTATGAAAAACAAGGACATCAATATTCATATTAAAAGAAAACTCTACGAAATATCAATCCTCCCATGCATCACATACGGGTGTCAGACTTGGGCTCTACGCAAGAAAGATGAGACTAAATTAGTGATACAACAGAGGAAAATGGAACGTAGTATGTTAGGAATTAAAATATCAGATAAGGTAAGAAACGAGAATATTAGAAAGAGAACGAAAATAACCGACATTATAGAAAGAATAAGAAACCTGAAATGGAACTGGGCTGGACATACTTGCAGATTAAAGGACAACAGATGGACGAGTAAGGTCATACAATGGTTACCACGGAATGGACTGAGAAAGAGAGGTCGACCAAAGAAACGTTGGGAAGATATATTTAGGAAGCGTTGTGGAGCCATATGGTCGAGACTAGCCAAAGATAGAGGTACATGGAGAAGACTGGGGGAGGCCTACGCCAAAGAGGCGACTTCCATAATAAATAAATTAAATATGAAATAATAATTATATAATTTATATTATATTATATAATAGTTAATGAAATGGAATTTTAAATTTTTAAATATAATAATAATAATAAATTGAAATGAAATGAAATTAAAAATAAAATAGATTTGATTATATTGCTATGTATAAGTTCGTATAATGCACGCAATTGTATGGTGTACAAAATTATGGAAGAATTAAAGGCTTTTTTATTTTTATTTTTTATTTTTATTTTATGTCCGTCTGTCCGTCTGTCCGTCTGTCCGTGGCTTAATTCAGAGACTCATGGAACTACAAAGCTGTAATTTGGCATGGTTGTGTATTTTAATTACGTAAAGTTGTATAATAAAAACGTTGAAAAAGAAAACTTTGTGGTTCCCCTCACACATGCAAAAAAAATTTTTTTTTTTATTATGACATGGAGTTAGGTATTATTTTGAGAGCTCTTAAAAATCATAATAATACATCTTTAAATTTGAGGGACCGATTAGGAAATATTAAGCTCGAAAAGTTTTCGCTAGAGTTACGTCTCTCTACAGCCAAAACTTCAAATACTGAAACTCTTGAAAATATCTTCAATTATATTCATTTATAACGAATTTAAAAGAAAAACTAAGTATCGCTAATATTTGAATTTGATTGGTTCTTGATATTATAGGCGAGTAGTGATTATGATCGTCAAAGACAACTCACCAAATAACGTTTGTTTAGATATTTTTTTGTGTTTGTAGTATCTACGTCGGAACCCTACATTAAGCATGGTCCGACATGCTCTTGCCTGGTTTTTTAAAACTACTTCCATGTATTAGTTTTAACCCTAATTCAAACCTCACCTTTGGCTGCCAATTTTGATTTATCCTCACCTTTATTTTAAAAGGTCTTGAACCTTTTTTCCCCCCATCCCGTTGCCCACCTAGAATAAATTGAGGTTGGTCGGTCTAGAAAATGTCTGCTATTTTTTTAGGCTGTTATTTTTAGGTATCCGGCAAACGAAAAGGCTATGGCTATGTGCGTCGCTATTGACGTAAGCAATTTACGAAAATGTATAAAATGTTTACTAATTTATTTTTCTTGATAAACATTAAAGGTATATTGATATAAAAATAACAGATCCTCTTTGGACATTTCAGTGACCTCTAAAGATGTGTAGGATTGAAGTTAGCTGCCGGACGGTTGCGTCCGACGGTGGTACATATTCCATACATTTTGAGTATTCGAAAATAGTTTACGTTATCGTTAGGAATCCCATCTAGGGTTGGTCTTGTATAGTTACAAATTTGCTGTTGTATTTTAAGAAATAAATAAATAAATAAATATCAGAAAACAATCTCACACAAATTGACCTAGTGCCAAACTAAGCTCTAGGCTTGTACTATGGGTACTAGACAACAACGATATAAATACTTATATAGAGAAATATATACTTAAATACATAGTAAATATCCATGACTCAGGAACAAATATTCGCGCTCATCATACCAATATACATACATACATACATAAACTCACGCCTTCATTCCCAGAGTGGGGTAGGCAGAGCTAAAGAATTACCAACAAGTCTTAAAACTTCTCGATAATTCTATAACCACATTTTGCACAAGTAGGCTAAGATGTTTCCCAGTGTATTAGTGACAGGTGGCAAGCCCATCGCCTAACAGTATACCAATATATCTGCCCTTATCGGGTTTTGAACCCAGGACTGCTAGCTTCGTTGGCAGGGTCACTACCAACTAGGCCAACGCGTCATCAAATAGTATCTTAGGGATACCTCCTAATTACCTCTGCGCTCCTGGTACTTTATTTAAACATGCAATCTTTTTAGTTGGATACACGGCTCAGTGTATTTAAAAAAAATGGAAAAGTAAAAAGCACTAGCTCAAAAATCCAACTTTCCGCAAGATACGAAAAGTACCACTTTTTGAGCAACTGTATTAAAAACTATTCTATATACATTAACACTTTTGATATGCTCTACGCACAAAGTACCCAACTCAAGTTGTGAACGTTTCCAAGAGCAGATAATCTCAAGACAGCTCTTAAGAACCCTTGACGTTATCTTAACACCCGAACAATGCTATGACTCAGTAAATTTGTAATACAGAAGCTTACGTATCATCTTCAAGGATTTAGTGAATGAACCACAAATATATAAATTTGTATTATAGTTTAGACCTTAGCGTGGATAATAGTAAATCATATTTGACGACGCGCTGGCTTAGTTGTTACCCTGCCAACGAAGCTAGCGGTCCTGGGTTCACATACATACATAAACTCACGCCTTGATTCCCAGAGTGGGGTAGGCAGAGCTAAAGAATTACCAACAAGTCTGAAAACTTCTTGATAATTCTGTAACCACATTTTGCACATGTAGGCTAAGATGTTTCCCAGTGTATTAGTGAAAGGTGGCAAGCCTAACAGTACTGCAAGCCTTTATTCCCTTAGTCGCCTCTTACGACATCCACGGGAAGACATGGAGTGGTACTATTCTAACCCGGCAACCACACGGGATAAACGGGGGTCGTGGGTTCAAATGCCGGTAATTATATACTAATCAAAACAAAATAGGGGCCACGCTATGTTCTACATACAAAAAAACTGTTTTCGGAGAAGGATTATGATAACAAATCTTAACCTGTTGTTTTTGAATTTAGTACCTTTCGTAAGCTGCAATGTTCAACTTACAAGTTGTGTTTTATTTAATCAATTGTTTTGTTTTTACTGTGCGTGTGATTTTTTAAACAATTTTCATATTTCATATAAATGAGCAAAAAAATTCTCCGAAAACAGTTTTTTGTATGTAGAACATAGGGTGCGTAACAGTTCTTTAACAGTATATTTGTGAGGAGTGTGAATATTCATTTCTGAGTCATGGATGTTTTCTATGTATTTAGGTATATATTTATCTCTGGAAGTATTTATATAGTTGTGTAGTACCCATAGTAGGTACAAGATTAGACCTTAGTTTGGAACTAGGTCAATTGTTGTGACATTGTCCCTTGATATTTATTTATTTATTTATTTAAGGGCCGACTCGACGTATGTGCATGACTCGATGTAAGAATGTGGAAGAAGCGAAAAAAAATTGTCAAGATCGTAGCAAGTGGAAAGAAGTGGTCTCTGCCTACCCCTCTGGGAAACAGGCGTGATTTAATGTATGCATGTATGTATGTAAATTCTGCACAAGAACTGTTATCAATAGGTAACAATACTAACAATGAAGCGATAATAAAGCTATATCGCTGTAGCAGGGCGGTATCATCAGATCTTAACGACGAGCGTAACGAGGCGTCCTTCGATATTGTACAAGTTACTTCGTGTAAGAACGTTAAACAAGCAATAAAATAGATGATTACGGGTCATATTCGAAGAAGTACTTTAACAAAAGATTGGGGATAGACTTGTTTGTACCTGTCACGTCTTTTGGGAGCTTCGATGGTTCACATACACAGACACACATACATACAGTTATATACTTGAAAAATTATCTTCTGATGAAGTTTGTTGCGCCACTTATATTACCGACGTATGTTTGACTATTTCTTTTTTTTGCTGTTGGTTAATACGTGACATGAAATAATATTTTATTAGTATCTATAAAGTCATGTCATATATTATTATGTTTTATTATTAATATTGTTGTCTTTGTTAATTTCTATTTAGTATGTAATTTACAGTGCTGTAGTGTTATACTGTTATGATGTGTGATTATTTTTAAATAAATAAATAACTATACAGGTTGTCCAAGAACTGGACATAAATATTAACTGATAAGAAAGTTTTAGCTTTTCAATCTGTTAATTACTTTATGAGTGATTGAGGTTTTATTGATGCTGGCAAAGAACAATACCTTGACACCTTTGCCTTCCATGACTTAAAATAGCTATGATTTGTGATTTTTAAACTAGATATCCCTTTCCAGTTTACCCTTGAAATATCGCAACTCATTTCATAGAACGATTCACTTCGCCGACTTTTCATTTCATCGACAGCCATTTCCACGTGCAGGAGTTTATTTTTATTGTGGACACAAGTCTAACTTAACCTAACCAACGTAACGAATGCTTAAGATGACCTGAAAACTATAAGGTTTCAGAGGAAATTAGTTTCCGAAAAAATGAAATTCGATGAAATGACACATTTGATGAAATGTTTGTCGATATTTCAAGGGGATCCCTATCCAATCCTTAATAAGGGCCGTTTACTGGAATATTTTTCGCTGTATTGGTGAAATTTCATGAATGCATGTCTATTTACATCAATCACAACTGTCTAGTTAAAACTTTGAGTATTTTTCGATGGGTATGAAATTTAAACGAAATTAGGTCGCTTGGAATAAAAGCAGCTGTAAATCTTGATTAACTGAGCCAAAATTTTGAAACAACATGCCACCTTACTCTAAAGCATTTTTTACGAAGAGTTAAAGTTATTACGTGACATGCTTCAGTGGCTTTGAAAGTATGGATTTATTTTGAATGAGTTCATATTTTGGAATTATAAAGTAAGGATCGGATATCAAGTTGTAGAATTACAAATTATAGCTTCTTTAAGTGTACCGCAAGGTAGTTTTTTTTTCGGTATCATTAAAACCTTTATAACTCCTAAACTAATTAGCGAATAGAAAAGTAAAAACTGCTTCCTTATGTGATTTATATTTGCGTTAAGTTCTGGGGTACCCTATATAAAGTAAATTATTTTCAACAGACAACACCGACCTATAAACGTAACGGTCACTCCATTATCCTGCGTAATGTTGCCACCGTCTAGAAAATCCCTGGGATTTTTCCTGTGGCGACTTAAAAAGCCGATTTAAATGCATGAGTTGCATGTCCACCTGAAGAAAATTAAAGCACGTATGGTCCGCAATATCATTTAGAACATAAGTATGTGGGTTTTAAAAACGAGAAATTTTTGAGACTTTTGTGAAGAGGTTAGCTGATAAAATGTTTACCTGATTATATCATTGATATGACGATTATTTATAGTATAAAGGTCAGCAGTTAACTTCCTATACTCCTAAGAAAATAATGGTTAATTATAAATATGAAAGTGCATTTTTCGTTTGTTTTCGTATTCAGGTCTAAACGAATCAACATTTAATGATTGTAGGTACCTACTTTAGCTGTTATTTACGTGATAAATTTAAAAAAAACGTACAAGTGTATAAATACCCTGTTTTTTCTATGATTTAATTAAAAACATATAGTTTATTTTTCCCAATCCTGATAGTATAAGACGGTATTACTCGCCAAATTTCATAGATCTAGGTCAACGGAAAATACCTTATAATTTTTGATTCTCTTGAGAGTGTCGAAATATACGTTTTTTTGCGGCATAAACGGCCGTATCTTTTTTTCACGTTAACTTGGTTTTTTTTTCACAGCTTCAAGGGACTGTAGATTTGATTATATGGTTTTAATTTTAACTTGATACCTCTACGAGTTCCGGAGGTAAAGGGTCTTGACAGACAGACAGACGGTCGGACAGACGGATAGACAGACGGACTACAAAGTCAGCCTATAAGGGTTTTTTTCTGTTGAGGTTCGGAACCCTAAATGAAAATGTCATACTAATGTAATGTATTATGTTCTGTTTGCTTTAGTAAAGTAATTGACACCATTAAAAAAAAAGGCATTATTATTTTTTCGCGTTTATAATAGCTGGTTAAAAATTAGACTACCCGTATTTCTTGGTTTTTCTTCGTCGTTACTAATTTATTAAGGAAATAGTCATTAAAAAGACCGTATATACAAAGTTAGGAATACTGATGTCGTGATCTTAGCCTGATATAAAATAAAAAAAGTAACTTTAAACAGAAACAGAACTGACTGTCATGTCATGTCACTTGTCAATCATTCGCTGCCTTTCGTTCACAAATTTGTTATTTTGCGTAATTTAATTAATTACATAATTTGTAGACGCCATTAAAATAAATAAACTATTTTGCGTAGAATCGAAAGCGTGTCGTTAGAATCAAGTAATCCGTCAGACAGATAAAAAATGGACATGACAGTTGTATATATATGTTTTTCAATTCCTTTGGTAATAAATGGACTATGGGCACTTTAAGTGTATTCCTAACATTCACAATCCAACTTTTTTTACTGTTTTTCCTAAATTTAAAAAAACTACTGCATAAAAAAATCCAAAGATATTTTTACTGTAATCAGCAGTGTAAAATCTAGAAACGGTATTTTATTTTACTACCTTAGCACAAAATGAATTGTTGTCAATTATATGAGGACCATGAATTAAAGTATAACCGTAATTACATTAGCACTAATAAAAAAATATTCGTGTCTTGTCACTTTTGGCAGTATCTGTACACACACACACATGGCGGAAAAATAACGCTTTTACTTATAGTGATGACTGTTACATTTCTATAATTAAATTATAATTTGTAATAGTACTAGATATTAGGGTTAATCAACTATTCTTTGTGTATTTTACTATGCCTTAATTATACAACATTGTTAAACGACAGCTCAGAAGAAACTATATTTTTTAATCAATAGATTCATTGTCAGTACAAGTTAAAATAAGCTATCCAAATTATAATAAAATTTTTGCCAAAAATACTGGTAGGGGACAAACCATTCTTTTCATACAAAACTGGGGACGACATGGTCCACTCAGTTACCAGTGAAAGAAGATATTTCAATTGTTTAATAAATCAATCTACCGGGTCATAGAATTCACTGTAAATCCGTGTACAATGAATACCTGTTTCCCAGAGGGGTAGGCAGAGACCACTTCTTTCCACTTGCTACGATCTTGACAAATTTCTTTCGCTTTTTCAACATTCATACATCGAGCCATGCACGCACGTCGGTTTCGGGTACTTAAGATTCGGCCCTTTTCCAGTATTTTTCCGATTTTACAGGGCGAACGATATGAAGTGTTACCAAATTCAAAAGGTTACGATTTTTTTTTGTTGTCTTAAATTATTCATTATTAAGAAAAAAATGAGAAAAAGATATCAAATTTTTAAGATTACTTTATTTTAACTCAATATGACCACCTTCTGCTGTCTATGGCCTTCAGACGGTAGAAAAATGAGTTGCACGCTGCACGAATGTGATCCTGCGGTATGCAATGGCAATTACGTACGATCGCTTTCTTCAATGCATCCATACTGGCATGTTTTCTTCTCCTCACCTTGCTCTCCACAATGGACCAGATAATAGAAGTCCATCGGGTTCGCGTTTGGGGAATTCGAAAGACATTGTGTGGACGAAATAAATTGTGGCACGCGTTGTTCAGCCATTCTTGGTTCACACGAGCTTTATGAGCCGGGGCCGAGTCTTGTTGTAATGGCCACGGTCTACTACCGAAATGTTTGCGTGCCCAAGGCTCCAACGCAGCTTCCAAAACATTTTCCCGATAGTAAGTCGCATTTACTTTGACACCAGGCTCGATTTTGTGAATTTGGTAACACTTCATGTCGTTCGCCCTGTATTCGAAAAAGTACGCCTAGGGTGGCCCCTTCCGACCCTTCCACTCATTTTCGATCTGTATATCTCTTTTGTCAATCTTCTTTCATCCATCCTTTCCAAATGACCGAACCATCGAAGCATGCAATGAATAGTTGATCAAAAATCATGTGAAATGTTGAAAAGATACGCACATGAAAATATGTAAAACTTTTTACCAAGAACTTATCAACATTTTTTATACTATTATGTTTCTATATTTTAGAGATCGAAAACCTTTAAATTCAACTTTAGATCTGATCAAAATAAAGTTGAATAGGATTGATTTGACTTACGTTTATTTAATAATTTTAAACCAAATAAACTATAGGTATTGTATAGATCACGTGCCTATTATAAAGAAAGAAGTACGACAAAGGAATATGAAATGAAATATTCCATAAAGTTTTGCGCGACAAGCATGAAACAGTAAAATATAGGTACGATGACAGGAATAAAGTAGCTCTCTTATATTAATGCCGCGCGGTACTTCGCCTCGACACAGAAGAGTTTAGGGTACCGCAAAATAAAATAAAATACGAGGACAATACCAAGAAATTACGATAATTTCCATCTTACGAGTAGGTAAGGTTGTACTTGTGGGAGGACCTTGTGCAGGGTCCGTCCGGGTTAGTACCACCATCTTATCCATTAACCTACCGCCAAGCAGCAGTGTTTGCATTGTTCTGTTCCGGTTTGGGGATAAGACAGCCGGTGAAATGACTAGCATAGAGGCATTCCATCTTAGTCCTCAGGGTTGGCAGTGCATTTGCAGTCTTGTGAATGCGAATGTCTATGGGTCACAGTTTTCACTTACCATCCGGTGGCCTGTGTGCTCGTTTGCCTTCCCATGCCATAAAAAAAAAAGTAAGGTAGGTTTGGTAGGTTGTGGGAGGACCTTGTGCAGGATCCGTCCGGGGGTTAAGTAGCAGTGTTTGCATTGTTGTGTTCCGGTTTGGGGAAAAGACAGCCGGTGAAATGACTAGCATAGAGGCATTCCATCTTAGTCCTCAGGGTTGGCAGTGCATTTGCAGCCTTGTGAATGCGAATGTCTATGGGTCACAGTTTTCACTTACCATCAGGTGGCCTGTGTGCTCGTTTGCCTTCCCATGCCATAAAAAAAAAGTAAGGTAGGTTTGGTAGGTTGTGGGAGGACCTTGTGCAGGATCCGTCCGGGGGTCAAGTAGCAGTGTTTGCATTGTTGTGTTCCGGTTTGGGGATAAGACAGCCGGTGAAATGACTAGCATAGAGGCATTCCATCTTAGTCTTCAGGGTTGGCAATTGCAGTCTTGTGAATGCGAATGTCTATGGGTCACAGTTTCCACTTACCACCAGGTGGCCTGTGTGCTCGTTTGCCTTCCTATCCCATAAATAAAGGTACTCTAATCTATCATTTTCATTAGCTTTTCATCATCTAATTTCCTTATGAAGCTTTAATTTATTAGTGTCTAGCGACCCGCCCTGCTTCGCTTTGGTTTACGTCAGAATTTATGAAACATAAACTTCTTCTTGAATCACTCTATCTATTGACGAAAATCGCATTAAAATCAGTTAAGTAGTTTGAAAGATCTAAGCGTACATACAGACGGACAGACGGCGGGGAGTGGCTTCGTGTTATAGGTTATAGGTTATAGGTTGCAACGGGCTGTTTTCCGCAACTCGACGACTCAATATTTGCGCCTTTTTTGCGTGCTGGGTTGCTGGTGCTACTCCTGCCAACCCAGTTCTACCAGGAAGCCTAGCAGACCCTTTGTGTTGCCGATGGCTTCTGGTAGCGACCTCGGTGTTCCGAGGTGACGTGCCCGGTATGTTGCCACCTCAGGGTATTCCATGATGACGTGGGCTGCGGATTCCTCCGCCGTCATTGCGTGGCTTCGTTTTATTTAATACTATGTAGAAAAAAGCAAGTTAAAGTTCATTATAATTACATACATACATACATACACGCCTTCATTCCCAGAGTGGGGTAGGCAGAGCTACAGAATCACCAACAACTCTAAAAACTTGTTGCTAACTCTGTAACCACAATTTGCACAATTAAGCTAAGCTGTTTAACAGTGTATATTAGTGACAGGTAGCAAGCCCATCGCCTAACAGTACTACAAGCCTTTATTCCCTTAGTCGCCTCTTACGACTTCCACGGGAAGACATGGAGTGGCACTATTCTACCCCGGCAACCATACCATAGCGATTCATTATAATTATATCTATATAATAAAAGAGTAGAGTATAGAGTTATCAACAAGTTTTTGGAGTTGTTGGTAATTCTCTAGCTCTGCCTACCCCACTCTGGGAATAAAGGCGTGAAGGTATGTATGTATGTATGTAAATATATAATAAAAATGAATCGCTAAATGTGTTGCTAAGCGCAAAACTCGAGAACGGCTGAACCGATTTGGCTGATTTCTTTTTTGTTGTGTTTGTCAATGTCAGGACAAGGTGTTTATGACAGAAAATAATTGAGAAATCCACCGGGAAAGTAAGGAATTTGCAGCTAGTAATCTATATAATACACAATATATAATAAAAATGAATCGCTAAATGTGTTGGTAAGCGCAAAATTCGAGAACGGCTGAACCGATTTGGCTGATTTCTTTTTTGTTGTGTTTGTCAATGTCAGGCAAGGAAAGTCAGGAATTTGCAGCGGGGCGAAGCCGCTGGCGGGCCGCTAGTACACAATTAAAAACTACCTCTGGTCTAGTGCTAACACTGCTAACCTATCCGGTACCGTTCCATCCAACAAGACTCCTGTGCTAAATCTTTCACGGTACACTCTGACTAATTGTGTAATGGGCTTCCACCGTGCTTGAGGCAATCTAAATCTGTCGTTTCATTGAAGGAAAGGTTATAGAAGTTTTAGGTAAATCAACAAGAATGAGTCTGTGTGTACCTTAGCTCTGATGTTTTAATTACGTTGACAAATATGGTAGAATGTATAAGAACGTATTTAACTAGCGAAAGCCCGCGACTCCGTCCGCGTAGAAGTCATAAGTTAAGCTGAATTGACATTTCAAAAAAAAATGCATTATTGTTTTTTCGCGTTTATAATAGCTGGTTAAAAATTAGACTACCCGTATTTCTTGGTTTTTCTTTATTTAACTTAAATTCGTCGTTAATAATTTATTAAAGAAATAGTCATTAAAAAGACCGTATATACAAAGTTAGGAATACTGATGTCGTGATCTTAGCCTGATATAAATATAAATAAATCGTTAGAATCAAGTAATCCGTCAGACAGATAAAAAATGTACATGACAGTTGTATATTTTTTTGAATTCCTTTGGTAATAAATGGAGTAAGGGCACTATAAGTGTATTCCTAACATTCACAATCCAACTTTTTTTACTGTTTTTCCTAAATATAAAAGAACTACTGCATAAAAAAATCCAAAGATACTTTTACTGTAATCAGCAGTGTAAAATCTAGAAACGGTATTTTATTTTACTACCTTAGCACAAAATGAATTGTTGTCAATTAAGTCTACCCCACGAATCCCGCGTCAGTAAAACAATTTGAGCCACCCTATTTTGCAAACTGTCTAAACGTCAGAACCAGTAAAATAGCTGGCAACACCAAAACTTCGAGATAATTGAAAACCGAATTCAGTAAAACGAACTGCAAAAGTAACGGACTCTGTTCCAATGGTGCTATTGGAAGCTAGTGCGAGTGAATTCGAGCAAAGGTTACTTAAATCGCCAACGTTCCGACTTTAATAAAAATAACAGTTTACTACGGAACCCCTGTCCAATAAAGAGATCAGTTGTTCTCCTGGGAGACCCAAGCGGGCTAGGAATCTGTTGCAGACAGCTCTGTATTTTAGTTTCTACTTTTAAAAGGTTGTGCGAGTCTAGAAAAGGTTCTCAGATTTGCTTTTTATTCTAGTGTCAGCTTGTGATTATTTGCAATTTTTTTATTATTCATTATAAACCTCTTCGCTAAGAAAACAGGCACCTGACATTAAATTGAATTGAGTACTTAATTATTTTTAGGGCTCCGTACAAAAAATAATAAAACGGAACTTATAGGATCACTCCTGGGTCTGTCTGTCCGTCTGTCACAGCCAACTCTCTCCGAAACTACTGGACCGATTGAGTTGAAATTTTGTACACATATGTAAATGGATCACCCAAATACATACGTGCAAAGTAAATAAATATTTATTTTAAATTAAGGGTCACTTTCCGGGGACAAACTAGGAAATTTAAAAAATAGTTTTGCAATCCTTGCTGTGTCATATATCAAATAAAAGGGCTTGTTATGGGGATTTCAAATATATTTTTGTTATTATTGTTAAACAAATAGTTTTTATTTTATTCATGATTGAAGACGAAGATTTTGAAAAAAATACGAAATATAGTTCATTGCTTGTAGATTACAGGAAAATCTATAAGAATTCAATAAAAAAAACGAATCTAGTTCTACTCGCACTTGGCCAGTTTTTCTCTAAAAATACTCCTTTTTTAAATTAAAGTAAATTTTCTATCTTATCATACGATACAATACAAAGCTCTACCTACATTTTCCTCCCTCGGGTGTTCACGTTATCATTTTAAATGTGAAATAATAAATGTTCTACCGAAACTCATCGCTTTTTATTTGTAATAAACATGTTCCCCACGAGCCGGGAAATCTCTTTGTGCATGAAATGAAAGACAAACTTTCATGCGGCAGAATTATTTAGCATCTGACTTCGGGAATTGATTTTTCCTTTTCCTTTATGTTTGTGTTTCCTTCTCGCACTGTATAATTATTTTACATTGTGAAACTTGTGTGATGAATAAACTACGCTTCAACTCAAAACTAAACATTGTAAGATTATAACATATCGCACTGCTAGATGAAAACAGCATCAACTAAATATTCTTGCTAGTTTTATTTCAAGTTCATTGAAGTTGTATTAAAGTTGATTTTAAAATATAGTTGTATTTTGAGTTACTACTGTTTTGATCTAGCCGTGCGATATATCCGTCCGTATCACTACCACCATCTTATTCTTCAACCTACCGGCCAAGCAGCAGTATTCGCATTGTTGTGTTCCGGTGTGGGGATAAGAAAACCGGTGAAATTACTATCATAGAGGCATTCCAGCTTGGTCTTCAGGGTTAGAAACGCATGTACATACGGTTCTACGATTTTAGTCTTGAGAATGCAAGTGTATTTCGCCTTCAAAATGCCATAAAAATATGTAATGTAATTTTTAATACAGATGCTCAAAAGGTGGTACCTACTTTTCATAGCTGTATATCATGCGGGAAGTTGAATTTTGCTAAAGTTGCGTTTTGTGTTTCCATTTTTTTACATATACTAACTAAGCCGCACGGTCAGAACCAAACCAAAGAGTTTATATGTTTAAATAAAGTACCAGGAGCGCAGAGGTAATTAGGAGGTAGCACCGCGGCGCAGCGGAGGGTGGGCGCGCCCGGCACAGCTCGGATGACTGTAGGTTAGATAGGTACTTCTAATGTTTATGCACTCCTAGTATTTGACGATATCATTTTGGATTTAATATTTTTTTTAAAGTAACTTCATACATAATGTGTGCACACGTTAAGCTAACTTCAGAGGTCCGGGGGGAAGAGGACAGATACACAGGTACCCACATAAACATACACACAGATACACATTATTTCGCAATGTTTAAAATATAATTGAATGGGTAAATTTTATAATGACGAATATCACGAGTAGACTGCCTATACACCTCTATAACATTAGTGTAGATAAACTTTTATTAATATCGAAAGAACCTTTTCGAATTACCAATTCTCTCCCCTTAGGAGCTGAGTACGTCATTGACATGATATTTAACGGCTGAATCAATATTACTTTAATCCCCTAGGGCGTAAAACGCCTCGTTCGATCTCTAGGTCGTAGGTATCATGAAAAGCTCCGGTAATTGGATACCTAAGTCGTTAAAGCTTTAAAGTGGATCGTGTCGGGCATTGAAAGCTGCAGTTTGAAACAAAAAGCACGCTTTAAAAATTTCTAATGTTTTTTTTAATGTATCCTGGTCGGCCTTTATTCGAAATTGCTTAAGTTTGTTAAGTTGGATAAAGTACCTACGTGTCTTTTTAAAATATATTTTACATTCATTATAACGGTTTACGAGTAGAAAGTTTTTTAGATTTCAAAGCAACCCAGCCCAAAAGTTAATTTCAATGATTTTATTTGAGTAAGTTTTAAAAATAATTATTCATTACTTGATTACCTTGTAATTTAACTAACTTTTAAGTGTCATTATATTTTATCATTGAAAAATGACCTTCTGCTGGAGTTTATTGCGTTGCTTCGTCTCCGCAGTGATGGTCTTGTCCGAAGCGCTGGTAGATTCACTCCATATTACAGACGTGTGAAAGAGCCTTTATGTGGCCATTTACTGAATTAATATTTTGAATTTGAATCTATGAAATATTTACTGAAAAAAAGATGTTAAAATATGTTTGTATTTAAAAAAAAAAATTAACTTATTTTTAGACATACCAAATTCTATATCAAGATTGTATTGTGTATGTTCTAACAATTAATTCAATTTTAGCCTAGGATTCCGTCCAGCCCTTTCATAATATCCTTTTACCCTTGACAGTAAGTAGGTACTTGACGATGTTGGACAATTTATTTTGTAGGGAACTTTTCTAAATCCAGTTATTACATTCAAAAGCATATACTGTTGCGAAACCGTCGCCAACCAATCAGTTCGGTCCAGTGGTCGACGTGACTAACATAGCTACTCCATTTTCCAATATTTCAACAGAAGCAACAATGAGCTTTATATCAAAGCTACTAGGTTCAAATCAAGGTATCACATGATATTGTTAGTTAAGTCACGTATGAGTCGCAGAAATTGTAACTGACATGTTCCCTTTGGGTTTATAGTTTTAGTATTTTTTTTCGGTTTTTGACGGACCCTAGATTTTCCACGTAGCGTCGCCACACGTTGATTGCTTTGTAAGTGGTTGAAAGCTTTTTGTTGTTTTGTTAAAAGATGTGTCACATTTGTTTTTGTCGCTTCTAGTTGTTGTTTCGTTCCAATTTGGGATGAAACACGGGAAGGAAACACTTTTTTTCTGGCATGGTGAAGGCAGGCAAGCACACAGGCTGCCTTGTGATGAGTGGAAACTAAAACCTACGGACATTTGTTTTCTCAAGATTATCTCAAGACTTCCATTCTAAGACTATAAATTCGTTGCCTACCCTTAGACTAAGAAGAAATGCGTCTTCATGCGACTAAACGATGACCTCAAGGCATTTTTTACCGCCTTAATTAAAATAATTTACAGACGGTAAAAGTATATGGTACGCTTTTACCCGTTTTTATAGCAAATTAAAAAAAACTGCTTCATTTGCTAAAACAAACAAACATCCTTTTAAACACAAAAACAAACTGCGAAATTTCCGCGTCGCCGAACAAAAGGTTACCATTTACCGGATTAATTAGGTATGAAATAATATATTTTTTGGACGGAAGCACTTTCCGTCGAAAATAACGTAAAAACGGACCGCTAAAATAACGTTCCACCTGGCTGCTTTTTATTTCATGACGGTGACCTAGAGTTTGTTCTGGCTCATTGAGCTGGTATAATTATTTTACTTAGCTCAATGAAATAATTTTATATTTTAGTCCCTTGGGTTGGAAAGGAAAATGTTTAAAGAGGAAAAGACGAATTTCGAAGAAATATTTTACTAAGTAGAGCTATGTACTCGTAAAGAATCCTTTTCATTTTTAATTATTCTGATTGGCGTTTATAGTTTGTGAACTTTATTGCTAAATGTTTAAAAAAATCATCCAAATTTTAATAATGAATACTAAAACAGTTCTGGCAATTTATCACAAGAGTTGGAATGCCAAACGAAACGCCATTTTGTTGATATCCATATTCACCACCACCGAATAGTTTTTAAAGATTACCTTTTATTCGCCTTGTTTATATAAAAATACACACATCTGAATACTTAACTGAAGACCTTATGTTTTATTTCAAGGTATGTTTATTTTACTACGTTCTCTAGACATGTTTAATGAATCTGTTATATCACGGCTGCAAACACATAAAGTTGACACGTCTCGAGATTATTCACCAGTTTGAATAAGATATAAAACGCCTATCACAATCCTTAGAAAAAGTATATGCAACCATATTTATAGGTAGAAGAGTCCAATTTGGCAGGTATCTGAAGATGTAGATGTGTTATTTTTACTGAGATCAGTATTCCTAGAGTTTATTACTCAAGGCGGCTGCGAAACTTCTTTATGTTTGAACTTTTTACATTCATACGAAATATAGCGGGTTTCGACAGCGATTCAGTTTGGTTCCGATTTTATAAGTATTATTGTTATAAGTTGAGCGTTGGAGGTTAGAAAAGTCTTGTTTTATTTTACATAATTTATCTTTAGGAAAAAGTACTTGCGGCCTTCCCTCACTCCGCTTCGGTTTATGTGAGTTGTTTGTTACCTTCGTACATAAACTAGAATTTATTAGCAAGGATAGGACAAACGCCCTTCATTTTGAAAACTTAACCCTGTTCTGTACAGTAGAGACTTCCTAATGATATTTTTTTTTTAGAAGTTTACTCAAAATATTATAATTTAATGTACTTCAACTAGCAATGTACAAGGTGCAGAACATTCTCAGAAGTTAAGAAATATTCTCAAGAAATTACTGAGAATTTTATTGGAAACATTTGAGAGTGTTCAGAATGTTCTCTTTTCGTACAAAATGTCAGAATATTCTTAGAAGTTTCCGAGAATTTCTCACAAGAATCTTTCACGATTTGAGAAATTACTTTTCGTTACAATGCTAACTTCAACACATTTATCATTAAATTACCTATTCTTCTATCATCGCATTAGACACTACTTGATTTCAATGACTTTGTTTATTCTTTTCCATTGGCGAAAGTGATTTATCGCCTTAATCATCGTCATTTGAATAATTTGTCACTGGAAACATATAAATTATGGTACTTAAAATAAATTTATAAAACATTACTTTTGTCCTTGTCTTTTGCCCGTGTGGTTACCGGAATAGAATAGTTCCACTCCATTTCTTCCCGTGGATGTCGTAAGAGGCGACTAAGGGAATATAGGCTTGTAGTACTGTTAGACGATGGGCTTGCAACCTGTCACTAATACACTGGTAAACATCTTAGCCTGATTTTGCAAAATGTGGTTACAGAGTTATCAACAAGTTATTAGAGTTGTTGGTAATTCTGTAGCTCTGCCTACCCCACTCTGGGAATGAAGGCGTGAGTTTATGTATGTATGTATGTACTTTTGTCCTTTGTTTTGTATTGTCACGAATAAACTATTCTTATTCTTATTTAATACCTATTTTTTTTTATTAATATAAGGAAGTCTCTACTGTACAGAACAGGGTTAAGTTTTCAAAATGTCGGGCGTTTGTCCTATCCTTGTTTATTAGACATAAAAACTTTCCATGAAAAATAATATGATGGTGAAACCACATGAAAATCCATTAAGTATTTTTTCAGGTCATCGCAAACGTACATTTCGACAAACAGACGCCATATCGGCATATTTTGTTTTTATTATTATTATTGGGGTGATTGAGATTGGCCTTGTGAGCCATTTCGACCATTGCTGATCTGTGGCAGCCCTTTGTTTAGAGCTCACCGTTGTGTCCAAGAATTTCCAGATGCTATGGGGAGTGAGGAGTTGTATCTCTATGGATCCTAGTCACTGCGCAAGTCCGTTGTCTTTTGAGTTGTAGAATTTCTTTTTATTAGTGATTTCGAGTGGTTTTGTCCTTTTGTGGACTTCCACAGCTCGATTGCCCTAGATTTAAGATCGGAATTTTATTCCCACAGAAAAAACATAAGGTGTTGTCGTTTATATCACGGATTGAGCAAAATGACACCTTAATATTAGCACGGAATAAATAGGTTTTCCGTTTTGTGATGCCGATTTAATGAAAAACGACATAAAATAATACAACAACCATAACACAATAACTGAAAAATAAAACTAACATTAAATAAAACTAACTCTAAATATATAAATTAGGTAACTAAAACATTAAATCTAAGAAGGGCCCCTGCGGCATTGTACCAAAGATGCTGGCAGCATTTCCTCTCTGGATGGTTAAACTTATACGTTGAGCGAGGAAACTGCCAGCTCTTCGGTCTCCCGTGACGTCAAGACATATGGTTTACCAAAATCGGGCCTTCTGTTCACCCTTTATGCGGGAACAAACATCTTGCAATATTTGCAAGATTTTAATTAAACACACACACATAAGTTAAACAAAAACTCGTTAACACACACGTGCAATTAATAACTAGGCACTAATTTGATCTAGGAACGTGTTACCATCCGTCTCGCGTCTAAAGAAGTTCTGTAACGGGGAAACGTGCTCCGCTCTTGTGGTAACGCCGAACCGCTAACTTTTAATTAGTTTACAGCTAAGTGATAGGGTTGCCAGCTCTCCGGGTTTTCCCGGATTTATCGTAATTTGGAGGATGGAGTTATTTGTTCGGCGCATGGTTAAAATTTGAATATTTTACACGTGTCAACCGAGATACGATATATCGATATATATCCCGATATTCAAACCACATATAAGTAACGTTTTATAGTATAAATCCATTGATCTCTGTTGTGAAATGTAACTTAAATTGGTTAATTATTATTGTACGGATAGGAAAGAAAGAAAGTTTTTTTTATTGCCTAAACAGTTTTAGGATTGTGTTCTTAAAAAAAAGTTATACTCTACACATTTCGCTGTAGAAAAGGGTCAGACTCAGCTTGAGCTAAAGCTAATGTGACTAGACATGTTCTTTCCGTGGACCCTTCAATTTATATTGTCATATCCATCGGCGGTTTGAATTTTGGAAACTGGTATCATCCAGCCAACCAACTCGACAAAGAAGTAAATATCATGCATTCCCATAGGCCTATACTCGGCATTGGGTAACTGCGGACTAATTCTACTACTCGTAATCTACTCTTAAGCATGTCGCTTTACAACTTGTGAAATTTGGTCTTGTTCAAATTTTCTATAAATGTTTTATTCAGAGGATGAACCGTCTAAGCGTTAATCGAAAAAAAAACAAAATATTGCCACTATTATCCAAAATGGCGGCTTGATCCTCAATCGAAAGTTTAGATTTTTATAAGGTCCAAAAACCTTAACAACAAATATCCATCCACCTTATATTCCACCTTTTGTAATACATCCTTTGTAGGTGAACTGGAAGAGAATACCATTAGGCATTAAGTTCGCCTTTTGTACTCAAATTAGTTTTTTTGTGCAATAAAGATTAAATTAATAAATAAGTAAATAAATTACCTACAGATTGAGGGAATATAGACATTCATTTTAATTTATTACGTTCTAACCAAAAAAAGCGAGGGGAAGGGGAGGGGTGTTATAATTTTAACTTGTAACATGTATCTTTGTATGTGTGTGTCTGTGTATTTGTTGAATTACATACATACATACATTTAATCACGCCTGTTTCCCAGGGGTAGGCAGAGACCAATTCTTTCCACTTGCTACTATCTTGAATTAAATCGTTATAAAACCTACATGTCCATGCGTTCTGGTTAACTTTAACCGGCATCAGTATTTCCACGATGGTAACCCTGAAAAAGGCGAGACCGTGACACTATTGCGGGCAACACTTGCTTGGCTGTTAACCAAAAGCCTTTGCCTCGTAAGGCTATTCGTAATTAAAAAGTTAGCATGAATTAATTTAAGGAAGAGAACTACTTTAAAATTGTGTTATTCACGAGTCTTATAAATGCTGCAAAAGTTAACACTTACGGATCGGCCACACCGACGCGTAAAATACGGTGAAGTTGCGTAATAGTAGTTTATGCAACAGTATAAGAGAGGTCAAAAAAGACGAGTGGTGTGGTTATTTTTTGACTTAGTTATACACCGTTGCATACAATACTTTTTCTACGACTAGGTTTCAAATAAAATGCAAAATTAAATTAATATACCTAGGTTAGAATACGAACGAACGAAGCACAGAACAACAAACGAGCGAGAAACATTCGAAAACAACAAAATATGTGTCTATGGTTAACTTTGTTTTTAAATTGATGTGCACTTGCCAGGTTTCATATTTTTTTCAAAAGTTGCACAATCTATTTAACTTGTGAAATAGGAACTAAAAAATACCTAATGATTTGAGAAATGAATTCTTTTACCTGATTGGTCGATTTTAATATAGCTGCGTTCTGGATGGTTGATACCAAATAAAATGTTTTTTTTAAAGACTTAAATTAGTAAAAGAGTTTACATACCAAAAAGAACCTAACGTTCCGATTGACAGTCAATGTGTATTGTGATTGGTGGTTTAATTTGGTGAAGTATTTTGATTGGTCAAATTAACCTAGGTGTAAGCTTTGGCAGCTAGGCATATCGTTTTGGCTCAAAAAAGCACAAGTGCTGTTAAGGGGAATAGACTAGATAGACTTTTCTACGGAATGTTCTGCGGACATATTATCTATATTCTTATATTAGTGTTCGTGACTATATAAATGACAGATAAAAGTACAGGGGTAGGAAAACAAAATAATGGGTCATAGTAATTACCCGTGTGGTTGCCGGGTTAGAATAGTGCCTCTCCATGTCTGTAAGAGGCGACTAAGGGAATAAAGGCTTGTTCTTAGTATTATTTAAGCGATGGGCGTGCAGCCTGTCACTAATACACGTAGTCCGTTTTCAATTGGGAATGCTTCTGGAGAGGTATGCAATTTTAAGTACTTTGGGGTTATTATGAGATAACTATGCAGTTCAATTTACGCTAAGAGAAAAGGACAGAGCTGTATAACTGATATAGCTCCGTCCTTCACGGTCGTCGTAAAAAAAACTGCATAGCTATGTCATAATAATCCCCCAGCAATGCCAATTTGGTAGGTACGGGTATGATGTACAATCACCCACACAGCCGAGTGACCAATGAAGATAAACAGAGAGAAACTGTCTCTGTCGTGCACATGAGATTCTTATGTAAAATCTATATTCATCTCTTTCTACATTTTCTCACTTCTGTGTTTAATGGGCAGTTAAGTGTGTGGCTGTTAGTACCTAGTTGGTTACTAAGTTCTGTTACTAAGGTTGATGCAAATAAAACTAACTTATGTTTATTTTTTAATTTCAATATGTATAAAAATTAAAAGCTTAATTAATATACATTTTGAAAAACAATTACTCATTTTTCTTAGTTTCCGCAATTCCCGATACGATCTTTTAACATTCACAGCCGGCATCGATGAAATTACACATGACTTTTCTGTAAATTTCATTTTTTGAAATCGCTTAAAAGTTAGTCTTTGTTTACCAAAGAACTTTTTTTGTATAATATTATAAAAAATCCTATCTCTGTATATGTTTGGAGACCAAAATTATATTTCTCAACATGACTTAATTCCAACTTATGAAGCAAGAGATTTGGTGTGTTTTCGTATTTCTGCAAAATCATGTGAAATCTTTAAGTCATCAAGATTGACCCCGGTGTCCAAGCGGATCTTTAGTTGCTTTGTACACATTCGTATCAGAATTTAAAGCTAGAAGCCTGTTTAATATGTCACGCAAATTTGAACTCTCTACAGGAACTCTTACAAAAGTTGGGGCCGTTATCAGTATCATCGTCGTGCGTGATTTTAACTATGATTTTATCGTCCGAAATGGGAATACTTCAAGCTCGTACATCAAATAATTGCAATAGTTTAGAATACATTATTTTTATTATTATTCTATATAAATCAAAGTTTTGATTAATATACAGGTTTATGCAAAACTGCTTAAAATTTATTTTTTAATTGTAATTAATCTCAGTAACAGAACTTAGTAACCGACTAGGTGCATCCACCAGCTTTTTTTTTTGAGCGCCTTGAGCTCTGTACTTTGAAATCTGTCGCGGAGTTCAAACTGGCTACCGGGCGTTTTGGGCTTAGGTGGACGTGTATAACATTAGTACCAAATGGTAATGCTGTACTCCAAAATGTCATTCTGTTAAAATAAAAAACGAACTAACAGGTAAACAAACATGTAAGCCTATTTTACATAACGTGGTTACAGAGTTGTCAACCACTTTTTAGAGTGGTTGGAGACCAAAAAAAATATCGGAATCGGTAATTTTAAGACACCAATTTCATAAAAAAAAGATACAATAGTTTTGTTTTAATATCTTTATTTATTTGAAGACATTGGATGGATGACATGATCATTTTAAATTTGGGTTGGAATTTTCTAATAACTAACAACAATTAAATGTTATCGAATGATAAAAAGTAATAGTAATAGTGTATTAAAACATACTATTTCAAGCAGATTTCGCTTAACCCGTAAGATGCAACCAGGAGGGCTTCAAGCCGAAAACGAAAGTCAAACAAAGGTTAAATATACTTTTGTCAAAATATCCGAAATAGATAAATTTTTCAAAATTTTAATAATGCCGAACGACTTGAAAACCCTATTCCTCGAAATGGATTTCTAATTAGAGTAGTGGTAAAAATATATATTCTGTGGCTCTGCCTACCCCACTCTGGGAATGAAGGGGTGAGTTTTTGTATGTATGTATATGTATGTGTAGTAATTACATGGCGTCAATTTTGACGCACCTTTAAGTACTGGTCGCTCCCTACTTGTGACTTTGTCGTCGCTATAACTTAACCACCGTAAAATGTGCCTACTTTGCTCCCCCACGGGTAATCTTGCTCCATCGTTATATTGAGGTATTCTGTATTGTAAATCATTCTAGTGCTTTCATTCACTGCGCAGCTGGATGTATTTATTTATTTATTTATTTATTTATTTTATTTGGGACATCAACAGCGATACATTAAATCAGATACCAAGATATGGATACATCAATTATTTATAGAAAATTTGTCATCGGCCTCGTCTTATAAGTAACATACAAAAAAGTCACTATGGAGCATAGTTACCCATGGGGGAGCAAAGTAGGCACATTTTACGGCACTTTAAAAAACTTCACGTTTGCTAAAAGCACTATACTTTTCCCGGAGTAAAAAACCTTTTTCACATCTCATTCTCTTATAATGTTACTTTAGTCTCTGCACATCAGGACTAAAGCTCCTTATTAGAGATAAAAGTGTTTTTTTTATTTACGTTTGAAACCCCTACACGACCAATTACGGTGTTTGTGAATGGAGGATTATCGTCATTTTCAGTGGGCCATAGGCAATTTTAAGGCCGTGTAAATAACCTCAAAATGACAACAGTGTAAAGAAAAAAACGTGAAACACTGATAATGATTACGAATATGAATCTATTGAGTTATATTAAGAATGGATTCATTATATTATGCATGGTCCAATTAGTTTTAAAATAGATTTTAAGTTTGATCCAGTTGGCTAAATATGCAAGCATTTAAAGCGTTACTTTGTAAATAAAAAGATAAAATAGCGGATCAAATTTGTAAGAAACTTTGATATAAACAATATTGCAATTTTATATAGAACGTTGTTATTATTCCTATAAATTATATTGAACCTAGTTCTTTACAATAAACTGTAAGAGTGTAAAGTTTCAAGTAAATAAGAGATACGGTAACGTCGACAATATGGTACTGCGAGAGTATGGATGTGCGTGTGTCGTCAATTATTTAATGTGAAATTTATATTGTATTTTTATTGTTTTTTTTTATTGTTATTTTCTGTATTTGTAAGTATCTACAATTTCACAGTGCCTTGGTTTTCTAACTGTTATACTGTGCAATTAGTTTTGAATAATAAATAAATAAATGATAAAATTTCAAAACCAGTGACATTTTACCGAGTATACTTAGTACAAACAAAAAACTGTTATACTTATGAAGAAAAACACAAGCAAGTCGTGTAATAGGCAATTAGAAGCATAAAATACTTTCTTCCAAGTTTCTCCGGCATAAATTCTGGAATAAGTATTTTGTTGTACAAGAAGATTGTACTTTCTTTTAATTTATAGGCATTGTTTCTATTTGTATGTTAATGTAAAGAATAACTTGGACGTAAATTACTTGGTTAAATGGTAAATACTGATTTCATATAAAAATAGCATAGTTTTCTATATTATATGAGTATGTAGGTATGTTTTTTGGTTCACTAATGTTTTAGCGAATCATCATTTTACAAACTTTCATTTCGTAAACCGATACTTCCAACTGGTTTTTTTTTTTTTTTGGTCATAAGTCTAACTTAACCCAACCTATTTAATAAGCCTATGCAACTAAAGTAATATGTTACGGTTTAAGCATAAATACTTTTTTGCGAAATTAAAGTTTATAAAACGATATAGTTTGTCAAATTATGATTTGGTCATAAGTCGGGATACCATGTTTGTTATATGGAAAAGGAGGTAGACGTGCAAGCGAGCCACCTGATGGTAAGTGATCATCGCGACCCATAAACACCCGCAACACCTGAGGAATCGCAGGTGCGCTGCCGGCCTTTGAGAAAAGAGTAGGCTCGTTTTTTGATGGCCCCCAAATCGCATTGGTTCGGAAATACAGACACCGAAAGCTGATTCCAAATAGATAAGGTGCGTGGAGGCCCTCGAAAAAGCACGGTAGTGGATTTCCAACTATCAAGATGGTGTTGGTGAAATAATTAAGTAAGTTTTTCGTGTAAGGCGTTCAATAATTCGCTTAATGATATTGACATCTTTGCGAATAGTTTATCTATGTTTATAATTAAGATTCGGCAACTTCTTTTTTAGATTATTAGTAGGTACCTACCGTTCGTAAATTCTAATTTTGTAATTAGTTTTGGTTGTTTTGTTTCTATGTTAGTATAACAACTTAATTTTGTAACCTAGCAATATATGGAACTTTAGGCCTTATTCTTATCAATATTTGTATGTATTACTTTGTACATGGCTGTCTGTTTTCCTTAATAAATAAAAAAAAAAAAAAAAAAAAAAAAAGTTTGGTACGAGTTGTACCAAACTTTGTTGTTGTTGTTGTTGTTGTTGTATTAGTACGATGGTAGAATCCAGCGGCTGGTATCATCCGGATAATTCCTCGGAGCACTCTCCGTGATAAATACGGTAAAAGACACAGAGGAAACATCCTTTCGCAAAACTCTTGAAAATATAAATGAGTAAGTCCTCAGGGTTGGCAAAGCAATTGCAGTCTTAAGATTGTAGTCTTAAGATCGCTATAACTATTCAATAACTATTTCAGTACTATTTTTGTCCAATCGGGTACGAACTGTCAACCAGGGATTGTAAAACCGGTGAAATTGAATACCTGTATATAAATTGTCAAACGATTACCGCTAAAATAATAATACCTATATTCGAGTTAGAGGTAATGTTGTCATTCCGCTTTTGTCTTTTTCACTATGTATGCACTATTTACAGTATTCTTTACCTCTATTTAATATCGGTATTCAAAAATAAAATAAAATAATAGATGAAAGATCAAATGACACGTCAATGACGTCACGATCAAAATGAAAATGACAAACCGATCATATGACAGAATGGTAGGTAATCTTTTCGTTGATTGTCATAATTCAAAATTAGAAAACTTGCTTGTTTGGACACTGACAGGGTATTACCGGTAATGGTTTTATTGGTAAAGTATCAAATAGAGGTAATGTTGTCAATTATCGAAACCGCTATTACATTTCAATACCGGTTTTGATTATACCGCTTATTAGAGCTTTAGTGATATAAATACCAAAATGCAATTATAACCGGTTATACCTTATTTAAAACCGGTAGTAAGAATACCGGTAACGATCCCTGCTGTCAACTGAACCTAGCTCATCTAAAACCTTCTAAAACCTTACAAATAATCCCAACTTCAAACTAATTCTACATTTCACAACCCCCCTTTAACTTCAGTAAACTTGACAGGTAAAGCTTGGTTTAGATACAGTAACTGGTAGAGTCAAGTTGCCAGTAATTTAGTCGAGTTAATTTGCTGAAAATGGCTTCGGGCAGTCGTTAGCGCAAGTTTGCTAGTTTAGTTACTGGACGGTAATAGTAGTCAGATGTCTTGCTAAAATCCACTATTACAGGGATTAAAACGAGTAATGTGGTAAGCGTTGACAGTTACAGCTTTCAGAAAAACATGTACAGGGAAATATTTATTTATTTAATCTTTAAATTGCACAAAGAGAGTGCTTATTTAAGAGTGCTTGGTAATTCTGTAGCTCTGCCTACCCCACTCTGGGAATGAAGGCGTGAGTTTATGTATGTATGTAAATTGCACAAAAGGCAAATTTAATGCCGTAAGGCGTTCTCTACTATATCTATCAGGGGCCCTAGCTAAGATGCATTACGCTTGCTGGGCGGTTTTCAAAATAAGTGTACATAGTTAAAGTAAAAGTAAGCGTTGTAGCAGTAAGCATCCATTTTTCTCATTATGTATGACATTTGCATAAGAAATGGATGATTTAAGTACACTTTAATTATTTTGCGTTTATGAACGCTGTCGCTTTATCTGCTATAGCAATAGAATAAGACAACACGTCCCTAAACAAGCATGTAATTAAATTGACGTCTCTGAGTACGTCAGTAAGTAAGACATGCCTATAACTATAATTAATAGTTTTTAAGTAAACATAAAAAACAGGCAGTCCAGTTTATAACGACTTACAACGAGGCACAACTCAATTACTGAATTAGCAAAGTTTCTAAACTTCGTCGGCCCCGATCGATTAGCCATAATCGACTTCTCTTGTACTTACTTCGGGCTTTTCAATGGTTAATTCCTTAGAAAGTTTACAGCAGCAATTTGTCTTTATTTTGTAGGATATATACCTACCTACCAAGTTTTCCCCGCGTTTTATCTTCACCTGAGATGGGCGTATGGGTGTCAAGGTAACGCGTTAATTAGCAACCATTGCAACACAGAGTAAGGTCAGTTAATTTGCATAAAGCTGTACAGTCAGAAATCACGATTCACTAATGTTTTACCGAAAATTGTTTCACAAATGTTCATTTCACTACTAACGTTTCATACACTATAATTTCACAAATTTAACAGATTAAAATACGCCGTTGAACATGTAATCATATAGCAAATAGTAGATATACACTTTAAAAACGTTTTGGTTAAAAACATGTCTTTTAAAATCTCATCGTTAAACAAACGGTTTACTTTACATACTGTTATTACACAAAGTAACATGCATTACATCTACCTACTTTTGCATTTGAATCGACGGGTCTCCGCTACGCGGGGCCCCTACATCTGGGCGGTTTGCGCTTCGGGCGTATACAAAAACTAACCTAACCTATTCTCAGTCGATTTTGATTTTTTCGGGCTCAATTTGGTAAAATATATGTACCTTATTTTGACAAATGATGCGATATGAAAAGAAAATTTATTTATTTTTATTTATTTATTTGGGAAACAAGCAGCAATGTATTATACATTAAGAAACAAACTTTAAAAAGTACATCAGCCATAAATTTTCCACTTATAATCTAAATTACATTTTTTGTTGCTCAGAAGACTTGCATATTACCAGAACAAACATAAATAACTAACAATTTCACTACCTATGTTTACTGTGACGGTGGCAAAATATAAAAAATGTTAATTCATATCTTTAATTAATTGTTAAACCTGTAGATGCTAAACGTTGATATGCCATATAACCCTTTTGCCGATCGTTGGTTGTGAAATGAAAATTTGCCAATTGATTGTCAATAAAATGATAGGATACCATCTGGCATGAAATGCGTATTAACAGTGAGTCACTAGTTTAGACTAAAATACCGGTCAATTGCGATTCGGTCTCGCGCACCAAGGATTCCATAACGTCGCAATTACCTATTATTATTTAATTCCGATTTTAATTCGATTTCGAATCGAGTCAGCTACAGCCCAACTCACACTTGACCATTTTTTAGTACGTACATACATACCTTCACGCCTTCATTCCCAGAGTGGGGTAGGCAGAGCTACAGAATTACCAACAACTCTAAAAACTTGTTGATAACTCTGTAACCACAATTTGCACAATTTAGGCTAAGATGTTTAACAGTGTATATTAGTGACAGGTAGCAAGCCCATCGCCTAACAGTACTACAAGCCTTTATTCCCTTAGTCGCCTCTTACGACTTCCACGGGAAGACATGGAGTGGCCCAATTCTAAGCCGGCAACCACACGGCATTTTTTAGTATTTATTGTTTTTCTTTTGTATAGTCGACTACAAAGAGATATATCCACTTTTTCATCTTATTGCATTGTAATAAGCTCAAAAAGTGGACACGTCTCTATGTAGTCGACTGTACTATAAATCACACCAAATTTGACGCTTGTATGTTCAACCGTTTTTACGATACAAAAAAAAGATTACGTTGAAAACAAACATTTCTTATGTTGGGACCTTTACATAACCTTAAGTAATCCATTATCTAATTAAAAGAAAAGAAAAAAAACATTATCCTATTACGGTTCAAAAGATAAAGCTTTTTTGAGTTAGGACGGACGGACGGACGGACAGCTTATTAGGCATATTAATAGGGTCCCGGTGGGATCCCCTTTGGGAACGGAGCCCTAAAAAAACACTCCTCAATGAGCTCATCAGCGGGTTAGTGACTACACTCTTGTTGCAAACGTCACGTTTTGAAAGAAAAAAAAAACTATTATTCGTGACAAACAAACAACAAAATACTGACATAGAGAAAAATCGAGTTGTCACGAATTGGTTTCAACTCAGCGCTATGCTGCCATTAAGGCCAACGCTGCTCTTCCTGTGGGATCATCCAGTAAAACCACGGCAGATTATACACACAAAACACATACACTAAACTAAACAAAACAAAGAAAACCTCAATACACTTAAACAGGTAAACAAAGCACTACTTTGAAAATCGAATCCCCTAAATTTCGTCAGCTCCATTTTCTCTCGTTACCAAGTACCTTATCGGTTTCTTTGTTTGTTCCAGAAATGTCTAGATGCCGCGTGTGGGCGTGTTTGGCGCTACTGGGCGCCGTCTGTGGCGCCCTGCCGCAGACCGTGCTGGCGCTAGACCTGAACCGGCTCTACGGACACCACACCAAGCGCTCTGGTACACTCAATAAACTATCTATAAGCCAGCATTGCAGCTAGCGTCAGGTACACTCGCAGTCCACTATCTAGATGCCACCATTACAGCTACCACTCTAGTACACTCGCAGTGAACGATCAAGATGCCACCACCACATGAAACGCTGTGCTACACTCTCAATAGACTATCTATAAACCAGCATCACAGGTAACGCTCTGGCACACTCGCAGTACACTGTCTAGATGCCACCATTACAGCTACCACTCTGGAACACTCGCAGTGAACGATCAAGATGCCACCACCACATGAAACGCTGTGCTACACTCTCAATAGACTATCAGATCTATAACCCCGCATCACAGGTAACGCTCTGGCACACTCGCAGTACACTGTCTAGATGCCACCATTACAGCTACCACTCTGGTACACTCGCAGTGATCGATCAAGATGCCACCACCACATAAAACGCTCTGGTATACTCTCAATTAACTATCTATAATCCCATCAAACACTCTTGTGTGAGTGTACCGAACATCTGCCACAACAACAAGCTGCTAGGTACACTCGCAGTGACCTATTTAGGTTTCTTTTTCTTACCAAACTTGTGTGAGGGTACAATTTGGTTTCAAAAAAAGACAGGTTAAAGAGAAAGTGAAATAGAACGCTTAGCAAATAATAACGTTTATGTGGAGTACAATTTGTCCGTAGATAATCTTACTAACCGTAACAATAGGTTGTACAGTCAGCGTCAAAAGAAACTGATCACTTAAATACCTTGTCGCTTTACTGTCACATAAGCAATGTCAAACAAGATTGTCTAATGTGTTAAAAAAAGTAGCTTGAAGTGACCAGTTACTTTTGACGCTGACTGTACTAAATTCAACTGGTAAAAAAAAATATTTACCGGTGTATTTTTGCTAACTACCTACGCAAAAAGCGACGCATAAATTGTCTTTGCCAGAGACAAAAGCCCTACGAATTATTTGATTAAGAAAAACGGCTAGCACCGCCGGTCCTTCTCGGCGATAAAACAGCTGACAGCAGACATTACTTAGGCCTCGTGACGTTATCCCAGAGGTCACATCTGGTTAGTGTTGCTAGTTCTAAAAACAGAACAAGTGCGTGTCGTCCTCGCATAATATATATACGGTACGATTTGTTTGTACGATTGATCGCATCAAAATGTTTGAAACCAAAGGATAAAGATGTGTTGAAATGTTCGTGTTAGAGTGAAACAAAATCGAATCGTTGATCGTAAAGATCCATACACATCGGTACGATATTCATGATTGCATGGGTTTTCGTTGCGATTTCCGACATCGTCTTCGATGAAGTAAATCGTTAAGAGGATTGTAAAGCGCTGCTTACATCGCATACCTGTCAAAAAATTCGATACAAATTTAGCTCCGGCGGTTAACGTTTCTCACCCCCTAAATCAAGTCCGATTTCCACGATTTTTGGATATGTTGTAGTCATTATAAAGAACTACGTTTCTGTTTTTTATTTTTAAAATTGTTTCATTCTAAGAAGTATTTTCGTGAAGTTTTTCGAAGCGACGGATCGTACAGACAAATCGTACCGTGTATAGGGCCCTTTATTTAGGTTTTCGTATCGCATACCACTTCAAAAGGTATTTATTACAAAACCATCTTAAGAAGTGTATATTCCTGATCGCATTTGCAGTTTTAAGATTACTGTCTTGAGGTTTCCAATATTCACAATCCTTTAAACTCACTATCAGGAGACATGTGTGTTTCTTTGATTTTTCCATCGCATAAAAACACAATAAAATTACATCTCATCACACTGATGCCCTTATCGGGAATCGAACCCAGTCTTCTGATCACAGATATATTTACTTGATTGAGGGAAACGACAAATGCCGGTCCTTCAACGCGGACAGAATAAAATGGCTGACGGCAATCATTACTAGTAACCTGAGGGTCCCTCAACTCCTCGTTATCCCAAGGTGGCTAGCACATAAGTTTTTTGCTACTTGCTATCTAGCTTGTACTTGCAACTGTGTGCATTAACAACTTTTTATATATCTGGTCTATTTTTTTTATAAGGTTTATTAATACCTCCAAGGAAACGTAGAAAGTAGTATTGCATAGGTATTAATTTCAATACGATATTACGATAATTCAACCCATTCTCAAACAAACCTGACAGATAGACAAGTAGACAGATAGATAAACTGACAGTCAGATAACATCTTATAAGGGCACATTGTTTGACTTGTACTTCCCTCCTAAATAAAAAGGAGCAGTTTGATAGTCAAAGTAAATTTAAACCTCTACGTTAAGAAATAAAGTCACTAATACATACTCAGATCTATGAGACATACGCCCTGTTTTCCAAGGACAGCAGAGTAATAGTTACTCAAAAACCGTAACCTTGTTAAATCTGAGACCAAATCACATTTTCCATTCGTTTTTTGGATTTTAACCATTGGTTCAGTTAAATACTGATCAAACAACTCGCCCTAGGGCCTGTTGATTGATCAGTAATTAAATTAACTAATCTTTAAAAACTGCAACTAAACGGTTAAGTCTCAAGGAAATATGACAAACTTTCGATACCATTTTCGAATTTTTACAATAGGGAATATGCATGTTTTTTTTTTACAGCTTCAATTGAACCTGATTCATGTAACAAACAGATCACAAAAATCATTTTTTGAATAACTATAAAAATAACCAAGATATAAGCCAACAAAGATTTGTTCCTATCTCTTTCTAGAAAAACGGAATTTTACATGGAGTTTATATGGCCGCAGTGCACAATGACGTCACGGTGCACATCGGATCTCTCTGTCTAATTAGAAGTTTGAAATGCTTATAACTTCCGTATTTGTTGACCGATTTTAATTTTAATTTCCGTTTTGGTGATCTCTTTTACGGTATTTTCATATTTTGATGAGAAATGCGATTTTTAAAATCCATGCATATTCCCTATTAGTATAGTTAACTACTGATCTAACAACGGGCTCTTAGTGTCCCGTGTTTCCTTATCAGATAAGAATTGCCGTGTAGTTGCCGGGTTAGAATAGTGCCACTCCATGTCTTCCCGTGGAAGTCGTAAGAGGCGACTAAGGGAATAAAGGCTTGTAGTACTGTTAGACGGTGGGCTTGTTACCTGTCACTAATATACACTGTTAAACATCTTAGCCTAATTGTGCAAATTGTAGTTACAGAGTTATCAACAAGTTTTTAGAGTTGTTGGTTGGAATGAAGGCGTGAAGGTATGTATGTATGTATGTATAAGCATTTATATTTATAACAATATAAGAGTGCTTGGTAATTCTGTAGCTCTGCCTACCCCACTCTGGGAATGAAGGCGTGAGTTTATGTATGTATGTATGTATGTGAACAGTTTTTTTTTATGTCAAATAAATATTAACTTCATCCACAAGCTTCCAGGGCTTATATACGTGTTAACGATACTTAATTTTTATAGCTAGTATTTTTCGTTTCATATGAATGCATTATATAAATATGAATATACATGTACTGTAAAACAGATTATTACACGCAGTCCGGCCACTGTAATAGCCAATAGGGATTTTTTGCAGTGTATCTAGATGCTAATCTGAGGATTATAGGACCTAACGTTATTCACAATTTGGTCACAAACGAATCAACATTTTGGCATTGGTTTTTCCACTGGATTATTTGGTACGATGAATGAATAAATAAATAAAATATCAGGGGACAATCTCAAACAATTTAACCTAGCCCCAAACTAAGCTCTAGACTTGTACTTGTACTAGGCAACGATAAACTTACGTATACAGATAAATACACACTAAAATACATAGAAAACACCAAAGACTCAGGAACAAATATTCGCGCTCATCACACAAATATTTGCCCGTACCGGGGATCGAACCCGGGACCGCTAGCTTCGTAGGCAAGGTCACTACCGACTAGGCTACCGCGTCGTCAAATGAATGAATGAATGAATTATATTTATTTCTAAAGTAGTTAGGTACTTAAGTCACGTAATAGTTATTAACTTATTCTTGCAATGCACCTTTTAAGTACGTGCTCTGCTAGTACATGCATAAAGTATTCCAAATTCCAGTTCCTTTCATTAATGGAAACTTAAAAATCATCAAATCAGAACTTTAGTAGAAAGTCACGCGAAATAGAAAGTATTACAAAGCCAAGGATCATTAAAACCTTTCATTAAGCGAAACTCAAACTGTTCCGAAACTAACCTGTAATTAAAACGGTTTAGAAAATAATTTGCTACGGTTCTGGCTTCGGCAGCTTGATTAACTTGTTACTGGACGGGGCTTGACTTGTAATTTATTTACTGAATAGCAAAATAAACGGGTTTGACGACGCGTTGGTCTAGTTGGTAGTGACCCTGCCTGCAAAGGCAGCGGTCTTTGGTTCAAATCCCGGTAAGGGCAGATATTTGTTTGATGAGTCATGGATGTTTTCTTTATATTTAAGTATATATTTCTCTATATATTTAAGTAGGATATTTATGAAATATAATATAGGTACTAAAGTTAAAAGTTAAAACTAAAAGCACTGCTATAAAAAGAACACGTTTATATCGTTGCCTAGTACCCATAGTACAAGCCTAGAGCTTTGTTTGGGACTAGGTCAATTGGGATAGACCAAAAAAAAATACAGTTTTTACATTCGAACCGATTTATTAAAATTTGTATTTAACCCAATAGTTTTGTTTTAATACGAATTTATTTATTTAGCGGACATTTTATGGATGACGTGATTATTATAAATTTGGGTTAGCATTTTCTAGTAAATTAAAACAATGAAATGATATCTAATGATAAAAAGTAATTGTAATAGTTTATTAAAACATACTATTGCAAGCGATTTCCGCCTAACCCGTAAGATACACCTAGGAGGGCGTCAAGCCGAAAACGAAAGTCAAACAAAGGTCAAATATACTTTGGTCAACATATGCGAAATAGATAAATATTTCAAAAACCTAATAATGCAGAACGGCTTTAAACCCCTATTCCTCGAAATGGTTTTCGAATTAGAGTAATTTAAAAAATATGAACAATCCAAATTGGTGTGACATTAACTCAGGCACTATGTTTGCTTGTCGATAAGGTCAAAAAAATCTAAAAAACTTTGTTTATTAACCAGGTCTTTAAGTGGCGCTTGAATTTAAGACCATCTAATAATTTAATATTATCGGGAAGATTGTTATACACTCTGATCGCGCTTATAAAAGTACTATTAAAGAATGTTTTTTTTTTAGTTTTTTTTTGTCCCGTGTGGTAGCCTGGTTAGAATAGTACCACTCCATGTCTTCCCGTGGATGTCGTAAGAGGCGACTAAGGGAATAAAGGCTTGTAGTACTGTTAGGCGATGGGCTTGCTACCTGTCACTAATATACACTGTTAAACATCTTAGCCTAATTGTGCAAAATGTGGTTACAGAATTATCAACAAGTTTTTAGAGTGGTTGGTAATTCTGTAGCTCTGCCTACCCCACTCTGGGAATGAAGGCGTGAGTTTATGTATGTATGTATGTTATTATTTTTCACTTGTGGTGACATTTAATTATATTTGAGAGCGTCGAGGTTAGAGTATGAGCTTGTGAGCGCTCCAATAACGGGCATGAGTACCTTTGGAATTGGATGGATTAAAACGTCAATATTATTCACCAAACGCCATTTCTGATGGCGCCATATTGCCATATTTCAAAACAGCGGATCCAATTATTATTTTGGATCTTTTCTTATTTTATTTATTTTACAACTCGTGTTATAGTACAGTCATTTGGTCGAAAAAATAGAGGTTACCTGGAAAGTTTTCCGGGAGTTTTGAAATTTGGCAATTTTATAGATTTTGGGATGCTCTTGCCAAATTTCAACTTTGCCACCTCGTATGGCTGCCGCTCGCGCCGCCATATTGAAAAAATGGCGCCGAAAAGCAGTTTTTTGATAATAACTCCTTTCTGGCGCATTTTACAGGAAAAACATATTTATACAAAATAAAAGTAGAGAAAATTTCCTACAATTTATGTCTTAACCTTTTCTTTCCTAAAATCAATAGTTTCGGCGTAGGAGCGCCGTAAAGTGTAATTCAATACACGTTTCGGCAGAAATACCCTGTACTGCGAAAACAAACCACAGGCGACTTATTGGCAGTGACAGCAATTAAAATATTATCACCATATTTTTTAAGCAGTTGTGCTTTCACTGTTTTTATGTGTGGACGGTAATCACCTTCAATTTTTGTCATAAGTTCGTCCAGAGAAAACTGACATTCTTCGGAATTTTCTTCGAGATATGAATAAATGTATTGCATCGCGGTATCAATCTCGCTTGCATACGGACCTCTTTTTTTTCTTTCTTCGGTCGAGGGCGTTTGATACAATTTCTTCATACACGAATTGTGATATTGTGTATCGGCTGCGACTAAGTCAGTAACCTGCTCAAGGCGTTCAACTATTGCTTGTCCCCAATCATCGTTACGAGCCCGAGCAAGTTCTGAAATACTATTTTTCATCGACAATTTACGCACACTATAAAACTGCTTTTCGGCGCCATTTTTTCAATATGGCGGCGCGAGCGGCAGCCATACGAGGTGGCAAAGTTGAAATTTGGCAAGAGCATCCCAAAATCTATACAATTGCCAAATTTCAAAACTCCCGGAAAACTTTCCAGGTAAAAATACTAAATGACTGTACTATTATGTAATTAATTAAATATGTTTCGTATTTAACACATTTCAATTGTTATAACAGTGTTGTGACAATTATTTATTTTTGACGTGTTACTCTGTACTGTATTAGTTAATTGTGGCAACTTCACTGGTCAATGTGTCATGTAAGTTTTTCTGTAATATTTTTTCTATACTAGTACCGTTTATGCCCAAATAAACATTAAACACTAAACATCATAATATAAAAATTGAGATGTCAGTAGAACACCAAACACCATCACTGACATTGTTCTTGCGCGTAACCATGGCAATAACAATGCTATAATAAGTATAAAAACTGTTATTACCATGGAAACGCTCATTAAAGAACGGTTTTCACGCTTTGGTTAATTCATAGGTGGTATTCTGATACCGTTAAAGATATCAATATTAGCAGTTAATAATACGCGAGTAGAAAAAGTTTATTTAATATTTAACACGAAATGTTTATTGACAAAAATGGGCGTATAGACCGCCCAAAGCTACGCGCGACGCCTTGCGTCTCCGTAAATAGGTCCTTTGATATCACTTTGCTCCAAAAGCTTATAAAAAAAACCGGCCAAGTGCGAGTCGAACTTGCGTACGAATGGTTCCGTACCTTTATGTATAAAAAATCACGTTCGTTGTATGGGAGCCTCCCTTAATTTTTTTTGTTTATTTAAATTTAATTATTTATTTTTTAAGCAAAAGAATAATTAAATATTCTGCGAATATTTCAAGCATCTACCTTTATTAATATCGGGCAAAAAAACGGCAAAAAAATGACATTCCCCGAGCCCGGCTTCAATCCATATTTTATTCTGTTTTTAATATATTTTATTTTATTTTGTTTGTCGGCAATACTACATCATCTGTGAAAATTTCAACTGTCTAGCTATCACGGTTCATGAGATACAGCCTGATGACAGACAGATAGACATTGGAGTTAGTAATAGGGTCCCGTTTTTACCATTTGGGTAACGATTCAAAAACTCCAGCTCGTCGCCAATGCATTTGGATTATTTATTATAAACAAAATGTTATTCAACATAGTAAAAAGACACTGATACTCTTACTAGGCGCCCGTGTATACACCGTGTTTTTTTTTAGTTTTCCTACTCCTGGACTTTTATCTGTCATTTATATAGTCACGAACACTAATATAAGAATATAGATAATATGTCCGCAGAACATTCCGTAGAAAAGTCTATCTAGTCTATTCCCCTTAACAGCACTTGTGCTTTTTTGAGCCAAAACGATATGCCTAGCTGCCAAAGCTTACACCTAGGTTAATTTGACCAATCAAAATACTTCACCAAATTAAACCACCAATCACAATACACATTGACTGTCAATCGGAACGTTAGGTTCTTTTTACCCGACTGCGTCAGAAGAAGGGTTATGTTTTTCGAGCGTATGTATGTATGTATGTATGTCTATTTCTGGGCACGCTCTGCAGCCTAAACGGCTTGACCGATTTTATCATACTAGGTGTCATTCGATTCGTCTTAATTGCCGAAGTGACATAGGGTATATAATATTTCAAAATGGAGTCTGCAAAAAAAAAAGGGGGATTAAAAAAAAAATGTTTATTATAGCAATATGGGTCTCAAATGAAAGCTAGTAAATAAATATTTCTTACTACAGCCAAAAAAATGTGAAATAAACTAAATTATTTAAATAAAAATAAAAAACCCGACTGCAGTAAAAAAAACAACTGAAAAGCGAGAAACAAGCTATATTATCTTTTTTGTTTGTATAATAAAGTGTTTACATTCAAACACACATAGGTAAATACTTATAATGTACCATGCAATGATTTTTTGTTTGATACCTCGTTAACAAGTAATGCAATTTATACCAATATACATACAACTTGAATAGTGGAAAAGGTATTGCAGGCGGGGACAAGCAATGAATTATAAAATGTAAGTATTTTCTTGAAACAAAAAACATTTGGATTAATAGCTTGTCCCCGCCTGGAAAACCTTTTCCACTATTCAAGTTGTATGTATATTGGTATAAATTGCATTACTTGTTAACGAGGTATCAAACAAAAAATCATTGCATGGTACATAATAAGTATTTACCTATGTATGTTTGAATGTAAACACTTTATTATACAAACAAAAAAGATAATATAGCTTGTTTCTCGCTTTTCAGTTGTTTTTTTTACTGCAGTCGGGTTTTTTGTTTTTATTTAAATAATTTAGTTTTTGGTATGTAAACTCTTTTACTAATTTAACTCTTTAAAAAAAACATTTTATTTGGTATCAACCAACCAGAACTAATTAAAATCGACCAATCAGGTAAAAGAATTCATTTCTCAAATCATTAGGTGTTTTTTAGTCCTTATTTCACAAGTTAAATCGATTGTGCAACTTTTTTTAAAAATATGAAACCTGGCAAGTGGACATCAATTTAAAAACAAAGTTAACCATAGACACATATTTTGTTGTTTTCAAATGTTTCCCGCTCGTTTGTTGTTCTGTGCTTCGTTCGTTCGTATTCTAACCTAGGTATATTACTTAAAGAGTAAAAATCTATAAATTTTGCATTTTATTTGAAACCTAGTCGTAGAAAAAGTATTGTATGCAACGGTGTATAACTAAATCAAAAAATACTCGTGGCGTCTTGCTTTACGATTAGTAGTAGTAAGTAGTAACCACACCACTCGTCTTTTTTGACCTCTCTTATACAACTGTTGCATAAACTACTATACATACGATAACTTTAAGGGAACGTTCTTTAGGTCAAATAAAGAAAATTTCCCGAAGACAGACAAATGATAACTGTAACGGTTTTAAAGATATTTAATTTTTAAATTTAATCAGTTAATCACGTTGAACTGGTCTAAAAGGCTCTTAACTGTCTGTGTATGTCACGCCAACATTGACGTATTTGACACTGACTATGAGTTAACTCTAAAGGCCCTTTTAGAATGGCCAAAGATACAACATTTAATTAAATTGTTCTAAACAGAAAAAAAATTTTTTTTTGCTTTATTTAAAAATCTAATCTAGCACTTAGTTTCTATGGATATACCTAGTAATATGCCGAATTTATCGTTAATAAAAAAAAACACGGTGTATAACGTTATACTGCATCGTTAAAATATTCAAATCTCCTAGCTCTATCTGCAATTGTCGCAAATTAAGTTAAAGCATGTTCTCTCAAAGTACAGCCGTTAACTTTAACTACCCTCTAACTGGTTCTGTCTGATTGAAGCGCACGGCAGTGCGCAGGCCAAGATCAACAAGTTACAATATCGCTTGTGACATATCAAATGGTTTTAACCGTTGACAATAAGATGGGTAAGTAATACGAGATATAAGAACTGATAATATAACACTCATAATATATACGCTCACTTTGTATAAACACGTTTAGTATAACGTTCACTGGATATAATGAACGGAAGATATAATTTCAAAATATCTATTTCCATAAAGTATAACGTTATTAATATATAATATCAATTTATATAACTATTAAAACGTATAACGTTCATAACACCTAAGATTTAAAATATATATATTAATCAAATTATCTAACATCAAAAAACATAATACACGTATAATATAAAAACATGCATAATGTTATTTGAAATTAAATTCTATTTTCAGTATTAAGTGGCCTTCTTAATTAACAATCAACCTTACCTTACTAACTTTACTGGCAGCATTCTGAATTTACTGGGCAGAAAAAAAAATAACCTCGAAGGCCTAGGCGGGAGCTTCGCTCCCGCCTTGGCCTTCTAACCTAACCTAACCGAGTCGGTTCTGACCTGATTCGTCATGCTCGTGGCATTATCTGGTTAATTAAAACAAATTACAAGCAAGACCGTTCTGGTAGACTCGAGTTCATAAATATGTGTACACTTTAGTACCTTGTCCATTTATTTTATGTCATGTTTAAACTGCCATAAGTATATGAATTGTCACAGCGATTAAAATGACAAAGTACTACAGGGTACACATATCTATGAACTCGACTGTACCCGCTCCTTACAGTACCCACCCATTGAGTATAGCATACGATATTAGATCTTATAATCCTTATACTAAAAGATATTATGTATTATGATCGTTATATGTCATGTATGTTATACGAACTGAAATTAGACAATGTGAGTATTATAGACAAAAACATTATATAAAATGAATATTATGTTAATTGACCGTTATTCCTTATGAAAATATTGATTTTGTTATTATAGCTAACGTTTATTATATCTTGTAAACGTTATTAACATGAAATTATAGATTTTGTTGTTATATCTCGTGAGACGCACCCCAATAAGATCAAAGGCAATATCAGAAATATTAAAGAAAGAAAGAGAAAGAAGAAAATATATTTTGAGTAGAATAGAGTCCCTGCAGGCCTGGTACGGATAAAGCATCTGTCACTTTCTGACTAATATGTAAGTGCGAGTATAACGGATGTTCTGTTCGTGTTTGTTGACTGTGGTAAAGGTGACCGTAATACAGACCCTGAATGCATGTTTGGATGTTTTAGCCTACACAGGTCAACATTATCCTCCTTTGTTGGCAGTTGGGTAAACCAGCGAGCACCAACCATTTTGATCCCCTTTCTTTACTGCATGTACCCTTTATCGCAAAATTAATTTATAGCAGCAACACAACAACAACAAAATAAAGTTTTCATCTAACCGCCGTACTAAGAGACAATAAACTTCTTCCTTTTTCCAACTTTTGTATGATTAATCATTACTAAGCAAAGACTTTCAAAAAAAAAAAAACTTCAGCGCCTACGAAAATCAGCTAAGTAGAGGAAACTTCCCTATTGTTAGCACCGCGCACCGTACCAATTATTATAAGAACTCTATTACAGAGGACATAAAAAATAAAATAGAATTAAAAAAAACTGTTTTGCCCGTGTGGTTACCGGGATAGAATAGTGCCACTCCATTTCTTCCCGTGGATGTCGTAAGAGGCGACTAAGGGAATATAGGCTTGTAGTACTGTTAGACGATGGGCTTGCAACCTGTCACTAATACACTGGTAAACATCTTAGCCTGATTTTGCAAAATGTGGTTACAGAATTATCAACAAGTTATTAGAGTTGTTGGTAATTCTGTAGCTCTGCCTACCCCACTCTGGGAATGAAGGCGTGAGTTTATGTATGTATGTAAAAATTTGATTAGTGAAAAAAAAATTGAAATTCAATAGTTTTGGTCATCCCTCAAATACAAAATGAGAACTTGGCCCGAACTTAAACATATAAGTTTTTAGTCGGATAACAACACAACTTAAACCCAAAGGGCTTACAAACAACAATTCAATAAATATTTATGGAAGTTCAGTCCTTTGTTTTCTAAGGTTTAATAAACAGACCAAATAATTCTGAAGTTTACGCGTGCGTACTTAAGTAGCTACTTAATTGTAGACGCAGTTAGCTTTGAATTATTATAATGAATGTTTACGTTACTACGTTATGCTCGGAAATGTATGCGTTAATGTCCCGAAATGAGAAATGAAGTTTCTTGTTTATGGCTCCCTACCAGCTTAATTGCAATAAGAATACAGATCACGGCAAAATTATATTTTTTTCACCACTCGTTACTATAAATGGCAAATGTAGACAATTTGTCTTTTATGAATGTCAATGCCATAATTGTATTTATGAATATTTAATCATATATGTTCTGTCCTTCTTAATGTCAGTATCGTTAAACTCAGAAAGTTAAATAAGGGTTTGTAGGGACACAGAATGCTGCGTCAACTCATATCGCAGTGCATGTGCACACGAGTCATTGTCTAGGATTCAAGTAGTTAAGTTGTTGTACTTAAATAAAATATAAATAAATGTAGTAATCTAATTGACTAATGTCAATTATACAGTACTGAATCTAATGATTCAGTACTGGTCGCCTGCATATTACATAAACATAATATAGGTTACCCTTGTTTCGGCCAAATATATTTGCCAAATGTATCGTTTCCCAACTTTGCATTTGCCAACCCGCTTTGTTTTCTGTAAGCGTAAATATTTCAGGATTCTACAAAAACTAACCTCAACAAACCTACACGATGGTACTGAAATAAATTTGGAAAAGTTTATATGACATAGGGTTGGCAAATTAAAAAGTTGGGAAATTATTCATTTGGCAAACATATTTTTTCCAAACGGCAGGCTCCCATAGGTTCATACTGTACATTTTCGGTCAGTTACAATACTAGTCTTTCATTTTTAATCAGCCTGTATACTAATTGACGTCATCGGCATGAAATTTCGACCCGTGTTGATAACTCTCAAAGGCATCGAAGCCTTTGTGATGTTTCACCATTGTGTCGCGAGCAAATAGGTTGAACTGTTGACATAAACTGCGTTGAAACAGTTTGACCGCTGGGAAATCATAACGGCTGCTTGTTAGTCATCGACGGCAAATTGTTCAACCCTAGAGACAAAATGCCTCTTCCGAAATGCATTTTACCGAAAAAAGCAAATCGTTACATATTTCAGTTCAGTGAAAAGCCGGTTATTGAACTCAAAATTCAAAATTCAAAATATTTATTCAGTAAATTGGCCACATGAGGGCTCTTTTACACGTCGGTAACATGGGATGAATCTACCAGCGCTTCGGACAAGACCATCATTGCGGAGAAGAAGCGCCGCAAGAAACTCCAGCAGGAGGTCATTTTTTCAATTATTAAATACAATCATACTTAATGTAAAAACCATTATTTTACATACTTGAAACATTTCCGTGCTGTTCATCTTTTTGTTGTTTTAATTTTTGAAATTGATATTTACATTAATACAGCTATAAATCTTATAAATAGGTAAAATTACACAAACAGGTTTCATCGGAACCTCTATGCGAAATCAACCCTTTTTTTTACTCCGTTTATTGCATTCCTTGGGCTATTTATATTACTATTTGCGTAGCTGTTTTATAAGATCATTGCCGTAACATTAAATTATAATGTCAATTAAATTAACGTGTTCACTGCCGGCAACGCACTTAAGCGTTTTAGTACCTAAGTCGACTTTGTATGTACGTTTTTACAAAATGCAGTACTTTCACAAAAACCTAGGCAGAGATAAAATATAAAAATGTACGAAAAGGTTGTAACAAGGTAGAATAACATTATTAAGGCATCGCACCCGATTCTACAGTGGCCTCTAAACTTCCTAATTTTATTTAGGTGTCGCTAAAACACTTTGCTATTCTATGAGCAGCTGTCATAATCAAATGACAGCGCCATGACATGAATTTGAATCTGACGCTTCTTTTTTTAGGACGTCTTATACATTGTCAGCTTGACATTCTGGAATAGCACTGATTAAATCTGCCGTCTAAACTATGTCTTAAACTTAGACAATTTAGTTTTAGGCTATTTAATAGATGTGCACGTAGAATCGGGTCCATTGTGAAAAAGGCTCTTATTCCTACTTTAATCAATTTCCTCTCAGCCTGCAGAGGTTCGCTAAGAAACCATTTTTTTCTCTGTATACATTTACGAAGTAATTAATATTCATCAGGCATTAACAAACTCAAACAGAAAAAAACAGGACACGTTCGCAATTCCCTTTTTAATTAGGGACACAGTATTTGTTCGTTTTGTTCGTTTTTCAGGGAAATGTTCCATTAGGAGACCTAATGATATTCGTCCCTTGGAAACTTGGGAAGTATTCAGAGCCAGAACCTCCAAATTGGGTCATTTATAAAGAGAATTTGGAGTACAGGCACTGAAGGTCTTAATCCGAAAAGTTGCTCATGTTCATTTAAGTTAATCTCATGTCTTCCTTGGAAAGAAGGGCACATGTATTATATAACTATTGTAATTGAGTCCCTATTATCAACATGTGAAAGTTGAGTCTGCTTCGGCTGCTAATTGTTACTTACGTTTTTTTTGGAGCTAGGGTAGTATGTGGGTAGTGAATTAGTGATGTGCTCTAGTGACCCATAGGGCTTACGATACATAAATATAACACATCCCTCTTATACGGTATTCTGACATGAAACGACTCTAGACTACTCTGTTCTTTTCTGAACTCCTGAACAATTTGTATGAGAGATTGTCCCTCTTTTTTACTGATACGGCAGGGGTCAATAATCATATTTTGCTGACGTGTTTTCAACGCTCGTTTTTTGTTGGTTGGTTAACTGACAAAAAAACGTACAAAAAATATGTTAGCGAAGTCGCATATTTTAGTTTTTCTTCATTATTTTTGTGAAATTGAGTAAAATTGATTTATTAAAAATGTGTGTAAGTACCTATTGCAAATATATAACTTGAACATCTATATTCTATTGCGTAAATAAACATCACACAAATTTAAATACACCAAATGCATAACGTTAATTGATTATATTTAAGAATTTCACTTAATTTAATTTCAATAAAAAACAAAAGCTAAAGATCGTTACCGGCACGCAAGCACGCCTAAAATATCGATATCGATAAACCAATGTCGAATATAGACCCATCCCTATTACCACAGATAAACCATTTCGTCCATGAACGTGTCTGTCAAAGACAGGCTGATTGGCAAAGTTGCTTTCATCCCTAGGGTGTATCGAGCAACGGGATATCGTTCGACTAATTGGAAGTCTGACAGTAGCCTCTAGGGCTTCCAAGGTAAGTTAAGATAACATCTATTTGCTTGAGTATTATGAATAGACCAAATTGGGCAAAAGCTTTCTGAGGATGCCTATTTTTGAGTTCCGTGTACCTTTACAACATGAAACAGGTGTTATTTTTACCGGACTGCCGAAGGAGGAGGGAAATGTGTTTATCAGCCTATATATGTATGTTTGTTCCTTTGTGGCGCTCTAGAAACTAAACGCGTGAACTGATTTTGATGATTCATATGCCAATCGATTTGTCTTTATCTTGTAAGTGTCACGTCTGAGTGTAATTAAAATAAAATATGGCAGCAAATAGACGTCATACTGTAAAAAAGAAAAAAAAAGTCGATGAGTTATGACAAACAATTAAATACCTACGCTAAAAAAAAACGCTATACATCAATTCCTATTTTATTTGTAGGTAACCGAAACCTTTAATGAGAAAATGAGTTTTTCGTCTGTCTATTTGTGATGCTTTCACTCATAATTGTTTTTTTTACGTTTACATAATATATATTTGTCTACTGGGTATTATGATGAGAAAAGTTTTAAAAACAAACTCCTACAGGCAATCAAGCGTCTAACGTTTTTTATCACGTCTCAAACAGTCCCAAACTTCGTAAAACATCTTAACTTTTCTAATATCATAAACAAAGCTCTTTTATGAAACCAACAACTTTAAGTTACTAGCAGTTTATCGACTGTAAAAAATTGGGCGTGGGTAAGAAAAGAAAACGGCTTACTGCATAGTAATGGTAAAAGCATTTTAAATTTAATGTATTTACCTATATAGTATAGAATAAAATCAGGGGACAATGTCACACCAATTGACCTAGTCCCAATTTAAGCTCTAGGCTTGTATTATGGGTACTAGACAACGATATAAATACTTATATAGAGAAATATATACTTAAATACATAGTAAACATCCATGACTCAGGAACAAATATTCGCGCTCATCACACAAATATCTGCCCTTACCGGGATTTGAACCCAGGACCGCTAGCTTCGTAGGCAGGGTCACTACCAACTAGGCCAGCGCGTCGTCGAATGCTTTGGCTACTACATTGCAGTTAAGTTAGCCAACTGCTTTGGTAGAACGGAAGAACGCTGCTGACGTTTCTGTTTTCTATCGTCTCGAAATGAATGGAGTAGACATAAGCGTTTTATACATCAGTACCCTTACTTTGAATTATAATTTAAAAAAAATACGCTGTGTCCCTCGTAGCCTTCGCAGTATCCTTATAGAGTGCGAGGGACAGAGCATTCGGCTCGCTAACGAGTACGGTAATTGTAACTCGTGGTAACGGTACAGGGGTCCTAGCTAAGATGCATTACGCTGACTAGCGTTTCTATCCTTTCTTTTTAAACCAATCGCGTCACTGGTCGATGACGTGATACAAAGAGTCACGTGATCTACCAGTGACGCGATTGGTTGAAAAACGAAACGAGCTTACGTAATTCATACAAATGGTGTCAATTTTCCACCTGTTTTGGTCCATGTCTTCCCGCGGATGTCGTAAGAGGCGACTAAGGGAATAGAGGCTTATAGTACTGCTAGGCGATGGGCTTGCAACCTGTCACTAAAACGCTGGTACACATCTTAGCCTAATTGTGCGAAATATTGTTGCAGAATTATCAACAAGCTTTTAGAGTTGTAAGGTAATTCTGTAGCTCTGCCTACCCCGCTCTGGGATTACAGGCGTGAAGGTATGTGTTTTTTAATCGGCCGCCATAACTGTCAAGTAAAAAAGAGCTATCAAATCTCTCACAATATGATAACAGGTCAAAGACGATATGATTTTATTTTTAAAAATATTAAACGACGTTGCTCGCTTAATAGATCTAAATAGAGCGCCTTCTTGAAAACACTAAAGCGTTTTTTCTTTTTTGTTTCAGCCCAATCTCTGTAGGCATGAACAATTACCAGTTTTCTCCGGATTTTTTAATGTCCATTTGATTCCAGAATACTGCCACCCCTACGAGCCGTTCAAGTGCCCGGTGGACGGGAACTGCATCTCGATCCAGTACCTCTGCGACGGAGCCCCCGACTGCATCGACGGGTACGACGAGGACTCCAAGCTGTGTACCGCTGGTGAGACTTATTTTATCTTTTTTTTATGTCAAGGACAAGGCACACGAGCCAGACCACCAGATGTTTACTGGGGTCTGACGGGTCCGTATCGGGTGGCATAAAGTTTGAAGTCATATTTTTTATAAGCATACGTAGTTTCTTCATAATCATCATTAGTATCATTACGCATAACTGTAAATAGTCATACATTTATGCGCATAATCATAATGTTTAAGGACATATTGTGTAGCGCGCATAAATTTGATACGCATAAAATTATTTAACCATACTTTATAATGTTCATAAAGTTTATCCGCTGTTTTATAAAAAAAAAATACCCTATCCTATCCGCGATCCGAGTCGGTTTTGCCACTAGCTTTATATTTTATTAATATTATGACTAAATAAATGTATGACATTCTAAATTATGGTTAAACCAATTATGACTCCGTATAATTATGACAGGAAATAATTATGCCATAGTAAAATTTAGCCCAAAAAAAATATATGAGCATCAACTTTATGCGTAATGTGTTATGACAATCGAAATTATGACAATAGTTTGTATGCAACTAGATGGGCGCCCGGGGTCTAAGACCCCATTTCGCTGGTGCGCTGGTGCGCTGCCTTTGAGAAAAGGGTAGGCTCGTTTTCTGACGGCCCCCAAGTCGTATTGGTTCGGAAATACAGACGCTGAGAGCTGATTCCACATGGATAAGAAACGCACGGTGGATTTCCAATTATCAAGATGGTGTTGATGAAAATGATAGATATACTATTGTAGGGCCATTACCAATTGAGCGTGTGGTTAATAAATCATTTTATCGGAGACTCTCGCTCTTACTCGTGGAGCTTATGGCAAGCGTAAGGGATGCGTGTAGTACCAGCGTTATCTTGTATCCCTTAAGCGGCTGCTACACGGTTAGCAACCGAGCCTCCAACCAAGGTGACCTTGCTGGTTTGCAGCCGTGTAGAAGGATGTTTGCAACCAAATTTCGTTTGACCTTTCTTTGCCCTTGGTTGACGGGCGTGCGCTGACAACCGCGGTTGGATGCCGCCGTTGTAAACCGTGTAGACGCTTGTTGCCAACCACGCAAGGGCAGTTGTGTCTCTGCAAGCAAAGAGTGCGCACGGCCTCACGCAACCAGCGTTGCATATGTTTACTGATTTACTGAATTTGCAAAATAAATTTAAATAATCTATTGGATTTTGTATATATCTGAATAGACTTCAAGTTTTATGTAGAAAGATCAATGGATTTTTTAATGTATTTTATTAAAATGTAATTGCAAGCATTTTTCGTACAAAGAACGTATCTAGTCATTGGGAATATGCCTTTATAGTGCGGATGGAATAAAATGGAATGCGTGCCGTGCGTGATCATACTCTAATCTATGGAATCGACTGCAAGTTTTAACAGTTCTGTTTTGTTTGTTAGATCAGTTTGAGTTTTTAAGTACTGTCTGTTCTGCTTTGTGTAGTGAAGTGCTATAGTGCTAAATATTCTCTCCGCGAGCAGTAGACAGACTGCCTGTTGGCAACCGTGTAGACGGAAACGCAACGGCGTTAGCAGCCGCTTTACGCTCGCCATAAGCCCCACGAGTACGAGCGAGAGAGTCCGATAAAAATGATTTATTGCCCCGACGCTCACTTGGCCCTACATTATAGTTGCCCATCTGCTTTTAAGTCGTTTATCGCATACTCTCAAGGTCTGACCAATTCGTAGTAAATGGTACCTACCATGTGTTCTTCCCTGGTGCTTAGCAGCTATAGCTATTTCCATACCACATTATACTCCAGTAGTTTTTTCAGGTTATCTGTGGAAGCGTAACAAACGAACAAACAACATACCTGCATTTATAATAATTAGTATGGATTATCATGAAGGTAAGAATGAATCCTGGATCCCTGAAGAATGGCGTTCATTCCATTGACAAGAAACTCAGTTACGGTGATTTTGATGAAACCTATTGTGCTGGGTTCGAGATATTTACCACTAAATTACTTTTTAAATTGTCACTTTAATTGACCAGGGGGCTAATTGTCGGTGATGCTGCAAAACCGCGTAATTATAATAAATTTATGATAGAGGAAAATAAACCTTACCCTGTTATTAAAAAGGTGCATTTTGCTCCTTATTTAAAATGTTACTTACGCGGTTTTGCCATTTCACCGACGTAATATGTGTTTATTGCGTGGCAAAATGTGGTTAAAACATCCGTCACTTTCTGACACGTATATAAGTACGAGAGTGACGTATACTTTATCCACATTTTGTCACGCTATAAATGCAAGCATACTATGCTCGCTGCATAGCTTAGTCTTCAAGGTTGGCAACGCATTAGCAGTTTTGAGATAGCAAATATCCTTGGGCATGAGAGCTTGCTTACCATCAGATGTGTCAGTGTGCTTGTTAGCCTTCTCCAAACCATAAAAAGGTTTCACATGCTAAGAAATTTTGAACAGAAAACATCCGTGACATTCAAACTAGCAGGCTTACTGCCTAACGCACTCGCAATCGCAATCAGCTTCAAAGTGGAACCATTATTTTCATTTATTATGCGACTTTTTTTTATGGCTTAGGAAGGCAAACAGGCCACCTGATGGTAAGTGGAAACTGTGACCCATCGACATTCGCATTCACAAGACCGCAATCCAAAGACTGCAAATGCGTTGCCAACCCTGAGGCTAAGATGGAATGGCTCTATGCTAGTCATTTCACCGGCTGTATTATCCCCAAACCGGAACACCACAATGCAAACACTGCTGCTTGGCGGTAGGTTAATGGATAAGATGGTGGTACCAACCCGGACGGACCCTGCACAAAATCCTCCCACAAGTAGTAAAGTGACTTACTTGCCTTCGAACTGTCAAAATGAAAACAATTGACAACATTTCAAAAAAAAAAGTATTATGGTTTTTTCGCATTTATAATAGCTGGTTAAAAATTAGACTACCCGTATTTCTTGGTTTTCTTTATTTAACTTAAATTTGTCGTTAATAATTTATTAAAGAAATAGTCATTAAAAATACCGTATATACAAAGTTAGGAATACTGATGTCGTGATCTTAGCCTGATATAAAATTTAAAAAAGTAACTTTAAACAGAAACAGAACTGACTGTCATGTCATGTCACTCACTTGTCAATCATTCGCTGCCGTTCGTTCACAAATTTGTTATTCTGCGTAATTTAATTAATTACGTAATTTGTAGACGCCATTAAAATAAATAAACTATTTTGCGTAGAATCGAAAGCGTGTCGTTAGAATCAAGTAATCCGTCAGACAGATAAAAAATGAACATGACAGTTGTATATTTTTTTTAATTCCTTTGCTAATAAATGGACTAAGTGTATTCTTAACATTAACAATCCAACTTTTTTTACTGTTTTTCCTAAATATAAAAAAAACTACTGCATAAAAAAATCCAAAGATTGTTTTACTGTAATCAGCAGTGTAAAATCTAGAAACGGTAGGGTAAAGTCACCAGTGGTCAGTCAGAGACCAGTAGTCGACCTTATATGAGTGCGAAGAGTGGGAAATATATCCTTCATACTCTTCCCACTCATATAAAGTATAGGCAGAGGCCGACTACAGGTTTCTGGCCGACCACTGGTGACTTTACCCTATTTTATTTTACGATTGCAAGTGCGTTAGGCAATAATCCTTCAGTTCTTTCAAAATTAGCTGTTCACAATGAAATACAAAAAAAGAGATTACAATGGGTTACTAACATGACGAGCGATTTTCGACACTATTTACGTAAGTAAACCGTTGTGATCTAAGAAATGCTAAGAAATGTTTGGTGTTTTTTGTCTTTTTGGGGATTAGTTTAAAGCTCCTTTTACTTATCTTAAACGAAACTCCATTAGCAAAGAATTCAAAGCCGTTTCCTCGGCAATGTTCAAATTTTCTTGAATAAACAGCTTACCTTTTTAGCTTTCCGACTATCCGATTATGCAACCCGTATTATACCACAGAATATAATAACATAGGTAGGTAGTATAAGTACTGAACGCATTCGAATAAAGACGGATAAAAGACGGACTGACGCACCAAGCGACAGACGGACAGACTGACAGATGCATAGACGACCAGAAGGATAGACGGACAGACGGAAAGTTGGACCGACGGCGAGATGGACAGACGGACAGACAGATAGACAGACGGACAGATGAATAGATGGACAGACGGAGTGTTGTACCGCCGTCTCTCCGTGCATCTCTATGCACAAACCAAACACGGCCAAACCGCAGAGAAATAGGAGCTCCGCGATAGCTATTAATTTCTGGAATGGCAAAAATGCGTCAGGGAAAAACGAGCCTGTGGAAAAACACGACTGTGAAAAATTAAGATCGGAAAAAAATGGGAATGGGAATTCAGCAAAAATAAATTTGTTGTTTATTTAATTTATAGATAGAAAAACCGACATGGCCACGTTAGGTAAGGTTAGCTTAGATAGGTATAATATTTTAGGCAGTCGGCAAGCACTAATAAGAAAAACACATTATTTTTTCCCGTAATCTACTGAACGAAGAACACAATGACATGCGCCCATTTTAATGTTTGACAATATTACAGCCCTTTCCCCCTGGGTCAGCCGGGTCAAGCCTAACGAGGCTTTCATATTCAGAATTGACTTGTCCGGGTCGTATTATCGCGGACAGGCTGGGCTTATTCGACATTACTAAAGCATTATAAGCAGTTAATTGTATTCCCTGTCAGTTTAAATCAGCCAATTAACGCAAGGTTTATTTTTATTTGTTAATTTCCGTTTATAGCTAATCTCTTTATTATTTTAATTACATCATCATTCGCTTTGGCGTGAATCTCAAAAAATTGCTGTTTTCTCGTGGTCCCATTATATTTGTCCCATTGACTTTCGACGGAGGCCTGCCCGGGGCGGGGCTCCTGCTTCTGGGTAGTTTTGCCCTTCGGGCACCTGAACATACCTAACGACCGTAACCTACCTACTTTTACAATCATAATGAGTATTTGGTGATCAAATCTAGTTGCACTTTTTACACTTTTTGTGCAATGGGACAAATATAATGGGACCACGAGTAAACACGTCAAAAAATATGTATCCTCAACATCAGTTAAAACACGCCTGTGAGCGTACCTCGAGGGTGCACTGCAGGAGCACTAAGCCTTATATTATCTTACAGATAAGCCCTTTCAGATACACTTCGACCCTTACACACTTGCATTGCTTTTCATTCACTCAGCTGTTCAAATGAACACGTTCTTGTCTTTCCTTCACTGTAAGAGCATCGGATACATAAGGTACATTACATAAGAAAAACACATTGGTACATGGTGACCGCAGGGGTTGGAACTAAGTACTGTGGAGAAGGGTGCACGCACATAAACACTGATGATGCTGGATTATAAATATAATACATACATACATACCTTCACGCCTGTAATCCCAGAGTGGGCTGGGCAGAGCTACAGAATTACAACTTTAAAAAGTTGTTGATAATTCAGTAACCAAAATTTGCACAAATAGGCTAAGATGTTTACCAGCATATTAGTGACAGGTTGCAAGCCCATCGCCTAACAGTACTACAAGCCTTTATTCCCTTAGTCGCCTCTTACGACATCCACGGGAAGACATGGAGTGGCACTATTCTAAAACGGCAACCACACGATGAAATATAATAATAATAAAATAATAAATAAATATCAGGGGCACAATGTCACACCAATTGAGATAGTCCCAATTTAACCTCTAGGCTTGTATTATGGGTACTAGACAACGATATAAATACTTATATAGAGAAATATATACTTAAATACATAGTGAACATCCATGACTCAGGAAAAAATATTCGCGCTCATCACACAAATATCTGCCCTTACCGGGATTTGAACCCAGGACCGCTAGCTTTGTAGGCAGGGTCACTACCAACTAGGCCAGCGCGTCGACAAATACATAATAAATATACTTTTATTCACCGTTTCATGATATGATATATGAGAATACAATAGATGCGCACTCTGCGCTGGCTTCCAAGCGACTCCCGAAACTATACAAAACAATGAATCGCTGTTCTATCGAATCATCTTTATTTAAATTTAATTAATTAAAAGCGAATATACGTATCGTATATAAAGTGTAAAGGAAAAAGGTTTATTTTAGATGCTACTAGCGACCCGCCCGCGGCTTCGCCCGCGTGGAATGTATTATACATATAAACCTTCCTTAAAAATCAGTCTATCTATTAAAAAAAACCGCATCAAAATCCGTTGCGTAGTTTTAAAGATTTAAGCATACATAGGGACAGACAGCGCAAGCGACTTTGTTGTATACTATGTAGTGATAACCTTATTGTATTACAGTAACTTACGATCACTATTCGATCCCCTAAGCCACCCGGCCACAGAAGCTCTAGGATTATAGCTTAATGGTACTGCAAATTAAAGCTCTGAAGTTTCATAATAAAGACTGTCTCACTCATTCAAACTGATAAAATCCGCCTCAGTACGTCTTTCAAAATTACTTCCTAAAATCCCCTTGTAAAATCCCAGCTTTTCAACACTTAACCCCCCCATTCAACGGTAAATTCGCCACAACACCCCTAATGCTGTTAGCTATATTAACTGACGCATAAATTTTAATCAGCCATGCCATAGCAGCAGACGGGCTACAAATATTGGTTAATTGCTGGTTTAGTTCGCAAATTTGATTTATAGCGTTGAATTTATTCCAAAATAAACCTTAACGGTTAGAATAATTCACTGATGATGCGTTGTTCATGAAAAGACAAACATTGCCTCATCGATTAATGGACGTTTGTTTTTAAAAAAAATATATGGCATAGGAAGGCAAACGAGCACACAGGCCACCTGATGGTAAGTGGAAACTGTGACCCATAGACATTCGCATTCGCAAGACTGCAAATGCACTGCCAAGCTTGAGGACTAAAATGGAATGCCTCTATGCTAGTCATTTCACCGGCTGTCTTATCCCCAAACCGGAGCACAACAATGCGAACACTGCTGTTTGGCGGTAGGTTAATGGATAAGATGGTGGTACCAACCCGGACGGACCCTGCACAAGGTCCTCCCACAAAACCCTCAAAACCTCTCCTTATTCAAAACCTCTATAAAATTACTCTCCTTCACGCAAATATTCTAACACTGACATTTAACTTTATCATTCTGCCGTGTACCCAAGGCGGCTAACACCATAGTATATAATAGTGTTGACGACGCGCTGGCCTAGTTGGTAGTGACCCTGCCTACGAAGCTAGAGGTCCTGGGTTCAAATCCCGGTAAGGCCAGATATTTGTGTGATGAGCTCGAATATTTGTTCCTGAGTCATGGATGTTTTCTATGTATTTAAGTATATATTTCTCTATATAAGTATTTATATCGTTGTCTAGTACTCATAGTACAAGCCTAGAGCTTAGTTTGGGACTAGGTCAATTGGTGTGACATTGTCTCCTGATATTTATTTATTTATTTATACGTATTTTCAATTTAATGTGGATACTAATAGAGTATAGAATGCTTCGACTACTACATTGCAGTTAGCTTCTTTGGTCTTACGGCAGAATTTACAAGTAACTACTACATATAGAGAGTGGAAAAAACGAACGCCACATGGACGGCTATACTACCTTAAAAATTGGAAATAGGAAATTCAACGCAAAGGAGCCTAACTTTTTAATTTAAACCAAAAAATACTGCATTATTGGATTTTTGAAAATCAATCTTTGATAGTGATCATTTATGTACATCACACATACACCTTTAAACACACTCGTTCGTTGAACTGATTCCTTTAAGTAAATGTATGAACTTTCTCTTTTTTAGTTCTCATTTTTATAATAAATAAAGATAATATTGTGGTGGCTTCAAAAAATTTACCTACCTATACTTAATTACTTGTATTTTTTTATGTCTTGTGGTCATCTGTTATTGACTTACTCAAATGTATCCATATCTTATGTATCTGATTATATGTATCGCTGTTGATGTCCCAAATAACATAAATTAATTAATTAATTAAAGATCGTAATAAAACCCTTCTTTATTATTTTATCATAATCGACCAGTTCGATTCCCGCTTGAGGCAGGCTAATTTTCAAAAATCCATGAATGCAGTAATAATGGTTTTCATAAATAAAAATAAGTCTCCTTTACGTAGAATTTGCTATTTCCAATATTTAAGTTACTTGCCGTCCATGCGGCGTTCTTATTTCCGCCCTGTATATGGCTCAGTCGTTTGCCAGTCGCAGTCTATTTACCTTGCGTAATGTATTCAGGGAGTTGAGAGTGAGCCGGTCTCATGCCGTATATGGTTGGCGACGTTAGTCGAAAGGTAAGTCAGATATAAGACCCGATTCTACAGTGGCCTCTAGGCTTTTTTTTTTTTTTTTTTTTTTGCCCCCGCGGCGACTTGAACAGCTACTACCGCAGGGATATGGCTTCCACGTGAAGTGATTTCGCCAGTGTCAAGGTTTATATGAGTATAAAACACAATCCAATCTTCTCTAGGAAGATTGGGGGCAACGTTGTACGGTGATTTGTAGGTCAGAGGTCAAGATAGTTTTAACCTCTGCACCACTGCGAGACCACTTGAAACGAGAAGAAAGATGCCAGATACACGAAATAAGTCCAAGTCTTAAATCACTGTGCGACACTAAGGCATAAAAAGTACAAATCACTATCAGAAAAGAACTTTGAACACCTAATTACCCAAAAATTAAAGTCTAAAACAAATTACACGTCCGCCATCTTTTAACGTTGCAAATGGCCTCCGCCTCTAGGCTTCCTAATTTAATTTAGGTGTCGCTAAAACACTTTGCTATTCTATGAGCAGCTGTCATAATCAAATGACAGCGCCATGACAGCGCTAATTTGAATCTGACGCTTCTTATTTTAGCCGGTCTTATACATTGTCAGCTTGACATTCTGGAATAGCACTGGTTAAATCTGTCGTCTAAACTATGTCTTAAAAATTAGACAATTTAGTTTTAGGCTATTTAAGCGATGTGCACGTAGAATCGGGTCCATAAGATCGTGATTCACTGTGAACATTTTTACCCGACTGCCAAAGGCGGAGGTTAATGTGTTTATCAGCCTACATAATATGTTTGTTCCTTTCTGGCGCTTTAGAAACTAAACGCGTGGAACAATTTTGATGATTCTTATGTCAATCACTTTCTCTTAATCTTGTGAGTGTCACTAAAGACATAAACAATAACAATAAAAACACAATACTTACAACACAAAAAATAAAAAAAATGGCGGCAACCAGGCGCCATAATGTAAAAAAATAAAAAAAGAAAGTCGAAGAATTATGAGAAGTAAGTATTTAAAAATCATCACTAGGTTTCTTCCACAATTTTAAAATTTTGAATTTAGGATTTACAACGATTTTAACTTGGTTGCAAATTTTTTTCAGTATTTTCCGATTTGATTCGAAAAAGTATGCCTTAACTTAAAATAACTTTTTTTGTTAAAAAAAATAGATCTAATAAAATACGTAGTTATTCCTCCTGGCAACCCTATTCAGCACTTTACTCTCGCTCCAGCCCGGCAAGGCTCCCTAGGCGATCCAATGATTACCTGACGGGTTACGGCCACTCGGAAGAATTGTTACACATCTTGTAAAAGGATTATTGTTTCTTAAGTGTATGTAATGTTTTGGTCCCTTGGTCGTATATTGTTTCACGAAATTAAAATAGGGTACAAAAAACGAATGCTAATGCTACACGCATTCTTATCACATCTATATCTTATTGGTGGCGTCCTTAGAAATACACTTGGACCCCGTGGGAACTTTTGTGTAATTAGGTACCCCTCTTTTTAGTGCTTAGTCCAATGCTGCCCCCATCCATCCCTTCCAGAATTTAGCGCAATAGCAGTGCCTTGAAATCGTTTGGGTCTGGGTTCTGGGTAGCCACAGCCAGAGATTTTCATTCATACTCCCTCCTGCGGGCTTGTTAGGTAATTTTCACAAAAGCATTTTTTCATAGTAGCGAATCTTTATGATTGCAAATTTAATTATTCGTCTTTCTTCATGTAGCATTTTTTCGTATAGCGATATTTCATGTTCGGTAGCTACTACGAATAGTAAATTCGCATTTTTCCCGTTCCCAATTCTTCCCAATCGCAAATTTTCCTTTGTAATTACATCATAGTACGTAGGTAGGTTAGGTTAGGTTCGTTTTTATATCAGGCCCGGAGTGCCAAAATAACCCAGGAATAGGAGCTCCACTGGGTGGAGCTTCTTCAACTCGGTCAAATTAGTTTGGGAAAAAATGCGACTACTAAAATAATCTACTGGTGAAAATATGCGAAGAAAATGAACACGAACATTATAAAATGCTTTATGAAAAATCGCTACATGAAGAAAGACGAATAATTAAATTTACGATTATGAAAGAACGCGATATAAAAATTCGCGACTATGAAAGAATGCTTTTGTGAAAATAATCTAACAAATCCTTCTGCTTCTGCTCTCACATTCACACAAGGCCTCTATTCAAGTCGGTAAAATCGTATTAACTCGGCTGCCGTTATATTAATAATAATAAGCCTTTATTGTTCCTTGACTTAATCCTAACATAACAAAATACAAAATACAATACAATTTAAAGATAATATGTAAAAAAAAAAGTTTCTAAATTATAGTAGTAATACACTCGCGGTCAAATAATACGGGTCAGAGTGCGTTTTTCATACTAAAGAGGCTATTTCGAAGCGTTGGTTCCTCGCCAGCGGATGCTTTTAATGAAATCTGATGATGGACACCCCGAGCATCGATACAAGACTTTCAGAGTAGCTAGGATACCCAACTGATTGAATCTGCGGTTAACACCGGAATTGTGTATGTTCAGAAAAACATCTAAAATGGCAATATAATGTAAAGAAATCCGAATGCTGAGCCAAACTCTCTCGCTGTGGTGTTACCTGATTGTGCGATCAGGTATCTTAAGCACTTTTGACCTCCTCTATTGAACCTCAGAGTATCCACTATTAAACCTCACTCAAAACAACCAATGCCCTAGAACCAAGGCTTCAAAATAGCCTCGTTTGTATGAAAAACGCACTCTGACCCGTATTATTTGACCGAGAGTGTATTAAGTCATGGCCCCTCTCGGGTGTAGGCCTCCTCCAACTGTCTCCATTGTGCTCTATCTTCTGCTGTCTCCATCCAATTGTCTCCTGCTACCTTTCGTAGGTCATCAGTCCATCGGTCTATAGGTCTACCTGGCAGCCATTACCTACTGTCAACTAAATAAGAGCTATCAAAACGTTGATAATACGGAAACACGTCAAAAACAATATGGTTTTACGGCGTACAATCTCAGCCATATATCAGCCCAATATGTGTCTCATTGTCTACACCCCATCGCCGCACATTCTACAATATGTGTTGTCATTCATTACCATACCTGGGATAACTCGGGGTAAGTTCTAGGGATTTGATATCGATAAAAAAGATGTCGATACAATACTTATATATTTAACGTGACGCGTGACATTGTATTTTTTCTGGAGAAAACTGTCATTACATTTAGAGCAAAATAATTTTGACTCACGTAGTTGTATGTCAGGATATTCACAAATCCACGAGTTAATATAATTATCGCGTGGGCGTGGATGGATGGATATTATCAGATATAACATCGAACCTCTTTACAGTAATCGAGAATGTTCAATGTGCACATGTATTAATTTAATTATATCGACATTTTTTTTATCGATATCAAATCCCTAGAACTTGCCCCGAGTTATCCCAGGTATGTTCATTACACATCGGTATAGTCTTTACTATTTGAACTGAGCTGATCTTCTACACAAAGGCCATTGTTTGTAAACAATACCATTGTCTTTCTTTGTGTCCGTAACACCAAGCCGGTTACATCCAAAAATGTTGGAACTACATTGAATGTAGGTACATTGAATTATCAACCCTACCCTCTTAGTCATTAGTTTTAAAATGTAAAGTGTCAGGATACAGATATAAGTCGTGTAGATGATAGTATTGTGTAGAGAATAAGCACAGTTCAAATAATAAAGACTTATATCTGTGTCCTGACACTTTACATTTTAAACCTACTGACTAAGAGGGTAGGGTTGATAATTCAATGTACATTCAATGTAGTGCTAACATTTTTGTATGTAATCGGCTTGCGGTTACGGACACAAAGAAAGACAATGGTATTGTTTACAATCAATGGCCTTTGTGTAGAAGATCGGCTCAGTAGAAATAATAAAGACTATAACTCGTGGCATTTAGGTAGCATTTGACAGATTAGTGATGGGACAAGTATTCTAAGTGTATTTTCAGATAAGATAAAATAATAAATTAATAATGCCTACATGGTCTTAACATATGACGAAGAAGGTTTGATCACTAGTTTAAAAACATCAATGGCAATGTCAATGATATTATCATTCATTCATAATAAAGAAGTTTAAATCGAAGAGAACATCTATAAAAAAACGCTGCAACTTTACAATATGCTTTTTTTACCCATTGCGTAATCAGTGGAAGTTGAAAGAACATTTTCTTACACAAATGGATTTTCTCAATAAGAAGACGTAGGCTGACTTGTAAACATTTTGAACAAATATAATTTGTTTATCACGAAAATCATATATTCAATGATTGAAAATACTTTTTTTCTAATTTTTTTCCTTTTCTCGACTCGTACAGAAAGAACATTGTCACATCACTATTCTGTTAGAAACTGTCAAGTGCTACCTAAATGCCATGAGTTACCGATGTTTTGTTGTCATAAAGGGCTATCCCATCTTTGCTAGATGTTTAACCCTAAAGTTCTACCGTGTTAGTTTAGTTTGCGGTTTCAGCCAAACATTGCAGCTTAAGCAGAAGCTTTACTTACTTTCTCCATATAACAACTCTGCTTTATGAAAATATTCCAAGTCTGGTTGAAGTTACTTTATCGTTTCGTCGTTAATACTGCAAAACCGCGTAACTAACAAATTTACGATAAAGCAAAATGAACTTTACTGTCTTATTAAAAAGGTGCATTTTGCTCCTTCTTTAAAATGTTACTTACGGGGTTTTGCAGTTTCACCGAAGATTTACTATCTCAGCTTCGCTTCGATTTATGTGTTTCCTGTAACACTCGTGCATAATCAAAAATGTATTATACATAAAAACCTTTGTTTTATTATCATACACCGGATTGACGGGGGCAAAAATGTACCAGTGCTAGTGATTCCTTAAATATCGACTTAGTTTATCGATAACTTTATTTGTGACATATGGATATTACATTTCTTGCAAAAGCAAGCCGTACCTTTATCTTCTATACCTGAATGATCAACTTTCCATGAACGATCTGTTTTTCTTTCAAGGCATTTTTAACCGATTTAAAAAACAAAAACGTTCTCAATTCGTCGGAATGCTAAAGAATATTGTTGTACGGAGTGAATTTGTTATTCAATGTAATTTCAATGGTTGTCTAAATTGACTCCGTGTCCAGAGTCAACGTCAGATACCGGTTGTTTATAGTTGCGATAGCCATAAATAAAAATGTTTTACGAATAATTAAAAGGTATTCAAACTTGATCATTACTTATAATGATGGTTAAAAATTGCTTTTATCGGTGTCGATAAACTTAGTCGATATTTAATGAATCACTAGCACTGGTACATTTTTGCCCTCGTCAATCCGGTGTATGTTTATTATTTATTTATTTAAACTTTATTGCACAATACATACATACCTATGTAAAAAGTACAAATGGCGGACTTAATGCCTACAGGCATTCTACCAGTCAACCTCAAGGTTAACAGAGAATACATACATTCATACTTTGTTATGAATTACTCTATCAATTGATGAAAACTAAAATAAAGAAAAGAAAAGTAGGTAAAAACGGGAATAGCTCTGTCGTTCTCCAGAGCTTATTCATATCGCTGTCTATTAACCTGGCTTAATTTGTCCAGGGATTCGATTGTGCCTCTTTTATGCTACGTAGGGTTCATTCTGAAAATATTTTTTGAACAGCTATGAAAATAACCAAGATAACCCAACAGTGATTTTCCCAAAACACCTAATTACATCAACAGCCGATAGATGGCGTGGCGCTTCATTCCTTATCCCTGTATACTACGTGAATATTCCCTTAAGGGATGCTGGAAATATCCCCAATTTGAAGCTAATGCTAATTCTTCGAAGTTAACTTGGGTGCTGACAACCCGGAATATTGATGAGGCTTTATCCGATGTGGAATATGCAAACGATGCTGCGAGATATTGGGGAAGCTAGAGATAATCGTTAGAACTTTAATTCTATAAGGAAAGTAGAACATTTCGCTTAATTTTTAATACAAACGTCGATCAATATTTATTGCGTATTAAAACAAATAACTGCGGACCGGGACACGAGCTGTGGGTAGGCCTCCAACAAGATGGAGTGACGACCTTGTAAGGACCGCGGGAAAGCGGTGGATGCGAAAAGCACAAGACCGGTCTCAGTGGAGAGCCTTGGGGGAGGCCTATGTCCAGCAGTGGACGTCTTTCGGCTGACATGATGATAAACTAAGGTGACGGCACCACTGATGAACACTTTTAGCTGACAGGCACCAGTAATGGACACTTCACTCTTAATTCAAATTTAATTGGGCCCTAAATGTGATTGTTGCAAAACAAATGAACAACCCTTATCTTCTGTAAAATAATCAAGTGTCCATCATTGGTCCTTGTCCATTACTGGTTCCGTCATCCTAGCTTCAGCCCGCAACTTCGTCGTTATTCCGTCGGAAGCTTTTAAATTTCCCGGGATGAAAGTAGCCTATGTGTTAATCCAGGGTTTAAGCTATCTCCATACTTCCTTTCATCCAAATCCGTCCAGCCGTTACTGCGTGAAGGAGTAACAAACTTACACACAAACTAGATACCACCCGCAACTTCGTGTTCGTGGAATAAGTTTCACGCTGCTCTGCCATTACTTCCCGTTGGGGGTCGATTTACGAAACATACTCTCTCACAACATCTACATCTCCTCCAAATTTCAAGTGACCAGGTCCAACGGTTTCCAACGGAAGAGTGGAATAGTACGAACAGCCACACACTTAACTGCCCATTAAAGACAGAAGTGAGAAAATGTAGAAAGAGATGAATATAGATCTTACATAAGAATCTCATGTTCACGACAGAGACAGTTTCTCTCTGTTTATCTTCATTGGTCACTCGGCTGTGTGGGCGATTGTGTATGTGTAGATTTATTTCAATTGTTAATCACTTTATTTTATTAGTTACCGCAAAATTAGACAACGATACAAAAACACAAGAATAGTGCCACTCCATGTCTTCCCGTGGATGTCGTAAGAGGCGACTAAGGGAATAAAGGCTTGTAGTACTGTTAGGCGATGGGCTTTCTACCTGTCACTAATACACTGGGAAACATCTTAGCCTACTTGTGCAAAATGTGGTTACAGATTTATCAAGAAGTTTTAAGACTTGTTGGTAATTCTTTAGCTCTGCCTACCCCACTCTGGGAATGAAGGCGTGAGTTTATGTATGTATACAAAAACACTGCTGCTTTTCGGCAGGTTAAAAGATAAATGGTAGGTACTTACTAAGACTATTTCTTTCCAGCAAAACGGCCACCAGTGGAGGAAACAGCATCGTTCCTGCAGTCACTGCTAGCGTCACACGGACCCAACTACCTCGAGAAGCTGTTTGGCAGCAAGGCTAGAGACGCACTCGAGCCGCTAGGTGGCGTGGAGAAAGTCGCCATTGCTCTCTCTGGTATGTATTTCATTTAACCTCGTCAGGCCCACCATACTGAAACATGGGAGTTTTTTGTAACTGGGACTTTGAATCTACAATCAAGGGAATAAAGTTCAATTGCGATTGTTCGAAAATTCCATTTTCAGTTTATGAACATAGGAAAATAAAACTTATTGTTATTGCAACAGAGTTCAATAGTTATTTTCTCAAACATGCTCGGAAAAAACGGTTTTCCGATTGAAACACAAGGACGGAAAGATCCTCATTTTACTCCTAGGAGTAAAAAAACCATATGAAAACACTTTCCGTCCATGTCCATATTTTCTTAAAAATGCTGTCAATTTGCATACAAAATCAAAAGGATCAAGACAAAAATTCCAAACAGCCAAGGTAACTGCTTGCTTTTTTAGCACAGTGCGTGTGTTTCTTTTTGAATTTGCATTCCAATGTCTATGGTTAGTATTTAAAAACAATTGACAGTCGGTAACATTCGTTCATTCTGCATAATATAATTGTGAAACGGAATATTAAACTATTTGTTGTGTGAAATACTTACTATAAAAAATGAGCTCAAGCGACGAAAGCGACGAAATAGGTACCACACCGCCTATATTAAAATCTGAAGCTGCCTCGGTTAGGCAAAACCTGCTTCCCGCTAAATCTAAGGAAATTAAATTACTTGCTTTTTAGAAATGTATTTGTATTATTTCCTCATATGTTTGAGAAAAGCATTATGTATGCCTCGGCGGAAACGAGGATTTCCTGACTCGTATTTTAGCAGGCCTCGCTGTTGCTCGGCCTGCTAACCACCTCGTCAGGAAAACCCTTACTTTCCGCGCCTAGGCAACAATGTACTATTGTTATACAAGTGGGGAAAGTTGTATTTTACCTGCGAGTGTTCATTTGAAACACGAGGTAGCGAAAGGATCCTATGATTGACCACGAGCGAAGCGAGTGGTTCAAAAATAGAATCCTGAGCGTAGCAAGTGTTTCAAGACACGAGACGTAAAATAACTTTTCACACGTGTATAACACAAAACTTTTCACCTCACTACAGCGAGGAAACTAAGAAAAGGGTTTGTACTGTAAGCTCAGTTCCGCATTTTGCACGGTTTTCTTTAATTCCGCAGGTGTTAATACGTCTTTATCACTCGAATCGCTCATTTATAATAACAAAACAAACTAGAAAAACATGCGAATATTTAACGTTGACTACAGCGAGGAAACTAAGAAAATGGTTTGTACTGTAAGCTCAATTCCGCATTTTGCACGGTTTCCTGTAATTCCACGGGTGTTAATACGTCTTTATCACTCGAATCACTAATTTTTAATAACAAAACAAACTAGAAAAACATGCGAATATTTTAACGTTGACGGCTTAATAGAAAAGTTTTGACGTAAGTTTTTTTTTATTATTTCGGATGCGTTTTGTTTGCACATCGACTTATTTGGACTGTCAGAACATTTTATCCGTTTTTAAAACAAGAATGAAGGTTAATTTTGAATGCTGATATTTATGAATTAAAATAAAGTAGTAAGACTGTATTTAGTGTTTTTTACTCGATGCAATTCATTAATTGTGATGTAATTCCGCATTTTGCACGGTTTCCTGTAATTCCACGGGTGTTAATACGTCTTTATCACTCGAATCACTAATTTTTAATAACAAAACAAACTAGAAAAACATGCGAATATTTTAACGTTGACGGCTTAATAGAAAAGTTTTGACGTAAGTTTTTTTTTATTATTTCGGATGCGTTTTGTTTGCACATCGACTTATTTGGACTGTCAGAACATTTTATCCGTTTTTAAAACAAGAATGAAGGTTAATTTTGAATGCTGATATTTATGAATTAAAATAAAGTAGTAAGACTGTATTTAGTGTTTTTTACTCGATGCAATTCATTAATTGTGATGTTAAAAAAGGTTTTACGTTTGGTTAGCTGTCAAATATCACTTAAGCTGCCTTCAAATGTCAGAACTCTTTCTTCACTTGTGGATAAAAAGCGATTTTCTCAATAGATATCAAACAAACAAAAAGGGCTTTCCGAGCTAGTGAGATGAAAAGTATATTGCCTTGATTATGTACATCCTATTGCACACTGGGGGCCTTACGAGGTTAAGACTGCGCCGGCGCACGCCGGATGTACGGTGACGCCCTCATGACTGTTATTGAGTTTTCCAATAAACTAAAGTATTTTCTTGAAATCGAACGGTGCTTTTTTGTACTACAAATGAAAACACAACTTATAGGAAATATCACATAGCTTACTAACAATTGACCTTCGAGTTATCAACTTAACGGAGAAAAGTAGCCACCTTTTCTGGTTAAGCTGACTTCTCAAAGGGTATCTGTTATTATGGTTCGTTACGTTTTCCATAACCTGTGTTTTTACTAGCGCTACAAAAAAACATAGACCGATTCCAAAGAAATTGTTTAGTTTAGTTGCCGTGTGGTTGCCGGGTTAGAATAGTGCCACTCCATGTCTTCCCGTGGATGTCGTAAGAGGCGACTAAGGGAATATAGGCTTGTAGTACTGTTAGGCGATGGGCTTGCCACCTGTCACTAATACACTGGGAAACATCTTAGCCTTAACCTACTTGTGCAAAATGTGGTTACAGAATTATCAAGAAGTTTTAAGACTAATTGGTAATTCTTTAGCTCTGCCTACCCCACTCTGGGAATGAAAGCGTGAGTTTATGTATGTATGTATGTATGTTTAGTTAATTACATAACATAATGTAATGAGGGCGCCACTGGACGCTCGACGTTTGCTCGGCTGGTTTATTTAAGACCCGTCAATTGATGATTATAAACAAAATTTGTAAAAACGACTACTTACTTACTTAAGATGTCCACCTAATCAAGAACCAGAAGTGACTTAGGAAAAATCTGGTTAAAAAGTTGGATGATTGTCTACTCAGATGATTTATTAATAGTTTATACCTAGGGTAGGTTAGGTTAAGTTTTAATAAGTTCGAATTATAGCCCTGAAATTTTTTAAGTGGCGCCCAAGCAGGGACTGGGATATCTAACAGCCATTTCCATTTTTTCTCTGTTGTTATTGCTGTGTTTTAAAAACACATATCTGCTATTTCAGAATCCCAAACCATCGAAGACTTTGGCGCAGCTCTGCACCTGATGCGATCTGACTTGGAGCACCTTCGCTCAGTCTTCATGGCAGTTGAAAACGGCGACCTTGGCATGCTGAAATCTCTGGGCATCAAGGATTCGGAGCTTGGCGATGTCAAGTTCTTCCTGGAGAAACTGGTTAACACTGGTTTCCTCGATTGAATAGCACCGGAGTCTGCCTCTGATTACTACCATGTCGTCCAATTTGCTCCCATCAGCTCTTCATTCTACAGCTATCTTCCCTATGACCCTACCAAATATCGAAGGAAGTAAATTCCTTCCTAAACTCATTGTAAGATTGGTGATATGTATGAAGTTTTGAAACAGTTTTTAAGAGAGACGCTTATCATAGCAGAAGCTTTATCTACAACCGGCCACGTGGACCAGTTTCTGCTCCCGACGACCGTCTCTCGAACGCTTTAGCTTAGATAGTCAAGAATTGCAATTTATTCCGTTTGCCCTAGGATAGGTATATTTTTATAAAGTAGTTTCGTTAGGTTTAAAACCTGAGAGTCCATTATTTTTTACAAGAACTGAAGAAGTCCGCGACAGGCTGTGTTGTTTGGTACTCGCGTCCCCTCACTCCTGAGTGAGATAAATGAAACAGCAACAAAGACTAACTTGTGTTTCGTCTTGAAGTAGGAATTTCGAAGGTAATATACACTCGGAGGTGAACACAACAGTACGGTTTGTCGCGGATATTATGGATGCATGTGAAAATGAATGTCGTCCTCAAATTCTTAACCTAACCTTTTCTATCGACGAGTCAGAGGCGACTCCAAAAACGTCAGCGTCCATTCTAAGCGAGATATAAAGCTAAACGTTGTTGGTCGATTATATTCGAGTGATAATGCCCTTAGATTAAATATTAAGAATCGTTGAAAGAATGCATACGCTTTATATCTGGCTTTTGGAAAAATCCAGAATAGGACCATGGATACATATCATTGTAACTTAGACGTAGGTATAAAAACATATCATAGATTAAACTAGTAGCGGATAAAGTACAATTATTTTAATATGATCGGTATTGTAGTGTTTATGAAACATTTTACTGTCTTGCGTGTAGTTAAGAAATTATGTAGAATTTCGACATCATAGACATATCAATATTATTCGAGAAAAGCATAAGGTGCTGCACTAACCCGAAAACATATCAAACTATGTGATTGTAAGAATAGATGTTAGAGTAAATTATATGGGGTGTTATGCCGACTCGGCAGGAGGTTCTTTAGAGTACCAATAGATGTAAAGTAGTTGAAGAATATAAATCATCTTTTACATCTTATTCTACACATAATCTAGTCTATTGTGAGATTGTTTTTACTTGTACTTTATAGTGGATCTGTGGATTAACTTCAATTAATATTTATCAACGTTCTATTCCTTAGTGTTAACTTTGTATGTAATAAAACTTTTGTCAAATGCGGGCTATGAAGACAACGAATTACGGTTAAAGAGAGATAGACAAACTATCGAGACACTAAGATAAGAAACTGTTACGATATGAAGTTGTGGGCTACTGGATCGGAGGTTCTGACACTAAAAATCATATCCATATCCTAGATAATCAATAGCTTCAATAGAGGATATATAAAATTAGCTCTAGTCGCAATGTATGTCTAGTAGCCTTAACTAAATAACATCGTGTTTAATTTAACAGTTTTGCGGCATGATAAAGAAACAAAAGATGTATGCAACTTACTAAAAACAGCTGTGCAGAAAGTTAAGACCAAATGGTGCCTGTATTTGCCAGAAGTTGTATGAACAACTGAGGTCTATTAGTCGCCAAATATTTCCACTAAAATTGCACCGTTTTAAGAGGCCCGATTTGACAGCTGTCAACTCAGTACAAATTATGTGTTTGAGGTTATGTTTTGGACTGCATTGACAGCTGTCAAATCGGGCCCCTAAAAGCGACCAACCTGTAACACACCTGTAGAACCCATCTGTCTCCGTTAGCAACCTCTTAGACTTAATCACTTATAATAAGCTCTAAGTAATTAGCTAACATAAGAGATTTTTGACTTCTGTGTATCACATAGTAACTTGCATCAGATCTCTTAACTTAGTCTATATTGTATGATTCTACGAACGGCGAACTTTGAGCTCTGTTAGTGTTTTAAAACTAAGTAATATAAATGGCTTATTGTTCTTAAACGAGAAATAAATAACTATCTTGAAATGGCGTTTTATTTTCGGGTCTACCTCAGGGCATCCAATTGGGTATAATTCTATTGAAAGTATTTTCTTAAGAGAAATTAGTCTCGTATTATTCGTGGTCAACAATTGTAAGGCAATACGGTTGCAGCTAAGTATTTCAGTCTTGCTCGCACACACAGTCTTGATGAGTTTCTGAGTAAAAAAATTGGTTTTGAACGGAAACATTGAATTTCATCAAAGTGGGTAATTCAAGATACCCGTAGTTTCAATATTTTACTATTCATTCTCATAGAAATAAAACATGAGAAAATAAAGATAAGATAATGAAAGATAAAGCTTACCTACGTCCTCGAACTGCAAGTAGAATTCCATACCAACTTCATATCAAATTTTAAATGTCGAATGCCTGAATTAATATACTTAGGTACATTTTATATTGGAGATTTGGACATGTTGCAACCACACGCAAGCAAGACTTTCTGTACTTTTAAAGTAACTTACTTATATTAAGTTGATTTCAGCACCCTCTGCGCGCAATTACGAGTATTACGACAGTCCAAGTAGGTAGTGACATCTAGCGAAATTTGATCAAAACTTATAGCACCTAAAGCGTTTATGTAGTTCTTGAACATAAGTATAGATGGCGCTATTAATCTAATTTTCCGTCGTATTCTGTTCTCAAGCAAAAAACGTCAATACCGGAGGGAAAATGGGAAATTTTTAATAAGTAATTCAACTTATTAATTAAAATAATAAGGTTGATCTAATGATCACACAATTTGAAGTCAGTTTTAAGGGCCGTATTAATAAACTCATCTTGGCTGAGATGCCCGTCACAAGATACATCAAAGTAAACGTCGAACCATAGAAAACTGTCATTTTTGACACATCTTGAGACGAGCATTAGCGTCGAGATCAGTATTATTAATACGATCCTAAGTAAATTGACAATTCATAGACAACTGTTATGTCTCGCGGCATAGGCAAACATCTATCATCTAAATAAATATAAACCAGGGGACAATCTCACACAAATTGAACTAGTCCCAAAATAAACTCAAGTATAGACTTGTACTAGGTATAATAGACTAGACAGCGATATACATACTTAAATAGAGAAATAAATACTCAAATACTTCAAAGACTCAGAAATAATAACTTGTGCTCACCACACAAATACTTGCCCTGACCGGGAATTGTACCGAGGTTAGCTTCGTAGGCGGACACTACTAACTTCAGATCAGCCTCAGGGCCGTATTAATAAACTTTCTCAGGCTGAGTTGAGTTGGGGAGTCGATTGATTAAACGTTCCCTTTGACATACTTTGACGTGTCTTGAGACAGGCATAAGAGCCAAGATGATTTTGTTAGTATAAAATCGTCCGCACCCGTGCTCAAAATACGATGACGTAGGTACCGTAATCGCGTAAACGACATGCGTCACATTCTTACGCGTCACGTCATGTCACTACGTGATAGATAGACTATTACCAAGACAAGCTGCTCCGTTATACCCTTTGAGATAACAACAAACAACCCAACCAAATTACATAATCACCTTTATCCGACAAAGCCTCAGTCATTGAGTGCCAACCTTATTTATGGGGGTTTATTAAGAAATATAATAGGTGCCGTGCCAAACAAAATTAGCCTTGAATAAACATGTACGCGGAGTGAGATTAGAGATTGAAAGTAAACATGCCGTCTTCTTTATTTATAGGTATGTCTTACCGTATAAATGCGTCTCTTTTACTCGTCGGATACGCAATGTGGATCACCTGATTTCCAACATGCTTTCGGAACGCCTCTTTCGAGTACAATATCTAGGCAGCAAAGTCAGTAAGTAGAAAATGCTAAACAATGGTCTGCCACAGGGCGCCGTTCTTGCCCCGACTTTATTTAACCTGTACATCCACGACCTACCTCAAACTAGCTCCAGACAATTTATTTACTCTGAAGACCCTGGTCTCCCAAAACAAGGATTTCGGTAACCTCGAGACTTGCCTGTCGGAAGGTACTCTGTCTAATATGTCTATGCGTCACTGCGTATACAATGTAACAGCGTATTTTGAGAACGAGTGTAAGTAGTTCTCCTTTATAATACGGCTCTCAATATTCTAGTGAGTATTTATCAAAAAAAATACCTGTTACAAAGAAGTAAGTCACCGACACTGACGCTTAGTGTAGGTAAAACAAAACCTTGGTTTAATACCACCTTACACGAGGAAAGGGATTTGATCTACATTTGACTTACAGAGGCCCCTGCCAAGATGGACTACGCTAACCAGCGTTAACTTTCGTTTTGTTTTTAACCCTTTTCCAGGCCTTGCTAAAGTAAGGACACAAGCAAGAAATGGAATAGAGCCACGAATTCGTAACTTCCTGAAGGATACTGATCCATGAAGACATATTTCAGGAGAGTTAAATTAAATTTGTGTCATAAAATGTAGGTACATTTCATCGACCACATTCATTTCGCTCAAAATTGAACTTGGTCGATGAAATGTACTATGCCTGGAAAAGGGATAAACCAATCGCGTCACTGGAAGATGACGTGATACGAAAAGTTACGTAATCTACCAGTGACGCGATTGGTTTAAAAACAAATCGAATAGAAACTCTAGTTAGCATAGTGCATCTTGGCAATAGACTCAGTAGTCACAAGTCAACGCAAGTAAAAAGAGGTCCGGGCGATCTACCTGCGCAATAAGCGGAATACGGACCACGCGGTGAGCGGTGGGGTACGGGGGAGGAGGACGCGCGCGCGCCATCCATTGGTTTGTTAGTTGACATTTCGCATCCACGCAAGTACAAACAGCCACACACTGAACCGCCCATTAAAGACAGCAGTGAGAAAATGTAGAAAGAGATAAATATAGATTTTACATAAGAATCTCATGTGCACGACAGAGACAGTTTCTCTCTGTTTATCTTCATTGGTTACTCAGCTGTGTGGGAGATTGTACCGTATTCGGTAGTTCAAGTTAAGAGATGCGCAAACGCATACTCCCCTCCAATAGTCGCCCGGAGCTCTTTTTTAGTGCGTTGATTTGTAAATTAGTATAGTTGTAGGTCGTAGATAAATTAATTATCTGCCTATCGATATTTTCAATATATTTAACAAAAGAATTCCTATCTTCACTTATGCAAAATAAGAGACAAATTAATAAATTTTGCTATCTTTCCAACTGACGCCTTAGACTAGAAATGTACCTACTGCCAATTTACACACTGTAATGACTTTCAGTCAAAATCTATTTATTTCTGTCTCACATGACTTCATGAGTGTTTTCTTCGGCTTCTGTATTGTAATGCATTATTGAATACTTTATTACATTACAACAATTGTACCTATTCACTACGTCAATACAATTAGTGTAATAAAGCCGTTAGTCCCCCGCCGCGTCGTCTTTTTCAGTAAGGCAATAAATATAATGTAAACATTAGAACTGGATTTATTTGTTTGATTTGCGTTCATTACATTACTGATATTATTACATGACAATGTTATTAATCAAAATCACGTCGCCACAACATTAATAAATACAATAGGCATTGGCTCCACCATGAATTATTTTTGAACAATAAACATTAAATAAATAAATATGTACATAATACTTATATCAAATTAGGTTAATGCGGAATATTGTTACGCATATCGACAGACATACTTAATCCGTTACTTAATTCATATCGTGTAGCGGGGAACAACAAATCATCGACTAGTAACTAGAAATAAAGTATTGAGTATTGAACTTTCCCCGCCCCGCGCGCGGACCATAGGAGTGTCACGAACGAATTTGCCAAGCTAAACTTATTTATAATTAATTAACTTTAATATTATAATAAACTCTAAAATTAATACACAGTGAAATCTATCATCATTACATTTAATCATAAGTAATCTTACAGTAAATGCATAATAATGAATTTTATATTATAGTACCTATTTTAATATACATGAAGGCACGCCCCACGGAACGGACGTCGGAACAACCACACAACTCAATCAAGGTCAAGTTGTCTTCAAAAATTGATTTCATGAAATTGGTTGCCCGACAGACCGATCGAAGTTTTGGTCGACTCGATCAAGGACAATCTTGACCTTGGTCGAGTTGCGTGGTTGTTCCGACCGTGTAGAAGGGGTTAAAGAAGGGACTTGGTGAATTGAAAACAAATAATTGAAGATTTAAAAAAAAAACTATAAATTATGCACTTTTATGCAACAAACTTAAGAATTTACAATGAAGACAAAAACAAAACCATAAATATACAAAGTGCGGGTAGTCCGAGAAAAGCCCCTTTTGATAATGTTCCCTACTACAGTCAGCGACGAGCATAGTCGGCGACAATTGAGGTTGACAAAGATGAAAAGGGAACATGCCAATTTACCATTTTTAGGATTCCATGACAAAACGGAGAGAAGCCTTATGGTAAGACTTCGGTGTCTGTCTGTGTGACACAGTTGTTTATTGAACCTATCAAATATAAATTTGGCACAGGTGTTTAACTGGCTTGCCCGCATCATATTATGAAAGGGCTTGATTTGCACATTATAAAAATGTTTAAAAAAAATTACATCTTGTTTCGGATTTATGACCAGAAACGTCCCAAATTACCGTCCCTACTATTAAATACGGACTTACATACGGAACCCTTGGTCCGACTGGCACTTGACCGGTTTACCCTCTATAATGACGTACTCTTAAAGAACCAATCAGGTCTTTTTATGATTTATACACTAACATTACTTTCATGTTCAGTATTTAACATTATAATCGACAAAATCTGTAGCTCTGCCTACCCCACTTTGGGATTACAGGCGTGAACCGCGTGAAGGTATGTATGTAAAAACACTTGATGAAAATTTTAGGTTACGTGTCAAACAGTACTAATTTGTTTACATTTTTTCCCATTTCAATTGAATCCGACTTTACTATCCGGGAGCATGTTATGATTGGAATAGGGAAAAACCCGCTCTCTGCACCGTTATTTAGTCAGTATTTCGAAAGTTAAAAAAACCTCCTTTTTCAGATTTGACCAAAAATGTGAATACTCCGTGGTTGACAGTTTTCTTACCGCATTCCAATAATTTTACGAAAACAAAACGACTCATCTGTACAATATCTGACGTCGAATTGGGTTGTTTTTTTTATAGATAGTACTCATTAACAGAAGCTTCCTCACAAAATTTCAAGCTGCGGAAACGCACGGTTCGCCAGAAAAAATTTGTTAAAGTTTCGATACAAATTGGTAATTTAACACTAATTTGAACGCCATGACACTTCATTTAAACGTCACAGAGGAGACTCGGGCTCGTTCCGTTACGCGTGTTGATTTTGAGTATTTCATAGTGACATTATTTTGCATAATTCTATGCAATTATAATAAAATGAATTACGCAATCACGTATTATGTGTTGAGAATCATTGTTATAAGCAAACTTATTTATAAAAATGCCGTGTTGTAAGTTTCATAATTAAAATATGAAGTTACGATTTAAAAAAATAGGTGAAACGAAACGTGTAACGTATTCATCCATAAACTGTCAGAGAACCAAATCAGTCCACCCTGACTCCACGTGGTCTTGTCTGCCCTACTCCAGTGTATATGAAAGCCTGGAGGCGCGGAGGGAGAGCAGCCCCCGCCCGTGCGTTGGTGCCGCACTTTCTTACGCCAGGGCGAGGGGGTTGCTCATCCCGCAGCGCCGGAGCAGATCGGTTCCACAGTAGAAGTCTTTTGCAATTCTCAAGTAATCTGACATTTGATTTTTTCGTGTTCGTTTTTCCCCACCCTAATACTCCCACATCCCACCGGGTCCCGAATGTTTGTTATGGCGTAGCTTTTTTCCTATGGTTTTCCGCATTTTCTCGTTTTCAAAAATGCATTAAAGACACTACCTATTCTACATCCAAAAAAAAATTGTAGGTACTTATAATAGACGTCAGATATTGTACAGTCCTTCCAACAAAACAATTTTTTGGGGACAAACCAGGATTATAAAAATGTACTTATATCGTTTGCATTTCTTTAAACCATCCAATTTAAGTATTACTTGCATTGCATGTCCTTCGTTTTTAGTAAGGCCGCATCCACTTAAGAAAAACAGTATATTGTATTTGAACAAAGCAAATACATTTAAATTTTAATGGATTATATATTACCAAAACTAAGTAAAATTTCGCTACCACGAGTGGTACGCACTTTCAGACAGGAGTGACATAATTCAGAAATTTTAAATTTCGAGTTAGGTCTCTATAATAATAAGTTTACGACTTGAAGTTTGAAAGCTGAAATTTTGAATTAAGTCACTATTGTTCAGAAGGTGCGGTATGATAGCAAACGCGTTGTGACTTTTTTGTGCATGTCTGTACTTTGAACATTCCAAAAGACCTTGTAATATCTCTATACTGCGTGGTCTTATTCTTGTGTTGTACTTAACTAATACAATAACGTCAATAACCATGTTCAAATGAAATATTTTGTTTTTTTTTATAAATGCGATCAAAGTAAAAAATAAATACCTCGCACCTATAGAATTATAGTGACCTAATTCAAAATTTTAGCTTTCGACTTAGAGACATATATTTATTCATATAGAGTCCTAAATCGAAATCCAAAATGTGTGAATGATGTCACTATAATTCTAAAGATGCGACTTGTTGAATTCTGACACAGACCAATAAAAAAAATCGACACCTATCAATTTCCTCTACCATACTATGAAATGTTACCATTTACGGTACTAAAGTTCATGTCTAAAATATAGCAAAGATCAAAGTGTGAAAATAAGCTATAGGTCAAACATATTTAAGTAAGTATGTGGAGGGGATAATAGAGTACCAAATTCCAGTCCGAACAAAGAATATACAATCATTCATTCATTAAAATGATCTGTAGAAATATTCAATAAGCACGCATTTTAATTTTAGGAGGCAAGTACTTTTTTATGGGACGAAATTAATATAATGATTATTAAGAGGTATTTTTTGTAAGTGTTGTAGTTTCCTAGAAAGGACATAAAGCAGAGGACACTGTTATTACTTGTTTATTAGAGAACATTGATGAAATCAGACATTTCGTCATCATCATTACATCGACCGAAAGACATACAATTCTAGTCAATCAGTGGCGACCACCTGTCCTTATTTAACATCACTAAATTACTTAGTACAGTAACAGTACAAATAGCGTAATGTATCATTATCTACTCCTAATACTATTCAACTTAAAATACTTTTGAATTAAGACTTAAACAGTAAGTAATAAAGGATCAACACGTAAAATTTAATCTATGGTCTATTTTTTCTTATTAGAGCTACGACGTAAACAAATATCACTCGATCACTAATCACATTCCCATTTTAAACACAAACGCATTCATTTCCATCAAAATTGCTTTAAATTATCCTTACAAATAATATTTTATTTCCACAATCGTTTTTTCCACAAAACGCACACACAGATTATCAAAACGAAATGTCAGTCAGGAATTTCATTGTAGTTTCATTAAGTGAATGAATTAATGATTTGTAACGGTTTAATCGTTTGGTGGTTTTATTACAAAATATTCCAAATATAAATGAATACAATTATCTTTTCAAACAATATAATTCGTGAGTGTATATTATATGTTATATGTAGTTTATTAAAATTTTATTATGACAATACCAGCGCGAACTGTGTAAAACACAACGCAACACTAACATGCGCGCGCATGCTTTGGTTAGTGAATTACGAGAAAAATCATCGTCTCGTCACTTCGCTTGGTAAATTGGCGGAAATAATACTTGACACGTCGCTAAGTTGTGGAAAAAATGCATCGAACACGTACCTTGTCTGATGCGCTAGGAATATTGGCAGTAAGTAAGTATGGATACCATACTTCACTCATTCCATTCACTCAATAAATTCACACATTCACTCAATGATTCGTAACCCTATGAAATGTTGAACTTTATGGATACGGCATATTTGTTTACTTCTTAGCTCAAGTAAAAAATAGATCCGTATTGGCAGTAGGAATAGCTACTACCGGCGATGCTACAAGCGTTGCCGGTGCGATGCGACGTCGCAACGCAACGCAACGTTATTTAAAGAGAGACGCACGTATTTCTACGCATCGTGTGGCATATCGTTCTAATTTATATGTAGAACAACGCAACGGCGACGACGCAGCGCACTGGCAACGCCCGTGTGGCGCCTCTCTAACTTGCTTTTCTTATTTCTAAGGTGATTCCACAGTAAACTTACTGTAATTCAAGATCTTCTCCCTCGCCTTTTCACATTCTTTTCTCTCAATTGATCTTCTTCATCCATTTTCGAGTAATGCGATTGGATATGTGCTAGTAATTTCTTTTCCCTGGAGAATGTTTCATTACACATGTTACAAGGGTAATTATCCTTCGCCGCATTTGCTGCGTTGCTTTGAGGAGTGGAAGTAGAAATTTGTGATTCCTGTATAATATTATCAGTAGGTAAAACATAAGACGGCTGCATCAGCGGATCTACGTTAATGAATGTAAAAAAACCATCTTTCTGTCGGGTAGAGTCTTCAAGTGGTACATTAAAGGGCGGAGCTTCCTCAACATCTGGTCTGGTTTCCATTTTTGACTTCCTTGACTTTTTTTTTGGTGGCGGCTCTTCCACGATCGGTTGTGGTTTTGTCGATATCAACAGTTTACTCGGGTTACCAGTCTTCACGATAGTGTAGGATTGTTTTTTCATGGCTGGAGTAGTAAATGGCACCGGTTGCGCCACCACAGGTACAGGGGCGTTGTTAGATGACTGGGGAACTGTTTGAAATAACCCAACTGGATATGGCTGAGTATTAGAAACGTTGGAAATATGAGGAGTTATTTCCTCCGGAAGATCCAAATCAATAACTTGTGATTGAAGTTGTCGATTCATATTTAAACTCATACTTATAATCTGGCGTGGTACCTCATTGGCATTTATTTGGGTAAGTTTCGATCTTATTTCCAATGGTTGTTTCTGAACCAACCGCGGAATCGGTAATGGCCCCTCGGTAATTTCGGCGTCTTCCATCAGTGTAAAGGTATTATTAGGCCCCGGCACTAACTTATAACGACTCTTCAGATTTGGAACCGCGGGGAATTCGACAGATGGAGCGACAGGGATTGTAACGGGTCTTTGTTGAGGAGGAGTGGATTCTCTGGGAGTAACGACCATTCCAAGAGGAGGATTATCCCGTTTGACTTTGCTTGCAGGGCCTATTTTTGGTTTGCTTTTAACTTCAGGTTGCGGGGGTGGAGTCGGGATTGGTGGAGGCTTTACCGGGAGCTGGACTGTTGCTGCCACTGGTCTTCGGATTTCTCCGTCTAGTTTAGTATTGATATATTTAACGGTTGTTAATTTAGGCGGGTCGGGAGGCGCCAAGTTTTTGGTAAAATCAATTTTGGGAACACCTGATTTAGAGCAAGCGTGAGATAATACAACTTCTTTCTTAAGGAAGTTTCTATTACATAACTTACACTGAAATAGAACTCCGACACCATTTACCTTAATCATGCTAACATGATCCATGATATCGAAATTTTTATCTAACTTTTTAGCTTCTAATTGAGCGGCTTCTTTGTTAATTTGCTCAGGCAGTTTTATTTTTATGCTCGCATCTGAATCATCAGACTCGCTAGTTATTACCTTAGTTTTAGGGGAAGCTACTTCAGTTTGGGCTGCAGGTTTATTTTGAACGGGTTTGTTTAACACGGCCTTTCTTTTACTCACTCTTTTAAATGGTTCATCGTCACTTGCATTTGATTGGATACTGGAGACAAACATGTTGTCCTTGGCCATTTCAGAAGCACGTGTCACCTTTTTATTCTTCAAAGAGTCCAACGGAACATTATCAACTGGCTTATCTACGACATTTTTAGATCTAGACTGCTCTTGCCTCGTTGCCCTTGTATTATAACTCTGCTCGAATTCTTGCTTAACCTGTTTCAATTGCGAATCAGAATCATCATCGTTTTTTCGCTCTGTTTCGTCAAAATTTATTTTTATTTTTTTATTTTGAATAGGTTGTTTTTCCTCGACTGGCATGGGTTTTAAAGGAAGGTCTTCAATTCCTGCCATAGCTTTTTTGATCAACGCGTCACATATGTCGTCATTTGATATATTTGACTTATGCAATTTTTCTTCCCAAAGTTTACTGCTTTGAGTTTTGGGGCCGGACCTACCTAGTGCCTTGCGAAGACTGTCTTGGGTTCTAATACACTTTTGTACAAACTCGTGTAGCTCCTCCACCTTCGCCGAACAACGGAAGCACATTTTGTGAGGTAATTCATCGTATTCAGCAATCTGAAACAAAACGAGCGGTCAAAGCTTTTTGTTGCAATCGTTATTAAAACAATAATAAAACTCATCGACCAGTTCGAGATAACTGTATCTGACACTCATAACCAGCATCAGGCCACATTCAAAACTGAAAGTTTGAAACTTTCAACTTATTGACAACCGCAATGAACAGCAATGATTGGGTAAAAAAATTATAATGTAGCCATTACACCACGATCAGCGCTACCATTATTTATCAAGCTTTTATTTATCACACTTTGTTTGTACATCTGCAAATTATGGTACATAAAATTTGAACCATTGAGAGACACATTTGAACTTTAGATCTTTTAAGTCAATTATAAATCTCCTTTATTGTAATTATAACCCAACCCAAGCAATATTATGGTATCAAAAGTTCATTTAATTCATCCGTTTTAAAATAATGGTAAAATAAACATGAATTATTTGGGGAGAGTTCATAAAAAGTCCTCAGCGGTATAAAAATATTTTGAATAAACTCGGATTTTTATTCGCACAGAAAAAAATAAAACAAAGATACGTCACTGTCAAAGTGACATTTCAGGGGATCTCAAAGTTAGGGCAAGCAAGAAATATACTTTTATCATTTCGCTCGAACCGTGAGTAAGAATAAATTCGTGACACAGGTGTATCGAGTCAACGATATCTGTGCAATGACCAATGAGTAATATTATGAATGCAAAAACAGTTTTCTGGTTTTAAATTAATACAACAAAGAGTTTATATCCAATTAAAGTTCCCCATCAACAAATTAAATTCTTCTTGAGTACAATATATAGTTTTTTTATAGAAAGTCGATTTCTTTTAAATATGGAAAGTATAAATATTTTGAATACTGCAAATGTTTTTCGTTAAAGGCAACACCTTTGTTTACATTTTTTCCGTGGGAATAAAAATACGACCTTAGCTGGATACTGACTGACTGGCTAAGCAGCCTCACGAGGCCGCCTCGGGCGTTTGCCGCGCGAGGCTGCCTCGCTACAAAAAAACGCATGCGAGACTACCAGTTGCGCTCAAGATTATGGAAGCTATTGCCATAACAACGTTCATAATAAATCTTCGGCTTATGAAAAAAAAACTGAATTCTACTCGATTTTGGAATAAACAGTTGTATGAAAACAGATCACAAGCTAGAAACAAATGATGCAGAAAGCAATTTTACTAGAATGAGTAAAACTCTCTTGTACCTAAATGCCAGAATAAGCTAAGCAAGCAGACACATTTTCGGGAAGCAATAATAACATTTTGAGCCACAGGAGATTCTAATAATACTCAAGTACTCAAATACTTAAAACTTTATTGCTTTCCACAATGTGTTGGCAGTTGACAGGATAACTTAAGCTATTACAGTAGTTAATATATAACTTAATTATGGACACTGTTGGGATTTTAATTTAAGACACTGGTCTTCATTCAAATTATATATTCAGTAAATTGGCCACATAAGGGCTCTTTTACACGTCGGTAATGTGGAGTGAATCTACTAGCGCTTCGGACAAGACCATAATTGCAGAGAAGAAGCGCCGCCAGAAACTCCAGCAGAGCAGAAGGTCACTTTTTCAATCATTAAATACAATAATAATTAAAAGCAAGCTACATTACAAGATAATAAAGCAATAAATAAATATTTTTAAAACTAACACAAATACAATCATTACAAATATAAGGTCAATAAAATCAAATTACACTGTCATCTAGTCTAGGGTCTGCTAGCAGGAATTTCTTAATCAACTTTCACTACTCAACACAACCACAAGATAGCGCTGTAATCATAATCAGTGTTCAGCGCACTCTAGCGGTAACTAGCGGATACTAAAATGATCAAAATATTACTCTACAGCGTAATATACTAAATGCATTAAAAACTCCTTCAGTTATTATTAAAAAGCTCATTATTACCTTTTAAGTAGTTTTTGAGATCATAATATAAGGGACAAAAACCCAATGTATTGCAATATTTCAATAAGAATCAAATTTTCGCTATGTATGATTTAACAAAGAAATGAAAATTATGAATACCCCTGTTTTTAGTAATTGTCTCAAGAGGGAGATAACAGATGCTGAAGTAATGTGAAGTGGGTATCATATTCTAAATAATCCATTAGCAGGATCTACTTGTAGAGCATTTTGATTCATCAAAATCAAATCCATTCGTCCATTATTAGATAATAATAATTTAAGCAAACTAAAATTTCGTAAAATAGATACCCGTCCCAAGTAGAGTCAAACATGACAGTTCTCTACGACCTGACGTTTCCTTTGAAGAACCTCGAGACGGGCAACTAATTTAAGATCAGTTGAGAGTTAGCAGAAATTTCTTAATCATTTTTCACTACTCACTACAGCCACAAGATGGCACTGTAGTCAAAATCTAATCAGTGTACCAACAGCGCAATCTAGCAATAACTAATGGAACTAAAATGAACAAAATATTACTACTAAATGCACTAAACGCTGCTTTAGGTATTAGTGAAAAATCGCATTGCTACCTTTTAAGCAGTTTTTGAGACCACAGGTATGTCCGTCCCAAGAAGCGACACAGAATAAGTAATAGTACAAGTACAGAAGCGACTCCCTGCGACAGCAACATGGAAATTTAAACCTACACAGTTCCCATATAATGAATCCTAGTAGGGGAAAAAATTAATGTAATAATTACAATTGTGTTTTTGATTTGTTCCATCGTCCCAGTGCAATCTCAACTCATTGATGTAAAATTTGACACAACAAAAGACTATGTAATGTACTTTTAGTTTGGGAGCTGGCGAGCAAAATTTTAATATAATCATCTCAAGTGGCAGACATTATTAATAGCGACGTCAAGGACCTTTTCTGTCACCATGGTGGCGCTGCGTTGTCAATCGACAGCGTTTCATAAATGTAAAAAAAAAGATGTGCTGTATTATGCGCACATGTCTGCCTCTGGGGCTGATGATCACATTGATACTGTAAATACAAAAAATCAAAGAGGCAGACATCCAGGGGTAATTTTTATGATTCACTTTTGATGATGTTATGCAGAAGGACAATTGTTTGAAAAAACTCTTGTGGACTAAACAGAAGCACACGGGGTTTGTTTCACAAGCTTCTGTGAAGTTTAACAGTACAATCAAGTCCGATGAGACATCAATTGATTAGCTGAGTGCGTTCCCCTCTCTCCAACAGACGAAGGGACTGAGAGGACCATTCTCTAAGATGCAAACAGTGTGTTATAAATTTGCTCAAACTATAAGCGAGTGCTAGATGTGTGTTCTGTAATTATCTAAATATCTAGCTTAATTTTGCCAAAGTTTTACAGTCGAGTCTATAAATGGGTCAATCAACTTTTCTTGTAGCTCGTTGCCATGGTGACATCTCCTGGGTCACTCTTTAAAACCATGATTTCAAAGGATATAAGTCCACAAAAAATCTGTTATATTGGCAATTACACACCCATTCTTTTATGGCCTTTCTTCTGTTCTGAGTGTGCTGGAAGTAGGTATATATTATAACATTTTTCCTAAGAAACTCTATCACTGTTGTCTCCTGGCTTACGGGACAGAATAACAACAACAAAAAGTTGATCCACCCAAATATATGATCACTTTAGTACCTTGTATCTTTCAATAATGACAACAATTTACTTAGTTTCAGCTGTCATTTTCAAAATTTAAATAAGATTTGTTGATCATTCTGAAACTCCGGCTAACTACTTTCAATAAGATTTATGGTTTAGTGATAGCATTTTGACAATATGTAGTTTTGACTATATGCTACACAGGTTAATTGCTATTTTGATGTTCTGCATTATGGATACCTGACTAATACGACATCTGACATTTCACTTCTTGGTCAAATTGTGCCGCTTGACATTTTGCTACATACACAATTCAGTACTGGGCCTTATTTTTTTTTATTAACTTCCATGTTTAACTTAACTTAACTTACAAGTTTTGTCTGTTTTAATGGAAATGGACTGAAATTTGAATACATTTGTAAACTTAACGACAATTCAATAGTGAGTAGTGAAGAATTTTAATAACGACAAATGGCTGTATCTCAGACAATACTACTGTAGCAAATACATTCTCATAACTAAAGGGAGATGATTTAATCTGCTTTGGCTATTTAATTTGATTGTAGCATAGCACTTTGCTGTGATGTGAATATAAATAGAATGTACATTTGAAACTGTGTTAACCACTCCTTTCTGATGGGTTTTTGAAGTACTATAGTAAAACAGGGTGTTATGCTCCCAAATAAATGTCCATTCAACCTATTTTAGTTCTCAATTCATCCATTATGGGTTACATGCTGGATTTATTTAGATAAATAGATAAATAGATAACAAACAACTAAGTAGATGCATTCAATACGTTTAGGTTCCTTACTGCAGAAAATCGTCCATCAAAGTCGTTGATGCACCATGATGTTTGTCATGTTTTAGATGCAACAAACCGTTTTTTACTTACCACAAACGGCATCAAGTCTTGAGTCTTCTTGGCAGTCAGTGTTTCGGGGTCGAAAATGTTAAGAAACGGCCCATCTTTAGTCTCGCACAGTCGGCAGACTTTCATTGGGACAGGCAGATTTACACTGCTCAAAGCGGCTGCGATGGCCTCAGTGTTAATAGAATCAACGACTGATGGAGTATTAGCCACGCTGGCGGATGGCAGGACCACTGGAACTGCTTTTGCCGACTTTGCTGACTTTCCTTTACGTCTCTTTGCCATTTTGATTTAGGAAACACAACTGGCCACTACAATGTATGTCGAATTCACAAAAGTGGTTCGATAATGCTGAAGTCCTAATGTAAAGACTTTACCACCATTTCAATAAATTGAATAAACAATACAATACACACACGTAGAACTAGGTTAAATAATCAATACATTTTTCAGTCACTCACTGCTCAAGCATCAAGAAATATATCAATAGTCATAAACAAAACAATGTCGGACGACACGAATGTTGTTCTCTCTTAATAAATTTAGCTGAGAACGGTAGTGATTCTGTGGCCCGTTTCACGAAGCTACAAGTTACAATTTTACAAGTGTAAACTGGCAACATTGGTCAAAAAAGGTACTACAAGCGTTTCACGAAGCTACTTTTCTACAACTTGTAAAATTCAAGTTACAAGTGTAAAATTTGAACCATAGACATTTTTTTTTTTTTTATTGTTAGAAATTGCTTCAATCGAACTAACGTTTCTCGAAAATTTTGTTACATTGTCAACTTGTACTTGTCAATTAGTAAAAAAAACTACCTAGCTTCCGAGCTAAGTAAACTTGTAATTTGTTAGAGTCGCTGTCAAATCATTCATTCTATAGTACCTACCTCGTTTGTTTTTAAACGTCACTCATGTCGTACCGTCGTTGAGTTTAATTTTCTGTTAAAAAGTTTGTTATTATTGTATATTTTGTTATTGTTAGTTGTTGAGTTTAATTCTCTGCTAAAGTTTGTTGTTATTGTTATTTTGTTTGTAAATATTAAGTGAAGTTTCATAAGCTTGTGGAATGTGGAAGTACATCACGGGTATATGAAAAATCCCTTGAATTTGGCACAAGTCCTAAAGCCTGTGCCTTTGCGTGTATGACTTTCCACGCATCGGTCTTGGTTGCCGAAAATGCTCCAAAAAAAACTTTTTTCTTAAGCAACACTTCTTTTAGCAGTGTTGCCTTCAAAATTTTCCGGTTGGTTTATCTAACTAAAATAACTCCCGTACCTACTTTAAAATTTTAACGATAACGAGAGACAACTCCGAAGACTCCGCGAGACTGGAGTGGAGACATCATCGGATTTACAGATTATAAATATAAATATTTCAAGATTTGACATTTAGAAACGTCAAAACATCAACAAACTTTTTTTTAATAGGGACTTGTTAAATCGAGATGTCATTCACTTGTAATCGAGATTACCATACGATCCTATTATTCTACCATGCCGGCCGCGTTCGAGAAACACTTGTACTTGTAAATTGTAACTTTTTGCTCTTGTTACTTGTGAACTTGTAATTTGTAACTTGTAGCTTCGTGAAACGGGCCACTGATAAATTCTGATTATAATTATTCTCTTTGGCTTAGCTCTATTCCATTTCTTGTTACATTCCTCCTCTTCCTCCTCCCTTCGGTCGGTCGGTCGATGAGTTACCATAGACAAAATCTGTCAGCTGTATGACACTAAACCACATCACTAAAGTCACTAAACAATACTTTGACACCACTTGGATTTGACTTGACACGCAGATTGTCCAGATTGACCAAACCGTCGTTAAGATAGTGCCCGGCTTTTACTTTTGTTAATTTTGATTTACCTACTGTATTTACTGATGATTATACTCTCTCACTGACACTGGCGAAATCACTTGGTGGACCGCCATTAATTTAAAGAAGAAGAAGAAGACCAAACCGTCATTATCGTGACGACTTTGACTTTGTATTTGACTTCAAATATCTAAAGTCAGCTAATAGTGATGTTATAATCACTACTGACGTATTGATCGAACTACTTTATGACATAATCAACCTCTAAAGTATAGGATAGTTACTTTGATGCCCATCGCCATTCTACACATTTTTGGACATTGAATATTGTGTTAGATGTGAAAATACGAAGCTGGAAATAACAATTACTTAATACATAAGACCCAAATGACATAATTACATAGAATAGTAGGTAATACGACTATGATGACTTTGACTTTGTAAGTTGACTTTTGATAATTATGATATCTAAATACAATCAACTAACTTTTATGACTTACTGCCGCACTCAGAGACGTCAATTAAATTTAATGTTTGTTTAGTGGCGTGTTATCTTATTCTATTGCTATAGCAAAGAAAGTGACAGCAGCAACTTTAATCAAGCATTCAATTTAATTGACGTCTCTGAGTGCGGCAGTAAGTAAGTCAAACTAATCATGGAAATAATTATTTTTGACGTGAAAGACAAACTTTCACGTTTTAAAGTATTAGTTGAGATAAGGACCAAATATATTTTAACAATAAAGAGGGAACGCATACCGCAAGGAAAACTACAATTTGTACTCTACAAAAAATTATGTGTTAAGTAGAGGTAAGTACATACCTATATTTAAAGAGGAAATTGTATTGCAACAAAACTCAACTAAATTATAGAATTTATATAGCAGGATTTAAGATTGCATACCATACCGATTTTACACTACATAATCATGAATAAATAACGTCTTTTTTATAATTAATTATCACCGTTCAGTGTTTTTCTATGTTCAATACCTAATATTATGAGATGAGCTTTGCGAGCTGGCAACACTTTACTGATACCGCCATCTTGAATTTAGTATTGTGCCAGTCGGGGGGGTGGTGACATATTTTATTTAACCCGTCATCACCATAACTTTGTGAATTCGTTAAAAAAAGAAAATCAGTGTCGTTCCGGGGTGTGGATAGTTTATGTCAGGACTGAACGTGAGGATGGCGGGTCAGACAATAAACGATAGGCTTTTAGCCGCTCGTCACAGTATAGCCGGGCAAGGTTTAGCAAAATCGGTATGCAAAGCCACTACCGAAGAAATGATCGCTCCCAAAAAGAAACATTTAGATTGTAAGTATTGTTTCAGTACAATGTTTTCTTAATTCTTATCAGGAACTGAGATAGGAAGCCTTTGCCTTCGATAGTCTTGACTTGTCAGACTGAATACGTTCGGACTTATTGGTCGATAAATTCCATGATCATTTTTCTTTCACGTATAATTGTGCGTGTCGGTCATTTGTCCTACGTATGAAGAGTTTTTTAATAGCCTTTTTAATCGAACCTTCTCACTCAATTACCGAAGTGGTCGTACCCAGCCATAAATTTATTTCAAAACATTTTCGGTCCCACGGATTATGTGCAATTTGACATACATTCTTGTATTATGTCACAAGTAACTTGGGGATGACTAGATTGATGAAACAAACTTGATTGAATGCAACTGATTTATGTAAGCCCCTTCTCTGTGATTGCATACTCGGCCGATATATATCAATGTATCTATCTATGTGTATACATAACCTTAAATGCTCATGAATCTTGTTTTCTTTTTTCTAATGTAGGTACTAATATATTCATTTACCTGAACACATCTTAAAACATACTCTGAATTGTAATTTAAAGTACACTAGTGCACACATGTTGTATAGGGTTGTATTTACATAAAATCCAAGAAATTTATAAAACATTAATGCTAAAATTAAGTAGGTATATTACTAAACTAACAAGAAAAGGTTCTGTCTGGCTTCAATTTGGTTTATCTTTGTATATGTTAGAGATTATTCTAAAATAACAGGCACATATTTTGCTTATTTTTAGCTTTTTTTTTTAGCTGCCCAATATCTAACCTGTTAAAGTACTGAAAAGTGAATAATGAATTAAATTAAATTTATTTACTGGTTTGTTTGATTTGTGCAACCCTTTGATAGTAAAGAGCCTCTTATCTCTTGTGCCAAAAAAAATACAATCCTGCTGGTTGTTCTCAGTTGAAAATAACCCTTAAAAACATGTTAATGTAAAATGAAAGTTGCATTAACATGATAACACTGGAGACCGGTTGAATGTGACATGCTGCTTTTACCTTATTTAATAACATCATGTTGTAACTACACTTACTTCTGACAAGAAAGATTATTCTATTCTATTCATGTGTTTATGGTTCAATATTAATATTATCTTGAGGCCCTTCTGTGATGATCATGTTCCCTGCTCTGCTTAACATCATAAATGTTACAGTAATTAATGATATCTCAAACATATTTATTTATTATTTATTTATTTAAACTTTTTTTGCACAATACAAAATGTAAATAGTACAAATGGCGGGCTTGATGGTTAAAGGCCCTTTATGACCCTGATGTGTATGCTGGGCAAAGGCCTCCGCCCTATTTTCCATGTTTCGCTGTTCTTGCAGTCCCTGGCCAGACCTTCAAACAGGAATCCAACCCATTCCGCCATCGCTAACAAGGTCTGCTTTGTTTCCATCTTGGGTTGTCGCTGCCTCTGTGTGAACTTAGGCCACAGCTTGCTCGGCATGCCGCAGATGTGGTCAGCCAGTCCTACTTTATCTAGGGTTCCTTCTGAGCTACGTCAACTATTTGAGTCATGTCATGTCATCATTTGAGTCAAGGTGGTGTTCTGGATGCAATCTGATAGTTTGCCTTCACAGCACGTCCCGCTGCTGGGTACGGTCACTCTTAGGATGATGAGGATATTCAGCCATTTCTTAACAATTTTGACGCGACTATTGGGTATTCATTAATGTTGTTTCCATTCCACACAACCCGATTGTTGAGTACTATAGTACATTCCAGTTAACTATAGTTCTACTCGGTTGGGAATTTGTTTTGTGGGGCGGTAGTCAAGTTAAACATGTAACCGTAATTTAAATTATTTCTTAACTCCTGTATGTAATAAAAGTAATAAATGTACCTCATTAACTTGCTGTAACAATATCTGTATAGGTATTTTTTCCTTTATAATTAATAGATTAAAGCCCAAGAAGGTCATGTTATGTAGGTATGATAATTTACAGGAAAAGCATAAATTACTAATTACAGACAGGGGTGACCACATAATAAGAAACTCTTGTGTTTTTCCTATAAGAATACAATAACCTATCCATTTTTTTTTACCAATTTAACTGTAATTTGTACCTACTTATTATTTACTGGCTGTTGAGAACAGCTTTTGTTTTATAACACTTTATTTGCGTTTCAGTTTAGACCTCAGTTATTGATCTAAAGTAAATTGTAAATAGCAATAAAAAAGGTTAATTAGGTACTTCTTGATTGGTGGTAAAATTGGATTGCTCATTATTTTGAGAGAATTGTATGGGAAAAGTAAAATGATGAAAGAGTGCTGGGTAACAGGAAACAAAAAAATCAATGATGACAAGTGTAACATACATTTTGTGGTTCCCAAAATGAAGGTAGTGGAACACTGACTAAATACCTTATAATTGATGGAACCAAACATCAAATAGCTACATTATTCATTATCTTATACAATGTGTTACAAAATATTTCGTAAAAAATATAATAAATTATCAAAGCCAAAAATATTGTCAACCCTAGTAAGCTGTCATGTCAGGGAACCGGAGTTAGCATAGATAATTTAACAGAGAGGCCTACCTACCAATTTTAATAATTATTGTCAACTTTAATGGTTTTTCTGTTTTTCGTCCACAAAGGTTCACTACTATGATATCATTATGCTTAAAGTACTGGCTTCAAAAAACGTCAAGACGGAAAAAAAATATGTTGTCATTTCAATTGTTCAAATGTTCAAATCTTCTTATCGATATTTGAAAATTGCCGAAATTATCTATCGAAATGCCACATAAGCCATATCCCGACGAGCGAGGTTGTGCATTGAGCATTGTGCGGAGCTCACTTTGAGCCGTTCCTGTAAATTTGACATTCATTACGAAAAAGTAAGTGTTAGTTTTGGTTTCTTCGTTTAAAATCTACCAAAACTCGACTTGTAATATGTATCTAATAGAATTATGTTCATTTTATTGTACCGTTTCGTGAATTAGGTAAAAATGTACATAAACATTCTGCGTAGTTTACTCTTTAATTTTACTGAAATAGGGTTTGCACATCATTGAAAAAAATAATGTTTTTTTTTTGGCGGTTAGTCATACAGTGTTAGTACGGTTCTCAAATATTGTGAACGGAGTTGTTATAAGGCACCATTTAACCCCCTTTTACGGGTATTTTTGTACCACCCGGTATTAGAAATATTTTTAAATTTAAATTTACCTTTTTCACATTATAAGGTATAAATAAAATTTCGTCAACATGCGAGTATTTCATCTTAGCGGGCGTGTTTGTGGAACCCTGGTAACTTCCGCAGAGCCTAAGGGTTAACTAACACACTTTAGGAACCACTGACCTTCATGGTTAAATAATGATTACCATAATAGCATTGACCCAATTATGCTATTATGACATTTCAAGCTCATTAGTCCAATGATACACTATAATGTGCAGGGCCCGTATTATGGTCATTTTTATCATAATGGATAAAGTATCTGCGATTCTCGTACTTACATACATACATACATTCATTACATCACGCCCGTTTCCCAGAGGGGTAGGCAGAGACCACTTCTTTCCACCTGCTACGATCCTGACAAATATCTTTCGCTTCTACCACATTCATACATCGAGTCATGCACGCACGTCGGTTTCGGGTACTTAAGATTCGGCCCTTTTCCAGTATTTCTCCGATTTGATTCGAAAAGGTACGCCTAGGGCGGCGGCCCCTTCCGACCCTTTCTCACTTTCGATCTGTATATCTCTTTCGTCAATCTTCTTTCATTCATCCTTTCCAAATGACCGTACTTACATACTGGTCAGAAAGGACAAATGTTTTATCAGATTAGCCCTGCAGGGTTTGTAATAGGCAGTGCTTATTTGGGTGGATCAACTTTTTGTTGTTGTTATTCAGTCCCGTTAGCCAGGAGACAACAGTGATAGAGTTTCTTAGAAAAAATGTTATAATATATACTTCCAGCACACTCAGGAGAAAGGCCATAAAAGAATGGGTGTGTAATTGCCAATATAACAGTTTTTTAGTGGACTTATATCCTTTGAAATCATAGTTTTAAAGAGTGACCCAGGAGACGTCACCATGGCAACGAGCTACAAAGAAAAGTTGATTGACCCATTTACACAAAGTTGATGAAGGTTTTCATGCATAAGTTAATGAACACCTATAATTTGATAAGATTCATGTGAAGTGACAAGATTTGAAAATAAATATTGTAGTATCTTTCGCCCGTGACTCGGTCCGCGTAGAAGTCGTTATCGCTGCTCCCTCGGGAACTGTCCAACTTTCCGGGATAAAAGCTATCACCTCCTAAGGCCCACCATACAACTAAATTTGTCAATGGAATTTGAACCTATTGTGAATGAAGTAAAGTCAATTTTCTAGTTTGACCATTTGTCATAAAAACAAAAGAAATTCCACTTTAGGTACTTCGTTTGCACTAGATCTGTATTTCAATGACCGTATTATGTTCTATTTTTAGTACAAGGGACCTCTGGAGGCTATGTCCTATTCCAGGACCTAACCAATAAGTGTGCCAAGTTTCATCTTGATCCGTTCAGTGGTTGAAGTATGCACTCAAATATCAAATATCCACTTTTTCATCTTATTGCATTGCAATAAGGTCCTAAAGAGGATACCTACATCTCTCTGTAGTCGACTGTACATACGGATTATTCCGACCTGTTACCACCCAGCGTTTTTTTGTTGCCACTTTGAACTTTATTCATCTGTAATAACTTAATAAGCCAGCAAAAGTGTGCGGGTGGTAACAGATGGGAATAACCCATACAATCCTTCTAAGTAGATACACACTTTAGTACCTTGTCGAATTAACGTCTTTGACGGATTAGTGTAGTTGTTCAAATAAGATGTTAAAGTGACAAAGGGCTAAAGTGTCCAGCTACTTAAGGCTGACAGTACTACTGGATTTATGAAGACTTCTCAGCATGATTATGTGAACCGCCAGACTGCAAATATGTCAATAAGTAAACTTGTTATAATCATAAATAATAAATAATAAATAAATATCAGGGGACAATGTCACACCAATTGACCTAAAGTCGAGTCCGGAATTAGGCGAACTAACTTGACAGTTCATTGTACACTAATGTTGCCACAGTTTGGCTAGTGCTGTTAATATCGATATTTAAAAAGTCTAGTTTATCATTATTATTGTGTTTTAAATCTAACTAATAATTTGGAAGCCACCTAAAAGGATCACAATGGCCTGTTGTAATGTCAGCATTATTTTTGTATTTTATTCCTAATTTGAGGAGTAAGTATCGTAAATATCCGCTTTAAACCGTACATCCTTCAGATCATATTATATCGTAAAAATTGCTGTAGTTTTTCCCTATTTGGCAAGTATGTATGAGTGTGAAAGTTTCGATGACAATTACTTGATAAAATATAAATATAGTCAGATTTATAGAAGGCACAAGGTTATATCGACATATTTGTGTCGACATAAACCTATCACTATTTATTTTTTCCTATGTCTGGCAACATTTTCGGCTGTCAAGTTAGTTCGCCTAATTCCGGACTCGACTATAGTCCCAATTTAAGCTCTAGGCTTGTACTATGGGTACTAGACAACGATATAAATACTTATATAGAGAAACATATACTTAAATACATAGAAAATATCCATGACTCAGGAACAAATATTCGAGCTCATCACACTAATATATGCCCTTACCGGGATTCGAACCCAGGACCGCTAGCTTCGTAGGCAGGGTCACTACCAACTAGGCCAGCGCGTCGTCAATCATGTAGGTATATATGTGAATTAATGAAGAATTGTGACTTCCTGGTACTTCCTTTAACTTTATCCGCTTCACATCCATAGTACCTACTAAATAAGTTGTTTTTTATATTTGTTACGATTAAACAGCTCAACATACCTACTCGTAGTTTTATAAAGACGCGATAGAGTTGGTAGTGATGAATAGTGCTAACTTAACTAGTGACCCTGTCTACGAAGCTAGAGTACCCGGTTTGGTGCCACTGTGATGAGCGCGAGTGTTAGTTCCTGTCCTGGGTCGTGGATGTTTTCTATGTATACAAGTAGGTACAAGCCTAGAGCATAGTTTTGACTAGGTCAATTTGTGTGAGATTGTCCCTTGATATTTTTTTATTTACTAGTCCGCGTAGATTTTGATTATCGTTATTTCTTCAGTAACTTTTAAATTTTCCATGATGGAAAGTAGCTTATGTGTTAATCCAGGGCAGGTGTAAGCTATCTCCATTTCAAATTTCACGCAAATCCGTCTATCCGTTGCTTCGTGAAGCAGTTATAAACAGTCAGTAGAAATAGCATAAGTAGGATTTTAAAGCAACAAAAATCATGTTAGGTATATCACTAACCTAATTATCTCATAATTTCTAAATTATTACTCCACAACAAATCTGTTAGCCTTCAGAGACATGTGGTTATTGTCAGCGGGCTGATAAAGAGACATACCAACTTCCTGTGTTATCATTAATGGTACATACATGGTAACAACTGATATACTTCTGATTTGAAGCTACATGCAAAAGGGTTGAAAGTGTACATACATACATAAGTAGCATAAGTGCCTTCGTTCCCATACTGAGGGAGGCAGAGCTACAGAATTACCTATACAAGTCTAAAAACTTGTTGACAGATTGCAAGCCCATCGCCTAACAGTACTACAAGACTTTACTCCAAAAGCAAAAGACAATCTGATGTCGACGTTGTTCGACGTTGGAAGAGACAACTGATACGTTTGACAGGTTTATTATGCCTCAGAATACATACACGGTGGTCGGGTTCCTGGAATTAACTGTAAAACTCGTACACAAAACAGAGTTTATTATATTACACATAAAAACCTTCCGTGTTGCGTGGTTTAGAAGGAGTTAGCGAATATACTCGTAGAGATAGAAAAACAGACGCGCGAAAAGCGACTTTATACTATGTAATATTATAATGCACGAGATTTAGGAGAGTGCGAGTTGCATTCACACCAAAAGGGAAAAAATGTGCTTAAACGTAAATAAAATTCATCCTAAACAAACTTGAAGTTCTGACTTTATTTTCCCTCTGAAATAACGGTGTCAAGTCTGGTGATTCGGATGGTCGGTAGTGTGGCGTTAATTGTAGGTATATGAGATAATGAGTCTGGTAGACGTTTACGCTATGTAGTAATTTGTCTTTACGTTCATTCATTTTACGTTATGTGATCATAACGCTGACTCTGTAATGGTCGCTTTGCCGCCAAATCGTCTTGGATGGACTTCATTCAACCCAGATCTGGCACGTGTGTTGGTTTATTGGCCGCATTTAAGTATTACAACAGTTATTGTTAAGAACTAAAGCCAAGGAACTAGTGGAGCGAATGATCCCTTTCTTATATCTTTCACTTCTTCGATTTTTTTGGACAATTTGTCAAATCTTTGATGACTTCGTCATTAATCAAGTCCGGTCATTGTATTTGAAGTTCTGTAGATTTCATCATTATCATCATAATCCGTTCTTTAGAAAATGTATTCCTAAGCATCTTAACGAATTCATTGCTGGCAACTAATATCCCTAATAGGCGAATTTCTAAGAGTTGCATATACTGCCAATACTGGATTTGGGTATCGGTCTAGCTTGGATAATTAATTTTATTATGTTTCATAGTATCCATAGTAGTCGATAGACATATTTTAGACTGGGATTCAAAAGGAAGTTGTTAAACTTGTAATCCGTGCAGGCGTCCTCACTGCTGCTGCTATACTGCTGCTAAAGCTAGAAAAAGACAGCGGTATTTAGCTTCTAGCTCTAGCACAGAAACACAGTAAACAGTAGTTCATCTTCAAAAAAAAGGTTACCGCGCGGCTTTCATGTATTATCAGCCCATCGGAACCCTGACCCACCATAGAACGTTGTCACAGTGACCTTATAAAACAATTTGTTTGGCACTTCTTACAACACATTTGCATCATAACGTCACTATGACAGAGTTCTATGGTGGCTCAGGGTTCTGATGGGCTGATAGTACAAATACGCGCCTCCAACCACCAAACCAAATACTTTGACAGGAGGCCGATGGTATGTCAGTAGTACCTAAACTGGCAAGTCTTTATCGTTAGTCTATTCCGCGATATAGCAGTTAGGGATTTTAATATTTCACAAGCAACATACTCTGTAAATAAGCATGCGATTTTGATCAGGGACCCTACTGCCCTGCTAAAACAAAAAGCAGCATCTCATTTAAAACTCCTCTAGCAATCACAACCTAATTACTAAGAGGAGAGGATTTAATCTACTTTGGCAATTGAACCGGAGATACTGTTCATTGGCGTAAGAGGGCAGCCTAGGTCTCTGAACTAAAGCAACTAGTTGTCACCTCGAGTTAATGCTGCGTTCGGGTCACGTCGCGAATTTTGTGCGCGAGCGCATAATTGCGTCCTTGACACGTTTGCGGGGATCGTTTGGATTATGTGAACTTTCACTTCGTTGTTATTTTCGTATAAATGCACCTAGCTACATAATAGAAGGTTATGTCAGAATTAATGCTTTTAAAGAGAAAACGAGAGATATATAATAGTCAGGTTAAAATCTAAGAAGGATGCAATTTATCTCTTCTGCCCGTGTTGCATGTTTTTTTTTTATCCACAGTTAAAGTAAAAGCTAAGTTAAGTGGTGGTAGGACATTGTCCGTCCGCATTGCTGTCAACATCTCATCCTTAAACCTACCTCCAACTTAGTCCTAAGCGCATTTGAAGTTATAGAATTGTAGTCATAAGATTCTAGTCTTAAGATAGTTGTCTTGAGAATCCAAATGTGGCCACAGATTTCACTTACCATCAGGTGATCTGTGTGCTCGTTTCCCTTCTCAATGCTATAAAAAATCAACTGCGGTATTCGCCATGCGTGTCACGAACTGATCAGTAGGTACCCTTACCATGAGTTACAATTACCGTACTCGCTAGCGAGTCGAATGCTCTGTCCCTCGCAGACCTCGCAGTATTCTTACAGAGTACGAGGGACAGAGCATTCGTCTCGCTAGCGAGTACGGTAATTGACAACAATTCATTTTGTGCTAAGGTAGTAAAATAAAATACCGTTTCTAGATTTTACACTGTGATTTCAGTAAAAATATCTTTGGATTTTTTTATGCAGTAGTTTTTTGTATATTTAGGAAAAACAGTAAAAAAAGTTGGATTGTGAATGTTAGAAATACACTTATAGTGCCATTAGTCCATTTATTACCAAAGGAATTCAAAAAAATATACAACTGTCATGTTCATTTTTTATCTGTCTGACGGATTACTTGATTCTAATGACACGCTTTCGATTCTACGCAAAATAGTTTATTTATTTTAATGGCGTCTACAAATTACGTAATTAATTAAATTACGCAAAATAACAAATTTGTGAACGAACGGCAGCGAATGATTGACAAGTGAGTGACATGACATGACAGTCAGTTCTGTTTCTGTTTAAAGTTACTTTATTTTTATTTTATATCAGGCTAAGATCACGACATCAGTATTCCTAACTTTGTATATACGGTCTTTTTAATGACTATTACTTTAATAAATTACTAACGACGAATTTAAGTTAAATAAAGAAAAACCAAGAAATACGGGTAGTCTAATTTTTAACCAGCTATTATAATCGCGAAAAAACATAATGCTTTTTTTTTTGAAATGTTGTCAATTCTGACTCTTGGTAAGGGTACAGGTCAAGTTCGATAACACAATAACGTAACGCATTTGTTACGGTGGAAATTGAAAACAACTGGCCTCGCTTTTACTGTTGTTAGATCTTTGGAAAGGCCGCTGAAGTATGTCTAAAGGTCAATCGAATTGTCGCAAGTTGGAAATAGTCGAACAAAATTAAATAATAGGCAATCCCTGTCCCTGTCACTCGAATCGTCATTCGAGACTGAGGGAGATGAAGCTAACGTAATTTCGAACTTCGATTTTCAAAGCAGGGTTAAAAAAAAAAAAGTAGATACATGCATACATAAACTCACGCCTTCATTCCCAGAGTGGAGTAGGCAGAGCTAAAGAATTACCAACAAGTCTTAAAACTTCTTCATAATCCTGTGACCACATTTAGCACAAGTAGGCTAAGATGTTTCCCAGTGTATTAGTGACAGGTGGCAAGCTCATCGCCTAACAGTACTACAAGCCTTTACTCCCTGAGTCGCCTCTTACGACATCCACGGGAAGACATGGAGTGGCACTATTCTAACCCGGCAACCACACGGCAAAAAAATAAATAAAAGATGTTTATTCAGTAAGTAGCATGGACACTTTTACACGTCAAAAATCTACCAGCACTTCGCAAGAGACCACTGCTGAGAAAAAACGCCGCATGAAACTCAACAGTCAGTCGTTTTTTTAATTATTGCTTTTATAATAATAAACTTAATCTAGCATTATATAAAACAATTAATCTCACATAAAGCAAAAAATAAATATATACATGCGTAGTTGAGCAGGAAAATGTGTCAAAAGTCACAAGAACTAATAAGTAGTAAGTAGTAATAAAAACATATTTTTTTTAGAAATTATACACATATGACGATGCAACACAACCCACATAAAAAGTTTCGATACATTCTCCTACAGAAACCGTGTCCCCTAGACAATTTACATTTTTTTATGACTGCTCAGTTGCGCAAATATTCTTTAAGGTTTATTTGAGGTTTTATATTAATTTTAGGTTTTCGGGTTTTTCTTGTTGTGTGGCCTGCCGTGGTGTGACCGAATGGTTCCTGCTGGGGCCGAAAAACCATTAACATGCTGACCATCGGTTGGGTCGCTTAATAGATATCATAGGCTCTACTTTGAAAATCGCAGGTCGAAGTTACGTTAGCTCAATCCCTTTCTCTCAGCTAAGCCTCGAATGGTGAGTGAGAGGGATGAAGCATCCCAAGTTTCGAAGTTAGTAATTCGTGGTAACCATCTGTGTTATCTCTAATAATTATTTATTTCGTAACGTTTACAAAGTTGTGAACAGATTGTGTTTCTATCATATTACAAATTGAATATTGGCATATGTTTTGATATCCTATCACACAATTCACGGGGCTAATCCTCAATTGACTTGGATATTGCCAACATAATACTCTAATGATGAAAAAATGGGAGGAAATAGTGCACCCAAACACAAAGTGTGCCCTGTTATCCCATGTCTCTCTTCGACACCTATCTAGAAGGTTTAGCCACGTCAACGATACCCTGAGCTAGAATAGCTGTTGTATACGCCCCCCAATTCGATATTTATCTATCAATCCAGCTTAATGACTTCAGCTTCATTTTCCTGGATTTTTCATAATCCGGATCCGGGTCCGGATCGCTACTAGGGCTCCTGGTCGTGTCCGTGTTTCGTGTACCCGTAGCCGAATCTCCGTTACCGAGTAACACGGCAACGGAGATATGGCCCGTTCGACACGTGAAATTCGGCTACGTGTAATTAAGATACGTAGCTCCGTGTTACACGGAGTAACGTTTCTTATTTACACGTAGATCCGATCCGCCCGTGACCGTGACGTTTAATTTTAAGCTTTCATTCAATAACCGTGCGGAGCGGAGCCGGAGCCGAGATCCGCAGATACGTAGCCGAACGCAGACACGGATACGTATCTTGGCGTGACCGTGTAGTTCGGGAACTTAGCACCGCCAGTGCTAAGATCACGGAGCTACGGTTCCGCGTGTAACACGGATATCAGGACCACTAATCGCTACCACCATCTTATCCTTTAACCTACCGACAAACAGCAGCGGTAACGTTGTTGTGTTCCGGTGTGATTATACAACCGGTGAAATTAATAGCATAGAAGAATTCCTCTTACTCAAGGTTGGCAGCGCAATCGCGATCTTAGAATTGAAAATTGTAGTCTTGAAAATGTATACAGGGTTATTGGCAAGACGACCTATTCCCATCTAGGGGCTATGGGAGAGGTCATTTGCAATAATTTTGGTCCCATTATACCCTATGCAAAAGTGAACCATTTCTAAGATAATTTAAATTTAAGTTTTTTTTCTTCAAAAATTTACAAAAAAAAAAACTCTTTATATAATTTTGTTTTTAATAGCTTTTGTACAAAGTAAAATTGCTGTTCTTATGCAATATTAAAAGTAGAATACCTAATCTGTACACGTTTAAGAATGAGAGACCAAAAAGTAAAAAAAAACAGGTTTTTTTATCAGTTTATCCAACACAAATGACACAAAAAATGATCTCCCCCATAGCCCCTAGAGGGGTATAGGTCGACTTACCAATAAGCTTGTATATCTATTAATTGGCCACAGGTCCCATTTACCATCAGGACGCCTGTGTGCTCGTTTGCGTTCACGAAATAAAAAGATGAAAACTAAACTTGAGTATTCAGAAGTCGAAGGCGAGATACGTCTTTGGTAATGTTGTATCGTTTCGTTCTTGATTAATAGAAAACCAACGGGGCTAGACAAGTTGCCATCGAATACGAACGCTAGCGTTTGGTGATCACCAGAGCTCGGCAGGGGTGAGCTGTTTTCAGAGTTTGCATAACATGGACATACCTTGTCATTCATTGGTAGATGTGGTGTAATTTAATATCTAATCAAATTATTTTATTTAGGCTGCCTTTCTGCTACAATTTTTACGTCGCCATCAAAACAAACAATTCTATGTATTTAAGTATTTATTTCTCTATATAAGTATTTATATCGTTGTCTAGTACCCATAGTACAAGCCTAGAGCTTAGTTTGGGACTAGGTCAATTGGTGTGAGATTGTCCCCTGATATTTATTTATTTATTTTATTTAAATGAATTTTATAGCAAGCTTCTTTATAACAAACCTCTTAAAAGGAACAGACGTGGATAGTATTTTTATGTACTTTCACTTCAGAAATATCTTTTTCTATCTATAAGTCGATACTAAACTCAAGAAGAAACGCGTTGCAAATTGAAAATATAGAAAACTTATGGTTATTTATTACAATATCAAAGAAAATTTGGAATAAACAAAAGAACTTGGTACCTACTCGTTTAGCACATAACGTATTATCGTTTTAGTTTAATTATTTTATTTCCTTTCAATATTTCTTTTAAAAGTGTATCTTTATTAATATCTGCTCTGGTGATCACTGTCGCTTTGCGTTGTCAAAGAAAAAAATATGGAATTGACGTAAGTCACGTGATATATACTTAACTCGTTACAACTGTCATTTTTCATTTTTGACAACGCATGTCGAGTAATATCACATGACTTACGTCAATTCCATACATTTTTCTATGACAACGCAAAGCGACTGATCACCAAACGCTACCGTTTGTATTCGATGGCAACTTGTCTAGCCCCACTGATGCTGTTAAATTTATTTTCAACCTTAAAGTTTAGTTACATGCGTAAACTATGATGTAAACACCCGTGAATCATTACCATGTGCTATTTCGGTACTAAACTAAACCGAGTTGTTTAAATGTCAGTGTAAAAGTTAAAAGGCAAGTTTTCAAGGAATTTTCTAGACTTCGCAGTCCGTTTAGCAATGCATTAAACATGGCTCAACGAATATCGTTCTAGTCAAATACTGTATATCCTCATTAGGTAGGAACAGTGCCCGTGTGGATGCCGGGTTAGAATGGTGCCACTCCATGTCTTCCCGTGGATGTCGTAAGAGGCGACTAACTGAATATAAGGCTTGTAGTACTGTTAGGCGATGGGCTTGCAATCTGTCACTGGTAAACATCTTTGCTTTATAGGGTTCCGAAGTCAAACTATGAACCCTTATAGATTCGCCATGTTCGTCTGCCCGCGGTCTAGTTCAGAGACTCTTAGTAATACAAAGCTATAATTTAAATAAATAAATAAAATAAATATCAGGGGACAATGTCACACCGATTGACCTAGTCCCAAACTAAGCTCTAGGCTTGTACTATGGGTACTAGACAACGATATAAATTCTTAAATAGAGAAATGTACAGGGTTGGGCAGATTAAGTGTCCTAGTTGTGTATGGCTTTTTTAATTAAATATAACTAAACTTCTTATTCAATTCGTATTTTTTTTTTGTTGACAATTTAACCTTCTTTATGATTTCTACACATCAGCTTGATATATTTTGTTTTTATATTGTTTTCAACAATGGACGCGAAACGCCAGCTCGTGTGCGATTTGTACCAGAAAACATACCGACCGTGTGAGATATTGAAGATGCGAAAAACATTTAAATATCAATATAAGGTTTATATCGCGAACTGTCAAGCGATTCAAAGAAACGGGATCTTCACAAATCAGGCCCAAACCTGGGAGAAAGCCATCTGTTCGCACCAAAAACATCATTAAAAATATTCGTGAGCGTATTAGACGAAATCCAGCTCGAAGTGCAAGCAAACTTGCTAAAGATTTGAAAATATCCCGTCGAACAATGAGTCGTATTTTAAAATAAGATCTTGGGCTAAAGGCCTACAAAAAACAAAAAATTCATGGCTTAACAGATGCCCAGAAAAAAGCTAGAGTGAAAAAATGTAGGGAATTGCTAGCTTGGCACGACGGCGATGATATTATTTTTTCCGATGAAAAGATGTTCCAGTTACAAGACAGTCACAACCAACAAAACGATCGTGTCTATGGTGCTTCATTGAAGGATATTCCTGTGGACAAATTAGCCGTACAACAGTTCCAGAGTGCATAAGCTGTCATGGTATGGGGTGCGATATCGCCTAGAGGCAAGTTACCGCTGCTGTTTATTGATCGAGGTGTCAAAATGAACCAAGACTATTACATCCAGAACGTGTTACAGGGTCATTTGCTAGAAAATGCTCAAAAATTATATGGAAACGACTATTACTGCTTCCAACAAGATAGTGCCCCATCTCACAAAGCTAAACGCACTCAAGACTGGTGTAGAACAAATTTGACAGATTTTATACCTTGGCAAGAATGGCCTGCATCATCGCCGGATTTGAATGCTTTGGACTTTTCGATATGGGGTTACATGCTGAGCAAGATTGGGAGCACACAGGGCATGAATCTAAACTCATTCAAGCATCGATTAGTCAAGATATGGGATGAAATACCAGACGAGGTACTGCGTGCCGCGTGCAATGCATTCTATGGAAGAATGCGTCAAGTTATTAAAGCTGATGGCGGGCGATTTGAACTTATGAATTAGTTTTTTTAAGTATAGAGTACGCTAAAAATAAAAACATGATAAATTTAAAAAAAATCTGTCTTGTTTTAATTTTATGGCTCTTTTTAACTAGGACACTTAATCTGCCCAACCCTGTATACTTAAATACATAGAAAACATCCATGACTCAGGAACAAATATTTGCGCTCATCACACAAATATCTGCCCTTACCGGGATTTGAACCCAGGACCGCTCTACCAACTAGGCCAGCGCGTCGTCCAACATCCAACAACCAAGCATATCCTAGCCAAGTTGTAAAATAAAAATTCTGACCTGTCTGCTTTCTCCGTGGAATAAAAAAAGTCTTGAACGATGACGAACGAATGATGCATTGACATGAATTTACTGAAAGCTTTTTTTTCTTTCAGATCTAGTCCACTGCACGAACGAGCCGAATGTATCGATACCCCAGCTCGCCAACTTGCTCGTCGAGCGGACACAGAACACCAACTGGGTGGTGGTGTATAAGGCCCTCATCACTGTACATCACCTACTAGCATATGGGAATGAGGTGAGTTCGAATTTTATACTGTAAGGCATAGAAGCACTATTCCAGGTTCTCCAGTAAAAACCATATCGTCTTTTACCTGTATTGGTTTTGTTTTTAACCCGGACATTACGCAAAATTATCGACTCGCAAAATTACCACATCGCTTGTAGTCTACATCTCAAAATGTCTGAATCGCAAAATCACCACAATGATATTTAAGTACATGTCTTGTCGGTCTTAGCAAAGTCGACGCAATCCCGCACGGCGGGGCTCCCATTCTTAGTTCGCCCTCGGGGCATTTGAAGTTACCTAACCTACCTAGTAACGCAAGCGAATTTTCGCATTTGAGACTTAGGCTACAAGCGATGTTGTCATTTTGCGAGACGGTAATTTGGCGACCGAATCTTTCTACTACTAACCCCTGGTAGCTAGTAACCATTAGATGGCATTATGAAGTACAGTAAAACCAGAGTACTTATTAATAGTACTCGGCTATCTACTGCTGTTACACTCTCGCTGGCATCTATCAGTATTTTTTTTATCCCAGAGCCCTCCGTCCACTAGGATCCATTGATAGGATCCAAGAAAGGGTCCAAGTGGAGTTTGTACATTCAAATCCATTAATGGATTCGAGTGGGATTTAATGTACACCTAAAGCCAAAGTAGCTTACACTTTTTAAGACTCTGGGATCCATCAATGGATTTAACCCTCTGCAACTGTGGTGACTTTTTTAGAAACATTCTACTGATGTGGAGTCTGTCAGACGTCATTTTTGATCAAATATAGAAAATATACTAATGGTTCAATGATAAGTATTGTTTATTTATTTAGTGCATAGCATGATTATTTAATTTTAATGCGGAATTAATAATAAACATGTATATGAGCTTTTAAATATAAAATATGTAATTTACTTGAATAAGGTAAAAAAATCTGATATTTTTCACAAAGATTAACTTACAATGGCGCGAGTTGTTAGAAGAACGCACTGAGCGATACAGAGCGATATCACGGCATACGGAGTTTTTTTTTTGGCGACGTCTGATAGACGTCACGTCAGTCGCAGAGGGTTAAATATACTATGAAGTCCACAAAGATCAATTAATGGATTCTATTGAACTTTTTATATACCGGGACTAGAGTTGCAAAGTGACCGACAGTTTCAAAATGTCTGTCCGACATTTGTCAATTTGTCGGTCATATTAGACATTAAGCAGACATTAATGGACATTTTCGACGTTTTCAAATACTATTATTTATTGTGAGTAAACGTAACATAAACTTTTAATTTTCAGCCATATTGTGAAGTAAGTAGGTAGGTACATAGACAACTGCTTAGTGATCATCATCTTCTGTTTCGCTATTATCAGAAATGCGTTGCAATGAAACGTCGGTGAAGTTCAATGTCCTGAAATAGTTATCCTCATCTTCTTCAATACCGGGTGACACCGTAAGATCTGTTGAATCCACATATCTTAAATTTTGCCGCACTGTAATTAATTTATTTAAGCGAGTATTATTTAGTCTGTTGCGTAATTTTGTATGTGTAATGGAGAACAAACTCCAATTTCTTTCTGCGGAGGCAGAGCTTGGTGGGACGCTTAAGAGTCTGTGTGCTATGGGATATAATTCTTCTTTAGAACCAAAGCTCTGCCACCACAGTTGAGGAGCAATGGCCTCTGCGGCTGACCATGCTGAATGACATTTAGCGAAAAATCCTGTTCGTGTACGAAATTCGGCAATATTTATCATAACTTTGACGGGATCTTTAGATAGATACATTGCTTGACTATGTATATAGTTCGTAGCGTCAGCCATTTCATCGCTTGTCAAACCGGAGCCGATGTACCTAGGATCTAACAAATTTGCCGCCAGATGAAATTTTTGTATACAGAAATTGCGGCGGTACGAAACGGCTGTTCTAATTTTATTCTTTTCAGGTTCTGAAAATATATTATCCAAACTGAGTTTGTCTTCTAAAGATGCTGCAAGTTTCAAAAATATGTTATGGACGTTATGTTAGGTTATGCGAGTAGCATGTGCTTGTTTATATTCCGCATTGCAATAAATGCACACGACGTGCTTTTTGATTGAGGAACCGCCAATAATTTGGTAATGCAACCAAATATCGCCAACGCGTCGGGGCATTTTAAAAGCAATTAATTGCGAACGGGATTCAAATAAAACTTCAACTTATCACATGACACGAGTGTCAATTAAATCTATTTTGATTTAAATGACGTGTTCTAATTTTGTCAGTGTCATAATTAAAAACTCAAAAAGTTTCAAACGTAAAGAATACTTATCATTACACGGAATGAAATATGCCTAGAGTCTGGGCGAAAAGAGAAGAGTCGTGGCAGAATCAGGAACTAACATAGTCAGCATAGCAAAAGCCATAAAATAGCACTGGCACGCTCTCAAATCCTACAAGTCTTCTCTTTCCGCACTGACTCTACCAATCTATTCAAGTTACTCTAGTCTCGTTACTACATTTTTGCCGTGAAAGAGTCACATTACTATTAAGTAAGCATTAATAAAACGATCTATTTCGGTGTAAATACATGTACAAGTTTGTATTTCTAAGCAAGGCATATGAAAAATAAATGTCCGTCTTGTCCAGTCATGACGAAAATGTCAGAACATTTATCGAAAATGACCGTCACATATGGAAAATGTCGGACACTTTACAACTCTAACCGGGACCCATCAATGGATTTTAGCATACTACAATGTCCACCAGCATCCATCAATTGATGCATCCTAGTGTATCAAAAGCTTAAAAAATCCACTTTTGGATAGGTCATAATAAATAGTAGTGTACTAAGATCCATTGATGGATGGAAGTGTAATAAAGAGTGCAACAGAATCCATTGATGTATCCCTGCGTATTTAAAAGTGTAAACGACTCCAAATGGATTTAAGTGTACATTAAACCTCACTCGACTTTATTAATGGATTTGAATGTAGGTACAAAAAGTCCACTAATGGATCCTCTCAATGGATCCTAGTGGACGGGGGGTCCCAGAGAAAATGTGAAAGAGTTGTACTGTACTCTTAAGACTTGTGACAGTCTTACTCTTAAGACATTGCTATTATTGTGTTTTCTAATAAACTAAAGCATTTTCTTGAAATCGGACGGTGTTTTCTGTACTACAAATTAAAATACAACTAAAAGAACATATCACATAGTTTAATAACATTTGACCTTCGAGTTATCAACTTAACGCAAAAAAAGTGGCCAACTTTTCCCGTTAAGCTGACTACTCAAAGGGCAATTGTTATTAAAGTTTGTTACGTCTCCCATAAATCGTGTTTTTACTTGCGCTACAAAAAAGCATCGCCCGGTTCCAAGGAAATTATTTAATTAATTAGATATCACAATAATAGTAATGATGGCGCCACTGGACGCTCGACGTTTGCTCGGTGACAGTCTTAATACATCCAATGACGAACGATTCTTCCACAAAATAACAAAACGTATCTAAACGGTCTTTATTTACGAAGTAAACATTTGCTTGGGCACAGAGTTGTAGTTGCTAAGTGCCATGTATTATCCAACGCATGGTTACCCCGTGTGGTTGCCGGGTTAGAACAGTACCACTCCATGTCTTCCCGTGGATGTCGTAAGAGGCGACTAAGGGAATAAAGGCTTGCAGTACTGTTAGGCGATGGGCTTGCCACCTGTCACTAATACACTGGGAAACATCTTAGCCTACTTGTGCAAAATGTGGTTACAGAATTATCAAGAAGTTTTAAGACTTGTTGGTAATTCTTTAGCTCTGCCTACCCCACTCTGGGAATGAAGGCGTGAGTTTATGTATGTATGTATCCAACGCATGCTAAAGGCAAGTTTTTAGAGTTGTTCGAAATTCTTCTGCCTATTACCTACCCCACTCTAGGAATGAAGGCATGAAGGTATGTATGTATCTAGCTTCTAGGCTTGGCCAAATACACATAGTGAAAATCCGTAAATAACTGGAAATAATTTTCTGGCGCGAATCTGGCTTGTTATTGTAAAGATGACCTTGTTAATGCTACAAGTTTTCTACAAAAATATTAATGTGCATCAATAATATTATTATTTGAAGTAACTTATTAGTAGAGTTAGGACTTTTGGTGGCAAATCGTGGTTCGAGAATCCATGGAGTCGCTATTTCCTATTTATTGTAATACATACCACTTTGATTTTGACCTTCAGTGTTTTAATCATTTAAAATTCATTTATTCATTAAACCGATATAAACCAATTTAAATGAATTTTAGTATGGAGGATATCTCTGCTGTGAAAGAGTTACGAACAAGCAAATATAAGTAGGTATTGAATAACCGAACCAAAAATGTATTTAGTTCATTTTGAAACATGACCATACTGAAGGTCAAAATAAAAGTGTCATGTATAATAATAATTAGGAAATAGCGACTCCATGGATTCTAAAACCACGATATGCCACCAAAATCCTAACCCTACTTATTAGGTTAAGTGCCTGTTTCACAATCGACGAGTTTCTCCCATTTAAAGTTGGCTCTCTCCATGTCTATTTACAAGTGTAAGAAAGAGAAAGGGCTAAATTTATCTGTCTAATATGCTTTACTTGTCGATTGTGAAACAGGCGGTTAAAGTTTGCAGTTTATTTTTAGAACTTTATTATTATGTTTAAGAATTTAATTTAATTTCTGGATTAGGTCACTATTGATCTGAAGGTTCGATATTATACGAGGGGTGATCCATAAGTTTTGAGAATCAGTATGAACCATGCACATAATGATATTTTATTAATGTGGAATATACCATGGCACTAATCAAACTTGAATTAGAGAAAAAAAAAACTATATTGTTCATTTGTTTTTCTGTGATAGCTAAACAAAAAACATCTGTATGAATAATTTTACAAGACGGTAAAATAAGAGTTAGTTTTGTAATAATTTGGAGCGGTGTGGAGAAAATTCTGGTACACTAATAAAAAATATTGTTTTTGAAAATGAAACCTTGATTTATCATTATGATTTAAACGATAAATAAGTTATCATTGCAGTGGATTTTTTTATCTCCAGCTCTGTCACCAAAATTTAGGGTGGTTTTTTCGGCCTCGCCCAGGATTAATGAGGCTTACAAATAAATACTTTGACATTCGTTTTTAACAATTGTGTTTAAATAATCTAGGAGAGTTATATAACATTATTGTATCATAGTTATGGGAAAATATTAAAAATAAGCTCAAGAAAAAAAAAAACGAATTTGCGGCAGGAAATGTGCTTCAGAGCCTTCTAATTGCCAAGGGTGCTGCTCATCGACCAAAGATCAGAACTGAGAACCGCTCTCCCTGTTATTATAGCCCTAACTTTCGACTCCTGCTTCTCATTCACTAATGTTAAAAAACAACTACATAAAAATCACGAGCTGATGATGACTTAGTGAACGTACAAAATTTGACCATTTTGACCTCCTAAAGTAAAATTATTTTTATAGTGGTAAAATAAAACAATTGAATGACGTTAACAAGTGTTTGCAAATATAGAAAGTGTGCTTATTTCAATTAAAATATAACGATTTACATATCTCCCATTTTTAATACCGATTATCAAAACTTATGGATCACCCCTCGTAAAGTATCATGCTCGTTGTGTCTCTTCTCATTGTTAGAACTTATGTTGTCTTACTTTTGCTCGTGGCTTCGCTCATAATTTGTTTATTGCTGTCTCCACTGTAAAAATAAACTTGTTGAGCTAAACTAAGCTACATAATTAACTATGTAGTCAATGTAGTCATATCATTTCAATTCAAAGGGCGCAATAGTTTCTGTTCAAGGTGCCTAACAGTCTAGCGCAAACTGGAATGCCTAGTTTCCTTATCAGGTCTTGCACCCCATCTTGGGCCCTCGGAAACAGTCTCATTTGGAATGCAGTGTTTCTACTTAGTTCCTATTATTTGTTTATATATAAATAGATAATACCTGTGACTTTGTCCGTGGTATTTCTTTTGGTATGGTTCGGTTTTCTGAAAATGGGTGGATTCACTCTTTCACACATGACTATTTTCTCCTGTGTTACCGTACATAATTTTTAGAGAAAAAAATAATAGTGAAATGTTTTTGAAGTTATTACCATTTGAAACAATGTTTAAAAACAAATACTAACATTACTAACTCATCCTAAGGTATAAATAAAAGTGTTGAAAAATATTACGTTTTCTAACAAAACATAATCGCTTGTCCTCCTGCGTTACTAGACAGAATCATGTAGATTAAAATGCGATTAACCCAAATAACGTATTTTATGTTATTCATTAGGTCCATAACGTATCCTCGTTTCTTATCTAGCCTATCAACCAATCCGCATTTTTTTACAAGTTTTTTTATCTTTAGTTTTATAGTTTCAATCGTCATGAAGCCGAAAGACGTACACTGCTGGACATAGCCTGTTCCTATCTTTTAAGTTAATCCCAGCTTCCGGTATCGGAACGAACTAAAATTTGGAATAAATATGTAAAACCGGCGACAATACCAAGTCGCACAATAGTGACCTAATTCAAAATTTCAGCCTTCAAACTTCAAGTCACAAATTTATTAGAATAGAGACCTAACTCGAAATTTTAAATTTCTGAATTAGGTCACTATTGGTCTGAAGTGCGATATTATGGTGACTAAGAGCTATAGTATAGGTAGGTATCTGTTATTCTTCACGGTTTGTACTATAATCATACCACATGTTTTACCGTTTTTATGATGCAAAAACAATAAAAATGCCTTGGTTTATTTTATTTTATTATTACACATATTATGAAAAAAAAAACATCAACCCGCTATCTATTACGGTTCAAAAGATACAGCTGCTTGAAGTTAGGACGGATAGACGGACGGACAGCATAGGCTTATTGAGTTGAGTCCCATACGGCTAGTCTTTGGGTACGGACCCTAATAACAGCGATGGTTCGGAACCCTTACCATGATTTTACAGTTACCGTACTCGCTAGAGAGTCAAACACTCTGTCCCCTACAGTATTTAGAGTCACGTTATAGAGTGCGAGGGACAGAGCATTCGACTCGGTACGGTAATTTTTTTAATTTAATTTATTTTGCCAAGGATACAATTGTAAAAACATTCAGAATAGTTTCGCCAAACTGCAAAGCAGTTTGTTGGCGAAGACAGCACTCTTTTTTTCTTTTTTTTTGTTCATTTTTATCAAACAAGATAAGTAAACACAAGGTATTTGTGCGACTTAAATATTACCAATTTTACCAAACAATATTAAATGTTAACCAATGTTAATTGACTGTTAGTTCATACATTTTGACAGCTGTTAACACTCTAATCGTCTGTCAATTGCTTGGTGAAATTCAACACTAACTACTTTCACTTTCTTTAAGGAAGGTATCCATCAAACACGCCTTTACTCACGGTTAGGTTAGGTTATTTGACGTGCACATGTCACGGGGCTTGTTTGAGATTAAATGTACAGCGAATTTACATGCTCACGCACACGTATACAAGCGCAAGGCCAAAGCGATAACCTGTATTGAACAAATAGTTAAAAAAACAAATCACATAGATAATGCTTGTGTTATTAATGTCATTATCGTTGACGATAACAGAACCGCCCCCTTTCTACTGCAAGATTTACCTATCTTACAATAGATTAAATCTCCCGATAGGTAACTTGTGGGAGGACCTTGTGCAGGGTCCGTCAGGGTTGGTACCACCATCTTATCCATTAACCTACCGCCAAATAGCAGTGTTGGCATTGTTGTGTTCCGGTTTGGGGATAAGACAGCCGGTGAAATGACTAGCATAGAGGCATTCCATCTTAGTCCTTAGGGTTGGCAGTGCATTTGCAGTCTTGTGAATGCGAATGTCTATGAGTCACAATTTCCACTTACCATCAGGTGGCCTGTGTGCTCAATTGCCTTCCTATGCCATAAAAAAAAATACTATCCCGATGAAACTAGATTTCTTTTATAAAAAAAAAAATCAGATGGACACGATTGAACTATTCATATAAATCAAGAATTCCTGCAGTAAAAATTAACAATCCATGCTCGGTTTTTTGATTCAAATACAAAATGGATTGATATCATGAATGTTAACGACTCGACTAGCGCCAGTGATAATTACACATTGTATAAACGCACGCAATCGGTTACCAGGAATGACTAACTCTTAAAGGCTTAGGTCATTATTTCAATCATCAACTCGCATCTGCAAATTCCTGGAATAAGTGCATTTCTTGAAGTTTTGCCTACTGAGTAATATCTCGCAAAAATGGTAGGGTAAATAAAACTGCAATAATTCAAATTTATTCTAATCAAACTAATTTGTTTATTACAGTTAAAAGTTAAAACTAAACTTATTTTAAATTAAAATTAAACTAAGCTACTCAAATAAAAATAAAACTGAGCTACTCAAATATTAAAGATGTAAATAATAGCACCATTATAGAAAGAGCACCCCCTCTAGCAGGTCCGCTCACGGCATGGTCTCTATGACACTGGATGCATTACCTCTCTGGATAGCTAGCCCAATCCTTTGGGAGAGGTAAGCACCAGCTCTAGGATCTCCGGAGGTGTCCTTATTCTAATGTGTCCCAAAATATTTGTGTGTGAAGTTCCTTTTTTGTTACGAACAAATTAATTGTGGTAACAATAAAGGAACTTCACGCTCCAATATTTTGTGGGCACATTAGGACAAGATTGAATTATTGCATAGTTTCATGTACCTACCCTATCAAACTGCCAGTTTTGAAATTTATGAGACATTACTCAGTAACCAAAAACTTTAAGAACAAAAATTTACCAGAAATAATTCGTTTTTAGTACTAAAAAAGGAAGTGTCCGTACAAATATTTATCCTTAACAGATTTTTTTAAATTCCAGTTAATATAAATCCCCAACGGTTTGGGGATAAGACAGCCGGGGAAATGACTAGCATAGAGGCATTCCATCTTAGTCCTCAGGGTTGGCAACGCATTTGCAGTCTAGGATTGCGGTCTTGTGAATGCGAATGTCTATGGGTCTCAGTTTCCACTTACCATCAGGTGGCCTGTGTGCTGTTTTGCCTTCCCATGCGATAAAAAAAAGAAAAAACAATAAAAAAAAATACATTTTGGTCAATGATTTTAGTATACTCAGGAATGAGCAGTCTTCAACGTACAATATTCCCTTAAACAACATAACACAAAATTGCTTTCGCAAAAATGAAATTCGGTGCAATGTTACATTCAATAAATGTTTGTCGGCAATACAATCGGTCCCTGCGGAATACAGTACTACGGCGTGACATCTCGACTGGGTATTTCTTAAAACTAAATTGTATTGTTTAGAAATTTCTTCGAACGAAGCTGATTGGAATTGAAACTGTCACTCATCTCAACCATAGTCTTGCTAATGCTATCATTTACACAGATACGTGCTATAGTATAGATGCATTTCCTCATTGACAATATAACGGAGTTTTAATATAGTCGTTATTGGACGAACTAATAGCGGCTATTGTAGACGTATTAGAAGTGACAGCTTATTGACTGCCAATCAAACGACATCCATTAGTGCTTCATTGATGCAATGGGAGGCAACCTTGGTATACGATGCTTCTGATATTGTTGGTGCTGATGTTGTCTCTAGTTAATATGAAGACTATATTTAAATGTGAATAATGTGAAGACTGTCCTTATGAAGGCGTGCAAATACTTTACTCTTAAGTCACTAAGGAACTTATTGACTGATGAATAAAATTTGTTTAAAAGCCAAATAAATAACTTTTTCTGAAATAGAGGCAGACTCTCCAAGTCTACTAAATGCTAGTTTTTACTGGCTAGTATTATTATCAGTGTTTGAACACTGTCAGATATAGATACAAGTATTTATTTGTATTAATAACACGGACATAAAGCAAAGAAGTGTCGAAAATCTTATAAAACATCGCTGTTCTCTTGAGCTACTCGGTAAAATCCATAAAAGCCGCTACCAACGGATTTTTATCACGAAATAAATCAAGCATCCATATCTGATAACGTTGCAAAATAAATGCTATGTTGTAATTAAAATCTACACTTGTACAGTACACCTCACGTCATATTAGGTCGATGGTCACTTTAGAACCTTGTCGATTTAACATCGAGATTGAAGTACAATACGTAATCAATTGCCGAGTGAAAGCGAAAAGGTACAAATGCGATCATCGACGAATGACCATGACTATCCGTGTGACTAATGGAAGCAGTTGTATCAACAGTTCATTGTTTTATTGTCATTGTCTGTGTCCTTGAATAAAAAAAGTTACATCTGCAGTTTACTTCAAACGAGATTCAACCTTACCGTCGCGCCGCTAGATAAAATCTCATTTATTTTCTTTTTTTTTTGACTCCCCATTGTTTTTATCATGCCCTGTGCCCCCCACGTCATATTATTTAAAATATTGAATCTTGATTGACCTAATTTGGTTAAAGCTTTTTTAAATTATGTTTAGGCTCCTTATATACATTGATTTAATGATTTAATTTGCGGTGGATGCAAAAAGCACAAGACCGGTCTGAATGGAGAGCCTTGGGGGAGGCCTATGTCCAGCAGTGGACGTCTTTCGGCTGACATGATGAGACAAATTGAAAAATACCGAACCTTTACCATTTCATCATGTCCGTCAGTCTGTCTGTCAGCATGTAGGCAATTAGCTCTGCCTTTTTCGACTATTAGGTAGGTACTTATCATTGCAGTGGAGCGAGTGCTTTGAGTGTTTATAAATAAAACTAATATCCCGTTTTCTTTTTGTTACAGAGGTTTACACAATACTTAGCATCAAGTAATTCAACGTTTCAACTAAGTAATTTCCTAGACAAAAGCGGAGTGCAAGGTATGTCTTCAATTATATTTAATACATTTTAACTAATATAAGTATTTACATTTATATCTTTCACCTAATAATATTATATTTAAAACGTGTCAAGTTGAATCACAGGCCTATAATCGCGTTTATAACTGTGGATAAATGCAAATAAAACATCCGTCAGTGATGCTTTATTCAAAGGATGATGGGCAATTTTGTATGGACCCTACGAATAGTCACGTGATGCATGTCTATATGTCTATTAGGGCCCAAAAAAAGACAAAATACCAATTTTAGCACCAAAATCGAAGGGATTTTTTAAATGAAAAAACACCTTTACTTGTGGGAGGACCTTGTGCAGGGTCCGTCCGGATTGGTATCACCACCTTATTAACCTACCGCCAAGCAGCAGTGTTTGCATTGTTGTGTTCTGGTTTGGGGATAAGACAGCCGGTGAAATGACTGGCATAGAGGCATTCCATCTTAGTCCTCAGGGTTTGCAGTGCATTTGCAGTCTTGTGAATCCGAATGTCTGTGGGTCACAGTTTCCACTTACTATCAGGGTGGCCTGTGTGCTCGTTTGCCTTTCTATGCCATGAAAAAAACCTAACAAGAGCCAAGCAAGGCAAGAATGTATTCACTTTTAAACAAACTCCATTCGACATAAACTGGGATATGTTTCATCTCTGTTGGTGGGTCATATTTGCCCATCGTCCTTTAAATAGACTCTAGTTAGTACAAGTTGTCCGCGACTTGTTTGTCGGCTGGATGGATATACTTATCTAACTAGTATGTAAATATAGAAACGCAATAAGAAACAAGAGAAAAATACAAGATTAGCTAGCACTTCTCTTACGAAGAAATAACAGTTATAGTGTATTATAATTTTATAATCACGAAGTCGCGCTCCACCACTTAATTTGGTTTCGCATGACTGTCTTATGTACGCAAAATTTTGTATGGGGGTGCGTCTTCGTGAAGTGAAATTAAATTACTACTATGTGAATTTCTTTGCCGTTACTTTTATGAGTAGAGTATGAATTAGATAATAAACGAAGTATGCTATAAAAATCTATCTCTTGTTATATAAAAGAAGCCTCAAAAGTAATCTATTGCGTTCTGCAAATAAAATGACAAGTACGTTTTCCTATGGTTTTGTAATGTCTCTTTCCTTGAAAAATGAGTTTCTTACTCATCATAAAAAGAAAAAACGTTATTTTACTTTAATATTACATTACATAACTTTTCTATATGGTTATGTATCCTTTTTCATATCTTTATATTGCTTGTGATGCTTGTTTTCAATGAAAGTGCAGAGGATTACAAATAAATATTGATTGTACAGCGTACAAATAAAATAGCATGTTATATGCAAGCAACTTCCTGTTGCACCGGATATGAAGGCCACCCCTACCGTCGCTTTCTTATCTGTGGGAAGTGACAGTCGACTATTGCAGGGGCTGTTGTTTTTTTAATAATTTATATTACAAAAACATGGCACCGTTTCTATTTTTCGTTGGATATTATTGGATTGGATTGTTGGATTAATGTTACCGAGTTTTTTTTTAATTTGGTAACAAAACGGACAACGGGTATAAATCTTTTGTTAGTTTTTTATTTGATTTTCACCAGTGTTTCATTTTTTCAAATTTAAAGAAAATACTATAACTTGTTACATCACGGTTTCATCATAATCATCAGTAACTACTCACTGTTCTATTTTTACACATAGTAGGGGGAATGGGGAAAATCCTATTAGGTCGTATATAGTGCGGGGTTATTCCTTATCGTCTAGTCATTTAGGCGCCTCGTCGACGGCTTTTCTATCATTAGAAAACGTTTCAGACCCAGGATAACGTTAGCTTTTAGACTTAATTACATATGCTACTGAAGCATGTTATTTTAAAGTATAGTTATAGTCTTTTGACACGCAGAACCGCTGCTTTATTACTACTGTCGCTAACTACGAGTAATTCATAGAATTATATTTCCCCCCTTTTCCTGTAGACTGCTCCAATTAAAAGTCCGTAGCAATTTGTGTCTAGACATTTTTTTACGAACAAATTTTTATTCAAGCTTCTGTAAGCTAAGGTCAAAATGACTCAAAATACATTTTATTTAATAAAAAATAAGTTTCCCAAGGGACAAATTAAATTCAAAGACAATTTTTTTTTTTTACACCTGCCATAATATTTCGTTTAATAACTATTTCACTGAGGAATATCATCGCAATCAAAAAATATATCATACTTCGTTACGTATGCCAATTGGTAGAAAAAACTTAATTGACCCAAATACTCAATTCGTCCATCATAGAGCCACAACTAAAATAATATAACGTTCAGAAACCTGTTTGAATTATGCAAACTTACTAGGTTAATGCCATCAAGCCAACGACTGTTAAATACGTCTTTGAACAACAGCTATACAATAAATACCATCTTATCACCCAGCACTAGCCTCGAGTGACCACTTAAACCGACCAAATGTCAATTACCAGTACACTCTGTACTACGATCGGACCTATGATACCTGCAATTGCCGACCTTAGGTTCGTTGACTCCCGTGTGCGAGGTCACACGGTCTATGAATCTGATTTTTTCGACACGCGTTGTAAACAGAGCGATGATTTTTATCCGAAGTCGTGTACCTGTTATTATTATTAAGCCATGTTAATGCGATAGTAGAGTTCATGACTAAGATAGAACTAGTTTTTGCTCGTCGCAGTAGGTTTTCCCTATTTGCTTACGAACTGAACGGTGTTCCCGAATAAAAAGTACCCAATGTCTACCTACGGGTTATAAGTTATGTCTGTACGCAATTTCACAAATATCGGTTGAGGCGTTGAAACGTGAAAACGGAACGAAGTTACAAATACACTTTCGCATTTTAAATATAAGCATGAATGGAGTAACAAATGGCCTTAGTTTTTTTATTATTATTTTGTCGGCACCAGTGTTGAATACTTTTAGCTGACAGCCACCAATAATGAACACTTAATTCCAAGATTATACGGTCATAAATTAACAGCTGCAAAACAAATGAATAACCCTTATCCTCTGTAAAATAAGAATCAAGTGTCCATGTCCATCATTGATCCTTGTCCGTTACTGGTTCTGTCACTTAGCAACGTTCTTAATTTGTAATTGATTTGAAAGTTGCAGGTTTCTAAACGTGCTATAAATGAACTATTAACACTTCGAATTAGGTTCAATGAAAACAGTTGATATTAATAAAACCGCTAAATACTGGCGAGTGCTTGGTGTCAATTAACTCCTGAGCACGATGACTTTAACTAACGACTAGACGCGTGATTGTTTAGCAGATAAAAAATGAAATGAATTGTATTGCATTCCGAAATTATTGCGTAAGGTTTCTAGACTGGTGAGACTGCACGAGATGTAAAGATTGTCTTCAATGTATTCTATGTAAATGTGGTATGACCCACATAACGATCCATCTTGGCAGAGCTATGTTGGATTTATTCGGTGAGACTCAAACTACGAGTGTATAAAAGAGACAAAGAAATAATAGAAATAGGCAGGGCTCAAGCTACTGGGGTAGTTACGATATCGCTGAGAGAGGAACCCCTAGGAAGGGTTAACTGGAAGTGATCCCTTGAAGGGATAATGGGATTTTTTGCCTTCAAATAAAGTGTTAACATTTACCTTGGCTCTGAATGACAAAGCTTTACAAGTTCACAGTCTAATCAAACTGTATGCTTTTCCTTAAAAAAAGTGTGGCTGAGTTTAAGTTATCTGTGTCTGAGTATATTTGTTACTCCTTCACGCTGAAATGGTTTTACGGACTTGGGTACAACATAGGTATAATTTTTATCGCGAAAAAGGCATTGTTTCCCTGGGATGCTAAACGCGGGCAGAAGCTAGTGTAAATAAAAGCTTGATCAGATCATATGCGTGAAAACGCAAGGTACTGTTCTCCATTTGGAATTAACCCTTGGTTCTGTAGAGTCTCTTAACTCGTGAGACTGCTTTGAGACTTTTAGCATAAAGATCTTTAAGAAAACAACCTATACAACGCTTACCTCTTCAAGTTAAATTACTTACTTAGCTTATACCCAGACCGCCACGAGGTTCTCGTCATGCAGTGAAAGGGAAAAATATATATCACTCCTATGCTATGACTTACAACTTTAATCTTATCACTGGCAGGCTAGGTTGGTTTCAAACGTGTCAGCCCTGCTAACACTCCATAATACGGCTTTTATAACTTCTTGGTCTAGCGCTAATTGAAATACAAAAATTATGCTTTCATTCGCTTCAATTTTAGAGTGTTTTTTCCTGCAAGTCAACGACACTAGGAAAAATCTTTTTAGGGTAAAATTAAACACTGAATAGGCAAAACTAAGGAGCGAAATAACTTAAATGCAATTTTTAAATGTGATTTTTAAAAACTGTGATAAAAAAAGATACTTAAAACAAACTGCATGGTGATGAGGATGACATTAGGTAGGTTAATAATTATTAACATGCACTTCGTTTGAAGTAACTCTTTTGAGGTTTTAGATAAAAAGTTACACCATCATCGTCACATATTTTCGTCACTTTGTGATGTGCCCTTGACTGTACTGTATTACCAAGTATAAGTAAAAACAGGCTAGTGAAATCTCAATATACGATCAAACATAAATAAAATCATCTGTGTCTGTCGCCATAGGCGAAATGGGCAGTTACTGATAAGACAAATTGTAATTGATAATAAAAAATAATGTTATTAAAGGCTGAATTACATATTACAATCTAACAGCTCCACAGATCGATAACCTTGACGGCTGCAGTTACATTGTAAATCTGTGAAACGTTTAATCGGATAAATAAGAATAATGTAATGGAACCGTATATATAAATGTCATTTTATTTGCAGAACTAGACATGTTTAGGATAAACTATAAGGTTTTTAAATGACGTATTGGACTAGTTATGTTCAAGGTCTTACAGGCATATAATTTTGCTTAAATACCTTTTTTAATAATAAACGAACGATGCTTAAAATATGCTTTGTCCTTATCCTTCATTGTGACATTTGAATTTGAAAGAAAGTGACAAAGAATACTTTAGCAAATAATAGGTTTATGAATAAGGAGCCAGTTTATAAGTTGACAACAATATTCTAATAGAAACTTTATTTCGACAATCATATGTTTTGTAGTTATCTTTCACTTGGCTCTTTCACTTGAAATTTTAAAATTAAGTTGATTTGATTTACTGTGAATAAATAGTTTCATTACTCTATGAATAGTTCTTAAAGGTTATATTTAGCATCTTAATTCACATGTATATAATGTCATACGCATTGGCTGAAAAGGATATTATTTAATGATGCTTAAAGCACATTTAATTATTTAGCATGTTGTATTGTTAAGATATTTTAAAGATGAGCATGATTGAAAGATAGCATTAACTACACCACAAAGACCTGAAGCACCCTGTCATATTAATTTTAAATTATTAAAGCATTAAATAAGGTATAGGATAGTAAAATTATTTTGGGTAAATCGTCACCAGACCAGCTTAATAAGAGCATATTCTCAACCAATAAGATTCCTTTGTAGTTACTTATATCCTAAGATGAAGGTCCTGCTGCATCTTGATATGAGGCTTGCGTGCTAGAAAAACGCACATACGCGTTTAAGGCACTGGGTGAAAATCAGGGCAACGCTTAAATGCGTTACCGGCAGCCAATGCGTTATAAGTATGGTTGTCATTATTAATTAGCGACCACCAATGCTAAATAATATTCGCTTATGCAAACTAAAGAGCCTATAATACTAGAATGTTAAATGTTTGAACTCTATTCTAATTAGGTTTTCCGGTAACCCCGTGAATGATTGACGAATAAGAGTTCAAAAGACATATCGTTACTACTTTGAAAAAAACTCGTATCTTATATTTCGGGATGTATGAGTTCGAACTTAATTCTCGTCACGTTTAAGTTTAAAATTGTACGTCGTGAAATATGAGACATGAGGTTTTTTCAAAGCAGTGACGATGTGTACCTCTTGTATTTCGAAGTAGCCCCTTCCCTCACAGATCCTCGTTCATCTCTTACCACAAATAGACCTGTTGTACATTACCAATGTGTTTAACTGTATATTTTTAATTCCCTATTGCTAACGGGAAGGCGCGGCCGGCGCAAGAATTGGTGAGTTTCCACACGAGAGAGAGCTTTGTGTATGTCCGTCTCTACGCTTGGGGGCGCTCCTGTTTTTGCACCAAATTAATTTCCTTTTTGTTTGTAGGCATGTATATCCTTGCAGTGTTGTATCTTGGGAACGGAATTACGCGAAATCACGATACAGACCAATTGGGTTGTTTTATTTGCCGATATTACTTTAGTTTCATCGGATAGTTTGGCACTGCTTTTGATATCACGCTTTATGTACGTTTTGCACTGTGATAGTCGTACTTTTGATGTGTTTTCGTGTGATGATTAAGTTTTTGTTTAAAATGCATTTTTGTTTTATAGTTTTGCATTGCATGATGTAAAATTATTGGGATCGATAAAAAGTTATTCCTCTTTGTTATTTACATCGATCACTGAGCCAGAATGAACTGTTATTATATATCATAAGTAGAGAATTCAATTAATTCTCGCTTTGTAAAAACAAAGCGAAAATCAGGAGGAAACTGTTTCAAAAATTAGGTCTGCCTTTTTGCATTTACTTTATATTTGCTTTACGACTTGTTATGTCTATAATTTGTGAAAAAATATGTTCACAAACACCACAGTGTTTTAAAACGCATAAAAACGATAGTCGACATTAAAAGTAGGTACTATTTATTAACACTGATAGATACTCATTGGCACAGAGTAAATGATTCGATTAACCTTGTTTTGCGTGGCTAGGTCGAAGAACACTTCACTGATTGCACGTAACTATGCACCATGCACTATGTTGCACTTTGATATACACGTGTTTTTAGTTTAGATAGCACTTGTTAAAATGTATTATTCAATAGTAATTTACAATTTTAAGTAATGTTCTAATTTATAGTGTAAGATATAGCAATTTTAAATTAATATATTTTGTATTCAGTAAAGATGCAGCGATCAATGTGATGATCTGATGATGATTTAGTTCCAGTACAGTGATCTATTTACAAAAGTAAAGATTTCTAACCGATAAAGCAGATCGATCGAGATCTAATATCGATTGCTCGGCAGCTATTCGATTTGCTTATTTACAGAGAAAATAACGAAAGTACTTCCATCGTAAATCGATCTGGACATTTGCCAATAAATTATTGTGAACTATTACAGTTTTGGCAAAGTCTTTTGTTTATTTTTTGTACGTCATTGTGACGCAACTATTACGTTCCAGAAGTTGGTATTTGAAAACAACGCCCTGGTCTCATCTAGATCTAGATTCTGTTTTTTTTACAACGCCATCTATTGCATGAAAGCATTATCATTGTGGGTGTCTCTAATATGCTAAAGATGTATTGCCGAAAGGGTAAATTCGCTTGTTTTTTCCATGTGTAACTTTTTTTTTCCGTGCAGGCTATGACATGTCTCCGTTCATCCGGCGTTACGCCAAGTACATGAATGAGAAGGCGCTGTCCTACAGGACGGTGGCTTTCGACTTCTGCAAGGTTAAAAGGGGGTGAGTATTTCTATTGAACTACTCTTTTGTTTCTTTTGTATGAAAACGAGATGTATTTAATTTAGTTTCTGGTGACCCGCTATACTTCAAGATACTGGTCTGTTTTAGTCGACGTATCCAATTAAAATTCCAATTATTATTCTTACAGTAGTTGAAATGTAACCTAATTATTTCCCGTCCAGGTAATAGATATGGCACTCGTGTTTTGACAGCCTGCAATGACGATATGGCATTTTATTTTAGCTGCAATAGTTAATCTCCGGACTTGACAGAAGCACGTGGAGCTAACTCTATGTGTATCTGTTTAGTCCTCCATAGGAAATCTCTTTAACGGAACAATTGACCTCGCGTGTGATATCCATGGACTTGTTTCCCCTTGTAAGGCTCACGTCAAATTTCGTTAGTTTGAAAAAGACCCTTGTGTCAGTCAACTAAAGTCAAAATCACTTTGACAAATCTCCTAAATTTAAGATATTGGGCGTTACGAGGTTTTAATAAGTTCATGGTGATTGTCTAAAACTCGACATTGGCGAAATACGTCTTGTCAAAACAAGGAGTTAGTCATTCATTAATGAAGAAATAAAACTCCGTTTTATGCAATAATCTACACTATAGTCACCTGTCAACAATAGGGTAGCAATAGAAATAGAACACAAGCTGACAAAAGGTTCCTTACAGGAAGGAAGAAGGCTCCCTTCGCATGATGAACGCAGAGAAGCTGCTCAAAACCCTGCCAGTGCTGCAGGCTCAACTCGACTCCCTGCTGGAGTTCGATTGCACCGCCAATGATCTCACTAACGGCGTCATCAACATGTGCTTTATGTTGCTCTTCCGGGATCTCATCAGGTATGATGTTAAACCTGATTAAAGCCACATGGCTTCTTAGTAGCAAAATTTCTATGGTCAATGTAGGAACAGAATAGATAACTTGCTATGAGGGTAAACAACCACTACTGCCTTTTGAACACCCACATTGCCAGTTCACCCGTCTTTAACACAAAAATTAGAGAGGCAGAATGCAGGAAGGTGAGTAGTTGGGAAAAAAAGAAAATCAAGCGTCCAGTGCTAACACTCGTAATGGAGGGTGTAGTGAATAGTCAGAGGTTCCTTGAGAAAGCGATATGCCTGTCAAAAAAGCCTTTTTCTGGCCCTGGCTCATGACCTCCAAACCCAGGTCAGGTCCCGTTTCCTTTATTTAGAAATGGCATAGGAAGGCAAACGAGCACAGTAAGTGGAAACTGTGACCCATAGACATTCGCATTCACAAGACTGCAAATGCACTGCCAACCCTGAGGACTAAGATGGAATGCCTCTATTTAAAGGCAATGCCAGATGCATGGGCCCAGGATGAGGGTGTTTCCCTGAACCCATTGTCCGCCCATTCTTCAATTAGTTTTTGCCATCATTGGCTACTATTCTTATCAAAAATATAATCGATCCGTCCATTGCCTTTTCAGATTGTTCGCGTGCTACAACGATGGCATTATCAACCTGCTGGAGAAGTACTTCGACATGAACAAGAAGAACGCCCGGGACGCTCTCGATCTCTATAAGAAGTTCCTCATCAGAATGGATAGGGTCGGAGAGTTTCTGAAGGTGTGTAACTATGATCCTTGATTATTGGTATCTATATGCATTAGTTTTTCTACAGGGTTACTTGTAACTCGACGTATATCTGGTAGGTGGTGATAGAGGAGCTAAAATGCAATAAATTTAACCCACATAGGGAAAAGTCACCAGTGGTCGGCCAGAGACCTGTCATCGGCCTCTGCCTATACTTTGTATGAGTGGGAAGAGTACGAAAGATATATTTCCCACTATTCGCAATCATACAAGGTCGACTACTGGTCTCTGGCTGACCACTGGCGACTGTACCCTATGTATGGTCGGAAATCAATAGTTCTTGAGATATTGATTTAAAGTATTTTCTAGAAATTCCCAGAATCTTGCATTATTTTTTTTTATTTTTTTTTTACATTTAAATACCGTATTTTTTTTTTAATTTAATTTATAATCTATTATTCAATTATACCAAGTATAAAAACCCCAAATAAAACAAGCAAACTTATTAAAATCAGCGGAAACTAAATTTTTATTTTTTTTAACTTAGTGCTTATTACTAGAAAACTTATGCACTAGTCCAAAAAAACAATATGACATCAAGCGTACAAATTACTAGAAAAACATCTTCGTTTCATCAGCTTCTTCCACATTCATACATCGAGCCATGGACGCACGTCGGTTTCGGGTACTTAAGATTCGGGCCTTTTCCAGTATTTCTTCGATTTGATTCGAAAAAGTACGCCTAGGGCGGCCCTTCCGACCCTTCCACTCACTTTCGATCTGTATATATCTTTCGTCAATCTTCTTTCATCCATCCTTTCCAAATGACCGAACCAACGAAGCATGCCCTTTTCAATCTTAGTCACTACATCTTCTTTTATTCCACATTTCATTCATTTTGTAGCCAACCATAGTACACAAATAAAGCATAGGGTACATCAGTGGATAAAACGAGTATAAGCCATACAATTTCCAATACAGGTAACGCGTGAATTTATTTTGTATACGCTCCAGCATCGCGCTGTACTTGGCCCCATGTGGAGCCCATATGACTGCATTAAACTCCAGGTGGCTTCTTACCAGAGCATCGTATAATGCCTTGACAGCACTCAGGTGTCGAGGATATAGCTTTAAACAACTTCTGCGCGTAGAATAAAAAAATGGCTTTAAGAATAGTGCATTATTGTCAAGGCGCGGAAAGTAAGGGATTTCCTGACGAGGTGGTTAGCAGGCCTCGCTGTATACGAGTCAGGCAATCCTCGTTTCAGCCGATGCATTTATAATGCTTTTCTCAAACAATGTACGGGAATGATACAAATACATTTGTAACAGAACAGTATTTTAACCCTTTTCCTCCAGGCATAGTACATTTCATCGACCACATTCATGTCGCTCAAAATTTAACTTAACTACCTACATTTTATGACACACATTTAATTGAACTTTCCTGAAATATTACTTCATGGATCAGTATCCTTCAGGAAGTTACGAATTCGTGGCTCTGTCTATTTCTTGCTTGTATCCTAACTTTAGCAGGGCCTGGAAAAGGGTTAATTAATACTTCAAGTGATGTTTGTCATTGTAGGATAATTAGGGTTTGTTATGGGGTTTCCTGGAATATTTATGTTTGTCTGTTGAACTTTAGATGTTGATATTTCAGTGAAACATAATTTTGACGTCTTCTTGTTCTTAGAATGCAGTGAGCATTATGCTAAAAATACATCTTCAGAAATGCTATTCACATTCTTGCTTGCCCTCCATAGCATACATTGTCTGTAAGATCTATTATATTTTTCTCTTGGTTTAGCTGGAATCCGTGGCGACTTCGTTTTTCAGCATAGGCGGTGTGGTACCTATTTCCTCGCTACTTTCATCACTCGAGCTCATTTTTTACAAGTATTTTGCACACATCAAGTTTTATGTTTAAAATATCCATTGGTTTTTGTGTTTAAAATAGAAAAACATACGCCCTGTGCTAAAAAACGAGCGTTACCTTGGCTGTATGGGATTTTTGGCTTGGTCCTTTCTGTTCAGCATACATTGACAGCACTTTAAAAAAAAAAATTGACATGGACGGAAAGTGTTTCCATACTTACATACTTCGCATCTGCGTTTTTTAAAAGAAAGGCTATCCTATCCGAGCATGTTTGAGAAAAATATAAAAGGTTTTACTCTGTCAAGCATATGGCAATATGTATCATGAACAATTAGAATCAAATTCCAATGATTATCTCCAGGTGGCAGAGAACGTGGGTATCGATAAAGGTGACATTCCCGACCTCACAAAGGCGCCTAGCAGCTTATTGGACGCCCTAGAAGGGCACCTCGCTACCCTGGAGGGCAAGAAGGGTTCCGCTGCTAACACCCCAACCCAGACTGCCAGGTAACTACTAGACTTACTAGATTATTCTTCTAGATGGAAAAGGGATTTAAATATATGATCCTATGATTTTGATATTGATGACGTCCTACTACAGTGCTGAAGGTACATTTCGTCGGTGATACTGCAAAACCGCGTAACTAACAAATTTATGATAGAGCAAAATAAACCTTATTGTTTTATTAAAAAGGTGCATTTTGCTCCTTATTTAAAATGTTACTTACGCGGTTTTGCAGTTTCACCCACGATTTGCTTGTTAATATTGTGTTCATCTTCTGATGGTATTATTTAATATTTAGTTCTGCTCCTATTTCAATAGAGCATCAGACTATAGACATCAAAAAAGGTGAACTGGTAGAACTGTGGCACATCGTGTAAGACATGGTGGATCTCAAACCACAGTTTAAGGAATCTGTATCCTTATACAGTGTCTATTGTTTATTTCAGCGCCCAAAAGAACGTAGCCAGCGTGATGGGCGCCCTGTCATCCACGTCCTCCTCGTTTGGCAACGTGGCGTCGTCGTCCCGCCTCGACGCATCCAACGGCGCCGGTCTCTTCATCGACGACTCGCTCGCAGCGCAGGCGCTGGCAGAGGAACAGGCCGTCATGAACCAGTACAAGGTAATAAATAAATAAATAAATAAACCTGTGTGACCTGTGTGGTCACCGGGTTAGAATAGTGCCACTCCATGTCTTCTCGTGGATGTCGTAAGAGGCGACTAAGGGAATAATAATGGCTTCTAGTACTCTTAGGCGATGGGCTTGCAACCTGTCACTAATACACTGGTAAACATCATAGCCTGATTGTGCAAAACGTGGTTACAGAATTATCAACAACTTATTTAAGAGTGCTTGGTAATTCTGTAGCTCTGCCTACCCCACTCTGGGAATGAAGGCGTGAGTTTATGTATGTATGTATAAATAAATATCAGGGGACAATCTCACACCAATTGACCTAGTCCCAAACTAAGCTCTAGGCTTGTACTATGGGTACTAGACAACGATATAAATACTTATATAGAGAAATAAATACTTAAATACATAGAAAACATCCATGACTCAGGAACAAATATTCGCGCTCATCACACAAATATCTGCCCTTACCGGGATTTGAACCCAGGACCGCTCGCTTCGTAGGCAGGGTCACTACCAACTAGGCCAGCGCGTCGTCAAAAGGGTAGGCAGTAGATAAGACTACCAATGCTGTTAAATTACTTGTTGTTTTTTTGTGATATGAGGAAGGCAAACCAACACTCAGGCCTTACTTGTAATTTTATATACATTGCAAAGTTGATGAGTTTCTAGGTCACCATGTCTCGACTTTAGTCGTTATTGGAGGCTGTTTATCCGCGTATGAGTTCGAAAGTAAAGTTATAATTTTTGTTTGAATCCAGGGAAACTAGGAAGCGTTAGCAACATTATCTATCTATCTATCTATATATATAAAAATCAATGCCATTTTTCGTTGTAATTTTATAACTCAAGAACGGGCTCACTTATCCCAACCAAATGTTGAGTCTTTGTTCGGACTGTTTAGTGGATGGTTTATGTGAAGTTTGCACAAAATCGGTCGAGCGGTTCTTCATTTATCACATTTTTTGTAACAAATGAATTGAAAGTCAGAAATTTGCAGCGGGGCGAAGCCGCTGGCGGGCCGCTAGTAATTAACCCCTCAGGTGTCCTACGCACAACATGTGTGCGTAGATTTTTTGACATTACGTGACTTATTCATTTGACTTAAAGTTTAATTTTGATGTCCAACAATTTTGACATATCGCTCGACGGGTTAAGTATAACTTAGGGGTCATTGGTCACAAGTCAGGGGATCGTGGTGGTCTACAATTTTTACATGTATTACCCAAGTATAAGTCAGTGAATTCATATTTTACCCAGTAGGTAATTAAAAATATGAAAAGATCATAAGCGCATCTTGTTCCCCCGCATCTTAAGTTAGTTAGAAGATACTTAGACATTAATAGAAATAGTAGTTTTATCGCATGACGTACATTTCAGGTGCATTTATTGCAAGGGGAAGAATGGACAGGCGAGGAAGAGGTTTCCGTTATCATAGTAAGGATATCAGGATGCAAACAATGAAAATGTACCAAGGCCACTGAATACTCTTCTACCACTAAAGTTAGGACGCGTTTCTACTAGAAATAAGGGGTGGATAGGAGCAAATATGATCAATCAAATCTTTATAATATGTGATTGATCGATTTTGTTCCTTTCTGAAACGTACCTTTAAAGTAGATTTTTTTCATAGAGTAGATATGTCTTGGTACATTATTGTTGGTTTCGTGTTTTAACGCTATGGGACGTTTGTAATGAAGGTGCTTTGTACGTGGGGAATTCTTTTTGTGTGTATTTGTATATGTACTTTTCAGCTCAGGTAACTACAGATTTTTCTGTCTCTTTGCTCAGTTCAGGAGTCACTATTTTCGGTGGTTTTTGTGGATAGTAGTACTGCCCTCCTAAGCTAAAACGCAGTAAGTCAGATAAAACTCCTGTAGCAATATCAACCTCATTACTAACGGAATAGAATTCAAATTGCATTGGTTATTGAATTTGAGATACTGTTTTTTTGCTTAGGAGGGCAGAGTAGTAACTCAATTTTATGAAGTAGCGTCGATTAAAGATCAATTATCGATCATATCTAGTTTAGTTAGTTGGTAATTTAAGTACGCTGTAGAGATTACAATGCGATAGATCTCATAACATGAGTTTATTATAATTACCTATTTAATTTTGGTCTGCCTACCCCACTCTGGGATTACAGGCGTGAAGGTATGTATGTATGTATGTATTTAATTTTAAAATTGTTTTGGTTTTAGGATTGTTTTTATGTAACAGAGTAAGTTGCGGTAGTAAAAAAACCGGTGTACTAAAATTGTGGCATTTGAACTCGGAGCAAATAAGAGTCAACACCGCTTTGTTATAGTGTGTTTCTTGTTTCTATGGCAATCTTTAACGCCTGGCGTTCTTCACATTAAACATCAGTCATTATCGTATTGGTTTCACAAAATAACAGAAGAAACTTATGTAGTTTCAATAATTAAACCCGACCCGAAAATTTATAAAAATCGGTAAATAGTTCAGAAGCTTGATTTTTAAGACTCCACCGAGCAAACGTCAAGCGTCCAGGGGCGCCCTCATTACTATTATAATGTTTTCTAATTAACTAAAGAATTTCCTTGGAATCGGGTGATGCTTTTTTGTAGCGCAAGTAAAAACACGATTTATGGGATATGTAACAAACTTTAATAACAATTACCCTTTGAGTAGTCAGCTTAACGGGAAAAGGTGGCCACTTTTTTGCGTTAAGTTCATAACTCTAAGGTCAATTGTTATTAAACAATGTGATATGTCCTTTAAGTTGTGTTTTCGTTTGTAATACAAAGAAACACCGTCCGATTTCAAGAAAATGCTTTAGTTTATTAGAAAACACTGAAATAGCTCGGCGCTGTCTTAACAGTATCACATACATAAATATTTATGTTCATACATTTACACTGTTAATGGGCCTTATTGTATTACTGATAGTTGCTAACATCTACACGAATACACTTAGTATTATCATATTATAATATGATATGAACTATGTATAATCAGCAGCAAAAATAGGTAGAGAGACGAAGAGCTCGAAATTATCTTACGTGCTTACTTACCTACTTCTAACTGTTCATACCATCAATTGTTAAACTTTTCAACCTCATTCATGGATATATCCGCATCCTTTAGTCTATGTCAGTATTTTGTTCCTTTTTGTTTGTCTGTTTATCAAGAATAAAGGTTTTTCTTCCTTTTTCTTCCTTTCTTTCATGGTTGCCAGTGCAAAATAGACCTAAGTCAATATGAGGCAAGGTGGATATTCGCCTAGTCATCTTGCCCTATAAGTAACATCATTTTTAATGCGACATTGAAAAGTTTAAAAATACTGTAAAATCTGCAACGCATAAGATCGAACGCGAAAGCATTACAAAACCCGAAGCTCTTTTTATCTCGTCAAGGAGTGTAATGGATTTCAAGCGATGGCATTGATTCCTTGGTCACGAGACTTGGCACTAGAATCACCTTGGTAGAATTGACGCCTAAAGGCCTTGCCACAACTGCGCGGTCGCAAAGTCAGATCTCGCTTCGTCATATCAAAATTCATCGCTTGATCAAGGTGACAGTATCTTCCATTATTAAAGTTGAGTACCAAATCAGAGTCTTCCCACTTACAGAATAAAGTGCAGTCACCAACAAACACCGCGGCGAATAATCCCTTCTTGTCGTCCGCGCCGACAAACCAGAACCAGTCTATAGTAGACCTATTCGGGCCTGCGCCGGCCGACACCACCAACGGCAGCAAGGCCTCTGATGACTTACTTGCACTTGGGAATCCGTTTGCTGATATGTTTGGGGGTAAGTTTAGATTCTAGTGCCGATGTTGTTTAGTTCTATGTGTATTGGACTCGTTTTGGAGTTCTTAGCACCGAATGGCATTTGCTTAGTAAGGTCAATGGTTTTATACCAAATATATTATGAAGTTAAATGTAATTTGGGAAGGATCCGATTTCAAGTTACTTTTGACGTAAGCCATTCGATTACTGTGTAATAAAAAAAGGGTCAGATTGAAATATATTTTTATAAAGCTCCTTTCTTAAAATTGAATTTAAAAAAAATACCCTATTATGTCAATAGCTTTTTGTGTATTTTTGATATACGTTATTATGAAAAATTGTACAGTTTGGGTACAGGTAAAATAAGAACCAAATGAGGTAATTTTTAATTTTTCATATAGTCGCATATCTACTGTGTTACTGCAAATCGCGTAACTAACAAATTTATGATAAAGCAAAATAAACCTCACTGTCTAATTAAAAAGGTGCATTTTGATCGTTATTTAACATGTTACTTACGCGGTTTTGCAGTTTCAACGACGATATGTCAAGAACTTGACAGAAGCGCGTGGAACTAACTAACAAGAAAAAATACATACTAACCGAAGAATTGTCCTCACGTTTGATACGGACTTACTCGTATTTCTCTAATAACTCCATAGTGGTTGTCTATTAATAACCCGACATTGGCAAAATACACTTAACAGAAGTGAAAGCGATTTAATTAACGAAATAATAATAATAACAGTATTAAAAATTGCCTCATCAAAAGCACTGTATATTGAGATCCCTAACACTGTACAAAAAGCACATCCCGAGCTTTTGGGGATGGATTAAGCACTATCTTTGGATACCAATGCAGTCCAAGCACTTTTCCCTAGTTAATACAAACTATCAGTAGGACTGACAGGCCGAGTGGGACGCAGCTATTAGTTGGGCTGAGAAATGTATATACGTCTCTCATTCTAAAGTGGGCTTCTCACACCTGCCGTGAGTGATGTTTATACTATGTAAAGGCAAGCAGAGGCATTTCGTCGGTGATACTGTAAAACCGCGTAACTATCAAATTTATGATAGAGCAAAATAATCCTTACTGTCTTATTAAAAAGGTGCATTTTGCTCCTTATTTAAAATGAAACTTACGCGGTTTTGCAGTTTCACCGACGATTTTACTGCCCTTGTCTGCCCATACACACCATTCATGGAGGCAATTAAGGGTTCACTTCCGAGATTGCCCCGACAGGCAGGTGTTTTAGTACTCAGCTTAACACATAGCTCAGATATCTGTGGCACCCATGATGTTAGCCTGCTGGTAGAATTGAATTGCATACTGATATTTTTTATAATCATATGGATTGGTAGTAACCAGAAAAAAAAAAGTCAAGGTTGACTTGACCTACTAATCAAATTCAATTTATTTTTTACTTATCAGGAAATATTTTACAAAAAAACTATTAATATACAAATTTACCTGAAATTATTGTAAAATCCCCCTAAATTAAATTAAAATCCCAAATCCCCCGACTGCATTAATATTCAAAGCTGGCAACATTTCTAGCAGCCCCCGCGCCTGCGCCGGCTTGGCCGCAGCAGCCGACGAATGGGTTCGCACCGTTCCCGCCGCAGAACAACACTTTCGTCTCTGAGGCTAACTTCTCTAATGTTTTCAATAACACTGACACCACAGGTGAGGCCTGACGCGTGCAGCGTAGTGTTGCCATGTCATGTGAATTATTTACCCTGAATTGTAAATAATTATATTTTTAATGTTATACATGTTGAGTTTTGTACATCGGACAGAACAGAAAATTAAATTAAATTATAATATTCTGTTTAATTTTATATGCAGTGTTGCAAATTGTTTAGTTATTGATCCGGTTTTTCGTTTTAAACAGTTCACATCACATGGCGATATATCTTATTTTTCCTTCTTTGGTATATGCAAATATATTCTAAATTATTTGGTGATGGTCGAGTTAAAATTTGTTGTATAATGCTGTCAAATTACAAAACTAAAAAATTTACAAGTCAGCCTTGTGTTAAATTTCACCAACTACTGCTTTTTCTACATTGTCTTCTCCTGTAAACCTGGAGCATTACGATAGCTCTTATTATCTTGGCAATCGTGGCAGCAGTGTAATCAGCAATTCGATTGCAATAGGGGCTTACACAGTGGAATGGAGCCCCAGTAGTACTAATTGAACAATTAGATACTGACTCTTGGACCAATTATAAAACCGAGCATTATACAGCATGTTTTCTCTAATATAACATAATAATATTATATCTATATCTATATGTATTACAATTTCTTGCAAGCTGCCGCGGCTAACCCATTCATGGGTATGGGCGAGCCCGCCCCGGTGTCGTCGTCCCCCGCGCGCCCCCCTCCCCCAACCCACCCTCCTCCCCCTAAATCCGCCTTCGACGACCTCGAGGACGTCATGAGAATGTCCCTTGGTGGCTCTCCCGCTAAATCCCAACCCGTGACGCAACAGCCAATGGCAGCCCAGCCCTTCAGTGACGTCATGTCGATGAACATGCAACAGCCAATGATGTTCGGGTCGCCCGCCAAACAGCCGATGGTGCCGATGTCAGCTATGGGTTCGAAATTTGAATGTTGAGTGTTTGAACGTGGTCGGTAAAGTGACGTTTGGTGTCGGTGTGGCCAGTGAATGTAATACTTGAAAAAATTCAAGATTCTATAAAGATACAATTTCAATTCATATTAACAAAGCTTTAAATTGTTAAAGAAAATGTTATCAAGTGTAAAAATGATTGGTAAAAATATAATTAAAAATCTTAATTATGATATCATAAAATATATAGGTACTGGCAACACCGTTTTACCGACTATTTTTTAAACGTGGAGTTCTTTTGAGTGGTCAGTAACCGTCGTCGTGTGCTTTTTTAATTGGTCACAGCCTTTTAGAGCCCTGCACTTTTTAGTGCCCCTGCCTTTATTTTTGTTGATAGGCTTGCCTGCAAGATTTAATATTTGTCCTTAATTATTAATGTATAGTATTTATTTTGTATTGACTGCATACGTTAATAATAGCAATATGCAACCGCATTATTTTGCTATTATTTATACGAAAAAGCTATGTTTATTACTGTTAAATTATTTTTGCCTTTTAGATGCTAGTTTTTGTTATGTTACGTTATGTTACATGCCATGCTTATTTTTGTACATACATGTGAATGTTTTATTCTGACTAGATATTCAGGCAACTTAATTTTATTATAAAAAACACATTTTTCTTTAGACACGCATTTCAAACAAAGTGCTTATTTGTTCTAAATTCCTAGTCAGTATTCATCTTATTTTTTTTACTAAAATATTGTTTCTGTATATTTTGTATATTTCAAACGCGATTCGAACTGCATTTAACATGTAAATCAGAGCAATATGAACTCTGCATCGTTTTTTTTCTTTGTACAATGATTTTAATCATGATACCTTAGAAACCATAAATATTCACTTGCCTTATATCCGTTCCCAATGTCGTAACCTCAGATGGATAACGTTTACAGTCTTTGAGTACTTAGAAGATGCTTCGGTTTTGTACTTCTCTCTCACTTGCACCTAATAAGACCGTATGAGGGTGAGTGAGAGACGAAGTACGAACCTGAAGCACGTTCTAAAAGCTGCTCTTGCTTGCTTAAAGATAAACAAAACATAACTATGTAAGTTCAATAAGTTGCAAAATGTACTTTATTCACTTTCTTGCTAAGGTGTATTTTGCATCTAATTAATTTGTTTGTTACGCGGCATTGCAATATCACTGACGAAATGACAACATATTACCCGAAGTGACTTTATCTATCCGCGGTTTAAATATTAGGAAGGGGTATTAGTCAATAAGATTCTATCCTAAATGTTATATATTTTCTATTGAAATAAAACTGTTAGACAAAGACAATTCAACGCCTGAATTTGGTGTCGGTCTCAGTTTAATATCATTAATTTTATTTTTGCGATGTAAACTTTTAGGTTAGAATCTAGATTACATAATAAGATAGTAATAGATTTGTTAGCGAGTGAACGGAATCTTATATGTAGTATAGTACAATATTATTGTCTGTATTGCGTTTTCAAACTACGAAGACGCGCAACGCTATTTAATTTGAAATAGAAGAGTGGAATGCGCTTCCGGCGTCTGTATTTCCGAGTGCAAACAATCTGAACCTATTTAAAGCTAGATTACAGGAAAACCTATATGATTTCTATAAAAAAAAATTACCTATGTACAGAACCATCTCCACGCGAGTTGAACTAGCACTTGGCCTTGGTTTTTTTGCTGTCCAATTGAATACACAGTGTATAGCATATAAAATATGACAGAGTTTAATAACCTTAAGGGAAATTTGTAATGTATCTGTGGCAGCTGGTGGTGTCATTTGTATCACAAAAAAAAAACACTTCGATTTTGAGACAAGACGACGATTTTCGTTGGTTTATTTAAAAACACAATAATAATAATGAGGGCCACTAATGCTCGGTGCAATCTTAAATAGAGGTGGGGCGTCTTTCTTAATTGAAAATACAATAAACCGTTCTGATAAGGGGTCATTTACTAGACAAAACCGGTAATATAACAATATTAATTTCATATGAAATTAATACATGCGTACATACAATGAAGGCGTGAGTTTATGTATGTATGTATGTATTAATTTCATATCCTTTTAACACACTCCTAAATCAAATTCAATCAAATATTGTGCGTAGTAAAATACAGCAGTTGTATTTTACAGCATCAATGTAACCTGTCATAATATAATGGAATAATGATGATTAGTTCAAAATTCGGTTTATTTTTTTAAATATAACCTAATGGCGAATACGATTCTTCTTTACAGTAATAATTGTTACCAAAATATGTACATTTAAAGCTTGAAAACCGGTTAATAACCGGTTAACCGGTTTCGACAGACCCGGATCGGTAATTATTATTTACTACTACTTGTACGATGACGCGGAAACGTTAATAGATCTATAACAAATGAAGATTCTACAATCAGTGTATCCCAATCCCACCCTTATCACTATGCTAATAACGGCGATTATAGCAGGTCAACAACAGCAACAGCAGCAAGGCAAAGTGCTCACAGGCGACCTAGATTCGTCACTCGCCCAACTGGCGAATAACTTGTCTATCAACAAAACTGCAGCCGCTCCCAAGTAAGATGCCATTTTGATTTCTTAGATTTGTTTGGTTGAAATGCTCCGTGGAATCGTATTATAGTAGAGGCAGTAAACGTACGGGAATTAAAATATTTTTTATAATTAATGAAAGTTACAAAAAACCGGATAATTATAGATCTATACTCAAACTGTTTAGGTACTTAAATAAATGTAAACAAACCAAACCACGTGGCTCTGATCATCAGCCAATCAAAACTGTTCCGTCGAGCTTTGACGTATCAATGTTCGCCCCCTATTGGCTGACCAACTATATCACGTGATTTTTTTGTTTACATTTATTTAAGTACCTAAACAGTTTGAGTATAATGACTTTTGAATTTGGTCTTACCAAACTTACGACCAGGCTTTATTGAAATTTTACCTTTAACCTTTGCCCGTGTGGTTGCCGGGTTAGAATAGTGCCACTCCATGTCTTCCCGTGGATGTCGTAAGAGGCGACTAAGGGAATATAGGATTGTAGTACTGTTAGGCGATGGGCTTGCAACCTGTCACTAATATGCTGGTAAACATCTTAGCCTATTTGTGCAAATTGTGGTTACTGAATTATCAACAACTTTTTTCAAGTTGTAATTCTGTAGCTCTGCCTAGCCCACTCTGGGATTACAGGCGTGAAGGTATGTATTTTAAACTGAGCTCTGCACTGGCCGAAAACTGAAATTCGTGCCACTGACGGCCACTAGCGCCGTCCACAGCGGACACAAATTCAAGATAAAAAGAGATTATGTTTCGTATCAATTAAGTTGTTATTTGCATAGCAAACACGTTTGGCTTGTGGCACATTTTGTATTTGACGTAAGGCGTGCAAAAGCTTAAATGTTCTTTATGTTATATAAGATCAAAAGTTTATCGTGATGATAGAGTAACAGTAAAGTATAGGAATAATTCCGTTCTTCATTAACCTACTTCAAAAGAGGATCTCGGTTTTTTTTACACGGTAAAATCTATTTTAATTATTTTTGATATCGATTCAACTGAGCATTGTTTAATCGCTTGAATGACTTTAAAATCAAGTTATCAGTTATTTAATGTCCGAATTTGTATTTTTGGTAGCTAGGATTTTATTGGTTTTAGGCAAAAAATGGCAATTTAATATACAAAACAAAATTTGACAATTTCGTTAAGTAAAACTCCTGTTCCATTTTTAATAGGATTTTTACAAGTTAACTTTATTAATATTCATATAAAATAATTATTTTGATGGTTTTTTTTTTATAAATGCTGTTTTCTGTCTAAAATTATCTGTGAAGTGAAACGTAAAGAGATGAATTTTCGCTAGTTAAATATTTTAAATTTTTACACATCATCAAAAATGTATCCTGCCTTTCTTTTACTAAGTTATCGTAGGTTTGACTTAGTTCCCGCTTTAGTACGTTTTTGAATATAGTTTTTGAATGCTAAATGCCTGAGAATGGACTTAGTATTAGTAAAAGAAAGAGCATTAATACAAGGCATTTTTAGTGAAAGCATCTGCATTTGTCAGTTTTATTAAGTTATTAAGTGGGTCAATCAACTTTTCTTTGTAGCTCGTTGCCATGGTGACGTCTCCTGGGTCACTCTTTAAAACTATGATTTCAAAGGATATAAGTCCACTAAAAAACTGTTTTATTGGCAATTACACACCCATTCTTTTATGGCCTTTCTCCTGAGTGTACTGGAAGTATATATTATAATTTTTTTTCTAAGAAACTCTATCACTGTTGTCTCCTGGCTTACGGGACAGAGTAACAACAAGAAAAAGTTGATCCACCCAAGTAAACGATTCTGTATAATAATAGCCTTCAAATTACATGATAAAATCTAGTCAATCATAACGTCGAATAGCTTTCCGGGATTCCCGTAATTATAATTAGTTTAATTTTAAATGTTCCCTGTGATAGCCGTATTTTCAAACACTTACTTTATACAAAGCCGATTTTTTATTAAAATTCCTGAACTGTATTGTACTTATGTAAAGTTAATAAAATAAATTTGACGACGCGCTGGCCTAGTTGGTAGTGACCCTGCCTACGAAGCGAGCGGTCCTGGGTTCAAATCCCGGTAAGGGCAGATATTTGTGTGATGAGCGCGAATATTTGTTCCTGAGTCATGGATGTTTTCTATGTATTTAAGTATTTATTTCTCTATATAAGTATTTATATCGTTGTCTAGTACCAATAGTACAAGCCTAGAGCTTAGTTTGGGACTAGGTCAATTGGTGTCAGATTGTCCCCTGATATTTATTTATAAAAATAAAATACAGACAAATTGAGAACCTCCATTTTTGAAGTCGTTTAAAAATTGAAATACGTGTTGATATGAGCTGTCACAGGCATCATCTTAGATTGAACAGAGTATAGGCTGATGGTGTAAGTATAGACAGAGGTAGTGATTTAAATTTGACAGCTAGTGTTGCCAGACATGTAAATAACTTAATAGTGATGAGAAACGTCGATGTTTTAGTCTCGCTTTGACCTACGTGCTGTCAAGTCTCTTAGACAAGATGCTGATACGTATGTCAATGACGTATATTTTCCGTTTTAATATCCACTGCAAAAGAAATAAGGTGGAGTTTCTTTTGCTTTTATGACTGTCAACTAAATAAGAAAATTGACTCTATTCTATTTATAGTAGGTTTACTGTGCAATTAGTTTTGAATAATAAATAAATAAATATTCATTTGGCAAATTTCGTCGTATGGTGGCCTTTACAAGGCCAGGGCTACTGACATTACATGCAGAATGTGATAGTATAATAATTTTGGAATAAATCAATCATGTCATATTATGATAAGATAATGATAGATTGAATTAGGTACTTATAGATGGATTACAGTAAATAATAACGAATAAGTGAACACGACGATGATATTTAATAAAAAAGTTTATTACTATAGATACAATTGATATGCTAAGTCGTAAAGTTTTCCAGCAGCACTTCCCATACTGTGGTAACATTTCTGCTTTTTTATTGTATATAATGTCTAGTTATGTAGTCTAATATAGATGTCTTTACGACGTATATACATCAAATACCATTTTGAATGAAGAACTTCTGGGTTGGGTAGTAGGAATCAGACGTAGACGTTAGATTTGCTAGCTTTAAAATCATATAATTTGTTAGTTTACCTTTAAAAACTAATAATTTCTACAGACAACGATTAGTTTTGTAAAGATTTAAGAGCTAAGCGGATGCTATCACAAAATACGCTTGGTTGTTTGCTACGTGGGAGCCAAATTGGAACAGAAAACATAAATAATTTAACCAAAATGCACACCAACACAATGCACGAAACAGCACAAATAAACATAAACACGGATCAAAAGGTAATCTTACCGCTTTGAGATAAGATACAAAACAGCACAGCTCCGCACGCTATCGAACAGCCAAGCACGCATGAAACGTACCTATGGCCTAATACTGCAGACATTATAAGTTGGGTTAAAGAGACACTTAAAATATTAACTTTGTACTAATTTACTTCAACTTTCTCTATAATCTCATCTACCACGATACATGCATATATATTGTGATGTTTAAAATGTCATCCAAATTAAATCTGTCCTTTGTTTATCTTTCAACAATGGCAACATTTGCGAGACTCAAGCAAATACCCATTGAGTCTCAAGTCGTTGGTCTCCTCTAGCATAAAAAGTCCCAATTGAAATGTACCTTTTGGCAACGCCTACCGAGAGTTGCGATTTGGTTGTCTCATTGCTACGAATTTGGAGCATTTTGAGATTTCAGTGAGATTGCACATGCCTATGAAACTCGAGCCCACTTCAGGTTGCCTGAGTGATCGTTGACCCCCCCCCCCCCCCCATGCCATTAAAAGGTTGCATTTCGTCGGTGAAACTGCAAAACCGCGTAAGTAACATCTTAAAGACAGTAAGGTTTATTTTGCACTATCATAAATTTGTTAGTTACGCGGTTTTGCATTATCACCGACGATTTGTAATCTGATAATCTCTAACGGCCGAACCCTATATTCAATCCACGGACAGATAGGCTTACTTCGGATTAATATTTGACACATTTTGTATGGGCAAATGTCAAATTTTAACCTGTAGTAAGCCTTATCTATCCGCGGTTTGAATATAGGGTTCGGCCGTAAGTCGAGTGTCATGAGTCGTACGGATTTCGACTCTACCAATTTCAACCAAAAAAACCACTCACACCTACAATTCTCTATTCATACGTCACGTCTCTTTAACCTAACTTCCGAACTGACCTGAACGCTTGGTCAGACCGATGCAGTGGAACTCGCCCAAGAACGGCTCCAAGGGCGTCGCCTGGAGCCCCCAGCCCATGCAGGCCACCACCGGCGCGGGATACCGGCCTATGGTAAGCTCTGAGCCAGGTTGTCGATTGGCTGCGTGGAGAAAATTGGAAATGACCTGTGAAAATCCGGTTTGAATGACTAATTTTGTGGTTAACAATGTAGTCGGGTCGAAGGACCAGTGAAAATCCGGTTCGAAGGATTAATTGTTTAGTTATGAGTAATTCGGGTCGAAGGACCGATTGCATTTCAATTTCTAGCGTCCAAAAACCGCTTTATAAAGTCTACGTGTAAGTTCTATTATAATATTATACAAGTTGATAATTGCAGTTGGTTTTCTCGAAAGTCACCATTGTAAACATGTTAACGTTAAATTTATTAGATTATACTATACGACTATACGTATTACCAGTATAGAATATAGTAAAAACAGAAGTTGGCTCTAGCTTATAAAGCCACCCTAACTAAATAGTTCGTTTCGCGATTGTTTTAAATAAACCACAAATAAATAAGCTTTCCGCACAATCGACAACCTTTTTTCATATTTCAAAAAATATCTCAAAAACTGGATCTTCACGTCGCCCCAACCGCTTTCGTTGTTGCATTTTGCGACTTCCCGCTAGTTGTACCTTTTTGCTATTGACTTTTGTTTCTCCGCTCTTCCCCTCTCTGGCATGCCAGCATCCCGTTTTATTTGCGTTTTTGCAGGGTCCCGGCATGCACCTTCCGCCCATGCCCCACACTATGCCCCAAGTATTCCACCCCCCACATTATGTAATGGTAAGTTGCTATTTTTGTTTCGCTTTTTTTGAGCGTCTCCAACAAGAGCATTCGTTCTCGCAAGAAGTTAGGGAATGCGAATAACCGGGTATAACCGGTTTTAACCTGTTATAACCGGTTTTAACCGGTTATTTTCATGCAAACACTGTTAATAACCGGTTAAATTGCACTCCCTACAAGAAGTGCTGGAGCCAAGTTCTTTTGCGAAATAAATAGCATGCGTTCGGTATGTCGTTGATTTAAATCACGGCCATTGTAACCGCACGTTGCTCGCGTGATAACCTTGTAAATCTAGGCTCAGCATCGCTCAAAGATCTGATGACGCCTTCTCTTGACATGCAAATTCTCTTGTTGGAGACCCTCCTTTAGGTTGGCCAGTAGTCCCTAGTAGCTGCGGCTTAAGCTTACAGCCTTCCGTTTTGGTATGGTTCAAAATGTGGTTAAATTGTAGTTTTTTTTATTTATGAGTCATGAAGACAGAAGTTTTTGTGGCACGAATAAAATTGTCCTAGGGACTTCCGAACGATTTTATTGTATCGATAAATTGTACTTTCTTATGACTGTTATGACCATGAGATAACGTATAATATGAACATGCAAGTTTCATATCTATTATACAGTTTTAGTGTAAGAATAAGTTAATAATAAAAAAATATTTTTTAAAATTCATGTTTATTTGAATTTCAAAATACCTAAAAAGTATGTAGATATGTATGTATTATTTATTAATATAATACAGCTACTACAACTAAAAGTTAAAACTAAACTTATTTACATTAAAGTATAACTAAGCTACTCAAATATTAAAGATGTAAATAATAATCACCATCATTGTATGTATGTATGTAAACACTTCATTGCACAAAAACAATTACAAATTCGTACATAAACTTAAGATAAACATGTGTAATGGCTAGGGAGTGCTATTTAACCGGTTATTAACAGTTTTTGTATGAAAATAACCGGTTATAACCGGTTATTGGCATTCCTTAGTAATGGCAAACTTATCCCTATTAAGTATGCCTATAACATACTTAAATGAAATAATACTTATCATTCATTACACAACACTGATGGGTAGTGATCAGCATTTTAATTAAATGAAATGTCACTGAAATAAGTATTTAAAACAATTATCGGTAAATTTAATATCAGAAGGAAGTCCCTATTTAATTGACGTTTTTGCTACAAAAGCTTCTCTCTGGTCATGACATGAGGCACAATACAGTACACTCGATGAGAAGTTCAGAACATGTTTTTTTTTTCATATCCTCGAACCTTTGTCTAGCAGTGGACGTCTTGCGGCTGCTGATGACGATGATGATTGATGATGTGATGATGAACCGATTTAATTATTTGAAAATTAATAATATTTTTTGGATAACTTCTTAATTTTACATTGGTAATGTTTTATAAAAAACATCCTGTTTTATTTGGGTTCATTTTATGAACGTAGGACTAAACGCTGCCATTCCTAGGGATGATTGGTGTGTCACTTCCCAATCCCCACTTTCTACCATACCCATATATAAATAGGGAACTTAAACACGGACATATTTGAGAACCATACCAAATCATTTGGTGACTAACTTTAGGTTAAATCAATATTCTAAACGTTTTGAACATTACATAAAAATCAGTCCAGATACACGAGCTATTGGCGTATAAAGGTATAGTATACTATCCAATTAAGTTAGACCTCTTTTAGTATTACATTTGTTTCTAATCTGGGATCTAGCTTCAATTAGACTGCACGGATGTGTGAACGAAGCATGTCTATCTTCTTAATGTGTGTTCTAAATTTCAGATACTTTAGTAGTAATTAGAATCTTCCTATTTTCTCTTTGACATTTTCTTTTCGACATAATTTTGCGAAGTTATAATAATGTACCTAAGTTTTTTATCCCAATACCTAAGCGTAAACATGTTCAAATGTATGTTACGTCTTAATATGATCTAATTTCTGAACAGTTAGTATTGAATGAAATTGTAAGAATAAAAATTACCTAGCTTACTATAAAATTCCCCTTCCAGCAACAGCCAGGCATGGTAATGGGCATGCCGGGAGCCCCAATGGCCCCCATGAGCATGGGCCAACCAATGCGACCAGCGATCCCACCGCAGCCAACCAACCAGTTCAGCTAAACTAGTGTAGTCTGTTGCGTCTTCTATGTAGACATCTTGGGGTTGCCATGTTCAACAAGATGTAACTGTCAAAGTTGAGGCACACGGCAGTGTGCTCGCCAAGTTTTATAGTTTTACATGTAACGTTATTTATCTTGTTCGCTAACCGAATATAAAGAGTCGAGACGTTTTCAGATTGTCAACTTGGACGCGTGTTAATCATTTGTTATTAAAGCATGCGCTTGAGTGAATGGGCTTAGGTTCTTATTGTCTGCGACCAAAACAGCCTAACTGTATGAATTTCACAGCATACCACAGACCGTCTACGCCTTAATGGTCATCATACTAAGGGCATTTTAATGTCGCATTTCCTACATCCTAATTCCTACATCCTAATTCCTACAAAAATAGAAGAAGTCGCTGACGTAAAATCATTGTGAACGTCGTAAACATATCTGTCAGTGCTGCTTATATAATTGGTCATTTAATCATTCAAGACCAAATTAGTAGTCTAATGATTTTCGTATACGCTGTTATCCTAACGATGATGCTACATAGAATACCAAATTAATAATAGTGTAGCTGTTTAAACACTTCGTAGAGCTGACGAGCATCCAGGTAAGCTCAGCCTATGTTTCACATGTATAATAAATAACGTATAATTATCTTGGTACACAGATTGTGTAATATCTTCAATCTGTGCTGCGAGTTACCATCTTAACTGGTTAGTTTGATTTATATCATATATACTTATAAATAGTCAATTATTTTATTTGGAATCTGAATCGTGGTATTTATGTTATCGTATTGGTTTTTGAATTATGCAATCGATTTGTTTTTCTCCTTATCTCGTGTTAGGTTTTTCTATGTGAGAGAAAGAGACGTTTTGATGAGTGGAATTTTACTAAAAGAGCTGGTATTTTGTTAGAGAATTATACAATTTCTTAATTATAAATTGCGTCTACTTATTTATTGTTGCGTCTTAATGAAATTTTCTTATGAAACGGTGCATATAATCATTATATTTTGTTATTTCAACATCACATTCCATATTTGTACAAAAGTATATTTAGCTGCAGTTAAAGAAAACCATATCCCAATACGTCTAAGGTTTGGAATTGAAGTGGACCTCTTTACATTACAAATAATATAATCATTGCATGCTGATGCTTCTTAATGGCCGAGTATCGTCTTATTTTCGGTATGCTATAATAAATGTTACATTAATAATAAAAACAAATATATGTGTATAAAAGATTCTGCGTACTATCTTAGTCATAGAGTAAGCAAAGTCGCACTTACTCCGAAGTGTCATTTCAATAAAAAAAAAACTGTTATATCCATATCCTTGTGTAATCTTATGTATAAATTGTATTAGAACTCTTTCAAACAAAAAAATATTTGATTATTGTTTACCTACTCGAGTCAAAGTTTTAAAATTGAAAAACAGGCCAAGTTAGTTTTGATAAACGATTCTTAAATATTTTTTATTCAAAAGGGATTGTATAGGAGTTATCGCATTAGATTGTTATTGAAATTAGGTGTTACGGGTGTATATTTCTATTGTGTGTATGTTGTGGATATAAGGAATAGGTGCTTACTTCAAAATCTAAAATTCGCCATTGTGGATGATAGATCACCTTTGCCTCTGTTAATCGGCACAGCACTAGTATTAATGTTTATTACATGCATATTTAAAATTCGAAGAAAAAAGTATTAGAGGCGAAGGTTACAATGTTATTTACTTATTTTCAACTTTGAGATTGTTCTGTTAGATAATAGTGATATTTAATCTATTAATGGTATGTAATATCATTTGCAATTTTATGTAAGATCTGTTGGACATTTATGACATTATACCAGCTAGAGCTGTTACTCTGAAGATTTGCAGCTTTATGTTTTTATAAGTTTAAAGTAATGCGTTCTTTGATTTGGAGACGTGAGTGTGCTATGCTTCTTGGGTACAGACACCTTAATGCAGTTAGACTGGGAACTGAAATGAACTTGCAACTGGCCATACTAACCACGTAGTAAAGCCAATAACTCTAAAGTCGAGTCCGGAATTAGGCGAACTAACTTGACAGCCGAAAATGTTGCCAGACATAGGAAAAAATAAATAGTGATAGGTTTATGTCGACACAAATATGTCGATATAACCTTTTGCCTTCTATAAATCTGATTATATTTATATTTTATCAAGTAATTGTCGTCGAAACTTTCACACTCATACATACTTGCCAAATAGGGAAAAACTACAGCAATTTTTACGATATAATATGATCTGAATATATCTGCTTAAAGCGGATATTTACGATACTTACTCCTCAAATTAGGAATAAAATACAAAAATAATGCTGACATTACAACAGGCCATTGTGATCCTTTTAGGGGGCTTCCGTCGGGCTAGTACGGTACATTTCATGTACCATACATATAGCATGCATTCCTTTCTTGCTGGCAAATATGAAAGTGCGATAGAGACAAACGCTATATATCGTCGATGATAATTCCAAATCCGTTCTGTTCGATTTTAATTAATTTTATACGCTAATAAGTATTGTTGCTAGGTTATAATTATTAGTTAGATTCCAAACACAATAATAATGATAAACTAGACTTTTTAAGTATCGATATTAACAGCACTGGCCAAACTGTGGCAACATTAGTGTACAATGAACTGTCAAGTTAGTTCGCCTAATTCCGGACTCGACTATAGTGGCATACTACATGGAACATCGAGGTAAAATTATAAGTTGCTTCTTCTAAAAGTTCCTAGCTCTTCAAGTAACCGATAGTATTTTTACTGTGCAATATATTTGTTTAATGTACATATAAACGAAATATTTTCAGCCGCTGTGTTTGAAAGAGCTGTGAAGTGATTAGAATTGAAAACATTTTAAATTATAGTTGAATCGTAATTCTGATAAAATGTTATGGCGCTACTTTTTTCCATTGGACTGATTGGGTAATTGACAAACTTTTTTTATTGCCTTTGGTTTGTCAATAAATACACCTTTTTACTAATGAGCTCGGTTTAATAGTGATCACGGTTCTGATAGTACAGAAAATGTAACTTGCTTTTTGGTGTGCTAAAATTTGACACCTTGAATATCTTTGTCGGTAATATGATATCACAATACCGAAACTGAGTTATATAATTTCCCAACTTGGCCGTAGCTCTTTAAGGCAGGTTTGTTGAGAGACCCAGTTATTTGTAAAAATCAAGACGTAGCTGTGCTAGTTTTCACAAATTTACTTGTTCTGTTTAGTAATTGTAATAGTGGTCATAATCTTTCACAGGTTTTACTTGTTCTCTACTTAACTATTACATTATTAAAAGAAACGGCAAAAGTATTATAAATTGTGTCAGAATACGTAAATTTTTTTGATTATTGTCTGAACCAACGATCATAGTCCTTTTGAAAGTGACAAATCGAGGGTGAAACTGCAAAATAACGTAAGTAACATTTTTAATAAGGAGCAAAATGCACCTTTTTAGTATCGCAGTAAGGTTTATTTTGCTCTATCATAAATTTGTTAGTTACGCTGTTTTGAAGTATCACCGACGAAATGATAAATTTTTAGCTATTTCCTTTCAGTTCGTGCTGTGATGCGTGCTTCGACTGATTTATTTGAATTTTTAGAATAGAGGGCTGAAATAAAACGCGATGTAGGTGTCTTGGCGACTGTAGCGCTAAGAAATTGCGGTTTTTAAAGGCACTAGAGCCTTTTGCTAGAACGGTAGATGATTATGATTTTGCTGCACTACCCACGTTTGGAATAAAAAAGTTTCAAACATCCACGAAGACGCGGCCCACCACTAAATTTTCCTTCGCACGATTGTGTAGATGAACGTATCACTAGGTAGTGTATAGGGAGGGCAATTGAACCGGTTATAAACAGTTATTTGCATTCCCGAGTAGTGTAGTGGGCGACTCAATGTTGATTCAAACCACTGTTACCCGATTCTACTATCTATTGCTTTATTGTGATATTTATATTGATTTAAGTTTCTATATCATTGTAATTTAAATCCTTCACGTAAGGATGCTTGATACCTTCTTATTCCAAACACCTAGTGACTTATGAAATTTTTAAGTTGTACATTTTATTCATATATTTTTATCAATGTAATGGTTTTTTTTAATGTAAATATCCTCTACTATTATTACTTATTAGTAGACTTACGTCATGCCTTTAGATATTCAATTTTAGATTATTTATGAAAGGAATAAATCATTAAGATTATTTTGTTTGCTTTTATTTTTTCCTATTTTTATTTCACCTAAGGGTCCATAAACGCCTATCCAGAAATGGAGAAATGAGTTCAAAAAGTTTACTTTTAAAATTATTTCCAAATTGTATATTTAGAGCAAATTATTATAATATTGTGATGTCTATAAACCTCTTATTCCAATGACAATACCACATAACTATAACGGCCTGTGTATGCTTAAGTGTGAAGGGATGTGTCTATAGCGCTGTCTTGGTCTGTCTTAGCGATTTTCTATTAGTGTTGAAAATTATAAAGGATCTATGTAGTTTATGAATGTGTATTGTGTATGCACCAGTTGTCTTCATAATGTTTAATGGTTTCAAATCATGGTTTCATATTTGAAGTAAGTAATCGAAGAAGCGCATGTAAAGTATTTTGTAGAGATTTTGTGTAAATATAATTTAAAAATATGTTTTTATCTCCCTTCCACTCTTTTTAAGGTTAAATCCAGTCCATAATTTGATTGCCTGTCACAAGAATGACGAATCTAAAACCATATCGAATTGGAAACACTCAGCATCTTTTTTCTGGTTATAATTAAAATTATATCTGTTTTCTCCTATGACATATAATGATCTAGTAAACTTTGTCAGCATCCAGTGGCGTAACTATAGGGTGGCAGGGCTGGCAAAATGCCACGGGCCCCCCGGCTAAAGAGGTCGCTAGCTCAGCAATAATTTTTTTAACATCGTACTTGAGCGTTTTATTTTACTTGATCCCCATCAAAAGAATTTGCCACGGGCCCCGGATGGTATAGTTACGCCACTGTCAGCATCAAACTTCAAGGTGACGTCAAATTCATTTATTTTGAAATTCATAAAATTGAATTTTGAAGTTATGTTAGCCCTGTCGCTTTTCTCTGTATTATATTTGTAAAGTGAAAGGGACATCTATCGAAGTTGCGTTTTTAGTTGCTGCTACATTGCAAACGTTGTAACCATGACTTGAAACCTAGTAGAATCGGCTTATTCTAAATTATCCTAGGACAGACCAGATGTTTGGTGAATCTAGTGGTATATTCAATTTAATCACAGTATTAAAGTAGCACTTTCTAGGTGTCTAAAAGAGAATATTGTATAGCTGTTAAAATATACTTAGCTGGAGAAAAGTATATATTGGAAAATATATATTTTTGTTAGGTGTGGATTGTTTTCTGTGTAACGCTATCTACTTGTAACTGAATCTACATTTCTTCTAAGATATACCTGTAATATTACTTTTCATATATTTATAACGGAGTGCCAAATAATAAAATTCAGATTTGCATTCCTTGCTCAATACGTGTACAGATGTAGTGAAAAATCCTTTCCCGTGGTTTTTGGTCGGATAAGTTCGTATTTATCTTGCCTTCTCAATTAGATTTAGTACCCATCAATAAAACAACTGAGAAAGCAAGATAAATAAGAAGTTATCCGACAAAAAACGATATGAAAGGATTATCCTAAATCAGATTCTATTCTAGAGCACTTTAAATGTATGAAAAGTAAATTGATAAAAATTACAAAATACTTGAAAAAGAGTAGGAATATTAAAAGAGCACCTTTAACTTCAGTATTAGATCAAAATAAATAGAGAGATAATGTATCGTGTTCGTGTCAAAAGCTGTATTTTAGTAAGTACTTATAGTAGTTTCTTGCTACAGAAAACACTCCAATATGCTTTCAGGCGTTGCGTGTTTGTACCTTGTTGAATCGCGAATAGTGACGATATCTAAACACATAATAAATTAAAATACTTAATGAACTATAGTTTTATTTTATACGGCACACCCCTACCAAGTTCCAACATCGACAGCAAATCGACAGCATTTTTTTAGCCGATTATAACCTCTGTTTGTATTGACTTATCCCATCTTACTTTGACATCGTTAGTCATACTGTTTTCCGTTATGATAGCTCTTACTCGCCTGTGGCCCTAGCCAATACGCATTACACTAACTAGCGTTTCTATTCGTTTTGTTTTTAGACCAATCGCGTCACTGGTAGGTCACGTGACTCTTCGTATCACGTCATCTACCAGTGACGCGATTGGTTTAAAAACGAAATGAATAGAGATTAGTAGCGTAATGCATCTTGGCTATTGCCTCTGTTATTAAAATATTATGTCATAGTCACGGCGACAACGGCATGTAGTTACGATGTCGAAGCAAGCTTGTCTAACCTGAATGGAATAAAGGTCTTGTATAATTATATTGTCCGGTTGAGGCATTTTATGTCTTCACCCGTGGTATGGTTGGCTATAATGGCTATGCCCGGTTGACCAAAACGGTAACAAGACTAAGTACTATAAATATGAAGTTCAGGTTATGTTAGATCTCAGCCGGCCCGAAGGGCCAAAACACTCGTCAACTCTGTCAAAGGACAATGGGCAAAATGTCCCCACCCACCAACAGAAACGAAACATATCTCATTTGATAGATCTTGGCAACCTGATCATTTTTTACTATGACGACGATCGTCCTATGTATGGGGTTTTCTTGGAAAACCATTATCATATCGTATGGAATTGGTTTAAAAATGAACACATTCTTGCATTGCATGACTCTTGAAAGGTTTTTTCATAGAAAAAATCCCATCGATTTAGCTACTAAAATAGGTATTTTGTCTTATTTTGGGTCCTAACGAACATATAAACATGCATCCCGTGACTGTTGGAGGGGGGGGACGGGGTCCATACAAAATTGCCCATCACCCTTTGATTTTGAAATATTCATTTTGGTCAAACTGTACATAGCCAACCGTACTACGGGTGAAGAGGGAATATTTTATGTTAAGAACGGTAAATAACGTTCTACTTTCAAAGCAAATCCCACTAAATATTTTTTGGGGCAAGCTTTTCTTTTCCTTGCTCTGGCCTCCTTTTTTGCAGTCATTAGCTGCTTATTAAGACGTAATTAATGAGTCACAACACGGTGGGATTACGTTAAGTATAGCGGAGATTCTGTCGCCATCTTCCGAATCCATCATCAGATTTGCTCTTAGATATACCATAATCGCATCGGCATCGTCATCGGGTTTGCATGTAAATATGGAAATATCAGTCTTAAATCCAGATTGAAGACTCGGTTTAACTTTTTCTTGCAAGTGACCCTAACTTTGTTAAATTACGAAATACGGGGTGTAAAAAACAATGTAGTCCTTTGTAAGTCTCGGGTGAGCGCTCAAAGGAAATGAAATAAAAAACCTCGTGTTTTTTCAAATACATTTTAGTTATTCGTACCAAAAAAGAAAGGGTAGGGGAAGATGGGGTGGCTTCGTACAAAGGGAGCATTCGTACAGTGGCCATATCTCGACTATCCATCATGCTGAAGTGTTCATATTTATATGCGTGATTGCCGCTCATATGCATAGGCTACCCTCCAAAAGTGATGGCAGTGCAGCAGCAGATTTCGCCAGAAATAATTAATATGTGTTTCCGCGACCCGAAAGTAATTTTTGGTTCTCCTTTGAATGCGTCTGTTTCTAATAAGTTTTACTTGAATTAGAAAAAATCTTTGTATACAGTTGGTAATTATATGTTTGAGATTAATATGTGAACAATGGTTTTGCGATTACTTTAACGGTTATTTTCTATTTCGATTATTTTTCTGATCGTTTTGGTTGGGGTACCTTCGTACAGTCAAAATGTATGTAATTTTATACCGTACGAATGCACCCCATAAGTAAAAAAATTGTATAATATCAAGAATAATTATAATTACAAAACCAGGTCAGTAAGATATGCCTAAAAGATGACTAAAACAATTGAAATAGCTGAAAATCCAATGAATCCTGGGAAAAAACGAATAGTGTATGAAGGCACCCCACGTATGGGGTGCATTCGTACAATTCCCATTTTTTGGGAAAACCGTTATATCTTGACAAAGATGCTTTGTATCAAAACTGAAATACAAAATTATTATAGCCAAATAAGTGGATGATGAAGTAGCATTCATCTCATATTGAAAGAGCGGTTAGTTTTTTTTTTACACGGCTTTGAGTAAAAAGTGTACGAATCCACCCCATCTTCCCCTACAGATTTCGTTTGGAACTTGGTGGTACTCTTCCATGCACCTATTTTATAGTTTTCTTTCTTAACGGAGAGCGCCATATCTGATTAAAGTACGATAGTGTTGTTGATATTTGCTTGTTTAATTTTTACTCGACTGATCCACAAGGAGGGTAATGTTTATCGCGCGTGTGTATGTTTGTTTGTCCGTTTTATGTAGCCTAATCGGTTTGACAGATTGCGAAGAGTGAGATATCGTTAGATTCGTCTTTGTGCTAAGATTATTATAGGCTGTAATATTTTAATCAAAGTAATGAGTATAAATGGAACAGTTAACGAGATTTTTTAACATATATCGATGGCAATATGGAAAAATTCTGTCGGGTTATTTACAGTTAGCTTTTTATATAATTTCTGAACGAAACAGTTAAGTTAAACTAGCTGGCAACACCAAATCAATCGATGACAGCGACTGGTTTTCGCACTTTGCTGGTGACGACATTTTGTCAATAATTCTTGGATTTGTTGGGATTGCAGTATATTTCTATACTGGTTAGTATAATTAAGCCACTAAAATGGCTGATAATGAACAAAAAGCGATGCAGTTGATGGCGGAAGCGGAGAAAAAGTTGGGTTCTTCAAAGACCTTTCTCGGGTCTCTTTTTGGGTGAGTACAATGACTCGTTAGTCATTTAAGAAATAGCCTTTAATTATTGAAATACTGTATGTAGCTTTATTATAAACCTGTATATACATTATATCGATGTGACCATTATGTCTAAAGTAAAAACAAGTATTTAGCTTAGCAAAATCAATTAGCATTCGCGAAAATGTGTCATCTTTATGACTCGGTATGAGCCTCCTCTTAAATGAATGATTGTTAATTTCACTGCTAACGTAGGCATTGTCTATTAGTACCAAGAGTTAATTATAGCTACTTAACTGTGTTTTCGAATATAATGTGATTTTTTATGCATAGTCTGATGAAAAGGAATCAGGAATAACATGAAATCATCCCTCATTTGGCATGTAAATGTTATTTTGGTGCGTGTTGTTCGTCACATTTCATATAATATGTTTCATCTAAAATGATTTTATTGACTCCTTATTGCATATGTGATTGTTCTCTTTGTTCTTAAAAAAAAGTACTAAAAAGTATACTGCAGGAATATCTAGTTTTTAATTACTTTTAAAAGGAACACCAACTCAACTGCTTAAGTAAATAGTAGTAGTATTAAATCAAAATATTATCTTTTTTGTATCCTTTAATTTACTACAACTAAACAGATGAAATAATCTTACTAATATTTTAAATGAGAAAGTTTGGATGTTATTTACTCAATCATGCTTCAACCTGAACGGATTTGGATGAAACTTGGCACACAGGTCAGGTTAGGTCCTGGAATAGAGGGGCTGACTCATGGTTACACCAGGTGGTCACACCACTGATATTTGCTTTGGTCGGAAGTTCAACAGAAATCATTTTTATTCCGTAAAAGTAGGTAGGTTAGATTCGTTAGGTATCTTAGATGCCCGAAGGGAAAATCATTCAGAAATAGAAATAGGAGCTATCAAATAGCAGTGGTGTGATAACCTGGTGTGACCACGAGTCTGCACCCTGGAATAGGACATAAGATAGTTTTTATCCCGGAAAATGTAAAACTTCCTGTGAGGATGAAGTCGCGGGCAGAAGCTAGTAAGCCCATGAATAACAAAAGTAACTCTTAATTTAAAACGGTTGTAGTGATGTCCTCTACTTTAGTTTAATGATGAAACAAATTGGCTGTACATATTTATCCCCTTACTAGGAACCTGCCCTTGCTTTACTTTGGTTTATGAGTATAATACCTATATGGCCTATGTCAGTCAAGGATAAGGTAAAATTCAGGTAAAATTCAGGTCAAATAAAGGTTTCAGAGTACTCCTAACATGGAAAACATACCAACAACACACAATTTTAGCTCTTTATACTATTAGTAAACATTTGTATATTACTATTGATAATCAATTCTTTAGTTTAGATGTCATATCCATTCATGCTGCTTCCTTGAGTGCTCGTTAACAATAGACGTAGCTGTTATTAATACATATTGTGTTTTCTGTTATGCTGTTCAAGGGTAAGTCATTTCATATTCTAGCAACAGTTTTTGATTGTCAATCATTATGCTTAAAACTACTGTATGATAAAAAAAAAGGATCATAGCTGTGGCGTTCGCAGACCGGGAGACAAGCTGTAGGTAGGCCTCTAACAACATGGAGTGACGACCTTGTAAGGATCACGGGAACGTGGTGGATGCGAAAAGCACGACCGGTCTGAGTGGAGAGTCTAGGGGGAAGCCTATATCCAGCAGTGGACGTCTTTCGGCTGGCATGATGATGATGATGATGATCATTAGGCTTATTTTAGAACTAGCTTCTGCCACCAACGTCATCCGTGTAGATTCAATTATGGTTATTCCGTCGGGAACTTTTAAACTATCCAGGATAAAATGTAGCCTATGTGTCAATCCTTGAAAAAAAAATTGTATGGGGATCCCCTTCGTTTTTTCATTTCTTAGTAAAAATAGTATAGTAGGTACCTATAGCATTCTAAATCAATTAAATTCTAATAATAAATTTAATTTAATTTAATATTAATAATAAATAAATTAAATTTAATATTAATTAATTTAATTTTAATATTAAATTAAATTCTATTCTAATTCTATTCTATTCTATTTTATGTTCGATTCTTCGTTACCGGAGAGCCATTTCTGACGGTATAGGGTAAATATCGCTGAGACGTTTTGTGTTGAAGATAAAAGAATCACCGCTTGAGATATAAAGGATATATTTTATAATTTAATTAAAAGTAATATCAAATAAAATAATAAATTAATGAGAGTATAACATTGTTGAGACACGAGTACGCGTGTCTTGTTCTTTTAGATATAGAGAATGATCCAAGGATCGATATCGGAATAGAATCTAATAAATTTGAATTTGGAAGATTTAGATCGAAATGTAATAGTGGCCAGGAACTCAAACAAAAGAGGTTGTAACAACCTCGTTAAAAAATTATAACATAAATAAAATGTTGATTATTTCATAATGTTAGGCTATACCTACCTACATACACTTCTTAATAGCTATGAAGTAGACAGTTCAAGTTAAAAGTCAGTAATTAGGCTTATTATAACAGTAAAAATATTTATTGTCATGCCGGGACTAACAGCTAATTTTCAAGTTTATCACAAAAAGGATCTTAAGTTTAAGATTATTTAATGAACCAATAGGTATTTGTTGATTAACAAACATAACTAATGTCAAACCTATCTATCATATAAATAAATCGCTATACTTACTAAAAAATACAATCTGTTCAGTCGGCAGCAACAATATATTATCCAACATGGCGTTAGATACGAATCCCAATCAAGCAATCAAATTTGAATCATTTAAATAATCCATAAGTGAGTGAAATTGGGTGGATGGAAGGGTCGGAAGGGGCGTCCTAGGCGTACTTTTTCGGATCAAATCGGAGAAATACTAGAAAAGGGCCACGGTGCCCACGGTAGCCGCTTTCTGGGGAAGTAAGATTTAGCCCGAGTTCTTGCCGTCACGAAAGAAGAAGAAGGAGCCGAATCTTAACCGCTTTACTTATAAACGTGGAATAAGCTTGGAATAGTTTATGCCATGCTTTGTCACTTTCTGTCAGATGCAAATGTCACAATTACAGATAAGGACAAAGCATGGCGTAAACTATTCCAAGCTTATTCCACGTTTATAAGTAAGGGGGTAAGAGGATTGTGAAGCTAAAAATTTCCATACAAAATGCGAAAACGTTTCTCTACCCTTTAACCTTGTCTGATTTTTACGATTTTTGAATATGTTGTAGATAGCATGAAAAACTATGTCTGTACGTTTTCCTTTCCACGAAAAGACTTCTTAGAATGAAACATATTTAAAAAACAAAAAACAGAAACGTACAGACCTAGTTCTTTAATAACAACAATATATTCAAAAATCGTGGAAATCAGACTTGATTTAGGGGGTGAGAAACGTTAACGGCTGGCGTTAAATTTGTGTGGAATTTTTAGACAGCTACGAGATTTTAGCGATCCTCATAATCCTCTTAAGTACCGAAACCGACGCGCATGCGTGAATGTGGAAGAAGCGCAAGAGGTTTGTCAGGATTGTACCAGGTGGTAAGAAGTCTCTGGGAAACAGGCGTGACTTAATGTATGTCGGAGGTCCTTGTTTACTTGTGGGAGGACCTTGTGCAGGGTCCGTCCGGGTTGGTACCACCATCTTATCCATTAACCTACTGCCAAGCAGCAGTGTTCTCATTGTTGTGTTCCGGGTTTGGGGATAAGACAGCCGGTGAAATGACTAGCATAGAGGCATTCCATCTTAGTCCTCAGGGTTGGCAACGCATTTGCAGTCTGCCCAAGCCATAAAAAAAGTAAAATTATCCATGATCTCCAGTGGCTCCTCAAAAGTGGAAGAGGCGGTGGACTGCTACCTCCGAGCTGGCAACCTGTTCAAGATGGCCAAGAAATGGGCGCAGGCGGGGCAGGCCTTCTGCAACGCCGCCCAGCTCCACCTCAAGGCCGGGGTCCGCCACGACGCCGCCACCAACTTTGTGGACGCGTCGAATTGCTACAAGAAGTGTGATGCTAATGGTAAGCAATTTTTTTTTGTGATTTATATAAGCAAGTGATCGTAAATACTCATTATAGCGTTTCAAATATGCAAAGTCCTATTTAAACGCCTGTTTTAACACTAAACTAGGTCTATTAAACGCGTTCTTAAATATAAAAATAATTGTTTTTAAAAAAACCGCCTTGAAATTACGCAAAAAAGTTATGTTTGTGTTTTTGAAGGCAGTTTTTTGTTTTTTAAAACAATATAATATCATTGTTCACTTTTTAGTGATCATAATAATGTTGATCTGTATCCCACTTCTAAATTAAAAAGAAACTGTAGGACATTTGAAACTCGCCGCAAGCAACGCCGCGGGGAAGTCATAGTCATATATTTAAACCATTTAAATGTGCTTCGTCACAGTCTCTCAACTATCTTAATTAAGATATCTTATCGCCACCCTTTTTTAAGTCTGTTAAAAATCGTCACTAATACCCAAAGGACAGTCTTTATTATGACATGACGTTTGGTGAGTGTATTTATTTTGTGACGTAAACAAACAACCACAGAAGGATATTTTGATGGGAGAAATAAACTGATTCTTCGCGGACATTACCTAGTCTTATCTAAGCACTGTTCTGTCACATTTTCTTTCACTCTCTGGAATCTTTGGTCCACACGACGGTACATGATGTATGAGTAGGAAGTGTTTAGTAAACAAATATTTTGCAACATCACGTCATTGCTGTTATCATCGAAACAGTGTGTTGATCCTGATTAACTTATCAAGAGCGTTCAATCTCGCATGCATTAAGCTGGAATATTGAAAATAACTATTTAGGCTCAGTTTTGCGCAATAGCACGCATACTTTTCGTGATTGCGTCGCTGCTATAGCTCTCGGCTCAAAAATGTTAAAACAACCCGCAATGGATTGCTACAAGCATGCGGACTATCGACCAATGGAACTCAGTATTATTAATAAAATAAATAATAAAAAGTGTAATGTTTTACTTGTGCGAGGACCTTGTGCAGGGTCAGTCTGGGTTGGTACCACCATCTTATCCATTAACCTACAGGCAGTGCATTTGCAGTCTTGTGAATGCGAATGTCTATGGGTCACAGTTTCCACTTACCATCAGGTCGCCTTACTATGCCATAAAAAAAAATGTTTGGGGACAATCTCACACGAATTGACCTAGTCCTAAACTAAGCTTGGTTTGTAGGTATATACATCTCGATGAAATTTACAATATTAAGGCTTTATGAGGGCGAATAATTGATCTGTCAAGTTGTCATCTTGTGATTGTAATTTTCGGAGGGCGAAAAACGATTTCTACCAGGACGGAGCCGCGTGCAACAGCCTGTATCGTTATATTTAAAAAAAACACTGACGAAATATAGCGTAAGGATAACGTTATGAAGGTCTGTATAGTAGAATGCACAAAGAACGCCCTGTCTTCACCTATGTCATATTGTTCCAGAGGCTGTATCCTGCTTGCTGAAGGCGATTGAGATCTATACGGACATGGGCCGCTTCACGGTTGCTGCTAAGCAGCATCAGGTATGACTCAAGTTTTTTTTTTGTATTCTGAATATCTCCGCCGACAGGCAACTGATGAAAGTTGTCTGTCTGGCTCTTTGCCAGTCTTAAATTACTGCAAAATAAACGGAGAGAGATTAAACAGTGGTATTAATGGGACCGCTTTCTCGTGGTCCTACTATATTGTCGGTGATACTGCGAGACTGCGTAAGTGACAAATCTATCATAGAGCTAAATAAACCTTACTGTCTTATTAAAAAGGTGCATTTTACTCCTTATTTAAGATGTTACTTACGTGGTTTTGCAGTTTCACCGGCGATATGTATGTTGAGAGATACGATTTAAGAAACCCATGCATGTTCCCTATTTATATTAACCTTTTGAACGCCATAGTCGGCTCTGGCCGACAACTGAAAGTCGTGCCACTGACGCCACCGACGGCCACAGCCGACACAAGTTACAGATTAAAAGAGACTTTGTTTCGTATAGATTAAGTTGTAATTTGCTAAGCATAGCAAACATGTTTGGCGTGTGAGTGACGCATTTTGTATTTGACGTACGGCGTTCAAAAGGTTAAAGCTCACTGTTGCCTCAACAGAACATAGCCGAGCTATACGAGACAGAATGCGTGGACCTGGCCCGCGCCATGCAGCACTACGAGCAGGCGGCCGACTACTTCCGCGGCGAGGAGTCCACGTCCTCGGCCAACAAGTGCATGCTCAAGCTGGCGCAGTACGCCGCCCAGCTCGAGCACTACGACAAGGCTGTGCAGATATACGAACAGGTAACGTTGGATCTATTACTTTCTTCGTACAGCTAAGAACAGCTGGCAGTGTCAGTATTTCTTGGTGACGTTGACGGCGTCTTAAGCCGCTGAGCCGAACTAGGCATCCACGATGAGGGTCCGTCCATATTAGGTATAAGATAACTAAAAGCCCAATCCATCGTCACGGGCTTAGAATCCGCTGCCAGCTTGCCAGACGTGCGAGACGTGTGGGAGGCTCGTGAGATGATCTCATATTGGTTTTGCCTAGTATAATAGAGGCCCTTACTGACAAAAAGAGGGTAAAGCATAGTTATAATGTATCCTTGTGACTTCGTGTTATCGTTGGATGCTTTTTCCAAAGAAGTTTATTAAATAGTAGATTATACATCGAGGGGATAAAGCGCTATTTTATGTCAAAGAGCGATATTGAATCCTGAGCAAATAAGGGACTCCAGATGTAACTCCCGAGCGTAGCGAGTATATGGCTTGTAGTGGCCAGTACGATTTTCAAATACTTAAGTTCTTTTTGCTGTAGGTTTCTATGGCACAATTTTTCATACGAAATCAAATCTCATTATTAACTAGCGGGTAATAATGAGTTTCAGTACCATATTTATTTTTAGAGTTGTTGGTAATTCTGTAGCTCTGCCTACCCTACTCTGGGAATGAAGGCGTGAGTTTATGTATGTATGTAGTACCATATTATATGGTTCTGAATCTCATTATAACCCGCTGCTAGCCGATGGCTATAATGAGGTAGTTTAGGTGAGGTTTGCATGATATATAATTGGGCAATTTCGAACAAGTGGTGGGAAAAGTATATTTTAACTTTTGACCATCAAATGCTTATACTGCCCCTTAATACGCGGAGTACAGGGGGTCTGTTAATTATAATGTGTTGAAGATATAAAGCAGAGATTGTGCGCTCATATTTTTGAATTGACTCATCCAGATCGCCAAGGCGTCCCTGGACAACAGCCTGCTGAAGTACAGCGCCAAGGAGTACATGTTCCGCGCGGCGCTGTGCCACCTCTGCGTGGACGTGCTCAACGCCTCGCACGCCATCGAGAAGTACTGCGCGCTCTACCCCGCCTTCGGGGACACGAGAGAGTGCAAGCTCGTGCAGGTGAGAGTTACCTTATTGCTTAAACAATTTCAGGATAGATGACACGACAAAACTAAAATGGTTCTCTATTGTATCGCCGACAATTTTATTGCCGAATTTCACTTCCCAACCAACGTTTGGCCGAATTTCATTTTGCCGAATCATCATAATGGCAACTTGTTAAAATTATTAGTTTCATTTCCCAACCTCACGATTGCCAACTCAACGTTTGGTTTTTTTTATATGGACATTTACTAAAATGTCATCTTTCGGTTCCCTAATATTTCACCGACACTTGTTTGACAAATGTTCATTTGACAACCAACGTTTCATATACTATTCATTTCACAAATATGTTGTTGCGAGAAATGTTTCGATTTGCACGCGTTGGGACGTGCTCATATAAAACACTTCCTTAAACTATTAAGGGTATTTCATGATATTAAAGTTATTAAAATGATCAGTTATTCCCTGATCATGACAATTGCAACATCATCAACTCGCCAAATGCTTTAACCTTGGCAGAAACCGCTGGCAGAGCTTCCATTGACGTTTTCCCGATTACGTATTCACAGTTGTGTTTTACGCGTTTTTCCTATTGCACCTTTCACCGTTCTATGAATCAATTTGGTGATGTCGACAGAGCTCCGCTTTTGCGGGGCTCCTATTTCGGGTCGGTTTTGCCGTTGAACATCTGCGATTGTGGAACAATCCAGACAGGTAAATATGCGACTGGAAAACTGGAAATAGGTACATAAAATATATGTTGGAAAAATAATCTAACAATACCTGTCTTACTCTTAAATCTTTAAGTCTACTAGTCTAGTAGTTTTTACTTGTGGGAGGACCCTGTGCAGGGTCCGTCCGGGTTGCTACCACTATCTTATCCATTAACCTACCGCCAAGCAGCAGTGTTCGCATTGTTGTGTTCCGGTTTGGGGATAAGACAGCCGGTGAAATGACTAGCATAGAGGCATTCCATCTTAATCCTCAGGGTTGGCAATGCATTTGCAGTCTTGTGAATGCGAATGTCTATGGGTCACTGTTTCCACTTACCATCAGGTGGCCTGTGTGCTCGTTTGCCTTCCCATGCCATGTAAAGTTAGTCGTCTAACCAGCCCCTATAATATTCCCTCAGGAACTTATCGAGCACCTGGAAGAGCAGAATGTGGAGGGGTTCACCGAGGCCGTGAAGAACTATGACAGCATCTCGCGCCTCGACCAATGGTACACCTCCATGCTGGTGCGTGTCAAGAAGCAGATCAACGACAACCCTGACCTTCGCTGAGCAGCAAACGGAGGATCAGCTATGTTGGTTAAGATATGTTCGCATGGGTGAGTTTGCTGGAATTTTATAAGTCAAGGTTATGGTAGGGATTTGGCTGGTGTTTTTTGGGGGTGCGTTGGAATTGTTTTTTGTTGCAATTGTTGCATCAAAAGTTTTAGTCTTTAATCAATGTTAGATATTTTTGTAGCGTTTATATAATATGTAATTATTTTTAAATCATTTTAAAAACACATTAGAAATTATTGTGTTGATGATATGTCTCTTTTTTTGTCTTAAATGAATAATTATTTACTTTCGGAAATAATGTTATAAATAAAAAAAAAACTTACGGCTTTATTTAAAATCTAAAAATATTTCATAACAACTCCATTGCAATATGATCTACGGTGAAGCGAAGACAAGAAGTCATCCTGAGACCTGTTCTATTTACAAATCATAACCACCAAATACTCAATCGTACTAATATTATAAACGCAAAAGTTTGTGTGTTTGTTTGTTAATCGTCCACGCTACAACGAACTGACTCCTTTGGGTGAAAAATGGATATAGCTTATGCCCTGGATTAACACTTAAGCTACTTTTTAATTTTATCCCAGAAAATTTAAAAGTTCCCGAGGGAACGCGGACGAAGTCTCGGTGAGAAGCTACTAGGTTATAATTTGTTCTGCATAATGATATCAGGACTCCCTTCTTATCTTCCTTTACCACTCAAAAAACACCAGGAAACATCCTGACCATAGTCATAATATCATTTCTCATAATTATTCGTTAAAAAAATAATCCTGTGTTATAATAATTCTAAGAGTAAGAAAGACTACGAATTTGCCTATAACATTGGTGTATAGGTACTTTGTTTTTCACCGCTGTAAATCAGCTGGTCGTACCATTTTTTTTTATTGAAACTAGTAACTTTCTTGGAAAGAACCTTAGACTAGCGAATTCTTTACATCTTTTCGATTTCTGCAGTTGTTACTGTTGTAGAATACATCTTTTGTAATATCCATTAAACATATGAATGGTAAATTATAAATAGTAATTAAACTACGGTTTCAGCATAACAATAATTATGGCAAATGAAATGTTATTCGACTTTATGACAAATAATATATTATGACTTATAAAATTATGGCAAATAAAATTCACCCGTTCGCATGTAGTGTTACGTTCTTGTAGTTATCGCAGTTATAAATATTTATTTTTTATGTTATTTGTGCATTATTTGGGAAACGAATTGGAATTGAAAATCTTTGGGTATCAATAGTCGATATTAAACAGCAACTTTATCGCTACAAGTACAATAATTAGTAAAGTTGACGTCTGTTGAATTATATTGTCATATAAAAACCAATAGTCTGCCTTTACTTTACCTATTTGCCTTCTATATATAAATCAATAACATCTAGAAGAGACACAATCAAACTACTATGTGGACGAACAGACGGACAGACGGTGAAGGTTTTAATTTTTAATGTCGGTGAAATTTGCAAAACCGCGTAAGTAACATTTTAAATAAGGAGGAAAATGCACCTTTTTAATAAGCCAGTAAGGTCTATTTTACTCTATCATAAATTTGTTCGTTACGGGGATTTGCAGTATCACCGACGTTATCTCGGTCGATCAATACTGAACGCATTGGTATTTACTTAACAATTTTACTTGCACTTTGTTTTGGTCGATTTCGAGTAACTAAATAACATTATTTCTATATTTTATTTATTTCATGTGATTAAATACGGTATAGCACTTCAATGATCTCGTATTGGCTGGCTAGTAGCGGTAGAGGCAAGCTATTGAAGTTTTATACCCAACTAATAAACATAAGGTCTTTAGGCCCGATTCGACCAAATTATAATAACTTACTGGTTTGGTCGGGTCGGATCTAAATGTAATTAATTTCAATAACAGGGCGTTTTCCAAAAAAAGTTGTCATAGGTACGGACTAAAATTAACACCGGGTACTTTTCCATTGCGTCACGAAGGTTAACTATACTGCTATAAGACAAATAGTGGCATCTCATACAAAACTAGCAACTGCAACTTTTTTAGTAACGAGTGAGGCTGCGGCTCCACTGAGGCTGGACGAGTGGAGCTGTGCCAATATCAGCAAATATAATCTAAACTAACGTGCGCAAGGTGCGCTCGACCTGACCGCATGCGCCTTCTATTGGTTAATATTGGCCTCAGTGGAGCCGCCGCCTAAGGATTGTAACTGCTTCGGTGTTTGAATGTGAGATACCGCCTATTGGCGTATGGCGGTAGAATATAAATGTATGACTAATTGTGACGTAATGGAAAAGTTACCGTTGTCTGTTTTAGTCCTTTACTACGTGCTTTTTATCAATGCCCTATATGGAACCTATCGGCCTGATAAAAAATATTCTCAGAACGAATGCACTTAATTAAAAATTTAGATTTGCGTTAGCTAATCATGTGAGAATTTGCTCTAACTCGAAGTCGCAAACACTTAACGGCTGGTGTTCGCGGCGTATAAGGTCATCCGGCCTTATTATGTCTAATTGTATTAACCTAATTATTAATTAGAAAGATAAAGCGAAAAGGATTTTTTGTGACGAAATCTTAGTGAGAGCGAAAGTTTGGATTTGTATTAACCTCGTAAATCCCAACGTCCTAAATTTATGACATTTGTCAAAGTGACTTGACTTTAGTTGACCGACACAAGGTTCTTTTTCAAACTAACCAAATTTGACGTGGCCCTTACGAGGTTAGGTCGAGCATTAGTATGTAACTAAACATTATGAGTACTGATGTGCAAGTTGCGGAAAGTTTCCAAAAAGTTGGAAAAGTTGCAAGAAATTTCCGGAAACTCACAAGAAATATAGGAAATTTAAATTTAAGAAACGGAAAGTTTCAATCCCCATACAAAATTATGAGAAGTTTCCGAAATTTTCCTACATGAAATTTTCCGCAATTTTGGAAAGTTTCCTTTGGCACATCAGTAATTATGAAAATCACAACTATTATAACGAGTCGATACTTAACCATAATAGTTTTCAATTCAATATATACCCTATGGTTGCACTTATGATGCTTTTTATTACACCCTTCACCTAAATATCTTAGAAACATTATTCAATTATTAAACGTTACTACCCTATATAGTGTATTTCTATGGAACTTGCTAACTATGTAAACAAAAGACTTAACTTTGTTTTGTCATTGTTTCTCCTTGAATTTTCACATATATAATATATAACTCTAACTTGGATATTTCATTAAAAGTTTAAATGGTTTCATAAGTTAGGTTATTAGGACCTGATGGGATGACGTTTTTGTTTCTTTTGAATTCTACAATTATCTATGATGGGTAGTGTTGTGGCTAAAGTTGGCGATATATTAAGGCCCCTACAGATTACCTGACTCACGCTGATCACACTCACAGATGATATAACGGCACCTTTTGTAATAAATACTGGTGATATATCATCTTCAAGTACCGATTTTTCTTCAGATCGTGATTAAACAAATTAGAAATAAGTAACTACTTGTTTTTTACTTTCGGTATTTTAATATTCGATATGGTTTGACATAAGTAAAGGAGTATTGCCCATCACTAGTAAATTCATCATTCAGAGACAATTTCAATATGGCGGTTTGTTTACATAGTTAGCAAGTTCCATAGAATTAGACTTTAGTTCGCGTAAGGTCATGCTTTATATAAAACATATTACAGAATGCTGAAATTAGACACGTCGTTATTAACATCTAAAGCAAAATGTACCTTCTGCTGCTATTAACAAAGACGCAGGTACGCGAAAAGTACTATAGAAATCCATCCTTTAAGAATGGATGCCTTTGTTTACAACTCTTTATTAAATCTAAATAACTAGTCACATCGAAGCGGAAAGTTTTCATTACTTAATTAATTATCTATCTAAAGAAGATTGATGTTGACTTAATATTGAAAATAATTATGCTACGATATGATAGCAAATTTTGTATCGTAAAAAAGCAATAAGGTTGAAGATATTGGAATAGAGGCCCGTTAGCATAAAGTGTGAATTAAGTATGTCAGTTTGCGAGTTACCCATCGTTGAAGCCCCCAACTGTTTGATGTGTCCGAACCTTCATAAGTGAGTTGTATTTTTTCTGACCGTCTTAGTTTTCAAGTCACATTCAAGTGCCGTTATGTGGAATAAAATTATGGAATAGTTGTACAGTAGAACACAATTTATATGGCGTGTCGTGAATCTTCGTTCGCGCATATACGAACAACGATTCCGATGGTTTCCGAAAGCACGATTGAAACCCACGATCAGACGTGTACGTAATAGTTATAAGGTGCAAATTAAATTGCATCTATTTTTCCCATCTCACTCACGGCTGACTGAATGACACGCGCGTGAGCATGGCGTCACTAATAACCAATAATAGCACAGAGACGCGCAGCGCGTGGATCATGCTGATTGGTTCCTGCGCTTCGAAAATTCGTCATCTGCGCAGTTACATCGGTAAGCCATATCAGTTGTGTTTTACTGTACAACTTAATTGAGCTGAGGTATGCATGAGGTCCGAGGGTTAGGTACGATAAATTTACTTGTGGTGGACCTTGTGCAGGGTCCGTCCGGGTTGGTACCACCATCTTATCCATTAACCTACCGCCAAGCAGCAGTATTCGCATTGTTGTGTTCCGGTTTGGGGATAAGACAGCCGGTGAAATGACTAGCATAGAGGCATTCCATTTTAGTCCTCAGGGTTGGCAGTGCATATGCTTATATGCTTATGTCTTACGATTGCGGTCTTGTGAATGCTAATGTCTATGGGTCACAGTTTCACTTACGATCAGGTGGTCTGTGTGCTCGTTTTCCTTCTCTATTACATAAAAATAAAAAATAAGGTCATATAGTCACCATTGCCCTCTCCCCGCACCTCATATATACCTTTGCTCTCAGTTCAGTTATACGGCTATAACCTATAAGTTCTATATTTTTCAGAAAAAAATACATCAGAGGTGAATTTTCGTTCAGTTCGGACGGTTGGGTACGTTCCACTACGCCCATTTAAGCTTTAGTATGTCCTTTAAAAAGGACAAAATTAGTACTTAGGAGTGATACATCGATTGGTTGATATTACTGTAACATTAGTAATTTATAATGATAATATTAGTTTTATAATAACAACAGAATACATCAATGTTTAATTTAAATGTGTTTTTTTTTCGACTTAGTTTATGTAGTTTTTGTTGATTTTTACGTGTGTTAATTTAATACTCGAGGACACATAAATTGCGTCAACTTACCAACAACAGCTGTAAGTGTCCGTCAGTATACTATATCACAGAAATCGTAAAATATGATGTTATGCTTACCTTTATAACCAAGTATGTCCTTTTTATAGGACAAAGCATTTAAAATATTGAACATAGTTATGTAAAAAGAAAACTATAAGTAATATTTACGTAGAAAGTGTATTATAATGTATGTATTTTCATTTTTGACTCGTACTATATGAAGAATATCCTAGTATGGCCAGGTTCTGGAGATGATGAGGAGCACAAATAACACGTCCGTTCGTCATCAGTGGCGTGCCTAGGGTTTCAGAATAGGGCAAGCCGAGAGATATGTTTTGTAGTTTTTACGGTTATTATGGATAAATTTATCTTGTTACCACATTACTGATCAATCTTCACTTCACTCTGCAGTTGTAGGTATAGGCATTTGCTTACGTGGACGAGCTCACCAAAGCACCCTGAAGGCATGTTACCACTAGATATAATTTTACAGACATATCAGCAATTGCATACTTTCGGTGGCCTTGAAAAAAGCCGCTTGGTTTGTATGAGAGAATAAAATAAAGGTTCAACTTCTTATTTTAACTTTGCTTGCCTAGGGAGAAAGCAATAAGTACTTACTTTTATTTCAATTACCTATCTAAAAAGAACATACATATTACACAACATAGTTAAATTAAATTATTATTTGTATACATCGAATGTGTTTTTCTAAAACGCCATCGTACCTATTTTGAAAGTAGCGACACAAGCTCTAAAAAATTACCCTTATTCAATGAAGTTTTAGACTCATCGTGACCTCTGAAGTTCTTGTTGTGCTAAATGACAAACAACATCGACTAATCTTTGAAAAACGCTACTATTGTTATCAACACGCATGTTGTTTTGTAATTTCCTTTGATAATTGGCGCGATAAAGATGTCTCAATTCGCTGTTTACCAAAATCACTAAAAGAAATTACCGCGTTCATGTGTTTTCGAGAATTCATGTGTCTTAATGGCGCCAGCTAAATTATTTAAATCGTCATAACCAGACCAGATGTATTCCACACGTTTTTGTCGTTAGAAAAGAAAATACAACACCAGCAATGTAACTTATTAGAGTGCGAACAACCAACAATCCAATGAGTTTTGTACACTGACCTGTTAAACTGTCTTTTGTGCGATTTACTACTCTGAGAAATACACAAGTCAGGCGTAGGTTTTGCCGAAGAAATAAGTACCTTTTTCTCTGCAAAGTCCAAACATTTTACCTTTCCGTCGACAAGCAAAGTTTGTGCACACTTTAAAATATCACAGTCACACAGGACTTCCTCCATTGTCAATCTAATTGAATCACAACTCACAACACCACAAAAAAAAACTTATTATTGCACTGACCGCGCCGCGCCGCTCAACGCCTAAACAAACTATTCAACACGTGAATAAAAGCATTTGTCAACAAATAGAAATGAAGTGAAGTTGGCCGCTAACGCGGCTCAACGCGCGCTCCGCGCCTGCGCGAAGCGAATTTCGCATTTACTATGGACTCGTGTACAACTTCATACGCAATCAGGGCTTTTTACTCTCATACTATTTGCCATATTAATACACGACCAGTCGTGTTTGGGCATATGCCGTTTCGGTGGGTAAGACAGAGAATATGAAAGCCCGATTGCAAGCCAATACGTGCGAGCGAGATACGAGCTAGCCGCGTCATGAATAGTTCGACTGGTTGCCGCACAGCGCTGAGCGCTGTGCTGCGTAGGTGGCGGCCGGCGGTGCGCGGTAAAATTTAGTAGGTATAGGTACTACTGTTGCATGTAATTTGATTTGAAGAATTTAGTGAGAGCGCGCGGCGCGCGAAGGTGAAATACCTATCTAATACATTACGTGCATTTAATGAATAGTTATTTTTGTAAGGCAAGGCAAGCCCGGCTTTTGGGCTTATATGGCAGTACCGCCACTGTTCGTCATAGCATTTATTAAAACAGAAGAAAGAGTAAACTACCTCACATCTTAATATTATAAAATAATCTTAGAAACTACCCGATACATTACACTATAATAAAATGTATTGTTATGATGTGTAACCACTTCTCTTTAATGCATTTTTTCCAAGTATTTCTTCTATATTTAGAATTTGGAATTAGGTAAATGTCAATTATAGGGCTGGTAACACTACTACGGCTTAGGTTGTTCAGTGTAGCAAGTTTTTTTTGTAAAATTTGTTGTTATAGGGTAGGGGAGAAGTGGCATGAAAGAGCCAGGTTTTGAAAGAGCCACTTGCATTATTTCGGAAGTTTTAGAACAGATTTGGTTGGCAACACTATTTTTAGGTGGCAGCACTGATTTCCCGTCCCTCACAAAATTTTTACAGTTCACCTAAAAATAGTGTTGCCAACCAAATCTGTTCTAAAACTTCCGAAATAATGCAAGTGGCTCTTTCAAAACCTGGCTCTTTCATGCCACTTCTCCCCTAATAGTGTTATGTAGAGGATATCTCGTGTTTATTTGATGTAGTTATAATATAATTTGTAAGAGGGGAAGACTTTTGGATAATTTGAACGTTCCGTTGGCAAAGATGTTTAATTATAGTTTTTTTTAAAGTGTTTCTATTACGGACGTATAACTAAAGGCATCTGCGTTATTTTCTAACACGAACATTTAGAAACTGGGGTGTTATTCTCTTAGGAACGGCGGTCGGTCGTGCGAACGAGTGAACGAGTGAACGCGCCACACCGACGAGATTAAGTAGTCCCGTCGTAGCGCACAAAACACATTTTAACGCGTGCATTCTCAATAAGGCAGCCTTACACGTTCAATCTTATCGACAGAAGCTCTGCTGCTCTGCTGCCTCTTTTTGGTTATAAGACTCCAAAACATGTGTTTTAACCCTTTTCCAGCCCTAGCTAAAGTAAGGACACAAGCAAGAAATGGAATAGAGTCACGAATTCGTAACTTCCTGAAGGATACTGATCCATGAAGTCATATTTCAGGAATGTTCAATTAAATTTGTGTCATAAAATATAGGTAGTTAAGTTCAATATTGAGCGACATGAATGTGGTCGATGAAATGTACTATGCCTGGAAAAGGGTAACATATAATGATTATGTTTTCTCAAGTACTAGTTGACTCGAGTTAACATTTATAATCAAACTATGTAATACAAACATATACAACTCAATTCAAGAACAAGTTCAGTTTGTTCTAATCCAACATCGCTCGTATACAGTGCGATAGCCCGGGCTTATTCTTCTCTCACTCCCTCTCATACGATCTTGTGCGAGTCCATCCTACTTTAATCGAAGCTGAAAGACCTTTTAAAAGCACTGTCAGTTGTTATTAGGTTTAAAAGGAAAATGAGGCAGTTCCGCATATCCCTACTGGTCTATCCCTCCTGGTAGGGAAGAAAGGATTTTTTTTCCACATTTAGCTACTAGGGGGGAATACTTTTCCACTTATCTCTACTGATAAAATAATTCAGGAAATTGATATCATCGCATTGAAAAGTGCTTCTTTAAGTGTTTTGTTTATTGGTTTATTCGCATATTTATACACTTTCGCATTTTATACACTAATGAAAAATTTCAATTCCAGACCCAAGGCACCCCTTAGTGGCATAAATATGAGGTAGGTTTAGGTTATGTTAGTTTTGCAGCAGGCCCGGAGGGCCAAACTACCCAGAAATAGAAACTATCCTTCGACTTTCTGCGAAAGTGTATATAATGCGAATAAATCGTTTTTTTAAGGTACCTATAATAAATGATTTTTCTATCTACTTGTACTTTATCTTAGTAGAAATGTGTGGAAATAAAACATCATTGTATCCCCCCTAGTAGCTAAATGTGGAAAAAAAATCCTTTCTTCCCTACCAGGAGGGATAGACCAGTAGGGATATGTGGAACAGGGGGGAAAATGGACGTCTCGGAATTATACGTCAAACCAGAACAAATGAAAATTTGAAATACATCGACAAAGAAACCGGCCAGGTACCTTTACTCCCGAGCGATTCAGACAATGTTTTTAAAGTAAATCAATTGAAAAAAAAAAAAATAAGGCGAAAAAAAATCTTATTCTGTTTTTAGTATTTGTTGTTATAGTGGCAACAGAAATATATCTGTAAAAATTGAAATTGTCTAGCTATCACGGTTCGTGAGATACAGCCTGGCGACAGACAGACAGACGGACAGCGGAGTCTTAGTAATAGGGTCCCGTTTTTCCCTTGGGGTACTAAAATAGAACATGTCCCATCGTAAATATGATATAAGAAATATTTCCATTAGTATTTACGTACACACAATTTGAATAGCGACTTTACTGCCTTAGCTTGAAGGTTCAAATTGAAATAAAAGCACATTCGCTACATTACTTATTGAAATTGCGAACGGTACCCACGTAATCTGTTGTGTTAACGACCGTGAGATACAGTAGTTTCTTGTTCCTTCATTACAATTTGTATCTTTTAGCTTACGAGGCAAAGTCGATATTGAATTAGATTATTTTGTAATTTATTTCCTTTAATTTTGCACAGAAAATTCGCGGTTGGAATTTACATTAGAAACAATACCATTGTTTGAAAGATTAGCTCTCAAGTGGATTCCGACATTTTATAAAATTCTCAACTTACTCCCATAAACTTTCTTCCTTTTAAATTGGTTTAATTCTACGTTAAAAATCATTACACCATGATAGGTGTTATCTTACTACAATTGTAGCGAGAATATTTATAATTGTTCAATTGCTAAGGTGGAGTCTTGTAATTGCAACTGTCTGGTTATTGCAACTAATTTGAATAACTTCCTCTATGATCACTGTTTTTAACAAAGACAGGCGTGATATTGTTCTTATATACTAAGAAATGCAATATCAAGCTTGTTGTTGTTCAAAACAGTGATGCTACAGGGAGTTATTTAAGTCAGTTGCAATTACCAGATAGTTGCAATTACAAGACTCCACCTTACTTTTTTCCTTAACGTATAATCTCCTGAGAGAGAAATCGAGACAAAGGGCTAATAATTACTTTACGACTATGGAACTCGACAATTATTTTTAATTGTAGCTATTTAATGTTTAACATTATTTAGAAAAGGATGGTATACACAGAGACCTTCCTCTAAAAATCGAAAAATCAATAAATTTTATTTCCATCTCTATTTCGTCCCGAACGAGTGCAAAGGATAGCCCAAGTTTCGAATTTATACTCCGTTTATGTAGGTACTTGACTAAATATAAACAAAAATCCACGTGATATAATGTAGATCGTCAGCCAATATAAGCAGAACTTTTAAGGCTATGTCACGAGCTAATCTCAACCTTACGTCATTTAAAATCCAGGTCTGTATTACACTGTCAATCATTATGGGTATATTCTTCGTTGGCGTTGAACCCGTGGCGCGGATATATCCGTCGTTGGCGCCTGTGGTGCGGATATATCCGTTGTTGGCGCCTGTGGTGCGGACCCTTTTTCCTCGTGGCCAAACTGATTTGCCAAACTCAAAATTATCTTCTTGTATAACATGTATGTCAAGTACTTACACGTATAAACCAGTTGTCGGTCGTAGTCCACGTGCGTAGTTCACCTAGCGTTTTAACAGACCCGAACGAAGTCGAAGGAGATCCGCTAACGCGGAGCTCTTATGATTATGACCATACCTGGGATAACTCGGGGCAAGTTCTAGGGATTTGATATCGATAAAAAAGATGTCGATATAATTAAATTAATACATGTGCACATTGCACATTCTCGATTACTGTAAAGAGGTTCGATGTCATATCTGATATTGAGCCTCTTACGATAATAAAAGTATGCGGATGTTATTTCAATCAAAATTACAATATACTGTCAGTACCAATCATATTCGTACGTTTAGCAGTTTAAAGTAGATATTTTCAACTAGACGGCAATCATTAATACCGACGAATATGGAAAAAATATTGATTGTATATTATGAAAACTGTTGTAAAATAAACAAATAAGTACCTATACATGTTAATTTGTTTATTTTTATCTAAAAATGAGGAGAAAATAAGTAATATTTATTTATGTCGAATAACATTTAGATGTTGGCAGTAACATCGATATATTTGATATCGATAAAATATTTTGTTACATCAATTTCGTACAGATGCCCCGAGTTATCCCAGGTATGATTATGACTGACTGATGTTTATTTTGTTAACTAAACCAGTTTGTCCACAAGGAAAAAGCTGGCGCGGATATATCCGTGGTGGCGTGGAAATTGATCGACCAAACAGTTGTGATTTGTTTTTTAACGGTGCCACGTGGTGTATTTGGTATACTTTTAGTTAGGTACATAATCGAATGGATTATATTATAACGCTTCCAAAGTTAAGGAATCTGAATATATATTAAAGAAGATAATGATCGATCAACGCACAGCCGAAACGGCTGGACCTATGGAGTTGGAATTTGGATGGAATATTCCTTGGATAACCTAAGAGTGCACTTCTAAGGGGTTAAAGTAACGGGACTAGCGGGTTTTTTTTAAGCGTACGATTTAGCGGGCTTCCTGTAATACACACAATAATGTTAAGGAATAAACCACTATCTTTTACTAAATATATCGCCTATTCTCGAAGTATAGTTAACAAATTCAAATTTATTATTCCTTTGTTGTTATTGTAAAATATCTTTGTTGTGTAATAAATTTTGTATTTAATTTGTTTTGTTTAATTTTTATTGCCTGGTAAAATGTGGCTACTTTTCTTCCCCATGGATAACTATGCTCCATAGTGACTATTTCAGGGTTGATGACAATTTTTCTAATAAGAATCGATGTATACATCCAGCCGCGCAGTGAATGGAAGCAATAGAATGATTTACAATACAGATTACCTCAATATAACGATGCAGCATAATAACCCGCGGGGAACGAAGTAGGCACATCCTATTGATTTTTTCAATACATTTGTATTAGATTAGAGCTTTTAAACGCTAATAATGGTTATCCGTAGTCCGTACCAGATTTACCGTTAAGTACGGATATATCCGTCGCAGTTGTCACCGGAAATTAACCTTACTCAAGTACAGGTAAGATTGATTTTCCTTTCAACTGTCATTGATGCGTGATTTAAAATGGGCTATGTACGGTAAGGTTAGCGTTTAGCGAATGAATCTGGGTAAAAAATTGCACAGTGATAGATTATAGTCTGTAATAGCGCATAGGCTACTATTTATCCCGGATAATTGGACAGTTCCCGAAGGATTAGCGTTAAACGACTTCTACGCGGACGGAGTTGCGCGCTAAAACTAGTAAGTATGTAATATTTTGTTATTTTTAAACGAATAAGGCCTAAATTCGTGGTAACATTATTTTAAATCAAAACAACGTATTTTATTTTTTGAGTACCATAAACAATTATTGAATATTTAGTCAAATTATATCTAATAACACAAATAAACGCGCATTAGAATATTTCACATTCAGCCAGGGGCGGTTTTACTATGATATTCCGGCCACGCTCTTCGGTCTTACCACAAAAAAACTAACACTTCTTAGACAGTGTGACACGCCTAAGTGGCAGTTTTCCATGAATTGACTGACGTTTACTAAAGAAGCGTTCTACGATTGCATAAGTTTTTGTTGTCACTCAGTTAGGTATTTTTTTCAATTGAATAGAATAGAATCATTTATTCGGATATTAAATAAACACAAAAAACACATACATTTGAGAAAATAAAAATAAAATTACAAAATCTATTAAACGAATTAAAAATAAAATAGCCGAAACGGAGTACCAGCTCAGCGTGGTGCTGTGGCACGGAGCCGCAGCGCTGATTTTCAGCTGGACCCTGGAGTAAGTATAGGTGAAAACCTTAAGCAAATGACTTCCTGCATGTAATTGTGTAAAAAATAGAATGTCGAACGGTCTATACAGTTGGATTACAACTTAACTACATGCAAGACGTCATTTACTTAAGTTTTTCACCTATATCTGAGTATAGTTTACGAAAAGAAATACCTTTGAACTCACTTTGAATTATCCAAAATTGGTTATTTTTCTCGCACCACCACGCAGCCATCTACTTAATATATCAGTCGATGGTGTTGAACCAGTGGTGCGGATATGTATGTAAACATTTCATTGTACAAAATAAAATAAAAACAAAACAATGAAGTTTTTTTTTTTACAAAGGCGAACTTATCCCTTTAAGGGATATATCCGTCAATGGCCTTGATCGCTGGCTGTTTTCATTGCCGACGAGAACTCGATCGCTCCACTTGTTTGTCAAAACAACAAAACAGATCCCGTGTCAATAAAAGAGACACGTATAAATACTTGATTCAATTCATCTTCGGCAGTTGGACAAATGCCTAACAAGTGCAAACTGTGGGTCTACATATAGTAACTAGTAGTTAGCCAACAAATTTGTGGGCCACGATAGAAACCAGTTGCAGTAAAATAAAGCAATTAGTTATAATAAAGTAGTACCTAATTTATTTTTCTAGTTAAGTGTGTACCTTGCTTTAGAAATACAATAGTTGAGACCCGTGTATAAGGATGTCAATCTTTTTTGTTTACACGCATTTCGTTATTATTCATATTACAACGCGACAGTTAAATCCAACAGCGAAACTAAATAACGAAAAAGACTATTAAAATTAGAAAGTAAAAAGTTAAAAAAAAGTATTATATCTCTTTTGTTTAATACTGGAAAAGGGCCCAATCTTAAATACCTACCCGAAACCGACCGAGATTTTTCAGGATGCAGATGGCAAGAAGTGGTCTCTGCTTACCCTCTGGGACACAGGCGTGATTTAATGTAGACATGTATGTATGTACTAGGGAATGCAAATAACCAGTTATTACCGGTTTTAACCGGTTATTTTCATACAAAATTTGTTAATAACCGGTTAAATTGCATTTCCTAGTATGTACTTATTTAAATTCCTTTGCATAATGTCACTGTTGGATTAAACGTCTACAGTCTAAATATGGTGAATTTCGAGATACAGAATATTGTGCGAATTGTGCTAAAACGAATATAAATAAAGTGACAACCTAATAATATTTTATTAACGTCCATGGAAGCATAAGCAGGTGTTCAGCAACCACAGCAGCTTTGACTTTAGTGATTATTAATAAATTGACGAACAAATTATTAAGTTTTTAGTGACATTGGAAAATGGGCAATATTGCAAATGGTAAGTCTTTTTTAATTCAGTTTAGTGTTGTTTGATTTTGCTGTTAATTTGACTCGCTGAATTTTAATAATGAATGTTCGGAGTAGAGCGATATTTTTCCATTCGCAAAATGTACCAGTCTTTATTTTTCTCAGTAGCTTGTTTTGCCGACGTTTTTTTCTCAGCAGAAATATTACCATACCTAATCATTATTTCTCAATCATTATTTCCGCTAGTGCGGAGCTCCTACTTCTGGGCGGTTTGGCCCTTCGGGCCTGCTGCAAAACTAACATGACCTAAACCTATCTTCCTATTTCGGCTTATTACAATGGGGAAATTTGTGACAGGAAAGAATAAAAATGGGGAATAATGCGATTGGGTAATAGAAAAACTCACATGGGAAATATATTGATACTCTTCTTTAGTGGTTTAAATTTAAGAGGATTGTAAAATGACGTCCGCTTGAATCATGTAGCTGTTAAAAAAACCATAAGTACATATTTAGCTTCGGGCGATAACGTTTTTCATTTCCTAAATCATTCGATTTTCAGCCTCTAGACAAGATGCGTTACGCTAAGTGGGCAAGGACCAAAAAGTTGGACCATAGTTAAGCGCAGTTAACCATACAAACAACGAATTCGAAAAAAGTTCCGGTGTGCGACGAAAATTATGCCTACAATTTTATGGCTAAGTTTCGTGTCACAACGGAAAAGTTTAATAGAAAATTTAACTGAGTGAGGTAACGTGGCCAACTTTTTGGTCCTTACCCAAGTATCGTTTCTATTCGTTTCGATTTTAAACCAATCGCGTCACTTTTAGATGACGTGATACGAAAAGTCACGTGATCTAGCAGTGACGCGATTGGTTTAAAATGAAACGAATAGAAACGCTAGTTAGCGTAATGCATCTTGTCTAGGGGCTTCCGATTATCAGGATTTTCGAATATGTTGCAGTAATAATGAGAAACTAGGTCTGTACGTATCCGTTTTTACTAAAAACAATACATACATAGGGTAAAGTCACAAGTGGTCAGCCAGAGACCAGTAGTCGACCTTATATGAGTGTGAAGAGTGGGAAATATATCTTTCATACTCTTCCCACTTATACAAAGTATAGGCAGGGGCCGACTTCAGGTCTCTGGCTGACCACTGGTGACTTTACCCTACATACCTTCACGCCTTCATTCCCAGAGTGGGGTAGGCAGAGCTACAGAATTACCAACAAGTCTAAAAACTTGTTGATAACTCTGTAACCACAATTTGCACAATTAGGCTAAGATGTTTAACAGTGTATATATTAGTGATAGGTAGCAAGCCCATCGCCTAACAGTACTACAAGCCTTTATTCCCTTAGTCGCCTCTTACGACTTCCACGGGAAGACATGGAGTGGCACAATTCTAAGCCGGCAACCACACGGCATAAAAAACATAAAGGAAAAGTATGGCTCTATTTTGTAACCCCTCACGCAAATAGAGGGGTATCATTTGGCCGTGTGTTAGGTCAGACTATCTTATAGATAAGCATAATATCTACAACATATTCATGGTAAGGGTACTGGTATGGAGCTAAAGTAACTTCACTTCGATTTTCAAAATAGGGCCTCAGTTTCAACCGAGCTACCGCTTGATATTTGTTATACATTACGTCGCTGCAATAGCTTTCGGCTGAAAAATGTTAAAACAACCCGCCAATGGATTGCCACAAGCAAGAGCACAATCCAATGAAGCTGAACCTTAAGGGTTAATGGACATAGCAAGGTATTACAGTTTTTCCAACCACTTAGCGTATTTATCGCAATACCTTAAGAGAAATTAAATAAAAACGAGAACAATGCATTGTTACTCTACAATGCAAGGGCAAAACGAGCAAATTACGTTGAACTTTGCAGTTATTAGCGGTCAATTGTTAATTTTAGGTGGACGTGAACTTTTATTTTATTAATCACCTTTATAGTGGATTAGGTATACCTATTATACGAGTACCTGCATTGAGCCTAGCGCTTGACAAAAAATACACTCATAAACGGCAAAAGAATAACGTTTGTATTTATTCTATTCTTTTCTTTATATTGAAAGTTGTTTGATTATGGCAAACGGGGTGTCATATGAAAGGACTCAATGTGCACTTTTTTTTTTTAATTTTCTGTGATGTAATTTTTTATTTATATCGCGGGCTTCATAATCGTATAGTGGTAGATTCTTTTTTTTTATATTGCAAAAAAAAAAAATTTTTTCTCTATGGAGCTAAGTTCATTTAGTTACTTTGCCCCATAGAGTTTTTTTTTTTTTGCAATATAAAAAAAAAGAATCTACCACTTAGTTTCTATGGATGTACCTAGTAATATGCCGAAGTTATCGTAAATCAATAAAAACACGGTGTATAATAAAAATGAATCGCTGAATGTGTTGCTAAGCGCAAAACTCGAGAACAGCTGAACCGGAGGATTTGCATCAAGGCGAAGCTAGTCTATATGTATAATAAAATTAAAGTTACTGGGAAGGGTTCAAAGTGAGTCATGTCAAAAGAATAACAAGAAGATCTGAAACTATATTTTAAAAACTATACACGACGCAGAGTTATCAACAAGTTTTTTGGATTGTTGGTAATTCTGTAGCTCTGCCTACCCCACTCTGGGAATGAAGGCGTGAAGGTATTTATGTATGTACACGACACAAAATTCCATTAAAATCTGTTAAACACAAGGACTTGATGGCTTGGTGTCAGGATGGCACAATAACAACGAGTTATCATAATTATTATGAGAAGTTGCCAGTTTTAGGACACAATACAAGCACTAGACCTGATGAAGAAGATGAAGTGGCACTTTTTACGAGAGCATCCTATTTAAAATGTCGCCCACGAACCAAAAATTAGGTCAGGTATTCAGGACCTAAGTGCATGCTGATTTTTTATTGTGTTTTTGTGTATTTGTGTAGTTCAACTCTATATTTTTTTACGATTACACTTTTATAAAACAGTTATACAGGGTGTACAATCCAAATGGGTCAGTATTGAGAAGTCGGAAACTATGAGAGATAGCGAGATCTGTTCTTAGGAACCATGACGTCGATTTTAGATTTAATAATAATTATATTCAAACTTTTTTATTAACTCTCATACATAACCGGGAATCGAACCTGGTCAATATTTTTGTAACCGCGTTAAGTAAAAAGGACCAAATTTGGCTATGAAATCTTGTGTAAACACAACTGACAGTAAATTAGACTAAAATGCCCACAGTTTTATTAATTTGCAAAAAGTCGTGAATAATATGAATCGATCATCTATTATCTGAAGAGACCACTTATGCATATCTTATCTGCATCGGTATTATGCATTACAAATAGCGTTTATTTAAAATTAGAACGCATTTGTTCAGCGGGCGTACCAATTCATTTAAAATTTGAAAATGGAATACTGTTTTTGGAATTAACTTCAAATGAAACACGGCTTTTCATAACCTCCTCGTGTTGATTTTTGATAACTTTCACATTATTATTGTGTTATGTGTTGTGTACTGTTTATAAAATGTGTATAACGAATGAAGAACAGTTAGATCTATTGGAAGCCTATTTTAAAAGTGATAAAAATTGCACACATTTACTGAAATAAAATAATTATCTTATTGGTGGGTTTTTCTTTCAATTATTTAAACAAGATTCCATTAGTGTTGTGCTTCTTGCGACTTGCAGAATTTATACACATTAATTTTGACCAGGTTCGATTCCCGGTTATGGATGAGAGTTAATAAAAAAGTTTGAATGTAATTATTATTAAATCTAAAATCGACGTCATGGTTCCTAAGAACAGATCTCGCTATCTCTCATAGTTTCCGACTTCTCCATACTGACCCATTTGGATTGTACACCCTGTATAGGGATTACGCAGTTTATAGTAGTTTACACTCCTAGAAACGTTAATTATTGTATAGTAGCCAATGAACTTTTAAAACCTTTAAATTGTTAGGTTCTTCAATATAAATAAAACGGCTTACGACCCTTAAGTTCCTATTTTATAATGATTTTTGCTGATAGTTTGCATTCACAAGGAAATATTTTTTGTTTAGTTTTTCAAGAGGTTTAAATTATGTTTTTATGTTTTGTAAGGATTTGTTATTAGTACTTATTACAAGAAGTAACTTTATTATTGCTATATTTTTGATTACTTATTTTATTTTATTTAGTTTTCAAGAAAAGTTATTTTGGTTTTATAAGTTTGAATTTTTGTTGAGACTATTTAAAATAGAGAGTTAAGTACTTAAGTATTATGTGATTAATTAGAATTAAAATGACGCTTCAGAGACCTGATACCATTTCTTTAGATCTCTTTCTTATTTTTGTGATATCTTTCTATTATGGATGTTTAAATTACTTATCGGTATCAACGTTCAATTTTCATGGCAAAGTAGTAAGTAGTAGTAGTAGTAGTCATTTATTTCATATTGGAAATTACATTATTATATGTCACATATTTATAATAAATTCACAATAAGATCGTCAGTGTAAAATAATAATAATACAAAAAAAAGTAAAAATCAAATAATGTCAATGTGTACAAAAAGTAATAATAATAATGAACCAAAAATAAAAACAGTAATAAAACATAAGAAATATAGCTCAAATGCTACAGTCATAAAATGTCAATAATACAATAATAATTGGAAATGTAAAAAGAGGAATTTACATTTTGATAATAATAAAATAACAAATCAATATAAAAGTAGGTACATAATCTAATCGTCACTATATTCTTTAACAGAATATAGTGATTTCGTTAATAAAAGACTTTTCAGTCGGAGACCAAATTTCTCATCCGAAGATTCATTTTTTATGTCCGCGGGTAGACGCTCATAGAAAGCGGGCCATGACGCGCGGGTTTTTGTCGAGCAGCGCCAGCCGCCGCGGCACGCGCTGGAGGCGGCCTGTTTGCCGAGTGACCCTGCCGGGGATATTCACACGTTTGAATTCATTTATGTTTTTACGAGTATACATTATGATGTCAAAAACATACTGTGAATAGAGCGTCATTATTCCATATTTTTTAAACAGTTCCCTACACGAATGTCTCGATTTTACACCTGCCAGTGTACGGATAGCTCTCTTCTGCAAGGTGAGAACGTGTTTAGAGTCCGTAGAATTACCCCACAGAATTATACCATATGACAAAATGGAATGAAAATAAGCAAAATATACTTGAAGCAGTGTATCATCAGAAACGGTCGGTTTGAGCTTGCGTAGTGCAAATACTGCACTACCAAGTTTTCCGCACAGATTAGACACGTGGTTTTTCCAATTTAGCTTTGCATCTAATGTAAACCCGAGAAAAGTACATGACGCACAATGCGGTATTGGGCTTTGTAACGACGGGATGGCTGTTGTGTTTCCGGCTGTGAACAGCATCGCGCTGGACTTCGAAACATTTTTTTGCTACGTTGTATTTGGTTACCAATTGCATCATTTAAATATGTTATGTGATTCCTTGGCTTTGTGGATACCTCCTCACTGACTACACGCCACATTTCCTTCGACGGGTTTGTGCTGTCGATAATACGCCGCTCGGTGTAGTTTTGACGTGCGGTTAAAGTTTCTGATTTAATAAGAGAACAATAGCGAGAAATGCACTCCGTCAATACAGAATTGTCAGGGTATTGACGTTTCATATCTGTTAAACCATTATAACTGATAATATATTTTGATAGGGTGTTTGTCATCCACGGTAGATGTGTTTTCTTTTTTAATAATATATTTTTTATTGGAAAATGTATTTCAATGTAATGGGTCAGTATATTAAATAATTTGGTAAATCTATCATTAATGTCAATTGAGTTATTATAAATAAAATTCCAATCGTAATTATTAATGTCAGTATGAAATGCAAATATAAATTCATCTTTAAATAATCTTTTTTGAATGAAAGAGTTTTGTTTGGCACGGCTCGGTGGCTGCATAGCTAACGTGAACAGCTGAGCGTTGTGGTCGCTCACGACGGTGTCCAGGGGCGCCGCCGTGACGTCACCGGCCGCAGGCAGTATGGTCGGCAGAAAAACAAATACATACAAATACACTTAGTATTTTTAACCATTATTTTGTATAGATAAAAAAGGTCTCTAAAAATGTTTTAAGGGTTAGAATAGATAACTAAAATTTGTTCCACGGATTTTGCTGTCAATCTTTGATGTCTGTAAGAATATATCCATTTTAAATAACTAAAAGACTGAATTTTGAATTTTCAGTTATGAATGTTTCGATAAACTATTATTTGACTTTACAGATTATTTTGCATGACAGTTAAATAGACATTCGTTGGGAAATTCAGCATGTATTATTTTTCGAATTCGATATGAGTATTGATTGAGGTTTTATGACGTATTTAGAATATAAACCTCTTTTAGTATACGTACCAACACTTTACCGCAGTATAATTAAGTGTAAAAACAAAAAATAAATTAAACGTTATTATTCAAATTTTCGAATGTATTTATTTACTTTGCAACCCTTACCGAGTGCCATGAAATTCGAACGTTGATACCGATGTTTACTTATAAGAAATACGATTAGTTATGTTTTAAAAAAAATGCTAATTCATCTTAAAATGTGATAGTGTTTTACTTTTTTTTACACATTTTACTTGTTTGGATTTTATAATAATAACTACTAATGATACATAAGTCTCATGTACAAACCAAAAAAAGTCAAATTATCGTCAAGCCAAATGGACTTATAGATTTTAAAAAACTCGATTAACCGGGAAGTTTTCACCGAAAGGAACGGTCTCCTCCAGATAAATCATTACATCACAAAATCAGAATTACGATTCTGTGCATTTTAAATAGAAAAGCTGAAGTTAAAAAAAAAGTGTTTTTACGCCCATAATTTGTATGACTTTTTTGAAAGAAAATAAATTAACTGCTTTTTTTTTCAGTCATGCTAAAAAGACGTAATGACATAAAATAGTCTTTAGAAACAAGCTACATTAGAATAAAGCAATCTATATTCACAAAAATAATTTCCAAGGGCTACATGCAAAGTTACATTAAAATTACTTAAGCAGAAAAAAAGTTATTTAGTTTTTTGTCTCTCCTGAAAAGTAGGGGTTTTGTTGTTACGCCCCTTTGTTATGAAGCCCGCGTATCTTCGCTCGGCCGACGACAGAGCGCTGTCAGACGTCGACGACGTTCTGTGGTTCCTGTTCGTCACGAGGGACGTGGTACCTCGCCACCGACAGGTCGACCACTTCTTCGTCCTCGTCGTGATCACCAAATAGGTGGAATGCCTGATTGGCGCCGTGATGGCCTGAAGTAATCTCCTGAAAATTGTTGATATCTTGACAAATGGTGAAATTACAAGCGTAGAGACAGGCGGCTCGAGCTCCTGATGCATCTGAATATCATCAATACCCTGGCGTTCTCTAGGGTCTTCGAGAGCTCCGACGCTGCGAGAGATTGATAATATCCAGTGATCGGAATTAGGTGAGCCAAAATACCTATTCTTCGCAAGAGGACATAATATAGAGTAATAACTACCGGGCAGTTTTTTTTTCTTGTATAGGAACCGGGTATTATTCGGTACGTACCTAGTCGTTTTTAGGTACCTACTGTTAAGTACGGGGTCTTTTATGTTAGTTTGTAGTAAAAAGGGCTAGACATAACATAAGGTTTACAAGTAAAGAAGGAAAAAGTGTGTGATATAATTATTGTCTTTATTATTTTCACATGGCACAGTGGTACGAGTAGGTGATTTTAACCAAGGACGAAACATATCGAAAGATGTAATATTTACACTGACTGAACTGACCCCTTTGAAGTTTTAAAAACCACTAGAACTAATTACAACTTTTAGATTAACATACTTCATCCCGTACTTTAAGTAAAAACATGGATGTTTAAAATTACGAGTAATACCCGGATGAATATCGAATACCCGGTATTCAAGAATAAATGTTTTTTTCTACCCGGTTGTAACCACTCTATATTATGTACTCTTGTGAAGAATAGGTATTTTGGCTCACCTAATTCCGATCACTGATAATATCTGAGTAAGTCACGATATACGGTTTATACATGGACTGAGTCAAGGACACGTTTTATAAAATCTATCTACCATAACGTAAAAACCTCATTAAGCCTGAATTACACAACGGCGCACGCTTCGCAAGCACACGCCAGCGCCACACACGTCAATCAATCGTTCTAGGCGTGTGTTACGTCACGTCATGTCGTGCGTGTGTGTCTGGGTAGGTTCTAGCAATTAATTGTTATGTTGTTAAGAGCCTGTATGTCCCATGGGTCTATATTGAAATCCCTAAACGTCATTAGTCCTATTGCACTGTTTGTCTAAATTTATGTTTTACCCTAAGCCTTTACCAACTTTTTTTTTTTAATTTAAATTGTGCGTCTCATCTCAGTTTCACCTGATGTTGAGTAACGAATGAGGTCGAGGGTGGTACACACTTACCCAGAAAAAAACTTAACTTAACAGATCTGTAGAGATCGGATAAACGTGAGTGAGATGGAAATACAGTATTCCGATTTCTGGTTATCTGACTCTACTGAAAACCAGATTATGACAAACAATAATTCGAACAAACGCTGCGTTAGGACAAACGGTATTATGGATTCCGGGGTATTCCCATCTGTTACCACGTGCACACTTTTGCTGGGTTATTACAGTCGAATAAAGTTCAAAGTGGCAAAATAAAGACGTCGGGTGGTAACAAGTGGGAGTAACCCGGGAGTCCGAGGGACACCTATGTCCCATTATTGCCTCCACCACTTTTACCGTGCTTTATATCCACGTATAACGCGTGCGTAACGTACGCCGCCGTGTAATTCCAGCTTTATAGTCTAAGAGCCACATTCAATCGCTGCAGCAACCACTTTCTCCACTGTTTAGATAATGCAGTAGTGGTTTTTCTTACACAGGAGTTGTTGTTGACTATGAAATGAGCTTTGGTTTTTTTGAAGAAACCGATCATACTTACTAAATACTACGAGACGTCGCTTATCATTCTGCTGCCACTTATTATGCCAATTGTCTTATAGTTAAACCCCCTGTTACGAGGAACAAACGATTTATAATTTTAAAAAAGAAACCTTTGCCAGGTTTTTTGCATTGCTATTTCGTGTCCTCAATAATGACGTGACTAATTATTTATACATTATCATAAGGGGCCTGTTTCATAAAGCTACAAATTACAATTTACTGGTTATACAGGGTGCCTCTGACCTTGGGGCTTTAAATGCATAGATCAATTCTACTCCTGAAACTAAACTTCTTTTGTTCTGTAAGTTGTTAAAAATATGTTCAGTTTAAATTTATTTTTTATCATACAAGTTAAATCTAATTTTCAATGTACGCGATCCAATTCTCCATTTTCCTTTAGCCCTCGTACCAAGATAATGTCGCCCCCGTACCATGAGATAGTGATTACATGGCCAGTATGTAATACACTGATTTTACAATTAGACTTTAGCATCAATTAGTTATCTAAATTTAAGTTATTTTTTCATGTTGCAGAACAAAAGTAGTTCAGTTTAGCGAGTAGAATCGATCGTTGAAATTAAAGCCCCAAGGTCAGAGACACACTGTATATATGTTTCCATTTGACACAACCTCGACCAATGACGACCACCCATTTGAGCAGTGTTGCCAGTTTATAACTGTAAAATTATTACTTGTAGCTTTATAAAATGTGCTCCTGGTAGTCTTATGGAACTAGATTTAGTGTCGTGGGCTCCCCTATTATTAAAGACGAGGTAAGATAAGATAATTATTTATTGTATTTATTATACCTGCATGACACTTAACTCCTCATTAGGCCGTTCTTGGACGCTGGTTTCGTGTCGATCAACCACGTCGGGTATTTGATTGTATAGACTTTCCACCACAGAACTTAAAAGTTTACCCACATCGAACGATCTTGCACTCTGCACTGAAAATATTGTAAATGTTAACAACGTTTACGTATGTCTTTGTCATGTCTACGGCTCTATTCTAATTGGTAAATCTATATCGCTTTTAACATGTAATCTTATTGTTTTTAACTCAGCTGCCATTACTTTAAAGTAAATAAAAGCTATTATACTACATAGCTTAGGCAAATTCTTTAAATCACGCCTGTTTCCCTGAGGGGTAGGTAGAGACCACTTATTTCCACCTGCTATAATCATGAAAAATCTCTTTCGCTTCTTCCACATTCATACATCGAATTCGAATTCATACATTGTCACTTCATTGTCATGGGCAAAGAACTAGGAAGTACATGATACCGCGAATTTTCAATGCATTGTTTTCGGAGGAGGACTGTAGTAGTAAACATGTTTAAAAAAAAAAGGTTAAACATCATGTGTTGGATTCATTTGTAAAAGGAAAGGTTTAGTTGCTGTTATGTTTGTAGTAATTAGGATAGGTACACAGTAATTAGTTAATAAGAGTGTAAAATTCGCCTTCAAACTGTTTAGCAGTTTGGCGAAGTTGTTAGTATTTATAAAACAATGTACTTAAATTTGAAAAAAAAAAAAAAAAAAAAATAGCTTTGCAAGCTACAGTAAAGATTTTCAGTTATGGAAGAGTAAAAGAAAAAATAACACGTACGTTGGAAAATCATCAGGAACAACAATGCAGTTCTAAAATGCACGCGGACTGCAACCAACATGGTAAGATCTCAGTTGTCACGTGACTTCGTCATCTATTGCCGGTTAAAAAGTTACCATCTACTTGTAATGTTTGCTATTTTTCTAAATCACTGAGAATTAAAAATGCTAGTTACTGCAGTATCACAGTAGAATCCTTAAATCCGAGTGGAATAAGTTATCTTGAACTGTACGTTTTTGTTATTAAAGTTTATATTTTATCTACGTAAATTCTCTTTACTCTTTTAAGTTATAAATAAGAATTCTTTAAAAAAGTTAATCATGATAATGATAAGCTATTATTAAAATGGCAATTGAGTGAAGTCATGCGTAAAATTCAATCAAACAAGTTTAAATTTATCTAGTGTATGAAAAGCTACAGTAAAATTGGGACAGCAAAAAAAGAATTCAAACATTAATGAATAGTCAGTTTTGTTGCCAAGAAATATAAAGGTGGGTTTAGACCAAACAAACAAAGAGCTAGAGCCAGAGTAGAGCATTCATTCTTGATCTTTTAGTGTAAACAAAAGTTCGTTTTCAGCGTTTACACCACGCGAATATGAACGAGCAAGAATCGAGCACTAGAACTAGATTAAACGGCATATGCTCTAGAGATGTTTAGAGCAGGCGAACGATTGCTCATTCGTCGGGGGTCATTCACGAAATTAAATAGTTTTTTTCATTTATTTTTGTACAGTTGTCATTTTGAGGTTATTTCCACGCCCTAAAAAAATTCTATACGCAATCACTGAAAATAAAAATAAAACCCCAGAGATTAATAAAGGAACTTTAGTCCCGATGTGCATAGACTAGTAATTTTAAGAGCAAGAAGTGAAAAAAAAGTAAAACAGGTAGGTCTACTGCTTAATGATCTAGAACGCTTTGAAAAGATCGCCCCGGGAGCGAGCCTGTCCCAACACGAACGCTCTAGGCGACTGTTCGCTCGCTCGTCCGTCGTTTACATCAAGCGAGCGAGCATTTTTAGAATCTTCGCAAATAAAGGGAGAACAACGAAAGAATACTCTGTGTCTGTTTACACAAAAATAATTTGGTAGAGAGGGGATAGAATGAGCATTCGCTCGTTTGGTCTAAACCCACCTTAATAGACTAGCTTTTGCCCGCGACTCCTTCCGCGTAGAAGTCGTTTATTGCTGCTCTCTACTATGACTATTATTTTCTCCTATCCTGTTCCAGGACGTAACCAATATGTGTGCCAAGTAACATCTCGATCCGTTTAGTGGTTGAAGCGTGAAAGACGGACAAACATTCACATTTTTTCGTGTAAATATTGCAATTCTTACTACCTATCAATAATTTAGAGATGAGACTATTATAATTTATTATTCAGACTTCGTTAAAAGCGGAAATATGAGCAAAGTAACGGTCACTTCATTTTCTCAGTAAATAAAAATTATCAACAACTTAATTAAGAGTGCTTGGTAATTCTGTAGCTCTGCCTACCCCACTCTGGGAATGAAGGCGTGAGTTTATGTATGTATGTATGTAATAATAAAAAACAAAGAAAAAAATGTACGCCTCTGGGACAAACCTGTATTAAGAATGTTTTTTCTCAGAACATCGTTTCAAAAAAAGCCGTTGTCAATTGATCCACACCCACGTTGCTGTTTGTCACGAATAAATGTTTTTCTTTCTTTCTTTAACGTGGCTCAAGTGTTTAGCGTGTGCGTGCGTGCGTAGGATGCGCCGGAGTGGAATTCCGGTTTTACTTCCCCTCTAACTATGTAGCCCTCCTACTTGTGGGAGGACCTTGTGCAGGGTCCGTCCGGGTTGGTACCACCATCTTATTCATTAACCTACCGCCAAGCAGCAGTGTTCGCATTGTTGTGTTCCGGTTTGGGGATAAGACAGCCGGTGAAATGACTAGCATAGAGGCATTCCATCTTAGTCCTCAGGGTTGGCAGTGCATTTGCAGTCTTAGGATTGCGGTCTTGTGAATGCCAATGTCTATGGGTCACGGATTCACTTGCCATCAGGTGGTCTGTGTGCTCGTTTGCCAGCTCTATGACATAAAAAAAAACCAGCCAAGTGCGAGTCGGACTCAAAGAAAAGAAAATGCAGAGAAAAGGATACCCCCCCTTCATGATAAGGATTGTTTTTTTCCGAAAACCTGTGGTTAGATTTAAATGATTTTGAGTTAATGTGTAGACAATAGTACAACCTTCAATTCACCGAAAAATCATATAAATTTAACCACAGGTTTTTGAAAAAAATCGATCCTTACCTGGAGGGGGGGTATCCTTTTCTCTGCAGCTGACTGTACAACATTAGACACTATACCAGTTGCCGTTATTAATATCGAGCAAAAAACGGCTAAAAAACCGGCCAAGTGCGAGCTGGACTCGCGCACGGATTATTATCTATAAGAATTCACGTTTGTTGTATGGGAGCCCCCTGAAATATTGGTTTCATTCTGTTTTTAGTATTTGTTGTTATAGCGGCAACAGAAATACATGTGAAAAGGCCATAGCCGGGTTTCCATAGTAAGTTGGCCCTTACATCAAATGGGCTCGGGGATTTTTTTGTCAGTACCTCTTGTAATGAAGAATATTTTAGCCGAGTATGAACATCCTACTTGTAATAGTTTTTGACTTATGATTTTTTCAAGATTTTGTTTTAATGTTTGTTTTTTCTGGATGTATTCAAGCGATTTGCTTCAAATTTTTAAATGACGTTCTTTAGATAGATTTGCATCGCCACCCAAAAACGAATACTAAGTATCGTATAAAAAAAAGAAAAAAAATACCAATTAAAAAAAAACATATTTTTATGTGGTTGTGAAGTAGTGACACCCCTAGTTTTTTTTCTCAAAATAGGCCATACATTGGCCTACTACTTGCATAAATATCAAATTTTTCCAGGCGGTACTTCCTACAAAAAATCAGCAGAATAACTAATAAAATACACTCAATGTTAAAATTCATGGTCTTCCTTTTATTTTTGACACTATGTTATATAGCAAAAAATAATCCTTATGATGAAGCCTTTCGATCGGTATGATAAAATTACAGGGTAATTATTTTTCTCGTGTAACGGGTTCGATTCCCGGTTCAAGCATGTAATTATTTAAAAATCTATAAATGCAGTTTAAATTGTTTGTGTGTTTGTCTTCTTTCAGTAAAATGTTCCATCTCCAATATTTAAGGTACTTTCCTTCCATGTGGCATAGCCGTGGGACGCCCTGTATATTAATTACTGTAATAGCTTAACTTAGCCTGTCAACTGCCAACACATTGAGAATCCAATTAACTTTTGAGTATTGAGTATTCATCTTAAAGGAGCGTCCCCACTGAGAGCATCGGCGTCGAATATTCGAGTGGTGTGGACGTTGAGCCGAACGTTATAAAGCTCACACCACTCGATGTTCGACGCGGAATGCTCATTACACGCGAATATGCTCTCAGTTTAGTAGCATGTATCTCAAGAACCAACTAAGTTTACTTAGTCGTGACAGTTTTCCTTTCAATCAATTGGAATAGACCAAAAAAAATAACTCACGGTTTTTACATTCTAGTTCGAAAGAATAAGTAATTTTAAGAGACCTATTTCATTCATTTTGTATTTGACCCAATAGTTTTATTATAATATCCTTATTTATTTAGCAGATATTTTTTGTATGACATGATTATTTAAAATTTGGGTTGGCATTTTCTAATAAATTACAACAATTAAATGATATTATCTATTGATATAAAGTCATTGTAATACTGTATTAAAACTTACTATTGAGGCGGACTCGATCTTTTACCACACGGCTTTACCGCAGCACTAGACGCGGCAGCCATGCTTACGATGCTTAGCAACCGACTCGTGCGCCTAGCGACGAGCGCGCGCGCCGCCCATCACCAACAGCCAACAGTTCTAGCGAGAGGCGAGACGCCCACAGCGCTTGGTCGCGTCACTCTCTCCGCCGTTCCCCGCGTTCGTTTTCGTACCGACTTTCGTCGCGAGTGTTTGTTAGACTTTCTTAGTAATACATTATAATAAATAACTGTTCGTTACTAACTATGTATAAGTAAATTAAAATACTTTATATATTGTGTAAAAGTGGGTGTCATTTATCCTGCCTTCAAAACCAACACTATTTTAAGCGCTTTTCGCCTAATCCGTAAGATACACCTAGAAGGGCTTCAAGCCGAAAATGAAAGTCAAACAAAGGTTAAATATACTTTTGTTGAAATATCCGAAAGAGATAAATATTTCAAAAACTTAATAATGCAGAACGGCTTTAAAACCCTATTACTTGAAATGGTTTTCGAATTAGAGTAATCGTAAGGATATGAACAGTCCCAATTCTTTGATATATGGCTACTGTCCAGTGGGACAATTCTGCCAGTGTCAAGGTTGGGCAACGTTGTACGGTGATCCTCTAGCCGCCGTGAAGCGATGTAGGTAGAACTTTACGAAGACCAGATGGGATTTTCTTGGACCAGTCCTTCCAAAGGCGTTACGTGTTCAAACTTGTTCTTCATTATACTTACTGCACGTTTGAATGTTAATTTACCGCATTACTACTATCCATTAAACAACAAAATATACAAAAAAAAACAATTAGGAGAGCGACTCCATCTTGTCAATAACCCCAAGAGAATCCCAGTTATCCTTTTAAATTCGTTATTATGTTCTGTCATTCTAGGTTTTTAGTATTTGTAGTTTTTGTTATACGGGGTGGGGACACGTAACTCTAAGCGGAAATGGCACTTATAGAGTTAAGTCAGTATAACACAAACGGTCCCTGGCAAAGTAAAAAAATACCCTTAATGTCCGGTCCGGGTGGCATACAAAAAACCTTTTTTTACTTGTTTCATCGAATTGACCTCCATGCGCGGTATAAATATCTAGATGTGTACAAAATTTCAATTTTGTAACTTTGATATTTTCCGAGAAAAATTGAGTGTGACATTTTGACAGACAGGCGGACATACGAACATGACAAAAATAAAAGGGTTCCTAGTTTGACTTCGGAAAACTTAAAAAGAAAAAAAATAGGATTTGCTTTAGATATTTATTTCAAATTATCATGTTCCATCATAGACGTACTAATAATTTTAATAACATGATTTATTTCATTCTTATCAGCTCCGCGTGAATTTTATTGGCTTCTTTATCCAAAGAAACCATTTGCATGAAATATTCCGTTATACCCATATTGTTCTCTTTCAGTAGTTCTTCGTGCTCTGGGGTATGATCCCTGTACTTCATAAATATATCTGAACGTACTTTCTCATCAATGGTAAAGCCTTGAGTGACCAGTGCTGAAAAATATTACAGTATTAAGGTGCTATTCTATAGGCGAAGCGAGACGAGAATGGAAAACGTCGGCCCATTGCAACAAAGATTGTCATCATGAGCCATCAATTCTCGTGTCGCAAAATCCCGACTGCTTCCACCGCAGATGAGCTAGGAGAAAATTGTTACTGGCCACACTAGAATGCCATAAAAAGTCTGTAAAGACTTAGAAGGTGCTTCGGGTTTGTACTACTCTCTTACTTGCTCTTAATAAGAGCATACATTACATACATCACATCTCACCTGTTTCCCAGAGGGGTATGCAGAGACCACTTCTTTCCACTTGCTACGATCTTGACAAATTTCTTTCGCTTCTTCCACATTCATACATCGAGTCATGCACGCACGTCGGTTTCGGGTACTTAAGATTCGGCTCTTTTTCCAGTATTTCTCCTATTTGATTCGAAAAAGTACGCCTAGGGCGGCCCCTTCCGACCCTTCCACTCACTTTCGATCTGTATATCTCTTTCGTAATAAGAGCATATGAGAGACAAGTACATACAAACCCAAAGGACCTTCTAAGAGCTATAACAATAATAACACTGTAGTTTTGCTTAAACTCTGCCCGTCTTTATGTGGCTATTGATACGATTAAGCTGGCAAGTTATCGCAAGAATTCTGTTAGCGTTCGATATTTAAAAAAAACTCTTAAGGGCCAGCGATACGGTTTAATATTTCAACTGTCGTCTCTCACAATTGACAACATTTCATTTTGGTGACACCTGCAAATTACTATACGAATCGAAAGGGTTTTGCCTCCTGAACACGGCAAAATATTTATTTAGATTTATTTTTCTTTATTGACAAAATTACAAGTAAGTTAAAAAAAAAAACGAGTTTTACCAATACTATGCCTGAATAGATATAATACCATTGCCTTTTCCACGAGAAAAAAAGCTGTCATACTTCAAGTTTGACATTGACACTATTGACAGATGGATAGATACTTGAGACCGGTTGACCGCCATTATTAAAAAGAAAAACTTTTTTTTTTATACAGATTGGACTAACGTAATATGTCCATTGTGTCGTAGAAATGAAGTTACGCCCTTTTAGAATAAGAACATCTTAATAAATTAATAATAAAATAATTATACATCCTAGGGAAAAAATAAAACTATTAGTGTCTTCCTCCTTCCAAACAGTATCTATAAAACGAATAAAATTAAAGTCTTGAAAATATGAAATCTTGTCAATTCGGACCATTTCCACAAGCTAGGAGAGGATTTGTTACTGGACGAACTAGAAAATTACAAAAATCCGGTCAAGTGCAAATCGGACACGCGCGACGAGGGTTCCATATTTAATATAATATGCTTGGTAACCACAAATGAAAATACTCATTTTGTAATAAACTTTATTGTCAATGTAATGAGGTCCATTTCACACTTCATTTTATTTTTCCCATGTAATATAAGTAATTAATTATCTATACGTCAGGATTTTTTCAGATTTTTGACTTACAAATTTTGGGGATAAGGGTCATATATTGTAATTTTTTGGCTATTAATCAAAAAAATCATCACAATAAAGAAAAATTAAAATCGTTTTCATTATGCAAATTGAGCCCTTTCATATGCCACCCCATTTGCTATAATCAAACCACTTTCATTTTTCAACCCCCAGGCAGAGAGGCTGACAGACAGACAAACAGGTCAAAACGATATCGTTTGTCCATAAGACCATATCCTCTTTGACCTGTTATCGTATTGTCATATTTGTCATCGTTTTGACGGCTCTGATTTGCTTGACAGCAGATGCGGACTAGTTTTTTTTTTTTTTTTTTCTTTGCCCCCGCGGCGACTTGAACAGCTACTACCGCGGGGATATGGCGTTTCCACGTGAAGTGATTTCGCCAGTGTCAAGGTTTATATAAGTATAAAATCAATATAGCAATAAAACACAATCCAATCTTCTCTAGGAAGATTGGGGGCAACGTTGTACGGTGATTTGTAGGTCAGAGGTCAAGATAGTTTTAACTTCTGCACCACTGCGAGTCCACTTGAAACGAGAAGAAAGATGCCAGATACACGAAATAAGTCCAAGTCTTCAATCACTGTGCGACACAAAGGCATAAAAAGTACAAATCACTATCAGAAAAGAACTTTGAACACCTAATTACCCAAAAATTAAAGTCTAAAACAAATTACACGTCCGCCATCTTTTGACGTTGCAAATGGCCCCCTGCGGACTAGTTAAAACTATACAACGATATTGTTTTTTCTCTCTTTCTCTCTTAAGATTTTGGTGTGTTTTCCTGCGGAAACTACGCAGGATATTTGAAATATTTTTTAATTTGCTATTTATAGATTTATATAATGCTAGACTAAGTAGTACCATTGTAATATTAAATATATTTAAAAAAATGACTGACTGCTGAATTTCTTGCGGCGTTTCTTCTCAGCAGTGGTCTCCTCTTGTGAAGCGCTGGTAGATTCTTGACGTGTAAAAGTGCCCGTGCGGCCTACTTACTGAATAAATGTCTTTATCTTTATCTTAATGTGGTTACAGAATTATCAACAAGTTTTTAGAGTTGTAGGTAATTCCCCTCTCTGGGAGCGAAGGCGTGAGTTTATGTATGTATGTATCTTTATTATTATTGGGGGGGTTGAGATGGGCCTTGTGAACCACTTCGACCATTGCTGATCTTTGGTGGCAGCCCTTTGTTTTAGAGTTCACTACACAGGCCCGTTGCGTCTAAGAATTTCCAGATGCTTTGGGCAGTGAGTAGTTGTATCTCTTGTGGGTCAATGATATGTCGCCCTAGGTGGATACTTCTGTTGCGCATTAGTGGTCCGCACGAACAGAGGATGTGCATTGCTGTTTCTTCTGTTTCCTGACAGAACCTGCATGTCGCTTCTTGTTTCATTCCCATTAAAAACAAATGTCTGTTCAGTTTGCAGTGGCCAGTTAGGATCCTGGTCACTGCGCAAGTCTTTTCTCTTTTGAGTTGTAGAATCTCTTTGGAGAGCTTCCTTCTGAACCCTTTAATAAGTGACTTCGAGTGGTTTTGTCCTTTTGTGGATTTCCACAGCTCGGTCGCTTTATATCTGTATAGCTCGCTTAGCAGGGAATAGGCTTTTCGTTTTGTGATGCCACAGAACGGCTCCGGGCCGACCAGGGGGTGGTCAGCTCCGTTCCTAGCTAGTTCGTCTGCTATTTCGTTTCCATCAATGCTGGAGTGCCCCGGTACCCATCTAAGTATTACTTTGTTGGATTCACCCAGGGTATTTAGGTTTTCTTTGCAATTTTGGACTAGTTTGGAATTTATTTCCAATGCGTCTAGTGCCAAAAGGGCAGCTTGGCTGTCCGAGTTGATGTAAATGTGCTGGTGTCTACGGTTCTTATATGTATGTATCTTTATCTTATCTTTAAGAATAGAGGTCCAGGGCCAAAACCATATCGTCTTTGACCTGTTATGGTATTGTTTTAAACCCGGCCGCCATTACTGTCATGTAAATAAGAGCTATCAGAACGATGACAATACGATGACAGGTCAAAGACGATATGGTTTTATGAAGTGGTCTCTGCCTACCTCTACGGGAAAGATGCATGATTGTATGTATGTATGTACGTATAGTAGTAAAACTGAAAATCTGAAATCAGACCGCCCTCCTTAACACCTAGAAGCCTCGAAACGTCTCCATAGTAGAAACGTATTCTTTTTCTGAGCTGACCAGCGGTTGACCTTTATTTCACCTGATGGTAAATGATGATGAAGCCCACCGCTTTGTGCGAATAAACATTTGTGTGACGGTGATCAGACGTTTGATCACTTCGTAATCAAAGGATTGTGGAGCTGAAAAAGTTTCGCAGTGTCCGTCAGCCCGTCCGTCCGTCCGCATCAGCCCCCCAGGGACTCTTTAGTAGGTGGGTAGGTAGTTTTTTTTTACCTTTTTTTGCTATAAAAAGACTAGTACTTCCCGTACCTACACGTAACGTGTTTTTTTCTCGCCTACCCCATGGTGTGGGCGTCGCTGGTTAGGTCTTTCAAACATATTGCGGGTGTGTGAAAACATTTCTTATGGGATTCGTTTGTGAAATATTGAATAATATCCTTAACGAAATGTTGTAGTTAATATGAAAAACTAGGTCTGTACGTTTCCTTTTTCTTAATGTTTTCAAGAAAATATGTTCTTGGAAAAGAAAACGTACAGACCTAGATTATCATAATATCATTAGGATATTCAAAAGTCGTAAAAAAAAAACCGACTAGGTTTGAGAGGATTGAAACAATATTGCATTTTGTATGGAATTTTTTAACTTCTCAATCACAAAATTTGCTAAATCATATATTTGAAATTTATTGTTTCAATATTTCAATCTAATTGAGACCACCGAGACCGTCAATCATGTTGTCCTTTTTTGTAAAATTGTTTTAACTTCCAATTAAACCATTCAAGAAATTTAAGAAGAATTTACTATGATAAATTTCTGGTCTGTGGTAGTAGGTAATAATATCTGTACTGTTATGTTATAAAAGTATAGATTTTGGTATGGTTATGAGTTTAAATTTGGAACAGATGTCAAAACTCATGAGGGTCTCTACTCTACATGACATTTGATCTCGAGTGACTTGAGAATAGGGACTTCATTTGTTTATCTATGCTTTTAAAAAAAACATTCGTCTAGACGGAGGATCGAATTGCCGCCATTATGTTAATGATGATGTTGGTTTTTTGCTGTTACGAAAGTAGGATAATTCTAAACTTATGATATGTGTGTCGATAAAGTAGTCTATGCAACTGTACGTAATAAGGCCTCGTGTGATCCTATTATTTAAACCATACTCGTATTTTAAAGTGTGGCGACCTAGCGACATCTAACGGAAACTTGTATCAACAACTCGCTAGCGCCACCATTGTCAGACAGCGGAACTATGGATCCTACATCGCGCTAACGAAGTTTCGACAGCCGGTTGAGATATATACCACTTCCAACTTCCCAATGGACTTCGGTCCCCAGGCATGACACCAGCCTGGAGAGAGAACTTTGTCCTCTCTTCAGGCTGGTGTCATGCCTGGCATGTTGTTGATACAAGTTTCCGTTAGATGTCGCTACGTCGCCACAAAAGCATCTCATTATGCATCAGTTACATAAACTTCTATTAAAAGGCCAGAACAAAAAATACAATTCATTTATTACTATAATAACTACAATCACAGTCTGGTGTCAATGACGTTCTGGGGCTCGTCTTCGTTTTCCCCTTCATGTACCCCATAAACATGCCCTGCACTAAGTTTCTGTTGGTCGTCCATCTCCCTAAGCATATCTTCTCGATTATCTCCATATCCAAACTTATTAACAACTGAAACTTGAGTATCCCCTCTCCCATTCAACCACTTCTGCAACTGTTCCATGTCGAAGTCCTGTTTGTTTTCAATAGGACTTTGTTCTTCGTTTGGATCGAATTGACCATCGACGCTTGCTACTAGCTTTTTCAAGAAATCGCCTACGTTATCGCCGACTTTGACATGGCCTGAGATGCTGACGCCGAGGCCTGTGGCGTAGTGTAGTGCTGAAATGTGTTAAAAAGAGGGTTAATTACACAATAGATGCCGTAGAGTCGAAGTGTATCCGAAAGGCCCCACTATTAAAATAATATAAGTGCTAAACTGGTAAACTAAGCTCTACGCTTGTACTATGGGAACTAGGCAACGATATAAATACTTATATAGATAACTATACTTATAAAAAACATCCAAGACGCTATCGTAAAATATTCGCGTCCATCACACAACTATCTGCCCTTAACGCAGGCAGGGATACTACCAACTAGTCCAACGCGGCGTCAAATAATTAGAATTACTTTGTTAATGTGTAATTTAAGTCACGGTACAAGTACTATAAAGCACTGGGACGGAAATTTCGCTACTATAGGAAAACCGATAAAAAAAAAAAATTAATTATTATACAACCAATAGCGAATAAGTGATAAATTTACTCACCACTTTAGCTTGGGTAAGGTTTAGCTGCATCTATCACGCAGATCCGGCATCGCCTGGACTGCACTGCTATGCACTTTATCAAAATTTAACAAAATGAAACGAAAAATCCGTCCCAGTTTTAAAGTACAAAAACAGTTACACTAATAAATAAGTTGCAAGTAATTTCGCGCGCACGGAAGTATTAATTGATCCCTTTCACTCTAGCCTTATTATTTAGATGAAGAAAAAGACAACTAAACCTAGTTTTGGGGATATTTTTGCAATATACATACATACATAAACTCACGCCTTCATTCCCAGAGTGGGGTAGGCAGAACTACAGAATTACCAAGCACTCTTAAATAAGTTGTTGATAATTCTGTAACCAAGTTTTGCACAATCAGGCTAAGATGTTTACCAGTGTATTAGTGACAGGTTGCAAGCCCATCGCCTAACAGTACTACAAGCCTTTATTATTCCCTTAGTCGCCTCTTACGACATCCACGAGAAGACATGGAGTGGCACTATTCTAACCCAGCAACCATACAGGTTTTGCAATATGTTTAAGGAAATTACTCGCTGGAGACCGAGGAGCTGGTAGTTTCCTCGCTCAATGAATTAGTTTATTCGCTCAACGAATAATGCTGCCTGTGTGGTCACCGGGTTAGGTTAGGTTAGGTTAGGTTAGGTTGGATATCGTAAGAGGTGACTAAGGGAATAATAAAGGCTTCTAGTACTCTTAGGCGATGGGCTTGCAACCTGTCACTAATACACTGGTAAACACAGTGGCGTAACTATACCATCCGGGGCCCGTGGCAAATTCTTTTGATGGGGCCCTATGATTTAGACCCGTCCCGTTGTACGTAGTTGGTTGACAAAATGAGGGAATTCCCCGACCCGCGCTGCCAACGTAGCGCGACAAAAAAAAGTTAAAACCAATAGATGCGTTCTAAAACTAATCAAAATCTTTTTTTTAGATTTTAAGCAACACTTCAAAATAAACAAAAAATATACTTTTCAAGTAAAATAAAACACTCAAGTACGATGTTAAAAAAAATATTGCTGAGCTAGCGACCTCTTAAGCCGGGGGCCCTCTTGGGTTGGGGGCCCGTGGCATTTTGCCAGCCCTGCCACCCTATAGTTACGCCACTGGGTAAACATCTTAGCCTTATTGTGCAAAACGTGGTTACAGAATTATCAACTACTTATTTAAGAGTGCTTGGTAATTCTGTAGCTCTGCCTACCCCACTCTGGGAATGAAGGCGTGAATTTATGTATGTATGTATGTATGAATAATGGTGCCAGCATCTTTGTTATAATGCCACATTGACCAATTTTTTTTGTGTGTTAGATTTAATTTTATATAAGCTTAGTTTCCGTTTTAATTTTCAGTTTTATGCATGATGTCGTTTAATCAATTACAAAAAAAGATTAGTTTTAAGTAAGTTTGTTTTTCTTGTTTGCTGGTATTTCCCACTTACAATAAAATTAGTTATTTATCTACTATATAAAAATAAATCGGGTTTTCCTTCCTGACGCTATAACTCCAGAACGCACGAACCGATTTCCACGGTTTTGCATTCGTTGGAAAGGTCTCGGGCTCCGTGAGGTTTATAGCAAAGAAAATTCAGGAAAAATCTACCGGGAAAGTCAGGACTTTGCAGCGGGGCGAAGCCGCTGGCGGGCCGCTAGTTTATTATAATTATTTATTATTTGTTGGTTTGGTGGCTCTTATTGTCTTAAAAAAAATGATTTATAAATTAAGTTTATTTTTTTGTATCGTACATTCACATACATAAACTCACGTCTTCAGGGCAGGCAGAGCTACTGAATTACCAACAACTCTAACAAACTTGTTGTCGATGTTGTTTCGTAGAAACCTACAAACCCTGGAGAAACAAGCAACAAATCGTCAAATCGCGTAACTAACAAATTTATGATAGAGCAAAATATACCTTACCACCTTCGTAAAAAGGTGCATTTTTCTCCTTATTTAAAATGTTACTTACGCGGTTTTGCAGTTTCACCGACGAAATACTAAATGTGGTCAAATCAAATGTTATGCGTACTCGCTGATTCGTTCGAAATCAAATTCATATTAAAGATAAAGATAAGACAAGTAAGACAATAAGTAGGCCGCACGGGCACTTTTACACGTCAAGAATCTACCAGCGCTTCACAAGAGAAGACCACTGCTGAGGAAAAACGCCGCAAGAAACTCGTCAGTCAGTCATTTTTAAAATATATTTAATATTACAATATGGTACACTTAGTCTAGCATTATATAAATCTATGAATATTAAATTAAAAATATATATCATGTAACCTGCGTAGTTTCCGCAGGAAAACAAACCAAAATCTTGCGAGAGACAGAGAGAGAAAAGGAAAAAAAGAGAGATTAGAATATAATGATATCTATCCCCTCTGTGGAAGAGTCCGACTTGCAAATAACTTATTTTACGTTAGTTTTTTTGCCCCTACGCTAGCAAATATGTGCCTAAGAAAAATAAACTCACCATTAATTAATAATAATGAACACAATAAGAGATTTCTGAGCTGATGCATTTTCTCCGCATGAATAAATATCTAAATATCTCAAAAGGAAGTTATTTCCAATTGGCGTAACGCTTTTAAAATCGAATACGCAGTTTGCATACGGCATGAAATTAGGCAAACAATTAAATTGTGTTCATAGTGGCACGATGATCCTTAAAACAAATTGTAGAATGAATGAAAGTGCCTGGAAGGTATAGATTTAGCCTCCTTAGGAACACCATACAACGAAATCCGTCAATGGAATATGAATGAAGTCCATTTTCTAATTTGACCATTTGTCATAAAAACATGAGAAATTCCACTTTACTTTGTTTGCACTAGATATTTATTTCAATGAACGTATTATGTACTATTTTTAGTACAAAGAACCTCAGGATGTTAAATCGTTTTCGGTCAGAAAAGTTCGTAAGTATCTTGCTATCTCAATCAGCTTTAGTACCCACCAATAAGCTAGTTGAGAGAGCAAGACGAATACGGACTTTATCCGATGAAATTCGATGTCTTATGATCAGTGATCGGATTTCACGGTGCAACACTGCGGGATATAGAGTAGAAATCTTAATATGGATATGACTAAAATCCCGGGATCTGGTTCGAAAAGAAAATGCGATTGTTGGGATATTTATAAATAGGCATTAGGATAGGATTTTACACGTGTAAAGAAATCGATTAAACATATAAAATATTGCGAAAACAATTGTATGCTATTTCAATTTCATACAAACTAATAAAATATAATATCTGTGTGTAGTGTAGTGTGGTGAACTGATAATGCGTACCTACCGTATTATATATTTTATTTATATTCATACCCAAAGACTATTTGGCAGATCAATTTTAAACAGAGTATAAAAACTAACTTTATTAATTTTTTTACATACCTAAATTACTTTTGTTAAAATATTTATTTTACACGTTTAAATTGTATTGAAATTTATTTGAAGTAATAAAATCAGAATAATATTTAACAAATAAGTCCGGGAACCCCGGGGCATATCCATATTGTTTGAGGTCATTCACCCCGTGTTGCACCGGGATATCCGATCATTGCTTATGATTATGCTCTCATTTGGGGCTCTATTCTAGTCGGTAAAACCAAATTGCTTTTGACGTATTGTTAGGGTTCAGTACCAAAATTGTAAAAAAGTAACCCTTATGGTGAGACTTCGTTGTCTGTCTGTCTGTATGTCACAGCAGGTTTTATTTATTTATTAGATTTACCAACAATTTTTTACACTGTAATTATGTACATTAGTAGCTTGCGTTAATACTTACGAGTATTTACTAAATGCAACAATAACTTGATGTGTTTATTTTTTTTATCATTACATTAAATTGCTGACATTTAAGCTTTCAGAAAATACATTAAAGAACATTAAAAAACAGAATTATTTTTTAGTTTTTTTTTAGAGCCACGTTCCGCAAAACTTAAATCTCAAATATCTCAGAAACGAATAAATTTCGGCCGGGGTACTACATGACCTTATTGGCTGCAAATGAGATCTACTAGGTACTTATGCATCCTTAAAAGGTTTGTATCGAATATCCAGTCACCCTGTATACCGATTTGAATTCGATTTCGAATCAGTGTAAGCACAACTAATAAGTAAGTACTTGTTTTTTTTTTGTATTTCTTGTTTTTCTTCAAAGTTTGTACTGCAATCATACCAACATTGACGCCTGTATATCAACGTTTAAGGACACAACCAAAATAAAAGTACGTTAAAAAACATGTCGGTAACTCCGCTGTATCGCTGTATCCCACATATCGTCGGTGATAGTGCAAAACCAAAAAAGATAGAGTAAAATAAACCTTACCGTCTTATTAAAAAGGTGCATTTTGCTCCTTATTTAAAAAGTTACTTACGCGGTTTTGCAGCTTCACAAACGATATTCTGAAAAAAACACACGGTTCAAAAGACACCGCCCTTTAAAGTTAAGGGAGCATTCAAGTATTACGTAACGCAATTAGGGGGGGGAGGGGGGTCTCGTAAAACGTTACGATGCGTTACAGGGGCGGGAGGGGGTCTTTCTTACAAGACGTTACGTAACATTGTTTCTTTTTTTTTATAATAATTTAGGGAATTAAAACTCCCAAATTGGTGTTGCGGATTAAAAATCTCTTGTTTTATTTAGTACTAGCGACCCGCCCGCGGCTTCGCCCGCGTGGAATGTATTATACATATGAACCTTCCTTAAGAATCACTCTATCTATTAAAAAAAACCGCATCAAAATCCGTTGCGTAGTTTTAAAGATTTAAGCATACATAGGGACAGACAGCGCAAGCGACTTTGTTTTATACTATGTAGTGATGATTACCGCAAAAGCAATTAAAACTATACCAAGGACAAAAACTATAACATAACTTTTACCGCCTTTAGGGTAAAAATGGTCACTTGAGTGTTACGTAACGTTTAGAGAGGGGGAGGGGAGGGGGGGGGGTTACAAAAAAACGTTACGGTGCGTTACAAGGGGGGGAGGGGGAGTCTAAAATCTTCAAAAATTGCGTTACGTAATACTTGAATGCTCCCTAAGACGGACGGACGGACGGATGTACGGACAGCGTAGGCGTATTTAATAAGGTCCCGTTGGACTTCCTTCGGATACGGAACCCTAAAAAATAATATTTTCCCAGGTTTTTTTTATTGCGAATTTCGAGTTTTTGTTTGAATGGGCACAGAGAGCTCCAAGCTCCAATGCAAATGTGTGTGTAACAGGGAATGTAATTTAGCCGGTTATTAACCGTTTTTGTATGAAAATAACCGGTTAATACCGGTTATAACCGGATATTTGCATTCCCTAGTGTGTAACCTGCCGTGGTTTCACCTGATGGTTCCAACGGAAGACCAGCGCTGACTTTAATGCCAGTATTGCGCTGAGTTGGGACCATTTCGTGGCTACTTTCTTCTTGTATTTGTTAATCTGTTCTTTGTTATAAATGCATGTCACGAATAAATGATTTCCTTTCCTTCTTTCTTTCTAATCATTCCTTACCAGTTACACTATCAACTACCGCAAAAAAACGAATGTTATTTCTAGGATGACACTACTTCGTTCGATTCCCTTTTAGTTCTACCAAAGTATTTTTTTTCCAAAAAGATTACCACTATATTATTATCACAGAATTTAAAATGTCATTGAAAAAGAACCTTGTTTCCGTTACTCAAAAATTTGTAATAACAAATAATTTAAACCTTAAACCTTACTTGTGGGAGGACCTTGTGCAGGGTCCGTCCGGGTTGGTACCACCATCTTATCCATTAACCTACCGCCAAGCAGCAGTGTTCGCATTGTTGTGTTCCGGTTTGGGGATAAGACAGCCGGTGAAATGACTAGCATAGAGGCATTCCATCTTAGTCCTCAGGGTTGGCAGTGCATTTGCAGTCTTGTGAATGCGAATGTCTATGGGTCACAGTTTCCACTTACCATCAGGTGGCCTGTGTGCTCGATTGCCTTCCTATGCCATAAAATAAATAAAATAAATAAATAAATAAAAACAAAACAATACGAGTGTTATCTTTTAATTATGAATAATCAATAAGATTTAATATCGTTCTTGACTTGATGATGACAATAACACGTAATAATAAGACACCCTGTATGCAACATCAGACATATGTATGTCTTTGTCAATCAATTGTAAATGAGGAAACATATATAAATTACAAAACATATTCAAAACACATCAACACAAAGAAAGCTATCTGCCCATCTAAGTGGTGCTATCGTTAAAATCGACTACGTCAACCTCTTTTCAGTAAACTTATTAAATAATTCAGTAGGGGCATAGGTCTTCATGCATAAACACCTTAATAGATTCCATATAGCTCGGTCGGAAAGTGGAGAACAGTAGTTGCTCGACTTTCGAAGTGGCTAGGCAGCTAAAATGCATCAGGAAAACGAAGTGAGTGGATCTCTGATTGAGAAAAACAAATTCGAATCTTCGATTAGTGAATTGAAGAAGAAGGCATTTGTGTCGGCGGCTGATATCGATAGCTATGGTAAGTGTTTTAGTTTTTAACCAAAAAAAAGGTATTAAGGGAATATATAGGTACTGCTAGGCGATGGGCTTGCAACCTGTCACTAATACGCTGGTTAACATCTTAGCCTATTTTTGCAGTGTGGTTACTGAATTATCAACAGGTTTTTAGAGTTGTAGGTAATTCTGTAGCTCTGCCTACCCCACTCTGGGAATACAGACATGAAGGTATGTATGTATGTAAAAAGGTATTCGAAGCACTTGTCAGTCTGTCTGTCTCTATATCCGCCTGTCTGTCATTGTATCTGTCTGGGTTCCGAGGAACTGATTGGCTAATTCCCTGCAGCTATGTTCATCATACTGCTTGGCTGTCTCTCCATCCCTCTGATTCTCTATCACCATCTTATCCCAGAACCTACTTCCAAGCACCGGTGTTCGCATTTTTTTATCACAGAGACGTTTCATCTTAGCACTCAAGCTTGGCAATGCAATCTTAGGATTACAGTCTTGTGATTGTAGTCTTGCGAATGCAGATGTACATGGGTCTTAGATGCCACTTACCATCAATGTGTATTGTGTGGTCATTTACCAACATTGACATAAACTATCGATCACACGAGAGGGTAAACTTACAGGTCATTTCCTTTGTAAGGGAGAAAAGGGGGGTCTCTGTCAAAACTTAGGTACATTTCTTACCACCTCATGGTCCTACCCGCTGCGGCATTTATAACGAACAGAATCTCCAAAGATGATCCCAGTATTTTCCTTAGGGTTCTTTTCCACGCAAATTACTTCAGCTTCTGCCACCATCTGTTCTATCCCTTCTTCAAATCTCATCGGAGACTCATGGAGATTGGAAATGTCAAGATGGTCTCGATCAAAGAACTCCAATGTTCCATATGCAACCAAATCAAAGGCGGATCGCACCAACATGGATACAGCGGCACATTTCTGCATTCTTAGTAAATTCTAAATCGTTCAAGTTGAAAGTTAGGAGAACGCCTGGGGATTATGTCGACACGGCTAAGCAATTTAGTTTAGGATGACTGAATGGGACGGAGCTATAGCTATAGCATTTATATAGGTTTGTCTCTTTCGCTCACCGTTATCTGAACTGCATGGTAGCCTCCCTGGTAGCATTTGCATCTGGCCAGAGCCGCTCCGAACCTTAAGCGTTAACGCATCTCTGGGTATTACTTTTAGTAAGCATCCAGATTCTGAAGAAATACTCACACACTTCTCACACAAATATTCACCCTTACGGTAATCGACTCAGAAACCGCGCGCAGGGTTACTACCGACTAGGTGAACCACGTCATTGGAGCGCCAATTATGTTAAAATAAGAAGTGGGGCGCGACTTCGTAGATTGTATATGTGGGATTAAGGTTCGTATGAAATAAACTCGTGTCGACTGAGTTGCCCAAATTCTTGGCAAGAACCGGCAAGGCCCTGGGTCTCTAAGGACCGTATTAATAAACTAATGTTGGCTTAAATGCCCATCTCAGTCTCAACTGTCATTTTTGACATATCTTCAGACGGGCATCTCGACTAAGATGAGTTTCATAATACGGCCTTAAGTTGGGGTCTGAAAATACTAAGGCACGTATTAAAATACTGATCTCTAATGCTCGTCTCAAGATGCGTCAAGAATGACACTCGTCTATGGTTAACCTTTAATAAACCCTAATTTAGACGGCCTCGACTGAGAAGCTATCTGTTCACGGATTGAGATGATTTTCCCAAACTGTCCCAAGTGTAGTCGAATACAACCAAGATTTTTCCTTGTTCTAGGAGAAAGTGGTGTCACCGAAGAGTATCAGAAGGCGTACCAGCACTCATTGGCTGACCCTGAAGACTTCTGGGCCAAAGTGGGCCATGAGCTGGAGTGGGCACGGCCGTGGGACCGGGTCCTGGATAACAGCAACCCACCTTTCACGAAGTGGTAAGTAGATGAAATCAAAATAGAGGTTAGGTTCGTTCATGCTAAATTTATATTTAAAAGCTGGGGACCGATTTCTGACTTTCGAGCGCTCGATTTCAAAACCGAGCGGTAGAAAATATTCGAATGCGAAAATCTTTCACGATTTATTTTCGAATGGTCCCAAATTCCATATTTTTGCGATTTTCACTCGAAAGTGAGGGATTGACTAAATAGTACCTATTGTTAAGTTGGAACTTGTTCATTATACGCAGAAAATCCACGATTTACCGTTTTTTTATCATATTTTAATTGCGAATAAATGTGTGAAGCTAACGAAAGATGAAATCATAACAAGCACTTTAATATTTCAGTGCCAATAAGTTTTTTTTACGGTTATTTTACAAATTCTTGAAAATGAAACGCTTTCTCGTCTGTGGATGTCTATGGCATTGTGCTAGGTTTAATTATGCTTCGTGTACTTCCCGGCATACATGGAAGATTGGCACCATTCGTACACGGGGAAGCTTCGTACAGTGGTCATATCTCGAGTATCCAACATGTTGAAACGTTCAAAATTATTTACGGGACTGTCGCTCATATGTATAGGCTACCCTCCAAAAATGATGGTAGTGCGGGAGCAGACTTTGCCAGAAAGAGTTAATATGTGTTTTGGCTACTCGAAAGAAATTTTTGGTTCTCCTTTGTATGCATCTGTCTTCAATAAGTTTTAATCAATTGAGAAAAAATACTTTAGTCTAGTTTGTAAATACATGCTTAAGATTTTTAGTTACCTTAACGGTTATTTTTTTATTTTGGTTTTTTTATGATCGGTTTGATTGGGGTACCTTCGTACAATCAAATTGTATGTATTTTTTTACTGTACGAATGCACCCCATGGAACTAAAGAAAAATTAAAATCAAAAATATAATCATTATGAAACCAGGTCAATAAGATATGCCTAAAAGGTAAATGAAACAGGTGAAATACCTGAGAAAAAAATAAATACCGGGAAGAAACAAATGGTGTACGAACGTACCCCACGTGTGGGGTGCATTCGTACAATTCCCACTTTTTGGGAAAATTGTTATAACTTGGCCAAATTGCTTTGTATCAGATCAGAAATAAGCTGTTATTATAGTCAGATAACTAGACGATAAAGTAGCTTTAGATTCATATTAAAATAGCTGTTAGTTATTATATTACAAGGCTCAGAGCAAAAAGCGTACGAATGGTGCCAATCTTCCCCTACCCAACAGGTTTGAAAGATGTCAAATGATTATTTCTATTGATAGAATTCAAAACGAATGCCACGGTACACTCGTGTTCATATTTTCTATCGCTCGCAAGTCAAAAATACCATTTCATTGTTTTTTGTCACTTTCGAGTGAAACTTTCGAGCGCTCGAAAGTCAAAAATCGGTCCTCTGGACGAGTGCTAACTCGCATGGAGAGAAGGGTTTTATGTTTTCGACTTTAAAAAAATGGTCGCCACACCCCGTCGTTCGCTTCTATTACTTAATTAGACAACAACGGTAATACAATAAGCGGCATAACAATGCCGTACCTTTTGGACAGCTAACATTATGCCAAATACACAGCACCCCATAACGTGATCTCTGTAAATGGGATTATTCATATTTTTACAATTAGGTACTATAATTCGAAAACTATTTCGAGAATTAGGGTTATAAAGCCGATCCGCATTATTAAGTTTTTGAAATATTTATCTATTTCGGATTTTTCGACAAAAGTATAAGTATTTAACTTTTGTTTGTCTTTCCTTTTTGGCTTGAAGCCCTCCTAGTGTATCTTACGCGTTAGGCTAAAACCGATTGAAATAGTATGTTTTAATGCTCTATTACAATCATTTTTTATCATAAGATATAATTTAATTGTTGTAATTTTTTTGAAAATATCAACCCAAATTTTAAATAATCATCAGGGGTCGGAATTTTCGTAGCACTTTTGAGCTGTCATAGGGACTTCTCGTTTATCGACTTCGGATATACATATTTTATCGATACATTATAGAACACAACATGTTAAAGAAGATTAAAAATATAGGTAAAGCACAGGCGGTATTATCGCTAAAGAGCAATTTCTTTCAAATAACTTTCGAGTAATTGAAAACGTGAAATAGAGATTTGCAATGAAAATAATGAAAAGTTAATAATTAACATTTTAATCAGTTCAGTTCAGTGTTTTATCATTTATGAATTTCATGTTCAGTCTGTTTTAGTGCAAACACTGAATAAATGTCTTTATCTTTATCTTTATCTTTATCAAGACTAAGTGTTTCTTCATTCGTTTTTCTATAAAATAAATAGATTGTCATTATCTGAAAGAGATCGCTCTTTAGCGATAAGACCGCCTGTTGTTTACCTATACTTTTAATCTTGTTTAATGTTGTGTTCTATAATGTATCAATAAAATATGTACTTATATCCGAAGTCGATAAACGAGAAGTCCCTATGACAGCTCAAAAGTGCTACAAAAATTCCGACCCCTGGTAATCATGTCATCCATAGAATGTCTGCAAAATAAATAAAGATATTAAAACAAAACTATTGGGTCAAATACAAAATTAATGAAATCAGTCTCTTAAAATTACCATACATACCTTCACGCCTGTAATCCCAGAGTGGGCTAGGCAGAGCCACATAATTACAACTTGAAAAAAGTTGTTGACAATTCAGTAACCACAATTTGCAGTAACCAATTCTTTCGAATTAGAATTTAATAACCGTGAGGTTTTTTTAGTCTATCCCAATTATCCGCAAAAACCCTAGCATAGAACTGTGTCACAGTAAGATCGTAAAAATTTACAAACAAATTGTTTCAAAATGTCAATGCGACATGTGTGTGGTTCAATGGGTGGGTCAAAGTTCCATTTTTATTGCGTTTCGATTGTATAGTCACCAGCAATAATATACTAACCAACATTGGCCTCAAAAATATCTGACACGTCTTTATTGCTTGAGGTATATGAACGTGTCAGATATGATATTGCTGGTGGCTGAACATAACATGGACCCGTCAAGTTTGGACTTGTTTAGCATGGCATGTGCTTATTGAGACCGCATACCTATAATAAATACTGTGCTTCAGATGAAACATTTACGCTGTTTTTTAACAAACTCTTTTCAATTTATTTTTTTGCTTAGTTATACTATTATTTACACCCCTATTCCCAGGTGGGCAGGCGGGGAGATGTCCGTCTGCCACAACGCCATCGACCGCCACGTGGAGAAAGGTCAGGGAGATACCGTGGCTCTTGTCCATGATTCCCCTCTAACGGATACGGTTCGGCGCATCACCTACAACGAGATGAAAGACCAGGTACTTCCACATCTGGGTACCACACGCTGGAGGGAAGCAGAAATCACCAGACCTGGTCCGGTTTTTGGCGATGCATGGTAGCTTGCAGCAACTATTTTTAAGGAGTATTTACTGTACAGTGGGGTTACTATGACCTAGCTAAGCAGTGCATTTTACGGCGAGCGTAAAGGATAGAGCTATGGCAGTTATATAGCTCTGTCCCTTTCTCTCAGCGTAAACTGAACTGTATATCTATGTCATAATAACCCTCCAGTTATAGAAGCTCGCTCTGGCCGCATGCAAGGCTAGTTACTACCTTCAATCCCATCCCAGCCTATCTCATGTCAGGTCTCATCTCCTTAGGTCTAAAGGCCCTGTGCCCCCCCTGGATCCACCCATGTTACTAACCCCTAGAAAGATGAATGGTTTTGTGAGACACCTTTCACCTCAAATTTGTATAGATCACAGAGTGGCTCAAAATATTGACAACCTAGTAAGCTCAAGTCAGCTCGACACGTTGGCATTGCAGGACGTTGTGTCCCTTTGCGTATTTTACTTGTAGAATTTCTCAAATAACCATTCGGGAAGCTGCAGCTGGGTTGTATCACCATATTCACCATATTTCCTACAAACGAATGTCCTTACGTTTTCAACACAGCAATAGATGTCTTTCTACCATTTTGCCAGCTTACAGCAGCGGTACCTAGGTTCATAAATATATGTACAGTTTAGTACCTTATCTATTTAATGTCATGTTTAGACTGCCATATATGTATTGTCACAGCGATTAATGTGACAAGGTACTAAAGTGTCCAAAAAAATTGAACTCGACTGTACCTATTTGCGGACTGCTATGGCTTAGAGACCTTCAAGATACGCGCACAAAGATTTCTCAAAGGTCGTGTTATAGAAGTCAATGGGCAGGTGTGTTTAAATTCCACTCGATGAACTTCCATAAGTGCAAAAATATGTCAATACACAATAGCAGAGGAATAGTACTATAGTCGCGGCATTCTAAGAGGCCCGCGTTGACACCTGTCAACACCGTACAAAATACAACTTCAAATATATGTTTTATACTGTGTTTTTGTATAGTCAAGGGCAAAAATATGGGAGAACGCATCTCAAAAATATGTCAGAATGAACCTTATTCCAGTGTACATACATATTTATGAGAGAATTTTTTCGACACATTTTTGCACTGTGCTGTTAAGTCGGGCTGATCGGTGCTATTTTAACTGACACTTTAAGAAAAATAAAATGGAGAGTACAGAGGATGTAGTGGGAAAGAGGAGATACTACTACTTCACTCTAATGACGCCGACATCGCGTTGGAAGCACAAAACCATTTCATTACGACCCTTGGTGCCGTGTGGTTGCCGGCTTAGAATTGTGCCACTCCATGTCTTCCCGTGGAAGTCGTAAGAGGCGACTAAGGGAATAAAGGCTTGTAGTACTGTAAGGCGATGGGCTTGCTACCTGTCACTAATATACACTGTTAAACATCTTAGCCTAATTGTGCAAATTGTGGTTAAAGAGTTATCAACAAGTTTTTAGAGTTGTTGGTTATTCTGTAGCTCTGCCTACCCCACTCTGGGAATGAAGGCGTGAAGGTATGTATGACCCTTGGTAATGAATTGTATGTTTCTGCGCAGGTTTCACGTCTGGCTGGAAAGCTGTCAGAACTGGGGGCGACCAGGGGATCCCGCGTCCTTATTTATATGCCACTTATCCCTGAAGCAGTCATCGCTATGCTGGCGACCAATAGGATCGGTGGAATTCATTCTGTAGTCTTTGGAGGTACGTTAACATACCTTTAAATTATACCTCTCAGGATTTTTCGACTTTTCTCAGAATTGCGGCCGGATTTTACGAAAGTCATGAAATCTCAGGATTTTCAATAAAACACAGCTTACATTTTAGACATCTCTTTAATTAAAAGTTAAACAAACTAAAAATAATCTTCCCTTGGTAATAATTGCACAGTTAAAATCTCAAACTGTATAAAATCTCAGGACTTTTCCATGGAAATCAGGCCTTTTCTCCGGACTTTTGATATTTTCATCTGGTAACCCTACTCCTAAGCTAATACGCAGTAAGTCAGATAAAACTCCTGTAGCAATTTCAACCTTATTACTAAGAGAGGAGAATTAAAATTGTTTTGGTTATTGATTTTCGGATACTGTTTATTTGATTAGGAGGGTAGTATTATTTTTACCGAAAAAAAAACATCGAAAGGCATTTCTAGGCGCGTGACTTATTTTTTTGGTGGTCACAAGTCCGACCTAACCTTGTTTCAGCGGACAATAGCGTTCGATGAAATGATACAATTGATGAATTGAAATTCGATAACATGGTTCTCCTCCATTAACCTTAATGTTTAGACCATATCTGATCTCAAGATTTGTATACCTTTTAGTTATTTATTTATTTTATTAAATATTTTAGTTTTATTCAATTTGTTTTTATAAAATACTATGAAATAAAATAGTTTTATAGTCTTGACACTAAAGACGATATGGTTTTTAGCGCCTTGAATATATTCTAGGCCCTGAAATTCTGTACTTTTATTAAATTATGAACAATTATTTCAATTTGTAATTTAGATATGAATTGTGCTAATTGAAATGCTTTTCTTATTAAATAAACTGAATTATTTTTTATTAGATTAGTACCATACTTATTTGTTTAATTGGTATTCTGCGCAATGTCACAGTAGGTTTTTTTTGTTTATTATTATATAAATAAACACTTAATCTAATACATCATATTAAATGCTCACATAAGCCTGTGTGGCTTAATCGTAAGCAGTGAGTATATATATATATATATATTCGCACAGCTAAATCAAGACAGTATTAACTCAAACTCAATTTTAGTTTTGTTTCAAGCTCATAGACGTTGTATTAAAGTTTATTTTAAAATACAGTTGTATTTTGAGTTACTACACTTTTGATCTGGCAGTGCGAATTATGTAGTGGAAAAAACGATCGCCACATGGATGGAACTTAAATATTGGAAATAGCAAATTCTACGCAAAGGAGACCCACTTTTATTATTTAAAACAATTATTTCTGCATTGGATTTTTGAAAATATGCCTTAACTGGGCGAATATGACAAAATAATTGAGAAAGGTTTTATTACAATTTTTATTTAATTTAAAGGTTTATGTGTTATAGACATACATGATCACTATCGATGGCGATGTCGATCTTTGTCATAAAACACGACTCTATTGTTTTGTCATATTCGACGAATATGATACCCGGATTTTGTTTTCAAAAATAAAAGTTAGTCTCCTTTGCGTTAAACTTGCGATTTCCAATATTTAAGGTAGTTGCCGTCCATTTGGTGTTCGTTTTTTCCACTCTGTATACATATCAATCGAAAAGTAATGGCATTTACTCACTAACATACATACATACATTAAATCACGCCTGTTTCCCAGAGGGGTAGGCAGAGACCACTTCTTTCCACTTGCTACGATCTTGACAAATTTCTTTCGCTTCTTCAACATTCATACATCGAGTCATGCACGCACGTCGGTTTCGGGTACTTAAGATTCGGCCCTTTTCCAGTATTTCTCCGATTTGATTCGAAAAAGTACGCCTAGGGCGGCCCCTTCCGACCCTTCCACTCACTTTCGATCTGTATATCTCTTTCGTCAATCTTCTTTCATCCATCCTTTCCAAAAGGCCGAACCATCGAAGCATGCCCTTTACTCACTAATACACTCGTAAAGATCTTAGCCTGATTGTGCAAAATGCGGTTACAGAATTATCAACAAGTTATTAGAGTTGTTGGTAATTCTGTAGCTCTGCCTACCCTACTTTGGGAATGAAGGCGTGAGTTTATGTAAGTAATGGCATTTCTCGCAACAACAAAGATTCAAACTCAATTTGTGCAATTTATAATTTTTATATAATTTCCCGTGTGGTTACCGGGATAGAATAGTGCCACTCCATTTCTTCCCGTGGATGTCGTAAGAGGCGACTAAGGGAATATAGGCTTGTAGTACTGTTAGGCGATGGGCTTGCAACCTGTCACTATACGGTGTACCTACTGCCTTTTTGCCGAATTATGTTTCGTCAAATTTCATTTGGCAATCAACTTTTCGCCGAAGTTTTATTTGGCAAATGAATCCTTGGCATAATTTTACATCGTAATTTTTTTATTTCGCTACATTTTTATATTGCAAAATTTTATTAAGTCAAATGTTATGTGGTAAATAATTGTATAGCAAATGATTTGCTAAGGCAAATAACATATTGTCAAATTTTATGTGGTAAATAATTGTGTTGATGAAACAAATATAAATTGGATTAAAAACGAAACTGCTCCCAGAGATAGGTAGGTTAGTGTATTTTTTTTATGACCTTAAAAATGAAACTGCTCCCAGAGATAGATAGGTTATGGTTATTTTTTATGCCAATCAATACATTTGACGAAAACATAATTGACATCTTAAAAGAATCCTAGGTAATAATTTGTCTAACAATAATTTATCAAATCATTCGTTGGGAAATGATATCAGTGCGAAACGTTGAATTGGGAAATGAAAATTTGACCAAATTAATATAATTATGGGATATGTAGTTTGGGGAGTTAAGAATTTGCTAAATAACTTTCGGCGAAACAAGGGTAAACCCACTAATACACTTGTAGACATCTTAGCCTAATTGTGCAAAATGTGGTTACAGAATTATCAACAAGTTATTAGAGTTGGTAATTCGGATCCCCTTTGTTTTATCAAATTATGTTTGACAAATTATCACTTCCCAATATTTTTTTCGTAAAATTTCATTTGCCAAATAATTGTTTTCCAAATTATTTATTCACAAATAATAGTTACGCAAACCTAATGTTTGGCACATGAATGTTTAGTCATTGACTGGCTTACCAACTGGACATTTGACTAAATTTCATTTAGTCAAATGTTTTAGTTGGCATAACATATTTTACGCAAAACAAAATAAGGCAAATGATTTGTATGGTATAAAAATGGTGAATTTATTTTGGGGGTCGTTCTAACCTAACTTAACCTAGTTTACTGGTAGAATTTGTAACCTATAACCTACTTACCTGGCAGCAGTTGCGTTCTGGCGCTTCGCCGGCCGCTGCCGCGGCACGCTCGCTTTGCTCGCTCGGCTCGCGCGCTATTATGGTCGCAGTTCTAACCTAACCTAACCTACTGTTCTTGTAGCAGTTCGTTTTTGTTGGGGGTCTAAGTTCTAACCTATCCTTACCTACTTACCTGGCAGCAATTCGGTAATAAATTCTTATTGTTGTTCAAAATTATTACTTGAACTTTAAAAAAAATTCAGACAAATTCAAGCACACATAAACTAACAAAAAACGCTAATGAGCATTGTAACAAACTTAAAGTTGTAAGTTACAAATGCAGTTGTAATACACAAATAAATGTATTTGTGAAAATAGCAGTGCATTTTGTATATATGGGATCGTGCCGTTTTACCAATATTATATTATTTAAACAAACTCCGATTTTTGTCTTTATATGTATTGTCATATCAATTCATTTGCCTAAATGTTTATTATGTAATGTTTTTTGCCTTAATAAAGCATTTGCTAAAAGACCAAATGCCTAAATGTCTGTATCCGAAGTTAAACTCTGCTTAATGAAAATTTGACGAAATGAAAATTAGCGTATTATAGTTATGCCAAAGATTGCATTGGCAAAAAAACAGTTGCGAAAATTTGTTTGGGTAATGAAATTTTACCAAAATAATTTTGTCAAAACAGCAGGATCCCTGGTAATTCTGTAGCTCTGCCTACCTCACTCTGGGAATGAAGGCGTGAGTTTTATGTATAATTTTTATTTTTGTAACAGTTTCAATTTATATTTGTTTTCGAAAAACTGATTGTTTTTTTTATAGAATTCATGCTAGAAAAATCCTGACATGTTCGGATAATTCCTGACGTATGGCAACCCTAGACCTAGTATGTTCACGTTTTCGAATAGTAAAGGCTATTCGAAAAGGTGACACAATATTGAAATGTTCGTGCTCAAGCTTTCATTTGGCATCTATAAAAAAATTACATACATACATAAACTCACGCCTTCATTCCCAAAGTGGGGTAGGCAGAGCTAAAGAATTACCAACAACTTTTAAACCTTGTTGATAATTCTATAACCACACTTTGCACAATTTAGGCTAAGATGTTTACCAGCGTATTAGTGACAGGTTGCAAGCCTATCGCCTAACAGTACTACAAGCTATAAAAATATTGTCTTACAAAAATAAAAATTCAACTCAATCCAATTAGTTACAGAAAGCTTTTGTAAAAAAGTACTGCTTTAAAATGAGGAACCAAATACACACAGAAATGTCCGGAGATTAAAAAATCACATCATTTTGAAATTTTCCTAAAATATCAAAATATCAAAAATGTAGGATAATTTTATCACTGGTCATTTTTGATGATTGATTACAAACTAAAGTTAAATAAAATAATTAAAAATAAATTACCCTTGTTACAAAACTCTTGGCAGACATTCAGTTTTAAAGTAATTGCTGGCCATTATTGTTCCATTCACTAATAAGCGGAAACTAGTGGGACTTAGACCGCCTATCATGAATGGGAAAATAATACCGTTCTCCTCAGAGGCCAAGTATTTGGGAGTCACACTAGACCAGAAACTTACATGGAATCTGCACGTGAACGGAGCCTTACAGAGGGCTAAATCAGCTCTGGCAATTTGTTGCCGGCTAGCAGGAAGCAGATGGGGACTAAAACCCAAAATTGCACTCTGGCTCTACACATCCATAGTGAGGCCGATGGTGTCTTACGCCTCAGTGGTATGGTGTAGAAAAGCGGCACAAAAAACTGTAATATCAAAACTTGGCAGCCTCCAAAGAACTGCCTGTATTATCGCTACTGGAGCCATGTCAACCTCTCCGACACTAGCTCTTGAAGCACTGCTAAACCTGCCGCCCCTTCACCTGTATTTGGAAAAGGAGGCGAAGGCAAGTATGCATAGAATCTCGAGCTTGAAGAGAGGCCACTGGCTATCCCAAAATATGAGATCCCTCGAGAACTCTGTAAGCGATATTCCTGTGATGGGGATGTTAACAGACACCATGCCCCCTAAACATTGTCCACAGAAGCTGTTTTCTGTGGAATTTCCGTCCAGGGAAGACTGGTCACACGGTCACTTAACATGGAAACCAGGTAGCCTAAGGTGGTACACTGATGGCTCCAAATCCGGTTCTGAGGTAGGCTGCGGAATATATGGAGAGGCGCCTAAAAAGGAGCTAAGTCTGAATTTAGGCAAGTACTCTTCTATCTTCCAGGCGGAGGTGTACGCCATAATTGAATGTGCGGCAACCAATCTGCAAAGCAACTACCTCAACAGTACCATCTATATCCACTCGGATAGTCAGGCGGCTCTCTTGGCCCTAACCTCTGATGTCATGAACTCAAGGCTGGTCGAGAACTGCTGGACACTCTTAAATACTCTGGGTACAAATAACAGGGTGATTTTACGTTGGGTCCCAGGGCATGCGGGCATCGTGGGCAATGAGAAAGCTGACGAACTCGCACGGGTAGGAGCTAAGGGTACACAATTTGGTCCGGAACCATTTTGCGGTATCCCTAAAAGCCTAACAAAACTTACCTTGTGGACATATTGCTTTTATGCAGCCACTCAACTCTGGAGAACAACTCCAGGATTAAACCATTCCAAGGCTCTCATAAGAGCATTTAGCAAAAAGGCATCGACGGAGGCCTTAGCGCTAAGTAGGAACAATATTCGCACTCTGGTCAGGGCACTCACAGGGCACTGTTGCCTGAACAAGCACATGCAGACGATTGGGAAAGGTGACACAAGGTTGTGCAGACTCTGCCATCTGGAGGAGGAAACGCCTATGCATCTTCTCACCGTCTGCCCGGCCTTAATGCGACACCGTAGCTCCTCACTGGGAAAGCATCTAATGTGCCCAGAGGAGATCAAGTATCTCGGCGCCAACAAAGTCCTGAAATTCCTCGCAATAACAGGACTCAGCGGAGAACTGTAGGCCGTGGCGATCACAATAGATCAATTCTGGTCGCAGTGATACTAGGCTTTTAAGCCTTGAATAGCCACTCCCTGAATAATAATAATAATAATTGCTGGCCAAAATGTCAAGCATCCGAGCCAGTTTATGCATATCGCCATGGTCACTGTGAAGTTTGTAATTCTGATCTTTGAGCAAAAGTCTGGATTCGTTTTATTCAAGTAAAGTTAGGGTGACGGCACCAATGTTAGATACTTTTAGTTGAAGGCACCAATAATTGACCCTTAACTCGTCATTTCAAGATTATATAAACAAATGAACAACCCTTATCTTCCATACCATTCTTATGGTATGATGATCGAGTGTCCATTATTGGTCCTTGTTCATTACTGGTTCCATCAACCTACATACCGTAAAGTGAGTTTTTTTTTCAGGATTTGCGGCGCGAGAACTTAGAACACGAATTGAACACGCCGCGCCGACTGTGATTATTGCCGCAAGCTGTGGCGTCGAACCAAACAAAATAGTAAGGTGGGTAAAATTGTATTTCTATTGCGACATGATTCTTTTATTCAAAACGAATGCAATTAAAACATTGGACATCTAAGTAGGTCGGATTGGTCATCAATTGTAAATAATCATAGCTTTCTAATCCGTTCTATACGATGTCGTATGTATAATTTTTTGGGTTAATTTGAGATTCGATTGTCATTGAAAGATAATGCTTTATTGTTTTATTTCCTATAAATTGCCCAAAATGTTTTTTTTTTAAATCAGGTACAAGGATATTTTAGATGAAGCTTTATGTCAAAGTTCGCACCAACCTCTTAAGTGTATCATATATCAACGACGACGAGTTCTAGAATGTTCTCTGGAGAAAGGTCGCGATCTGTGCTGGGAAGAGGCTTTAGAGAGTGATCCTGTGCCTTGCGTGCCTGTCGAAGCTAATGAACCTTTGTACATTCTGTATACTTCAGGTAAATTGTATTTTTTTTCAATGCTATTTAATACTTTATTGACACGTCATTTTCCATCAATTATTTGAATGCGATGCTCTAAATGCATACAAAAAAATGGTCTCCCATTTACATATGGAATGATGATGTCACCTTTTTTATTGTTTGCAACATTAAACTTGTGTGCGACTTTATTTATAAATAGGTACTTTTTATTTATTTAGGCACTACTGATGCCCCGAAAGGAGTCCAGCGTCCGTGTGGACACGCAGCTACCTTATGCTGGTCTATGGGCGCTATATACGGCTTGAAGAAAGGAGTTTGGTGGGCGGCTTCTGACTTAGGATGGGTTGTCGGGCACTCGTACATCTGCTATGGCCCTCTGCTGGCTGGCCTTACATCTATTCTGTATGAAGGCAAGCCAGATAGAACTCCAGACCCTGGGCAATACTTCAGGTAACGCTAGTTTTGTTTTATGAATTGGTATTTGTGTGGACCTTGTGCAGGGTCCGTCTGGGTTGGTACCTCCATCTTATCCATTAACCCACCGCCAAGCAGCAGTGTTTGCATTGTTGTGTTCCGGTTTGGGGATAAGACAGCCGGTGAAAGGACTAGCATAGAGGCATTCCTTCTAGTCCTCAGGGTTGGCAGTGCATTTGCAGTCTTGTGAATGCGAATGTCTATGGGTCACAGTTTCCACTTACCGTCAGGTGGTCTGTGTGCTCATTGCCTTCCTATGCCATAAAAAAAACACAAGGTATTTAGTTAAACTTCGAATATTGGTTACACAATTGATTTTAAAAATGGATGGCTTTAGTTTGTTCTTCATATTATGAGATGAAATGGTTATCAAAGTTTATTAAGCAATTTTATTATTATTTTTGGCGATAGGGCAATTATTAGGCACAGATTATTTTAAGGATACACGATTTATAATAAACATATATCTTGGTTTCTTTTAGAATCATTGAACAGCATCGGGTCAATGCGTTGTTTACAATCCCGACCGCTATAAGAGTGCTGAAGCGATCTGATCCTAACACTAAGTACGCGAGACGGTACTGCAGTAATTCTTTGAAATCCGTATTCATTGCCGGAGAACATTGCGATCAAGATACCCGGGTAAGTACGTGTAATTTATCGATGGATCCAGGACTGGGGATCCTCACGGCCTCGTTTGATTTCTGGAAGGGTACATCGCCTTTAGACCGATTCTATACAGAAAAAAGACAACGGGGCGGGTTTGGAAGTCATAGCACCCCAAATAAAGGTCTGAATCCGCCGCTATAAAAATACAATGCAATGCAAAAACACATAAGAAAAATTGTAAATTAAATATAAAGTGGTCTGAACGGTTTTATGCTATAAAAAAATGTTTTTATCGAAACCCTAAAATTAAATATACCTACTCATATGACACTATTACTTTAAAAATGTGCCTGAAGAACTAAGGAATAATTTTATAAAATACACCTACTTATAGGCACTTGTCTAACCACCGGCGGGGAAGCGTTTAGCTATTGACTTTTTTTGGCTCAAGAAACGAATAAAATACATACTTAGATGCCGTGTCAAATAATGAAACATATTCATAGTTGATTGGTAGCTGGTCACACTGGCGGCGAGAACTCTCTCTCCACTAGTTTGTCGGACAAAACATATAGCTCCCGTGTCAATAAATGAGACATATAATATATCAATAGTTGATCGCTGGCTTTACTCGCTTCTCACCCATCGTTGGCGGTGAGACAAGTGCCATTTATAAGCGAATAAATACAATGATATATTCACAAAATGAAAATACCCACTTAATTAGCTATGCGACTGTGGCTCTTTCTAGTAACTACGAAAATACACAAGAATCAATGAAGGAATATTTAATTAATTTTGGGCGTGGTTTACTGATTATTTTATCGTTCTGCGGTCGATGGCCTTTTGAGCTATAGTAGTAGTCACACAAATAAATTTAAATAAGATTTTAAAGTGTTAATCGCAAAATGTGGTTACAGAATTATCAACAAGTTTTTAAAGTTCTAGGTAATTCTGTAGCTCTGCCTACCCCTCTCTGGGATTACAGGCGTGAAGGTATGTATGTATGTATGTAATCACAATTAAATGTACTTAGTTTGGACGACGAATGTATTTTGCATTACTTAAGAGGTTTTATGTTGAGATAAATAATGTTTTTAAAGTTCTCAAATAATCAGGATCTCTAATTCAACTCGATAAAACCATATTGCTTCTGACATGCTATCGAATTGGTTTTAACTCGACACATGAGGACTCTTTTACACGTCGGTAATTTGGAGTGAATCTACTAGCGCTTCGGACAAGGCCATCATTGCGGAGAAGAAGCGCCGCAAGAAACTCCAGCAGAAGGTCATTTTTTCAATTATTGAATACAATAATACTTAAAAGTATGTTACATTACAAGGTAATAAAGTAATAAATAATTATTTTTAAAACTAACTCAAATAAAATCATGACAAATGTAAAATCAATAAAATGAAATTAAAAATAATGACTAGGAGAACAACATAACGAGGTCTCTACGTCAGGAACGATAATTAACTATAAATAATTTTAACCTAGCTTTATATAAATTTTCTCCGTTGACACAAGAGACTAAATCAATATTATATCATATCACATCAAAACTTGTAAACCCAATACAAATTGTTTACAAACAGATAGTTCTTTAACGAGTACAGCGTGTACATGTGACCAGGGACATTATGCAAACTTATTCAGTGACACTGTTCATGTGAACTCAGGGCCGTCCTTTGTTTAACGCCTTTACAATTACCGTAGTCATATAAAATCAATTAAGTTCGAAAAAACACCGTTTAGATTAACAAGTACAAAGTGCTATATAACTGTACCTATAATGTGATAGGTTTTAAAATCGGCAAGCACAAAATAATTCCCATAAAATGCTAAAGCAATTTTATATTGGGTAAAGTAGCGATGGAGTGACGATCTTGTAAGGATCGCGGGAAAGCGGTGGATGCGAAAAGCACAAGACCGGTCTGAGCGGAGAACCTTGGGGGAGGCCTATGTCCAGCAGTGGACGTATTTCGGCATGATGAAAGTAGCGATCCTTTCTTATGACTTTTTTCATTCTTGGGTGCAACACTTATTTTTAATACACACTTTATATATGTACAAACACTTTATTTGAGACCCACGAGGTCAAATAAGGTTGGTATGTTGTACTAGTTTCTCAATCAATTTTTTTGGTTATGTTAGGGTTGCCCTTCACTGAAACAATTTGAAGCAGAAGAAACCAACAAAAAAATAATTTTACATTTATTTCAAATGAAATCAGAGAAAAATATTAATCGTCAAAACGCCATACATAAGATGGACACAATGTCATGATGTTTTACTTTTGATAGGTTGAATGTGTGTACTCCTTATTCAACAAAACCATTACAAAGCATATTTGCGTCTAAACAGTAAATGTACAAGTTATCCCGCGTCAATACACAACCTTTTCTCGTCTTCTATTCTTTGAAAATCGCAGTGTGAAGTTAAGTTAGCTCCATCCACGTCATTCGAGACTAAATCGAGAGAAAGGGAAACTTTGACTTTCATAGTAGTAGTTAGTGTAGTTAGTAGTTTTCGTAGGAGAGATTTGAAGGACGTATATTTTTTCAGCTCTGGGCCGAGCGGATCTTCTCAGTGCCGGTACTGAACCACTGGTGGCAAACCGAAACTGGGTCTGCTATTACAGCCGCATGCCTTGGCTATGGCATTAAAGCCGTGCCACCGCACTCAGCGGGCTACCCGGTTCCAGGATACGATGGTAATAATATTTAATAGTAATTATTGATATGATCAAGGTCAGATGCCCAGAAAGCCAGTGAAATTAGTAGGATAGATTAATAACATCTTAGTTCTCAGGGTTGGCAACGCATTTGGAGTCTTAGGCACTTGTCCCACCGCCCTGAAGATGAGCGAGAAGCGAGTAAAGTCAGCGATCAACTATTAATATATGCGTCTTTTTTATTCACTCGGGATCTATATCTTTTGTTCGTTTCTTGTTAGAGAAAAAAGTCAAAAGCTAATCGCCTTTTCGCCGGCGATGGCTTTAGAATCGAAATCTAGAGATTTCTCAGATCGCGCTCTTTTGCCTTATTCTTGACATAAAAAAGATAAACAATGCTATTGCTGTTTTGGGTTGATTTTATACTGGTTATCTACTTTAGTCGTATAATTGGTTACTATTTACACAGGGTGACTTATGAATCGTTTAATTTTCCAATGAAACTAATAATTAAAGTTTTCCGTGTTTTGTTTTCTTTTGGTGTTCAATAAAGAGTATTTTCACCTCAGCAGCTCAAACAAGCAGGTTTTGCTGCTTAAAAACAGTGAGCAAAATTCAATTTTGCTGCAAGCGAGAGGCAAAGTAGCTTTTTAATTATTTTTTTTAAATGCCGTGAGCAGTGCTGGGGCTACTCACAACATTCGAAAAAATTGAACTTCACTTTGTTCTGTCACTTTCACTTCGATAGGAAAAAAGCGAGAGATAGAAACAACTTGATTCGAAGTTTGATTTTCAAATTCCACACAATAGTAGTAGGCCCAAAAAGAAACTCACGTTCGGATGCACACATAACCGTAAAATTGCAAATAAAACTATCTGTTAAAGAGTTAAAGTTTGAAATGTGTTTATTATAACTATTTTATACAGTAGGTACAATCATTTTTTTTATTTAATGTTTTGAAGACAAAATTAATGAAAAATAAGAAGTTTATCATGTATCTACATAATTTTGTTATCGTTTTAACAATCTTTAATTTCGTGACATAAACCGCGGGGGCAGTTTCAGAACGCATTTCAAAAATAGCGGGATTATTGTAGCCAAATAGCCATAGACAAGGCCTAGTTAGGTTTTTTTTAAAGCCACAGACTACATAAAGCTGTATAAAGTTGTGTTTGCACTACGGCATTATCAAGTTGAGTGACAGGTTTTATCTGTTTCATGTTTATTTTTTCCACTTTTAATTTTATTAGTATTTTGCAAAAATGCTTGTGATTGATGCATATGCGATCGTGTCGTTATTTAGTCGTGTATTCACCAAATGGTCACAACGGAAGACCTGCGTTGGCCCTACCAGCTTCACGCTGTGTTGTTCTCGCTGCTGAGGTGAAAAGTTGTATGTCTCACACGAGACCAAAGTTTTTTACGTCTCGTATCTTTGAATCATCACTCGCAGCAAAAACCAACTTTGCTCTCTTGTTGAACAAATAACTATTGTATTGTATTGTAAAGTCCTAAAGTGTACCTGTTACTCGATGTTATTACATCTATCTGTCTATTCTATTCTAAATGGGATAATAAATGGGATAAATTAATTTAAAAAAACTATTAAGTTAGCAGCATAAGACTATGAAGAGAGTTTAGTGAAGATTGTATTACCAATATGAACTAAACTGGTATAAGAAAAAAAATTGTGATGGTACTTCCTAGTAAGCTGCAGTGAAGTGACTTTTTCATATAATAAATGTCAACATGAGAGTTTTGATTGTAAGAGTTTATAGTCTAAAAGCAAAGACAATGGTTAATTAAACTTGAATACTTATGCAAGTTTAGTGTTAGACGACGCGGTTCGGTTAATCGGTAGTGACCCGGCCTCCGAAGCTAGCTATGTCAAGTTCGATTCCCCGTTATGAAGAATATTTATTTCAGTCTTGGAAATTTCTTGTGTTTTTAAGTATCTATTTATGTTTCTATATCCAAGTATACCGTGGTCTAGTTCTTATAGATAAACCCTAGAGGTATATTCGGGACTAGTAAAATTTGTATAAAAATGTAATTTTATGTCAAGTAAATGTTTATTTTTAGTGCACGTGCTTAAAGAAGATGGTGCACAATGCCAAACGGGTGAAGTGGGTAGACTAGTGGCTAAACTGCCTTTGCCACCTGGTTTTGCCTCAACACTCTGGCAAGCCGACGACAGATTCAAGAAAACATACTTCGAGTCGTATCCCGTAAGACTTTTTTTAAATTTTATTTCGACCTGTAATATCATTGATTATGAATCGATTGTTTTTAATTATGATTAAGATGTAATATTTATATTATTGTACGATTCTCAACAAAAACTTTTAAATTCTTATGCTGGTTTCACACAGAGGAATACTGCTACTGTGTGAATGCACAAAACAGTACCGTTCTATATCGGAGTGCGTTCACACAGTAGCATACTCTATTGTCCACTGTTCAGCCTCACTGTTCCCCCCCAGCATACAATCCTTTATTCTTTTAACTCCCGTTAACTTTGTAGGGATATTATGACACTCAAGACGCTGGCTGGATGAGCGCAGAAGGAGCAGTTTGGGTAGTTGCCCGAGCTGATGACATCATCAACGTAGCTGGTCACAGGCTCTCCACAGCAGCCATCGAGGATGTGGTCCTCAAGCACGCAAGAATCGCAGATGCCGTGGTTGTTGGAGCTCCTGATGCTACTAAAGGAGACGTACCTTTATGTCTTTATGTAATGAGGCCACCACAAGATGGTAAGTATTTGCAAAGCATTTGTTTGCATTTTTAGTTGAAATTAAAAAATAAAAATATTTTTCAGTGCGGGATCCCTTTGACTGCCATACATTTATTGTTTCGACTATTTAAAGTCAGACTTTTGTACCCATATTATTTACGTTCATAACTATCGGAAGTTCATAACTTGAAAAAAGAGTTTGGGAAATAATCTAGCACACTTTAGGGCGCAATTTTGCTCTCATAACTACTGCTTTATAAATATTTTAGGTCCACCAATTACCGCATACTCGCTGATATTTATTTTTATAATGACTGCATAATAGTTTTAAGTAATGTTTTCACTCCCATTGTTGTCTAGTTAGTTTCCGAAAGATATGTTGATTTATGCGTAAACAGAGCAATGTATTGTATAGCTCTTAAAAGTTTTTCAGTTTCGGATAAAGTCAGTTAGAGAGCGTATGAGAGTGAGTAAAATAGATGATTAAAACCTAAAGTCATTAAAAGAGAGTTGTAGTTACTAGATTCCAGTAGCGATCTAAGAATAATTAGTGACTTAATTAATTTTTAATTTTTCTCGCCGAATACAGGACGCTTTCTTATTGTTTTACAGATGAAGAGATCGTAGCAGAAAGCACAGTGACCCAAGAATTAATAGCGCTCGTTCGTCACCTCATTGGGCCCATAGCGGCATTCAGAAAGGCAGTGGCAGTACCAGCGTTACCTCGTACAAGATCAGGGAAAGCACTTAGAGGAGCCATTGCAAAACTTGCTAGATCCCAACTCGTTAAGTTACCCGCTACAATAGAAGATGCCAGTGTATTTGGAGAGATCAAAACAGCTTTGCAGAAATTCGGGTACGCTATCGACGCACCGGATCCTGAACTTTGAATTAAAAAAATGTAGCTAAATTTATAATCATTAGTGTGTATAGATTGATTATAATTATGGTTGAAATGTAAATTTGCAGCATTTTTTAATTTTTTTGTCTTAAATTATTTGTCATTTATTTAAATCGTCTTAATCTGTAAGTATAATTAGGAATGTGAGGTTGCTTTTAATTTGACAGTGTCATAATGTGCTTATAGAAGGTAATATTTGGTAGAAATATTTTTGATCGAATGTGTCAAAAGGTATGTTCTACCGCGATAGTTTACATTGTATTGTAATCAAAAGTATAGCGTAATCTTACGTGTTTATGATGTTAACAGCGGTTTTGGTATTCTGAAAATAGAACAAAAATAATACTAAAAATCATTTTAAGAAATCATTCTTCAATCAAATATAAATATTAGGCCCAAACAGGCGGCATAGAAAATAAAGTAAATTGGTTTACTGGTAACCTAGGAGCGAATACTAGATTAGAAAGTATACAAAAAAAAAACAATAAACAATTGCAAGAAAATGCCCGAGCTCATTAAGCTTCACTATAGATTTAAGTTGATTAAGTTAGTCGTATTTAACCTTTTTTTATTGAATTTTATGTTTATATACCTACTACTTTAAGCAGTTTTTTGCAAATTAGCAATTGTGAATTGCTATTTGCTTTTTTTTCTCAACTAAGGTGGCATTGCCTAACCGTCCTTTATTTTACCGTTCTGACAATAGAGGTGATAGGTATCAATTCGCTATACATTTCAAAGTTAGTTTTTCATTGCTTTGGTTGTTATCTTTTGAAAATGTAAAATCCTTATAACTTACGTTAGGGAAATTTTACAACGACTTCTACAGGAAACAAGTTAAATTTTAAGCGGTGTAATTATATCACATATTTGAATTGAAAGGGTAATTTAAATATGTCACAAACGTGATCAAATGTATTTATTCAACCGGGAAATGGTTATAATTCACCTTTAAGGTACATGACATGTATCTTGAAAAAGTAAAGCCAAATAGTTTTATTTAATGTAGGTATTTCATAATGTTTAAGTATTTTTATAATTTACTTAGTGTATAGTTTTAGATGTTGTGGTAATCTTTTAGCACAATTAATGCAGTATGTACCTAATTAAATAAAACTGTTGTGATAAATAAAATAAAAATGGTCTTGCACAATATCGATGTCATTTATAAAACTCCTTTGTCCTTTACCAATAAAGAAAGTAGATAGTTACTTGGCATGGCACAAAGTGAGATTTAAAAGAAGCAACGAACATTAAAAAAAACACGTGTAATGTGGGAAAAGATGTAAACTATGTCTTTGGTTAAAACTTACGTAACACAATAAAATCGTTATTGTTTTATAAGTGCTATAGACAGTATATACACCTATAATAATTTAGTGATACGATTGATAAAACTGGTATGTCTAATTTTTAAACGGTAATGAATTAAATTACTTTAAGACAAAAATAGCGATCATTTTTTGTATTGCATTCAGTATTTTTTGGTATTGTATCAGGTGGCCTGTGTGCTCGTTGGTCTTCTCTATGCCATAAAAAAAAAAGTAATTACCTAACTAACATTACAAAAAAATAAAATGTTCTGTTCTACTGGTCCATACACGGCATTACACGGTGTTTGACCTGCTAGCCCTAAGTGCATATTGCACATCACAGTAAAAAAAATAACTTTATCGCACTAGTACCAAAGTTGACTTTTTTTATAAATGCATAGACCCATGAAAGGTACTTTATGCGCAAATGCATTGAAAATTTTGTGTCACCTCGCTTGAGATACTTGTTCATCTACTCAGGCTACAAATTATGCACTCTTAGTGGCATTATTAACAGTGTCAGGTAGAACTAAAATATTCTCAAGTTTTTATTGATTAAATATTGTTATACAAGCTTAAACTACAATAATATTGAAACAAAAAGGAAACTGAGCCACGCAAATATTATATTAAGTAGCCAATTTCACTTCGAAAAGTATGCTCTCATTTTTTAAAACTTTTTTTAAACCTTTGCAACAAACAAAATAAGTTGTACGCTTTAGATTTTGGTACTCAGTATAGTTTCCAAAAAACTGGTTTAATGTTTTAGCCTCCTGAGACCCGGGTCCCTAAAATATTACTTGTCATAAAGACCTAACTTACTATCTATAGAACAAAATGGCAACCATCATTAAGTCCTGACAATTCAAAAATAAATTATATCATTATGACCGAACTACCTATTAAAAGAACAAAATCGAGTATTTCAAATTTACCCCGAATTTTTAGAAGAAACAGCATTATCTCCATCGTCATATATTTGTGTCTATCCCACGCGTCGAATCAAGCGAAAGAAAGACGCCATATTTATTCTTAGTAGCCAGCAACAGGTGACAATGGCGGCACGTCGAAAACAACGTAAGTAGATCCCTAAATATTTCGTAAAAATATTAGTATTTGTTTGAATAAAACTGTTTTATTTTGTTATTGAATATGTAATATTGATCAGTAAATGATTATTTTTGACACGCACGCGGCGTACACGATTTTATTTGGAGGAATTTTAATTTGTTCTTTATAAAGTGCGTTCGGTCATTGTACATTAAATTTGGCAAAATCTTTTGTTCTTTTATAATCACCTTCCGTTTTAATTTAACAACTTCGTTTGATGAGTGAAAATTTCATTTGTACCCTAAATACTTGTGTATGTCTGTCTGTCCTTCTGTTATCAAACAGTGATCAATCAAACGTTATGAATTATGATTCACTATCTACATAATAATAAGTCATTTATTGTATACAAGTTTTAAAATATAAATATTTAACATACATACATAACATCACGCCTTCATTCCCAGAGTGGGGTAGGCAGAGCTACGGAAATACCAACAACTCTAAAAAGACTTCTTGATAATTCTGGAACCATATTTTGCACAAACAGGCTAAGATGTTTACGAGTAATAAATATTTAACTACTGGTAAAACCGTAAGTAATACAATATATTTTTTTATACTTAGCGTTACGTGACGTGGATATTTATCAAGTTCTCAATGAATCTGAAATTGATGATACCGAGGATGATGAGGATCCGACGTATCAAGATCCTGAAATAGTACCTTCGAGTCAGCGTAGCGATGAAGATGTTGATGGCGACTCGTCTAGCTTAGAAAAAGATAATTCTTCATCCTCGGAAGATGAGGCTGATCATCGTTCTACCGGCATACTAAGTTACCGTTATACTAAGACAAAACACAAAACGTGTTTGTGCAAAACGTGGTTATAGAATTATCAACAACTTATTTAAGAGTGCTTGGTAATTCTGTAGCTCTGCCTACCCCACTCTGGGAATGAAGGCGTGAGTTTATGTATGTATGTATGTATACTAAGACCGAGTGTTCTTTAAAAAGAACAAAAGTTTTATAACATTCATTAAGTGCAAATAAATATATTTTATTAAGTTTATAATGTTTGTTCTAGCAAAAATTCCATAGACAAGTATAAAACAGTAAAAATCGGTGTTAAAAGTTCAGGACTCAGTGACAATATTGTTTTTGTTCTTTTTGAAGAACACTCGGTTATAATGCTATCTTATATGTAGTAATACCCAGGACTCAATGGTGAACGCCATTTTGTTCTTTTAAACGACACCTGGGACTCAGGAGGTTAGCAGTGACATTAAAACTTGGACGTCAATCTGCCACAGAGTCAACTGTCACTGTCAACTGTCACTGTCAGTGCCAAACGTCAATTGTGAATGACGCTGTAGACCGCATCATCTTCCACACCCAATTTGTTATCCAAATAATCCTTTCCTCATCCCAAATATCTATTAAACGACAAAAAAACGTAAACAAACAGTGCCCCGACAAAAGTCAAGGACGCACAACCCTAGATGACCGAGAACCTCGTTTGTAATTAAAAACAAACACGCAAAACCGGCTTCTGAAAGGTAAACTGAGTTTTTTATCCTCTTTTTAAAGCGATAACATTTAAATTGAGTCTGTTTTCTAAGAATCGTCTCACGGCATCGCTTAAGCTTGGAGCTCACGCACGCTGTGCCATTTTTTCGTCGTTTCGTGAGGAGAAATTTAGTTTTATAATCTACGTGGGAGTGCAAGCAGCGAACAAAATAAATCGCAAAGACATGACAAGACATTATTAGATTACGTTTTAAGTCTAGCAATATTGAGGATTAACTGAGCAATTAGTTATGGTAAGTATTTTTTAATAAATTTCTGCTACAATTGTTTAAGTTGGCTGGTTGATATCACAAACAAATGAATATATTTATGTTTGATTTTACTATGAAAACAGGTTGTGGTCACTGTGGTAGTTGGCAAGAATGAATCATCGGCTTAATCATTCATATCTTTGTGATAACAGCCTACTTTTTTTTTACTGATAGTTTGGTACTTGGATTTCAGTAAAGATTAATATTTTTATCAGTGTTATTGACTGAACATAGTTGGCATAAAAAACATGAAGGCTTAACTGAATGAACTAATAAGTACCTAATGATTAAGGACTTAAAAACTATAGCTAGGTGTTAGTATTATTTATAAGAAGTAAGAGTCTGCATTTAAATTACATGCATGTCGACTTAATTCTATAGGAATACATAATCTTTTACTGGAATTTTTAAAGTTGCTAGATAATGCAGTTCAAAATTAAACTTAAGAATGGCTACTATGCTATTGTTTTCACAATTTTAATGTTTCTCCTGTATTTAGTAATATTTATCATAAGTCTTTATTATTCCTTAAACATAGTTTGTACATGTTTGTTAATATTCTAATTTTATATTAAGGACCCCTGTTGAGTATAGGCCTCCTCCATGTCTTTCCATTTGATCCTATTTTGGCACGGGTAGTCCAGTTTGCCCCTGCTATGTTTGAGATGTCATCTGTCCATCTAGCCTTGGGTCTTCCTACTTTTCTCACACAGTGACTCAGTTGGTCCACCTCTCATCTGACATCCTGGCTATATGACCAGCCCATCTCCATTTCTGCTTTGGTAAAAAACTCGAATGCATCAGTGAGTTTCGTTTGGGATCTGATATTTATGCTGTTGATCCTGCCTTTCTTTCTAATTTTGAGCATGGTCCTGTCCATTGCTCTTTGGCTGGTTCGTAAATTTAACTTGCTTGGCCTGCTAAGATGCAAGCATCCGCTAGAATTTTCTTTAAGTGTAAGTTAAAGTTTCCTTTTAGTATTTCTTTGATTCCCAAATATTTCTTCCAACTGAGAGCTATTCTGCGGTCCGCTTCTTCTATATTATTTTGGGTGTTGAATGATCGTATTCCTAAGTAAATGTAGTGGTTCACATATTCGATTTCTTCTTTCAAGGTTGTCAATCTGACTGTCATAATTTTAGTTTTTGAGTAGTTCATCTCTAATCCTACTTTAGTGCTTTCCTTATTTAGGCCATTAAGTATTAGCTGTAAGGTCTGTGGATTTTCTGAGAAAATTGCTATGTCATCAGCGAATCTTGTCGAGTCGATTGAAGACGTTCTGTAGTACTGAGATGAAGAACTTTGACATAATCTATTTATAGGATCTCCCTTTTTGTACAGGACGGTGATGTCTGATGAGTGCCACTGTTTGGGTGTTTTTTCTGTCTCTAGTACTATGTTAAATAAAATGGTAAGTGGTGTTGTAAGAATGTTTGCTCCCATGTTTAAGTGTTCATTGCTAATACCATACAGTCCTGGGCTTTTTCCTTATACTTCCATCCATCCATTCATCCATCCATCCATCATTCCATCCATCCATCCATCCATCCATCCATCCACCATCCGTCCATTCATTCTTCCATCTTCGAATGGTAGAATTCTGTCTTCTGTAGTATATCGGGTGTCCGCTGTCTCACTTGCTGTCCTTTTTTTTTTTTTTTTTTTTTATGGCATAGGAAGGCAATCGAGCACACAGGCCACCTGATGGCAAGTGGAAACTTTTGTTCTGTATTCCATTCGTGTTTTCGTGAGCTGGTTGTTTCGCATATTGTTGCCTATAAAATATAGTCGATGTATTTAGGATACCTTGCTTATAATTACTTGGTTATTATTGTTGAGTTTTTGAATCCATTTCTTTTTTTGGTCCATCTCTGTGATCTCAGATACTTGTCGAGTCGATTGAAGACGTTCTGTAGTACTGAGATGAAGAACTTTGACATAATCTATTTATAGGATCTCCCTTTTTGTACAGGACGGTGATGTCTGATGAGTGCCACTGTTTGGGTGTTTTTTCTGTCTCTAGTACTATGTTAAATAAAATGGTAAGTGGTGTTGTAAGAATGTTTGCTCCCATGTTTAAGTGTTCATTGCTAATACCATACAGTCCTGGGCTTTTTCCTTATACTTCCATCCATCCATTCATCCATCCATCCATCATTCCATCCATCCATCCATCCATCCATCCATCCACCATCCGTCCATTCATTCTTCCATCTTCGAATGGTAGAATTCTGTCTTCTGTAGTATATCGGGTGTCCGCTGTCTCACTTGCTGTCCTTTTTTTTTTTTTTTTTTTTTATGGCATAGGAAGGCAATCGAGCACACAGGCCACCTGATGGCAAGTGGAAACTTTTGTTCTGTATTCCATTCGTGTTTTCGTGAGCTGGTTGTTTCGCATATTGTTGCCTATAAAATATAGTCGATGTATTTAGGATACCTTGCTTATAATTACTTGGTTATTATTGTTGAGTTTTTGAATCCATTTCTTTTTTTGGTCCATCTCTGTGATCTCAGATACTTGTCTATTGTGTGGGCTCTATGATTGCTGTTGTCTTTTTTTATGGTTTTATTTTGGTAAATAGCAACATAATATTCGTTTTTCTTTATTTTAAAAGGATTTTTTAACCTTCACATCATCATCATATTTTATTTACTCCTATCAAATTCTGATAGTTTATTTTAACAATAGTAAATTCAATGAGACAATCATTCTGAAATACACAATAAGGAAAAATATAATATGATGATGAGTGAAGGTTAAAAAATCCTTTTAAAATAAAGAAAAACGAATATTATGTTGCTATTTTGTTTCATTTGCATACTTTCAATAAAAAGTTATTTTTACAAACAAAACTTGGAGCGATCACTAGTATATAAGAAAGGCATCGATAATTGATTTAATCGATATAGGCAATCCCTGGCTGTGATTTAATTTTGCCCCGTATATTCCTAGGTCTGTTGATCGCATGCTTGTTTAATCCATTTACCACTTTCTTATTAAAATACTTCCCGATCAGTTCAGAAGTGAATGACGGATGAATATTCAACTGCACAAGAACGTGTTAAAAAAATGCTGTTACGGTTTTTTTTATTACAATTGCTAATTTTTACATTAACGTAAAGATGTTGATGAAATTAATAAAATGCTGTATGTTTAACCTTTCCCAGGTTACGGGGACTTTAGATAAATATGTATTATGTTGTAATAACTTAAACTGGATCAAGTGTTTTGAATAAAAAAAACGTGTGTGTGTAGGGTTCGTGGTCGGTTCTGTTTGTACATATTCCTTGGACAGTGCACTAATTATATTTTTTATAATGGTATTAGGTTGTCTATGAACTATAAGGGAAGTGATTAACATAACAAACATTACATCCCTCTCTCTTTATTTAAGAGCCATGCCTTTATCAGTGGCAGTTAGCAAGCTCTCCAAAGAGATTCTACAACTCAAAAGGGAAAAGTCTTGTGCAGTGACTAGGATCCTAACTGGCCACTGCAAACTGAACAGACATCGGTTTCGAATGGGTATGAAACAAGACGGGACATGCAGGTTCTGTCAGGAGACAGAGGAGACAGCAATGCACTCCTGTTCTTGCGGACCACTAATGCGCAACAGAAGTATCTACCTAGGGCGACATATAATGGACCCACAAGAGATACAACTCCTCACTGCCCAAAGCATCTGGAAATTCCTGGACGCAACGGGCCTTTGTGGTGAGCTCTAAAACAAAGGGCTGGCAAACAAATGATCAGCAATGGTCAAAGTGGCTCACAAGGCCCATCTGAACCCCCCAATAATAATAAATTTATCAGTGGAGTAATCATCAACGGCTCCAGTTTATAAGTACAGTCGAGTTCAAAGAGCTGTATTCACTTTTTCACCTTATAGCATTGTAATAAGGTCCAAAAGTAGATACATGTCTATGCAGTTGACTGTACACAGACTGTTAAAATAATAACTCTCCTTTTCATCATCCAGTATAACAATAGTGATAATGTTTTTAATGATGCAGTGTATGATTTAATTAGAACAACATTGCAGTATACATAATAAGAGTATTGTATGACATGTTTACCTGTAGTCACGGCCCAAAAAAAAAATACGGACGTATAGCTGAGTAATTCTATGTACGATTACCTACAAATATGACTGATTAGTTAGAAACCGTTAACGGGGACACATTCCAAGATGGGGGGGGGGGGGGGGGGGGAGGGAAGGTGAAGCGTCAGGTGGAAGGAAGGAAGGTCTAAAATTGTTGTAAACTAGCGTCTGTATTTTCCTTCCTACCCCGTGCTACCACAGTGGAAACAAACCAGTAGAACGTATTCCAAACTACCCCGTACTACCACAGTGTAAACAAACCAGTAGAACACCTTCCAAACTACCCCGTACTGCCACAGTGTAAACAAATCAGTAGAAATCTTTCATACTACCGCGTACTACCACAGTGTTAACAAACCAGTAGAACAGGGTACATCAAGCGGCTTGTACATGACGTGTGCGCGTTACAGGTACGCCACATGAGCCAGTGGTGTGGTGTGACATAACGCTGATTGATGGTAAATCAGTCGTGGCTGCACTGCCTGGTGTGTGCTCCTGACTGAAGAGACAGAGTTGTGGTCCGTTCACGAAGTAGATTAAAGCGATCGCAACCGCCCCGTGCACGCCCCGCGGACGCTGAACGCTTTGGTTTGGCCTAAGCTTAAAGGCTCAGTTTCATGTCTCAGTCAGCGCGATAGCACGCTTGCTTTTCGTGATACATTGCGTCGCTACAATAGCTCCCGGCTCAATAATGCAAAAACAACTCTTCAATGGATTGCTAATAAACATTCAAATAACAAAAACACAACATATTTATTGCCAAATTACATAACAAACACATTACAGGCACATTACACTATATTACAGTTTTAGACATACATACATACATAACTTCACGCCTGTCTCCCAATGGGGTAGGCAGAGACTATGGATAGCCAGGCGCACCGATCTAAACATACGACTTTCGCTTCCTCTACATTCATCAATCTCTTCATGCACGTTCGTCGGTTTCGGGTGCTTTTTATTTGGCCCTTATTCAATACATCGCGAATCCGATCACCGTACGTCAATCTAGGACGTCCCCTACCGACATCTCCGCTCTCTCTCGCTCGCCATATACCGTTCGTAACCCTTCTTTCATCCATCCTTTCTAAATGACCAAACCCTACCCTTTTAGATTTTAGTCACTACGTCTTCTTTCAATCTACATCGTTCTCGGATCTCGTTATTTATTCCTCTATCTATCATCCTAACTCCACACATACTTCTTAGAGCTCTCATTTCAACTGCATTAATTCGGCTTGCGTTCTTCTGTCATACCCAAGATTCACTACCATACATTAATGTTAAGGTCAATACTCCCTGAACAATAGCAAGTTCTAGACCTTCACAAAAATAAACTAAATTACAAGATACAGGCATTTCACATCCACCCATTTCACAAATATACAATCCAAACATTAAAAATAAAAAACAATACAAAACAAAAGCACAATAATACAGAACAGAGACAGAATATTCAGGTGGCAAAAGGCTCAGCCGCAGCCTGTGCCACGATTTATAAACCCACAGCGCTGATTTTCAAGTCATTCGTGACAAGCATGCGATATCGACCAATGAAACTGAACCTTTACAGATTGTGTTGTGGCATGCTCCCTTAAGGTCTTGGCTTACGGCGGCGGCGTGGTTGACCGGGTCGCCACCTTCCCGAACACATGGTTGAGGGAGGCGATGGCGATGGTCAAAATCGTGAACGGGTGCCGTGTGTGGGGTCCGGTCTGTTCACGCTTGCAAGGACCTGTTTACCAATTTAGTTATTTTCGTTATACACCGTGTTTTTTTTTAGTTACGATAACTTTAAGGGAACGTTCTTTAGGTCAAATAAAGTTAATTTCCCGAAGACAGACAAATGATAACTGTTACGGTTTTAAATATATTTAATTTTTACATTTAATCAGTTAATCACGTTGAACTGGTGTAAAAGGCTCTTAGTTGTCTGTGTATGTCACGCCAACATTGACGTATTTGACACTGACTATGAGTTAACTCTAAAGGCCCTTTTAGAATGACCAAAGATACAACATTTAATTACTTTGTTCTAAACAGAAATAAAAATATTTTTTTGCAATATTTAAAAATCGAATCTACCACTTAGTTTCTATGGATGTACCTAGCAACATGCCGAAGTTATCGTAAATAAAAAAAAACACGGTGTATAAGTTATCATGTTGTTCTCCTAGTCATTATTTTTAATTTTATTTTATTGACCTTATATTTCTAATGAATTCATGATTTTATTTGTGTTCGTTTTAAAAATAATTATTTATTACTTTTAAGTATTATTGTATTTAATCATTGAAAAAATGACCTTCTGCTGGAGTTTCTTGCGGCGCTTCTTATCCGCAATGATGGTCTTGTCCGAAGCGCTAGTAGATTCACTCCATGTTACCGACGTGTAAAAGAGCCCTCATGTGGCCAATTTACTGAATAAATATTTTGAATTTTTGAATTTTGCAGATGTGGAAAGCGGCGACGGGCGTGACTGCGCCGGCGCCGGCGGAGGCCGACGACTGGGACACCGACCCGGACTTCGTCAATGACGTCACGGAGCACGAGCAGCGCTGGGGCCCGGGGGGCCGCAACGTGGAGGCCATCGAGTGAGTCGCTTATTGTTAGAGACGTATTAATAAAATCATCTTGACCGAGATACGTCTAAGTAAACGTCAATTCTGACGCATCTTGAGGTGAGCATTACAGTTGAGAACAGTTTATTAATAAGGCCTTTAGTCGTCTGCTAAAAATATACCTGTTTTCGGACTATTCTAAAGTAAGACCGATATAAAGAATGTAAACAGACTGACCGTTACGGGTAAGACCAAAAATTTCATTGGCCGTACTTTACTGAACTCATAATTTTTTTTAGTACTATATATTTAAGGTTGAAAAATTGATTTTTATATACACTTTTTCAACCCCTAGATGCAAACCCCTAGACTTTAAAGATTACTAAAAAAAAAACTGTCCTAATAAAGTTCATATTACTTCGTATTTGCGAGCTTGAAAAGAAGTAGTCTCGAAATTGCCATATAAAATTAACTGCAAGTATCCTGTCAGAGGTCAATGCGTCTGTTATCGTTCCAAATGTCGTTGCACCGCTGATTCATAACCAATGTGTGAAATCGTTGTTTTGGCGGCGAGGGTCAGAGATGACTTTATTGCAGTCAAGGAAAAATATAATTTCCCCGAGTTTCATTTTACTGATAGGTATTTTGCATTGCTTCCTTTTTTCGTCGTATTCTTGTTCTTACACTTCTTGTTTCGTCGCTTTCCGTTTTCGACATTCGACATATTCTTGTTTGGAGATAGCGGAAATACCAAGTTACTCTATACAATTCCTTGCTTATAATAAAAATATAAAGTTAATTAGAAAAATAAAATTATTATTTTCATAAAATGAAAAGAAATAAAGCAGAAAACATTAACATGAAACTTATTTCTAGGAAACAAAAATCTTACGTAAATTGACACGGCCTATTAGTTAAACCATATAAGTCAAAGTCATATTCATTTATAGCTTTATGATGTACATGTACAATTAGTACTTTATTGTATCGTTATTAAAATATATTACTAAATCAGTTTTTTTTAAAAAAAAATTAAATTTTTACGTTCTGGTGTGGTCACTAATCCATACTAGAAAATCACTTTTTTAAAACCTCAACAGCAAAAAACTTTTTTCATCACACTTGCACGTAAACAGTATCTAAACATACAGGTTAACTTGGCCGCAATGCCCCATATAAAACCCTCAACCTTTTTTTTTCCATGAAACCCAAGGTCGGTAAGTAATTTTTTTTAAATTTATGGCACAGCACAGGTCATGCAAGTTCAAGCAAAGAGTTTACACGCAATTGAAAAATTGTCTTAAAATGTTATTTAAACAGGAATTTCCAATCTCGCTACATGTTACTTAAATAAGTACTCAATTAATGTTCTTAATAACCGATTTTAATAGTTTTCTGTATCAAAACGTCGTTTTTTTTTTACACTCCTTCAGAGCTGTATGTATAACTACGTAAGTATTTACCCTTAACGTTTCGGAACGAAACATTTGTATAATCTGTGGAGTCCGCCAGCCATCCGCTTAAAAAAAGTTCAAGTAATTCGTAATAATAATTGTACTGACTTGTGTATTTATTTACTCGCAAATGTGATGAAAAACATTGTATGTTTCACGGGCCGTACGGGAATTACGAACCTCGACTCAGAAAGCCCTCAGTCTTCGACTTCGGGCTTCTACTAGAGCCTCGATCGTAATTCCTTACTTACCGACCTTAATACACAATGTACTATTACAGCACGCTCCTCTCGCAACCCTGCATAAGAGGGTCTATGAATATCATTAATTTAAAGAAATAATTGAATCGGCAATATCTCTGTTTTTTAAGCTAGATTACAAAATAACACAACATGACATGTGTTATTTAACAATAGCGAAGCAAATATTGAAATTTGGGCACCTATTAAAAAAATACGAAACAAGAATATGTCAAAACAAGTATACGACGTAGAAGGAAACAATCTATGTAATGAAATTGGTCAGGTTGATTACCGATTAGTTAAGTGAAGTTTGTAAAAAGTCGGTCATCTAGGTATATAGTTTTCTATTATCGTTATGCCCTCAGGAACTGTTAAAAAAAACGAGATAAAAAGTAGCCCATGTGTTGTGCACACAAACTTTCGCATTAGTAGGATAATTAAATTTTGTTCATTGGTTAGCGTATCACTTGAGAACGGCTGGACAGATTTATTTTAATGTTTATAGCAGTCCGAATAAGGTATATTATAATAAAATCGGTAAAGTTGTCCAGAAAAAAAAAGTCGGTCCAACGTTTGTCTGGTAGCTAGTTCATAATAATAATCAATTCAACCCATATTAAGCCTTTTCTATATTAAGCGCAATAAAGATTAAATAAATTAATAAATATTTTATTTTATTATATAGGTATTCAGCCAGGGTGGTTGATTTTTGACATTGTAAAGTGCCCAACGGGCTACTTACTTAATAAACATATTTTTTCTAGTCTGTTTATATATTAATAATGTTTTTTTTTCAGCATGGCGAAACTCCGCGAGGAGGTTTTGGAAGCCGATACGGTATCCAAAAAGAAACAGTATGAACAAGGGCCTAAGCCATCTTTCGGGTGAGTGTAACTTTCGACATAGTTATTTCAGCGAGGGGGTAAGAAATTACTAGCCTTAATTCCATATTAGTAATTATATTTGACATCGTATTTGCTGTTTTGAGATTAGAGAGCGGAACGTAACTTTCACAGGGTCTTTCTGAATTCATTTAATTGTTTAAATGTTCAAGAAAAATAAATAAATATCAGGGGACAATATCACATCAATTCTATTGAAAACCACTTTACAACAGAAGTTAGGTCAGCATGCGGTCAATACTGCTTCCCAGGTAGGTCAGTTTTTCTGTCGACATTGGATGAGTCATAGATGACCTAAATGAAACAACATTTTTTCTGACCTAAGTGGCAGCTGACGTAAGTGGAATAAATGGATAATTGAATGTTTTTTCTCTCAGATTTTGATCTATATTTATATTTGAGATGCTAGATTTCTATTCAGTTTTGCAGACGCAACTCGTGCATTATTCATGTTATGTGTATATTCAGTCGATTGATTCATCTAGAATGATTAGGAGATAAAGCTTGAAAAAAAAAGGATTGACGTACAGTATTGTTGTCACGGATGTTGAATAGAAAAAACCGGCCAAGTGCGAGTCTGACTCCCGCACTGAGCGTTCCGCACCTACATATTTTTATGAAATGTGAAATTACAGAAGCCTGTGTACTTTTTCTGCTTTTTCCATAAAATAGTAAATTTATGTGTTTTTTTTCCTCTTTCCTCAATACAAAGTTTGGCCTGTGTCAGTTTTTATCTTTTGAAAATTACCCAAAAACAGGGGGTTATCTTATTATTTTACGTTGATTCCCAGATATCTCATAATTATAATACATACATACATACATACCTTCACGCCTTCATTCCCAGAGTGGGGTATTCAGAGCTACAGAATTACCAAGAACTCTAAAAACTTGTTGATAACTCATAATTATAAATCATTAAATACCTAACTCAAAAAAATTCTAATAAATAATAAATAAATCACATGATAGGTTAAAGTTTTTTTTCGGTCGCATTTTTTGGCAGTGGAAATAAATATTTACAAATTTCTAATGGTGAGGATTTGTCTGGACCTCTAAATACTACTTTTTTTTCCATCAATTTCAGAGTAAAAGGGTCTCGTCAGACAGACAGACCGACTGACAACAAAGTCATCTTATTAGGGTTCCTTATTTCAGTATTTGACACAGAATCTTAAAAATGCTCGATTGTCTATTATATATTTACTTGACTTTTATGTTATCAAGGCAATTATCCTTAAACGAAGTATCGACAGTTAATAATAGTACTTTATGTGACTGCTGCATAATGAGAGGCATTAATACACGAGTGTGGTTTTATGAAACGAGTCGACATGCAAGTTTCATAATAAGATCACACGAGTGTTTTAATGCCTAATTATGTGTTAGTCGCATAACTTTAATTCTGTGAGAAATCAGTGTCTGTGGTTGCCCTGTATCTATATGTAGCTGCATCTTAATGTTTACATTAAAGTATTGGTTACCGATAGATATATTTAAAAGGGATGTATTTCATTAATATTATAAAATAACGGCAAACCTGAATGATACTATACAACAAACAAATGCGAAGTTATCCCTTTAAGGGATCTCTTCCAGTTGACCATTGGCCTAGTGAGAAAAAAAAGTAGCAAACCATAGACTAATAATAGTACCAAATATAGATGAGAGCAAACAATATAAACTAAGATTTTTTCTAAAGCAACACGAAATATATATAAATAAACACATAAATATATAATTATTAATACATACTAACTTTGTTTAACTTGTTAAATATGTATTTATTTGTGTTAGTTACGGAGGCAAGTTTGGCGTGCAAGCCGACCGCATGGACAAGTCGGCCGTCGGACACGACTACGTCGCCAAGTCCGAGAAACACGTCTCGCAGAAGGACTACGCACAAGGTGAGCCCTTCGAGTGTATTCACAAATAACGAATAATACTCATTATTTTGAAGTGACATTAACAACAGTACTTAGAAACATTTTACATGCCCAATAAGATTTTACAGTTGGGAAGTGACACAAGAAACTCGGTGGTAAGATTAATGGTGCGTTCCTATGTTCAAAACCGTTGGTAGAGTTATGACGTCTCGTTAAAATTTGACACATTTTGTATGTAGCAAATGTCATAACCAGTGATCGGATTTTACGGTGCAACACTGCGGGATATAGAGTAGAAATCTTAATATGGATATGACTAAAATCCCGGGATCTGGTTCGAAAAGAAAATGCGATTGTTGGGATATTTATAAATAGGCATTAGGATAGGATTTTAGACGTGTAAAAAAATCGATTAAGCATATAAAATATTGAGAAAATAATTGTATGCTATTTCAATTTCATACAAACGAATAAAATATAATATCTGTGTGTAGTGTGGTGAACTGATAATGCGTACCGTATTATATATTTTATTTATATTCATTCCCAAAGACTATTTGGCAGATCAATTGAAATTTATTTGAAGTAATACAATCAGAATAATATTTAACAACATAAATCCCGGAACCCCGGGGCATATCCATATTAGCATAATGTTTGAGGTCATTCACCCCGTGTTGCACCGGGATATCCGATCATTGGTCATAACGCTACTGCCCGTAAGGGAAACGATTCGTTTCTTGAATATAGGAACCGGGCATAAATCATCGATATAAACAAGAATAAGAGTAAGAAAGGAAAGAAGAGAGGTTTTATTGTCACACACCAAGAAAATTTACTAATAGGCAGAAAGTACAATTTATGAAGATTTACAAATACACAGTATCTACAATTTATCATGTGAATATGTTGTAAAATTATGGGTAAGGATCAAAAAGTTGGCCACGCTAACTCACTCAATTAATTCTTTGAAACTTCTCCCTACAATTGTATGGCTAACTTTCGTGTCACAACGGAACTTTTTTCGACTTCGTTGCTTGTATGGTTAACTGCGCTTAAACTGGTCCAACTTTTTGGTCCTTACCCTTATCTCAGTCGAGTAACAAAAGAAGCGGGCTCAGCGCAGCGCTGGTTTTCAGTCCGCTACTTCACACAAACAAACAAACAAACGCTAAAGAGCAAACAGGTGCTCTTTACACAGACAACCATTATGAGTGCTATAATGTAAACTTTACATTATCATTACAACATTGTAAAGAGTGCATTATTGCAGTAAATAAAATCTAAAAATTAGGATTTTAATTATATTCGGGTTTTTAAAGCTTTATTTATATATTACAGGTTTCGGTGGCAAGTTCGGTGTACAGACCGACCGCATGGACGCGTCAGCCGTAGGACACGACTACGTAGCCGTAGTGGACAAGCACGGGTCGCAGACTGACGGCGCGCACGGCTTCGGGGGCAAGTTCGGCGTGCAGACTGACCGCGTCGACAAGGTACAGTCACGCTGCTACACCGCGACGCGGCTACGTAGCCGTAGTGGACAGGCACGAGTCGCAGACTGACTACGCGCACGGCTTCGGGGGCAAGTTCGGCGTACAGACTGACCGCATGGACGCGTCAGCCGTAGGACACGACTACGTAGCCGTAGTGGACAAGCACGGGTCGCAGACTGACGGCGCGCACGGCTTCGGGGGCAAGTTCGGCGTGCAGACTGACCGCGTGGACAAGGTACAGTCACGCTGCTACACCGCGACGCGGCTACGTAGCCGTAGTGGACAGGCACGAGTCGCAGACTGACTACGCGCACGGCTTCGGGGGCAAGTTCGGCGTACAGATTGACCGCATGGACGCGTCAGCCGTAGGACACGACTACGTAGCCGTAGTGGACAAGCACGGGTCGCAGACTGACGGCGCGCACGGCTTCGGGGGCAAGTTCGGCGTGCAGACTGACCGCGTGGACAAGGTACAGTCACGCTGCTACACCGCGACGCGGCTACGTAGCCGTAGTGGACAGGCACGAGTCGCAGACTGACTACGCGCACGGCTTCGGGGGCAAGTTTGGCGTGCAGACTGACCGCGTCGACAAGGTACAGTCACGCTGCTACACCGCGACGCGGCTACGTAGCCGTAGTCGACAAGCACGGGTCGCAGACTGACTGCGCGCACGGTTTGACCGCGTCGACAAGGTACAGTCACATGGCGTGGCGTCAATGAAAAAAAAAGGAAATTTTACCAAATTCTTCATCATGTACCAAAAAAAAATTGTTGGAGTAACATTTTCATAACTCATTTGTTGAATTGTATTCAAGCAGAAACTTCACGTGGAAAAACCATCACTCTTTAGCGCCTTTATGTTTATGACAAGAAGAAACGCAAGCTTTTTTAGAAAAAAAAAACTCAAGCTATTTCAGACACAGATAAAAAATTTACGTTTCGAATAAAATGTGGATGTATAAGACTTGTGCCCTCATTTTATTATGGACGTTTTCACTTTTTTTAAAGTTACAATATAGATAACAATGAAAGGCCGTGCCAGGATAAGCTAAGAGATTTTGCCCCCCTTGAGTTTGGGGTTGTAATTTTTATAGATTGTGTGGCTCTGCATTAGTAATTGTTTTGCCAAATTTGAGCACCCTAAATATCATAGTTTTCGTTTAAAAAAAAAAAAACTATATTTAATTTTTCTTTGATATTTTTTTTTCCTGTTAACCGATTTTAATGAGCTTGGCATATAATGTACATTTAACCAAGATGATCAAATGGCCATAATTATATTTTCATTATGCCATAGAAAAAAATTTAAAAAAACCCATTCAAACTTTTCAGTTTTTTTTTTTTATCACTTCCATGTTAGAGACCGCTCTAATTTTTTCACTGGTAAAACTCCCACTAACGTCCTATAATATGTATTTTTTTCAAAATTTTTGCTAAGGGAGAACATGGAGTTATCTTGACATGAAATTCTTTACATGAGCATTTCTAAAAAAGTTTGTACATTTTATTCACGACTTTAATTTGCAAAAAAAATTGCAGGTTGGTAGAGTGAATGAAGCTGAGCCTAAATAACATAGTCTCCCAAAATGTCCTCATACATTTGTATGAAACTTTCCTTTTTTGTTACCATGAACCAAAGAAAGTTAGAAACAAAAAAGGAAAGTTTCATACAAATGTATGAGGACATTTTGGGAGACTATGTTATTTAGGCTCAGCTTCATTCACCCTACCAACCTGCAATTTTTTTTGCAAATCGAAGTCGTAAATGAAATGTACAAACTTTTTTAGAAATGCTCACATACATTTCCTAGAACCGCTATTATTTAAATCGGAATGATTGCAACCTCTTTAGAGGAACGTACATGTTGCATATGAAATACTTACTGGCCACTTACATTTCAACTTTTTAAAGAAGTAAAAAAAAAGACAACAAAAATAACTCCTTTCAATTGTCGTGCGTTGGTAACATAATATAAACCATTCCAATATGAATTCATTATCAAAAACCACTGCAATACAACGCGTTTTCCGTAAAAAAGTTAAAACGCTGTATTGTCTCGCAATGAAAACAATTCTGCAAAGTATAAACGAACAATACGATTTCTTTAATAATACACTTCCAATTTTTGATCAGGTAAATGTCACAAAGGCATATTGTGCATTTGTATAGTAATTAATGGGTACTTAATTTTAAATAGGTAGTTTAAATAATTAGTAGTAGAAGTAGTAGTAGTAGTAAAACTCTTTATTGTACGTACAAACAAATAATTACCTATGTTTATCCACGGATATGTAATTTGGGAGTCTCAGGTAGTATAACTTAACATGCATGTCTTCAATCTAAATGATAAAAAAAACATAGGTAATTATTTGTGTGTACTTACAATAAAGAGTTTACTACTACTACTACTTCTACTACTAATTATTTAAACTACCTATTTAAAATTAAGTACCTATTAATTACTATACAAATGCACAATATGCCTTTGTGACATTTACCTGATCAAAAATTGGAAGTGTATTATTAAAGAAATCGTATTGTTCGTTTATACTTTGCAGAATTGTTTTCATTGCGAGACAATACAGCGTTTTAACTTTTTTACGGAAAACGCGTTGTATTGCAGTGGTTTTTGATAATGAATTCATATTGGAATGGTTTATATTATGTTACCAACGCACGACAATTGAAAGGAGTTCTTTTTGTTGTCTTTTTTTTTACTTCTTTAAAAAGTTGAAATGTAAGTGGCCAGTAAGTATTTCATATGCAACATGTACGTTCCTCTAAAGAGGTTGCAATCATTCCGATTTAAATAATAGCGGTTCTAGGAAATGTATGTGAGCATTTCTAAAAAAGTTTGTACATTTCATTTACGACTTCGATTTGCAAAAAAAATTGCAGGTTGGTAGGGTGAATGAAGCTGAGCCTAAATAACATAGTCTCCCAAAATGTCCTCATACATTTGTATGAAACTTTCCTTTTTTGTTACTAACTTTCTTTGGTTCATGGTAACAAAAAAGGAAAGTTTCATACAAATGTATGAGGACATTTTGGGAGACTATGTTATTTAGGCTCAGCTTCATTCACTCTACCAACCTGCAATTTTTTTGCAAATTAAAGTCGTGAATAAAATGTACAAACTTTTTTAGAAATGCTCCTGTAAAGAATTTCATGTCAAGATAACTCCATGTTCTCCCTTAGCAAAAATTTTGAAAAAAATACATATTATAGGACGTTAGTGGGAGTTTTACCAGTGAAAAAATTAGAGCGGTCTCTAACATGGAAGTGATAAAAAAAAAAAACTGAAAAGTTTGAATGGGTTTTTTTAATTTTTTTTCTATGGCATAATGAAAATATAATTATGGCCATTTGATCATCTTGGTTAAATGTACATTATATGCCAAGCTCATTAAAATCGGTTAACAGGAAAAAAAAATATCAAAGAAAAATTAAATATAGTTTTTTTTTTTTTAAACGAAAACTATGATATTTAGGGTGCTCAAATTTGGCAAAACAATTACTAATGCAGAGCCACACAATCTATAAAAATTACAACCCCAAACTCAAGGGGGGCAAAATCTCTTAGCTTATCCTGGCACGGCCTTTGTATGCAACATTGCGGGCTCGTGTAGCGCGCGCGCATGTATTTAAAAAAAAATTGGGAACCGTCTGTAAACTATAAATAAATAAATAAATATCATAGGACAATATCACACCAATTGACCTAGTCCCAAACTAAGCTCTATACTGCGTCCAAGATAACGAGTTAATATAGCGTTCTCTCTGTTGCACTTTTGTATGCAAATGAAAGGGACAAAGGAAGGTCGGTGGGCGTAAACAATTGCACCTCTATACTTGGGCAGGCTTACATGCCGTTCGTTCGGAATATTAATATTTTTATTTATATTTTTGTTAATGCGGTAATTTCCCAAATAAAGCGAGGAATTATTATCTTTATTACCTTTTTATTTTAACATCATTAAGGAAAGTTTAAAAAGAGGTAGCTGGATAGTTATATAAATAAAACAATGTATATTCGTAATGTACAATTTATTAATCATTCTTTAAGGAAAGTATCATACAAATTGTGAATCATTGCTTTTTCGTGAGAAGAAAAATATCGCCTCGGTCTTTTTAATTGGTGAATTAACCATTGTAGAACACCAAAACTTAGTCCACAATCCAAGTCACACAGTAAGCAGGAATCAGTCCGGTACACAAGCCGAGTCGCAGATTAAGTAGAAAACAGTCCAATAAACAAGCCGAGTCACAAGTTATGCAGAAAATAACAATCCAGTATACAAGCCAGGTAAACGTAAAAAATCGCCAAATCGAAAGAAAGTATAACGCGTCCGCACCGTACGAGAGACAGATGTTGACTGAACTTTGGCCGCCATGTAAACCTATCTGATGCGTATTTGTGACTCATTTCGCTGACCAATCGCGTGCGTTCTCAGTTTTCTAGTACTAACTCGTTATCTTGGACGCAGTATAGGCTTGTACTATGGGTACTAGACAACGATATAAATACTTATATAGAGAAATATATACTTAAATACATAGAAAACATCCATGACTCAGACATACATATTCGCGCTCATCACACAAATATCTGTTCTTACCGGGATTTTAACCCAGGACCGCTAGCTTCGTAAGCAGAGTCACTATCAACTAGGCCAGCGCGTCGTCGTCTATGCACTTCGCGTCTCAGTATGGAGTTAGTAATGTCAACATTTCCGGTCATTTTTGAGAAAATATAAATTGTGTTGGTCCAGAGCGCGGCGGGCTGGGAGCACCGCGAGCAGGCGGCGAAGCACTCGTCGCAGAAGGACTACTCGCACGGCTTCGGCGGCCGCTTCGGCGTGCAGGCCGGCCGCCAGGACGCCGCCGCGCTCGGCTGGGACCACCGCGAGGCCTCGCAGCCGCACGACTCGCAGAAAGGTACGTGCTAGTGCCCGGCCAAAACATTACTGTAGGCCGAAACCGAAACCGAAACCGAATGTTCGGTTTTAGTTCTAGTTTCGGCCGAAACCGAAACTGAAACTTTTATAGATGTGTTAAAATCGTTGAACATTACATCCGAACAGCATCCTGCGCGTCATAGCGGACAGACAGGACGGTTGCTAGTTACAGCACTGGGCAGGCCTGCACCGCATATTATGTACTTACTAACTAATCTAAACACTAACAACCCAACGGAAGACCAGCACATGCTGAGTTGGGACCGTTTCGCAACATTAGCACATCTGTTCTCTTGTCTCTTTTCCTTCTTTTTTATTGCTACTTGTATTTTTTGTTGTGTTATTGTTGTGAATAAATATTTTACTTACTTACTTTAATTTATTTTTTAATAAATATTGCTACTAAGTGACTAACTGTAATATGGTAATAATTTGTCCGAACTAAATGATATTTATTTCAATTTATTTAATTTTTTATGAATAAATATATCAGTGGACCGTTCTTTCTGGACATATTAACCATAAACTATAGTCTGTGCCAGTTAGCATTTCAATAGCGGACATTGACACCCCTCTACCAAGAAAACGCCGTTAGTAATAACTACACCTACCCATGTTCCCCGAAACATCCCGAAATGAATATTTTTACTTTTGCTAATGTATTTTGGTACCGGTAATACGTTCAACTAGTCAAACCACTTAGCGTTGCAGGGGTTGTAAACCTTGACGCTTACAATAACTATTTTAAAATTAAAATTACTTCAATAATGATAAAGGCTGGGTTTTAAGGAGGTTAATTATAAATTTAAATTTGGCTTTCATACAAAATTGATTTATATTTGTACCTACGCTTTAGGTTTTCATATTAGCCAATGTTGTCGTTTATGATTTAGGTGATGACGCTATCCATATTAGTTTTGTGTGAAAGCTCTGTTATAAATACTTTCCGTAACATCATTATCGACTAGGGCAATAAAAGTCGGCCGGTCACCTTTCGTGCGTACTGCTACCTGCACTAGAGTTGTGACACACATTCCCTAAGGCCGTGCAGGTGCGAATGAGATGAGCACGATAAAAAGGTTTTATTGCCCTAGTCGCCAGGTGGTATTACGAAAGTATAAAAGTTAGTTTAAATAAAATATACTTATATTATTACTATTGAAAGACAGTTTTTTTTAAATAATTTAATTATTACTTTCATCGTCAGAGCTGGAGCTATACTGCGAGCTCTCACTGGTGTCATCTGTGACGGTTATTATAAATTTGTCCACAGTCTTGTCAATTATGTGGTCGAGGTTGCACATATTTTTTTCCACTTTTTTTACGTGTTCGACACAGTTGGCCCACTTCTCTCTTGTGACTTGTTCGATCCCATCTTCTAAAAGTTTTTTCAGGTCGTTGAAACTGAAAGTTGTGTTATGTCTCGCTACATAACCCTTTATATCAGCCCATATTAGTTCAATCGGGTTCAGTTCGCAATGGTACGGAGGTAACCTCAACACCGTAATTCCTTTTTTTTTGGCATTTCGTCAATTACGTAACTTTGGTATTTTGACTTTACTGCATTCACTTTATCCATTAACTCCCTTTTGACATATTTATCATCAAAAGACATATTTTTAGAGCGAAGCCAATCTTGAATATCTCCTTTTCACCATTGCATAGTAGGAGTTCGCTCCTTTCGTCTGGAAAATAAGTGCAAGTTAAGAAAACACGTTATTAAATTCAAGCACCTCCGTTTCTCAACGATGCTTCCTAATTTTCGTTTACATTTACGATTAATATTGGATACAAAAGAGATTGTGACTGTCAATACAATTTTCTTTGTGAAAAACTGTGACTTTATCTCATTACAATTACTAATGTTTCGTACTGTTAACAAATATAGCCTCTATATTTAAAGAAAACAAATACCTACTTGGTCCCTTAACATTCGTTATATAGAGTTAATTAACACTTATCATATTTACCTTGAATGGTAGCTTGCATTGTCCAAAACAATAACATCCCCCGATTGCATTTTGGTTAAGACCTTTTCAAACCATTGCTTGAAGTGAGGTACATCCATATTTTCATGATAGTCCCCGGTTTTTTTTGCCTCAAATACCCATTTGCAGTCATCTAAAAACCCCTCCTCGTTTCCAACATGTACCACGATTAGTCTTTTCCCTTTTGATACAGGGTTTTTGGCTCCAATTGAAAGCCCTTCCTTAAACGCTTGCTTCACAGTTTCAATATTTTCGTCCACCCAGGTTTTTCCCACCGTGTGACCTAAAATACACAGAACATATAAAAGATATAGTTCTGTAAATAAATATAAATTACAAACATAATTATTATTTAGTTTTATGCGTTAAATGCATCTTCACATCGAACATACAATTACATCTCGGTTGCTAAGTTGTAATACAAAAATGCCACGTGGTTAGCGATTGCACTTCTTATGTACCGAGACAGTGTCGTAACATTGGCTGACTATTTGCTTTGCTCATAAGAAATAAAGAGCACAATTTTTTGGAGAATAAACGCTGTAACAATTAAACATATAAAAAAATATGTACCTGCATTCACCCAAGTCTCGTCAGTATAAAAAATCCGTCGATTTTCCTCTCGAAATTCTTTTATTTGCTTTAGATATTATTTGATTCGCCATAAAACAATGTCTCCTCGGTCAATCAAAACACTTTTACGGTTTCGTTTCATAAATTTGAATATTAAGTGTTTGATTATACGTCTCAACGACGTCATGGTTAGTGTGGGCAAAGATTCATCTTCATTCACAGCCTGTTGAATCTTTTTTAGGGTTGGAAGTTCACCTTTAAGAAAAAAACTGTGAACTATTCTTCTGATGGCCGATTTATCCAAATCGTCAACTTTCTCAAGCACAGTCGGCCGATCCCGTTTTCTTTCAGGTTCTGTTATTTTGTGAGTGTCTCTATATTCATTTAACACATTGTAAACAGACCTTTCATTGACTCCACTTATTACCGAAGTTTGTTTCACAACGTCATGGTTGGATATGTACTTATCTTCGGGTTTTGTTTTTGTAACATATTTAAAAATGTTAATAATCATTAGCCGTTCTCCACTGCTAAGAATTATCTTCCGCCGTTTTGCTGGTGGTGAAGTAAAAGGCATCCAGTCAGAACCTTGTTGGGATTGTAATATATTTCGTCGACGACGACGTTTACTGGGTTCACCAGTAGATGGTCTAGCCTCTGGTTCCATACTTCAGTATCCGTAACAAACGTAACGTAACACAACAAATAAGGTAAACAAAACAAATAACAACAACACAACAAGCAACAAATTAACAAACTAAACAAACGACAAAAATCCGTAGTAATATTCCGAAACTCGACTGAACGCAAGCGAACCCGAAAATGGAATGGCAGTTCTGGCAAAATGGCGAACCGAGCGTGCCGCACCCCTGACTCGACGCGTCAGAGTCGTGTCATAAAACATAAGGCCGTGGTATCGACGGCCGCGGGTAGCTGAGCGGCTAGCGGTGACTTATGCGGTGTTTTATTATTTGAAATGACTTCGTCTCCATGTAGAAATAAACAAACAAATTTAAAAGCATTTAAAATTTTAATTTTGGCTGTAAAAATTACATTTTATTAGTAAATGAACTGTTATTATGCATATTTGTTATTTAAACAAGATACACAATATAAATCATACTAAAACACATTAAATAAATACACTGCGTATGACATGAAACTATATTGGGCATCTTTAACTACTAAGCACTTTTTTAATTACGACATTTGCACGCACCTAGTGATCCCGTGGCTCCATCCTACCCTGTACTATGATACTCAAGCGATGGCATTTTTGCGACAGTTTTGTATGGATAATTGATTTGTCGCTAGGAAATTAGGATATCGGAGTAAAAGTCAAGTCAATGTCCGCTATTGAAATGCTAACTGGCACAGACCATAGTTGTAAATATCTTTTCCTACTCCTGTACTTTTATCTGTCATTTATATAGTCACGAACACTAATATAAGAATATAGATAATATGTCCGCAGAACATTCCGTAGAAAAGTCTATCTAGTCTATTCCCCTTAACAGCACTTGTGCTTTTTTGAGCCAAAACGATATGCCTAGCTGCCAAAGCTTACACCTAGGTTAATTTGACCAATCAAAATACTTCACCAAATTAAACCACCAATCACAATACACATTGACTGTCAATCGGAACGTTAGGTTCTTTTTGGTATGTAAACTCTTTTACTAATTTAACTCTTTAAAAAAAACATTTTATTTGGTATCAACCAACCAGAACGCAGCTATATTAAAATCGACCAATCAGGTAAAAGAATTCATTTCTCAAATCATTAGGTGTTTTTTAGTCCCTATTTCACAAGTTAAATCGATTGTGCAACTTTAAAAAAAAAAATGAAACCTGGCAAGTGCACATCAATTTAAAAACAAAGTTAACCATAGACACATATTTTGTTGTTTTCGAATGTTTCTCGCTCGTTTGTTGTTCTGTGCTTCGTTCGTTCGTATTCTAACCTAGGTATATTAATTTAATTTTGCATTTTATTTGAAACCTATTCGTAGAAAAAGTATTGTATGCAACGGTGTATAACTAAGTCAAAAAATACTCGTGGCGTCTTGCTTTACGATAACGTAACCGCACCACTCGTCTTTTTTGACCTCTCTTATACAACTGTTGCATAAACTACTATAGCCTAATTGTGCAAAATGTGGTTACAGACGAGATTATTGGTACTTCTGTAGCTCTGCTTACCCATCTCTGGGAATGAAGGAGTCGGTTTATGTATTTATGTATGTGTGTACTAGTTGTAATGAAACCAGTTCACTTATTAAATTTTAAAAACAATTTATTCTGAGTATTAATTTTAACAAATAATAATCAGTCAGTCTCAAAATACTACTCACAACCAGTGATTGGATCTCGGATGCAATTTCCCGGGATTTAAGTCCGTTATCTTAACATGGATATGACTTACAATCCCGCGAGCCTCTTTGATACCTACATTTATAAAAAGGTGAATAACTTTTAATTGTAAGTAGTTTACTCTATAAAAGTAATATAATAATATGTAGTTAATAAGTTAATAACAACATTTTTACAGTACTACATAGAAGAACTGAACGTAACGTGTACGTGTTATCTTAATAGTCTTTTCATAAACAATTACCACTTATCAACCTCTTTTATTAAATGATATGGCTACTTGAAATAAGCACTCGATCTGAATGACAATGTCTGGACTGACATTGTCATTCAGATCGAGCTCTGCTTATCATATCACATTCTCATTAACGACAAATAATAATAATTTCAGGTATAAATAACCATTACTAATAGACAATTCTAGTGTTCGTTAAGTGTGCACATATTAAGTGACGTATTTTTAATTTGACGACTTTTTGGATTGTGGTGGTTTCTTAGAAAAAACGTACCTAGACAAGTAGAAATTAAAATATGGCGTGGCAACCTAAGGAAGAAACTGTTCTAAGTTGGATTAAATCGTATCCTGACTTAATGTTCGAATCAACTAAGCGTAGTATATATTGTACAAAATGTGAAATTTATATTGGGTGTCGAAAGAGTACGATTCAGAAACACGTCGAAGGAGCTATACACAGAGGAAGGTGTTCAAAGAAAAATGAAATTGAAGACTTTTACTTTGATCTTATAGAGTTTCTGATACTATGCAATATTCCATGGTTGCAAATTGAGAATCCAGCATTTTTATCTTTTTTCGAAAAGTATTCACACTGTGCTTGTGGTAATCGGCCGTTCCATCGCTTACCTAGTGAGTCAACAATTAGAAAAAACTACTTGGATAAATTTTATCAAAACCGGATTGCTGCCATACACGGTAAATTGGCAAATAAAAAAATATGGATATCGCTGGATGAAACAACAGATTTTCTAGGTAGATATGTAGTTCATTTCTTGGTGAAGCATTTGAATTCGACTGTTTCCGAAAAAACTTATCTAGTAGCGTGTAAAGTCTTGGAAGTAGTTAATGGGGAGACCATATCAAATTTTGTTATTGATTGTTTAGAAAAAATATGGGGTGAATCTTACGAAGACAAAGTTGACAATGTTCTTATGTTGTGTACAGATAGTGTTGCGTATATGTTAAAGGCTGGACGAATTTTAAAAAGTGTTTTACCAAAGATGATTCATGTTACGTGCTTAGCTCATGCTTTGCATCGAGTAGCTGAAAACATTCGATCTCAATACCCTGATGTAGAAACTATGATCGCAAACTTGAAAAAAAATTCTTGAAATATCCCAGTCGTGTGAAACTGTTAAAAGAAAAATACCCGAATTTGCCTTTACCTCCTCAGCCAGTGATAACTAGGTGGGGTACTTGGCTCTCTGCCGTTTCTTACTACGTAAAATACTTTAATGAAATCAGTTCGGTTGTATCATGTTTAAGAGCTTCAGATTCAGTGGCGATTAGAAAAGCTAAGCAAGTGTTACAGAAACCCGACCTTAAAAAAGATTTAGACTTCATAGACGAAAACTTTAAAATCATCGAGGTAGTTTTAATTCGCCTACAAGAACGCAACACATCAATCGTTGATGCATTGGTAGAATTTGATCAAGTGAGGATAGTTGCTAATTGGTGTTCTAGTTTACCTAGCATAAACAAATTAGAAGCAGTTATTAATCGAAATCCTGACCTTGACACTGTGCGGGAATACGCAGATCAGATGTCAAATGAATCTACAAGTGACGAAAATTCTATTTACAAATTCGCTTCGCTTACATCAGTAGAAGTCGAAAGGTCTTTTTCCACTTACAAATGGATCTTAGATGTTAAAAGAAATCGATTAACGCCGTTGGACTACTCTTAATGTTGACACGACTAAAACATAGTAGTTTTAATTTCATTTTATTTTTAGGTTAAGTTTTTGTCATGTTACTATTTCTTTTGTCTAGGTATTATTGCAAGGGATATAATTAGTATGTTATTGTGTTGCATGTTATTAAGATGTTTATTTTTAAATTTTGTTTCAAAAAGTAGAGTTATTTTATATCTAAAATATGTTTTAAAAGTATGTGTCAAATAAATGACCTATTATAGATAGATAGCGAACATTTTCGTTTTGTTTATTTAGTTTAACCCTCGACAAAAGTTATTAATTATTAATAATAAAATAACCCATTTCCCAAAATACCGGGAAATCCCGTGTCACATCCATGTTAAGCATAACGTTTGAGGTCGTTCACCCCAAATTGCATCCGAAATCCGATCACTGCTCATAACTTATAATTATAAGTCATTGTCTTTCTTTAATTTATTTTTCAATTAAAAATAAAACCAATTATGAAGTAGGTATGTTTCGGCGCGACCGAAAGTTTCGGTACTTATATTATGCCGAAACCGAAACTTTGATCAGACACTAGTACATACATTAGTGAATCATTTCAGCGGGAAGGCGCGTAACGTACTATTCCATTGGTTTTAACCAAAACACAAAACTGTAGACTCTTTTGCCGCGGAATGGCCAAGATCGCTTGAATTTATTTTTTTATAACCGTAAAAACTAAACGAATGGACCGGCCACCAGATAGTAAGCAGTCACCGTCGCCAATACACATCAGCAATGTCAGGGGCACAGGGAAGTGGTTGCCTCTCAGTGAATACTCTTTTTAACCCGCGTTTAAATGTCATAGTGCTGAATAATCACCGTGGAGGGAAGTTTATTCCATAGTTTTAAGGTGTGAGGAAGAAAGGCGCGAAACGGACTGTAGTCGATTTGAATGTTTCTAGGTAGTACGAATGAACTTAACTCCGATGGCGAGTGGTTCTATAATAGAATGGCGCTGTATGTACAGTCACCGGCAATAATAAGAATACAAAGGGTAGACGTGAATGGAAAACGATCACCTGGGTCTTTGGTCAAAATGGGCGTACCACAGGGCTCAATTTTGGGTCCTTTTTTATTCCTCATTTACATAAATGATTTACCATACCTTATAAAGGACAAACATGATATAGTATTGTTTGCTGATGATACCTCACTCGTATTTAAAGTCAAACGACAACAGGAGTTTAATATCGATGTAAACAATGCTATATCAAAAGTAGTAGATTGGTTCAGTGTTAATAATTTATTACTGAATGAGAAAAAGACTAAATGTATTAAATTTATGACTACAAATGTGAAAAATAGACAAACTACTGTAACTATAAAAAATGATAGATTAGACCTAGTTAATGATACAGTATTTCTTGGAATAACGTTAGACTCCAAACTCCAATGGGGTCCTCATCTGGCTAAATTAGCGAATAGACTAAGTTCTGCAGTTTTTGCAGTTAATAAAATTCGGAATATAATAGACTTGAAAACCGCTCGATTAGTTTATTTTAGTTACTTCCATAGTATTATGTCATATGGTATTTTACTATGGGGTAGTGGTGCTGACGTAAACAGCATCTTTGTTCTACAGAAGAGGGCTATTCGTGCTGTTTACAAGATGGGTCATAGAGACTCGCTTAGAGATAAGTTCAAAGAAACGAATATATTAACCGTATACAGTCAATATATTTATGAAAATATTATGCATGTTCATAAACACATCGGTAGTTTTAGAAAGAACTGTGACATACATAATGTTAATACCAGGAATAAACATAAGCTCGCAGTGCCCTTTACACGGCTTCACAAAATAAAAAACTCTTTCATGGGTAATTGTATAAGGTTCTATAATAAGCTCCCAAGTAGTGTTACTCATTTATCAGTAAATAAATTTAAGAGTTACGTTAAACGTCAACTAATTTCTAAAGCGTATTATAGTATTAAAGATTATATAAATGATAACAATGCTTGGGACTGAATTATTTGTATTACAATTATTAATGACCGTGGAGACTATATACATCTCCTTGTATGCTTATTATTTTAATTTGACATCTGGAGACTCTTTACATCTCCAAAATTGACCGTGGAGACTTTCTACATCTCCCTTGTTTGTGTTTGTTGTTTTGTTTTTTATGTTTAATTACCTACTTACCTATATTTAATTTTAATTTGACATTTGGAGACTCTTTACATCTCCGGAATTGTATTATTATTTTAACCTGACATTTTTATTAATTTAATTATTATTACTACTGGGACCTGTACATCCCTGTGACATTTAAATTAGATAGCTTATGTTTAGTATTGTAATAAGTTCTTTATTTAAAAAAATGGCTTACTGTTGAGTTTCTTGCGGTGCTTCTTCTCAACAATGGTCTCTTGAAGCGCTGGTAGATGGTAGATTCAGACTTGTAAAAGTGCCTACAGGGCCTACTTACAGAATAAATGATTTATTTTTATTTTTTATTTTATTTAATATAATATCCAACATTGGGCGCAAAAATATCTGACACGCTTTTATACCTGTAGTAATAAAGACGTGTCCGATATGTTTGTGCCCAATGTTCGATAGTACCTACATTAAATTAACCTCGTAAGGCCGACCATACTGAAAAATGGCAGTTTTTTGTAACTGGCACTTTGAATTTACAATCAAGGGAATAAAGTTCAATTGCGATTGTCCGAAAATGCCATTTTCAGTTTATGAACATAGGAAAATAAACCTTATTCTTATTGGCACAGAGTTCAAAGTAAATTGCCTTGATTATTTACTTCCTATTACACACTGGCCCTTGCGAGGTTATTACTGGTGTAGGAAGAGAGGACAATAGAGAGATCTCTCTCCAGGCGGGTGTTATGCCTGGGCACCGAAGTAAATTGGGATGAAGTTGGAAGTTGCATATAATTATGTCAACTGGCTGTAGAAACTTCGTTAGCGCCATGTAGGATCCTTAGTTCCGCTGCCTGACGCTGGTGGCGCTAGCGAGTTGGTTGATACAAGTTTCAACTGGTAACTGTACTAAGCTAAACAATTCCTCAGAGCACTCCCCGTGATAGAGCCTACAGAACACGCAAAGATGTTAATGTTGCATAATTCCAGATTACTCGATGGGGTTTGGCGGCAAGTTCGGCGTGCAGGCCGACCGCCAGGACGCCAGCGCGCACGGCTGGGACAGCGTCGAGCGCGCGCCCGCGCACGCCAGCCAGCTCGACCACAAGAAGGTACTTTTACAGGTCTTAGAGCGGCCACAAGAAGGTACTTACACTCGGTCTCAGACCGGACACAAGGTACTTATACTCGGTCTTAGACAGACCACAAGAAGGTACTTATACTCGGTCTTAGACAGACCACAAGAAGGTGCTTATACTCGGTCTTGGACGGACCACAAGATGGTACTTATTCTCGGTCTTAGACCGGCCACAAGAAGCTCCTTATACTCGGTCTTAGAGCGACCACAAGAAGGTACTTATACGGATCTTAGAGCGACCACAAGAAGATGCTTATACTCGGTCTTAGACCGGCCACAAGAAGGTACTTATACTCGGTCTTAGAGCGACCACAAGAAGGTGCTTATACTAGGTCTTAGAGCGACCACAACAAGGTGCTTATTCTCGGTCTTAGACGGGCCACAAGAAGGTACATATTCTCGGTCTTAGACCGGCTACAAGAAGGTACTTACACTCGGTCTCAGACCGGCCACAAGATGGTACTTATTCTCGGTCTTTCTTGGCTTGGCTTGGTGATGGTACTTATTCGGTTCTTTTTCGTTTCACAATTATTTTTAGAGTTACTTAACTTTAGTCCTTAATTAGGTAGGTACAAGTGCTTTGAAAAACAACCCTTTGATAATGTTACATCCCTTTTCCGCAGGGTTTCGGCGGCAAGTTTGGCGTAGAGACCGACCGCGTCGACAAGTCCGCGCATCGGTTCGACGAACCGGAAAAAGTTGGCACAAACTACACCAAGCAGAAGCCGGACATCGGCGGGGCCAAGCCGGGATCCATTCGCGCGCGGTTCGAGAACATGGCCAAGGAGAAGGAACAGGTGAGCCGCATTGTGTGACTATAGGGTAAACAGCCTCCTGTTTTTTTCTAAAAAAAAGCTTGCGTTTCTCCTTGTCATAAACATAAAGGCGGTAAAGAGTGATGTTTTTTTCACGTGAAGTTTCTGCTTGTATGCAATTCAAAAAATAAGGGATGAAGATTTTACTCCAACACAATTTTTTTCTTGCGATTTTTGAGAAAAGCACTATATATGCCTCGGCAGGAACGGCAATTGCCTGCTTCACTGCCTAGGCAATAATGTACTATTGCTCCCTGTTATCAAAGTGTTTTATTATTTTTAGGAAGCGTTGCAGTCGGTACAGAAGATTCGTGAGCAGCGGCAAAAAATGGACAAAGATTTATCACAAAAGGTACATTAAATAATACAATAATTTCCACATTGAATATGACCATTCTTCCGTCCTATAAAAGGCGGATTGATGTGTATAACTAAGTCAAAAGACACTCGTGGCGTGTGTTAAGGAAGTCTCGTCTTTAATGACCTCTCTTATACAACTGTTGCATAAACTACTATTTTTCTACTTGCGTAATATAAACAGCTTATATTGATATCGTTAACCTAAACCGTAACCGAAGCGTGAGAACAGCACTATAATGAGCGTTGCCATGGTAATAACAGTTTTATAATTAGGTATTATTGTTCCCAACAGGGTTCATGATAAAATATTTAAATACCATATTTCCATTGCAATAAAATATCGGGTAAGTATTGAGTAAAATTAAATACAGAAATGAGATGAAGTGCATATTACCTGTATCTTTTAAAAAACTATTTTCTATTTCATATTTTGCGATTGTTGTAGCCTTTTTTCGAAATCAAATGCATTCAAATAACTAACTTGTTATTTTACCCTCTAAATAGGAAAAAGATCGATTCGAAGCGGAATCCGTTGCTCCTCAACCGGTTAAACAGCCAGAACCGGTGAAGCAACCGGAACCCGTCAGACAACCCGAACCGGTTAGGCAGCCGGAACCAGTAAGACAACCGGACCCTGTAAGACAACCGGATCCGGTTAGGCAACCGGAACCGGTAAGGCAACCGGAACCGGTAAGGCAACCGGAGCCAGTAAGACAACCGGAACCAGTGGAGACTCAACAGTGGAAAGAACCGGAACCCATCGCAGCGCCTGTTGTCCGGTCGAATGTGAACGTGGAACCGGATCCGGTAGAGGAGAAGGCTAACTTGCCGGATGTAACGCTGGTACAGCCTAAGGAAGAAAAAGAGGTGGGTGCTTCAATTAGTGGTTAAGAGGTTATATATAAGCTGTCATACCAAACAGCTTCTAAGAAACATCCGTACTGTCATATAATAAAAATAAGCTATTCAAATATTAAAGATGTAAATAATCACCACTATAAAAATACCCTCTCTAGCAGGTCAGCTCGCGGCGTGGTCCCTATGACACTGGCTGCATTACCTCTCTGAATAGCTAGCCCAATCCTTCACTGAACTAAATTCTTTTGTTTTTAATTTAGATAATCCGTCAGCCAACAATCGTGATGTCACCGGTCGGATGGGAGGGAGAGGGCGGTGAGAACGAGACGGGCGAAGACGACGAAGAGGGATATACTGCGCGCGCGCTCTATGACTACCAGGCCGCTGCGCAGGACGAGATTAGCTTCGACCCCGATGACGTCATCACTAACATCGTCATGGTGAGTGACGGAGACGGAGGGAGGTAGAACGAGGAGGGGACACTACCAGGCCGCTGCGCAGGACGAGATCAGATTCGACCCCGATGACGTCATCACTTACATCGTCATGGTGAGTGACGGAGACGGAGGGAGGTAGGACGAGAAGGGCACACTACCAGGCCGCTGCGCAGGACGAGATCAGCTTCGACCCCGATGACGTCATCACCAACATCGTCATGGTGAGTGCGGAGACGGAGGGAGGTAGGGCGAGGAGGGGCACACTACCAGGCCGCTGCGCAGGATGAGATCAGCTTCGACCCCGATGACGTCATCACTAACATCGTCATGGTGTGTGACGGAGACGGAGGGAGGTAGGACGAGAAGGGCACACTACCAGGCCGCTGCGCAGGACGAGATCAGCTTCGACCCCGATGACGTCATCACCAACATCGTCATGGTGAGTGCGGAGACGGAGGGAGGTAGGGCGAGGAGGGGCACACTACCAGGCCGCTGCGCAGGATGAGATCAGCTTCGACCCCGATGACGTCATCACTAACATCGTCATGGTGTGTGACGGAGATGGACGGACGGACGATCTGCCGGTTTTGAAAAAACTAGGCCGGTAATTTACCGATTTTAAAATTTTACATGTAATTTCATTTCCAAATTTTCATCAAATTATTATTCATCAAAATCATTTGAGTTTTGTTTTATAGATCGACGAAGGCTGGTGGCAGGGCATGTGTAAAGGTAATTACGGACTATTTCCCGCCAACTACGTCCAGCTACAGGACAAGTGAGCACGCACCTTAACAGTACTATAACAACGATAATAACACTCCTTACGATTTAGTTAATTGGACTTTAAGGACAATACAGTGTTTTAATGAAATGAAGTATATTCTGTACACTATTGTATTATGTAGGTAGGGTAAATTGTCAATGACCGGCTACAAATTGTCATTTAAGTCGCAAACGGTGGCGTTCCTGTACTCAAAAGCGTGACGGAGGCGTTTTTTACCAGTTAAAGGGGTGGCCGGTATTAGACGATTTACTTTACTCATCCAGTCAGTGTTAAAATAAAATAAATAAATTGTCAAAAAAATGCGAACATGAAATTGCTTTAATTGGTCGCTGGCTGTACGGTAAAGCAAATTAAGACGATTTTCAGTTGCTTTATAATTCGAACCATCATTAAAATACCGTTATAGCTTAAAGTTCAAGTCTTATTTTTTATTATGATACGTATATCAGTTTTTTTATGGGGACTAATTTGTTATAATTACCCTTTTTCCTAAAACTTGTTCTGTTATAATTAAAAGTATGTTATCTCTCTCATGCATGACACAGTTTTTTATGACGTTTTATACAAATAACAAATCAATTCCTAGCTTTGATATTTTAAGTGTAATGTCCGTAAATTCAAAAATAGCCCGAAAAAAGAAAGGTGAAAATAGCCGAAGATTTAGACCACACTGTATTACTTCTTGCTTCAAGTAAGTCGCTTTAGAGATTCTGTAAATAATTTTGTATATGTTATTGGAGTAAGATTAATTATTATTTGTCTTGTTTTATTGGATGTTGTTATGCACTTAGATACAAAATAATTTACTCTTATAGATCTACACAGGGTGTTTGGTAGCTAGGTGCAAAGCTTTATGGCCTGAAAAATTCAAAATTCAAAATATTTATTCAGTAAATTGGCCACATGAGGGCTCTTTTACACGTCGGTAACATGGAGTGAACCTACCAGCGCTTCGGACAAGACCATCATTGCGGAGAAGAAGCTCCGCAAGAAACTCCAAACCTGCTGTACCAACAGCACCTCATAAGCTATCGATTAAACCCCCATGTATGTTCAGCAATTGTTATTAGTTTCCGAGATATGGATAATTTCAATCGCTTAAAGGAATTTTTTAAAGCTACATGCCAAGTTTTTTTTTTAATAACTTTTTGAGCGAACGCACAGAGTTACTTTCTCCATACAATACATTGGCATTTTTGATCAATATCTAAGAAACTAATAACAATTGTTGAACATACATGGGGGTTAAATCGATAACTTATGAGCTGCTCTATCACCCCCTTAAAGCTCTGCACCTAGCTACCAAACACCCTGTATAACTCTTCTTGATTTCATTATGCATAAACACATTCAATATAGAACGACGAACTTATTAATGCCGTTAGTAAATACTGAAAAAAAATATTACTATAAAAAAAATAACGGTAAGAAGTCATTGCTGATAGCGGTCATTCCAGTACTATCATCATGTCAGCCGAAAGACGTCCACTGCTGGACATAGGCCTCCCATTCCACTACATTCCAGTACTATATCTTTTTTAAATATCTATAATATAAAAATGAATCGCAAAATGTGTTGGTAAGCGCATAACTCAACAACGCCTGGACCAATTTGGCCAATTCTTTTTTTTAAATGTTCGTTGAAGTTCAAGGATGGTTTTCACGGCGAGAAAAATTGAAAAATCCACCGGGAAGGTCAGGAATTTGCAGCGGGGCGAAGCCGCTAGTAGTAATATACAAACTGACTGACATATCATCCATCACACAGCCCAAACCGCGGTCTAAAGATTCCAAATTTGGCACGTAGGTTCCTTATGAGGTCTTGGGGTGCCCTAAGAAAGGATTTTCCCAAAATCGACCCCCAACAAGAAATAGGGGAAGTAGCGGGAAACTAAACTAACTAACATTCCAGTGCATACACCGTGTTTTTTTAATTTACGATAACTTTAAGGGAACGTTCTTTAGGTCAAATAAAGTTAATTTCCCGAAGACAGACAAATGATAACTGTAACGGGTTTAATATTAAATTTTTAAATTTAATCAGTTAATCACAATGAACTGGTCTAAAAGGCTCTTAACTGTCTATATATGTCACGCCAACATTGACGTTTTCGACACTGAGTATGAGTTAACCTCGTAAGGCCCAACGTCCTAAATCTAGGACATTTGTCAAAGTGACTTTTGACTTTAGTCGACTGATACAAGATTCTTTTTCGAACTAACGAAATTTGACGTGGGCCTTACGAGGTCTCTAAAGACCCTTTTAGATTGACCAAAGATACAACATTTAATTACTTTGTTCTAAACTACAACAACTGTACTTTTTTTTTGCAATATTTAAAAATCTAATCTACAACATAGTTTCTATGGATGTACTTAGTAATATGCCGAAGTTATTGTAAATAAAAAAAAAACACGGTGTATATAACCTCAAACCCAGAATAGACAGAACTGCGTGGAGCTGCATCTGTTTAGTCCACCAGGGCAAATACTCTTTACCCGAACCCAAAAATTGTGCTGGAATGACAGTTGTCACAGGATTGACACAGGATTGAGTTCTCAGCTTCCTTTTAAATTCTACAGTAACACCGATTTTCTTAACGGCGAAATTAAGTTCGCTTTTATTCTTAGGTTTTTAGAATAAATATATTGCTCAGGCTCGAAGTATAAATGATATAAATAAATAATTATTATATAATTATGTGTTAGAGTAAAAAAGTTCGTGAATCGCGTAAAGGATTCATTTTCGTATGTAGTAAGTGAAAAACTTAAGTAAATGACCTTGCATGTAGTTGTGTACAAAAGCAATATGAAATTTACGACCAATTTCAAATATAGAATGTCAAACGGTCTATACAGATACGTTACAATTACAACTACAAGAGGTCATTTAAGTTAAGTTCTTCACACACTTGTCGTTGTGATTGTGTAATATTGAATATAATTTGCAACCGTCATCCATTTATACGTGACTATTGTAGGGCCATTACCAACTGAGCATCGGGACAATAAATCATTTTTATCGGACTCTCTCGCTCGCACTCGTGGGGCTTATGGCGAGCGTAAGGGATACAAGATAACGCTGGTACTACACGCATCCCTTACGCTCGCCATAAGCTCCACGAGTACGAGCGAGAGAGTCCGATAAAAATGATTTATTGGCCCGATGCTCAATTGGTAATGGCCCTACAATAGCGTACCGCCCTCGCTTCGTTCCGGTTTAAACAAACAAAGTTGCCTATATCCACCTTACAAATGGTGAAATATTTTTTCGAATAGGTTCCGTGTTTTCGGAGATTTCCTGTTGGATAGATACAAACTGACAAAGATCGCACTCTCTCTTTATAATATTATTACACACTAGTTAAAATATGTTTCGTCCTTATCTGTCATCGTGAAATTTGCATCTGGCGGAAAGAGACAAAATAAAATCTTTGATTTATTATTATTGATTACACACACTCATGGAGATGAATCCTTCATGAGGGGAGTTTAAAAAAAACACCGATTTTTTCTTTACATTTCTTCATCATTCCAAACAATAACAAAAAAGCATTTAAGACATGACTATAACAATATTACAGGACACGTCCGTTTTTGTAGCCATATCCAATATATATTTTAGTAACGAAATTGACATTATCAGACATTTTTAAGAACATATCACCAAGTTATCTACAACGTTTTAAGTTGTAATTCTGTAGCTCTGCCTAGCCCACTCTGGGATTACAGGCGTGAAGGTATGTATGTATGTATATCACCAAGTTTTTTTATAAACTCCCCTTACGTCTTCCTATAAATGCGAAAGCCATATATTAGGCATGTTTAGACAAATTTTAAATATATAACTGCGTACTTATGATGTATGTAAGACGATAACCTCAATTTTGGAATTACGATGTAGGTGTTATTTTGTATTATTATAGACACGCAGAATGCTAAATAAACGTTTTCAATAGGAAACATAGCTTAGTATTGTGGGCTTTAATCCTACCAGAATATGAAAACTTTCCATTTAGTATTTTATATGAATAAATGATATCGTTAATTTTATCTTTACTTAACCCTTCGTCTGTGGGAGGGTAAAAAAAATCCGACTTCTAGTCTCTCCAAATTACGAAAAAATCCACAAAAAGGAAAGAAAAAAAATTGCAAAAAGATATACAAAATTTTCAAAACACAGACGAAAGGTTAAAATTCTAAACATAGAAATAGTTTTCAAATAACTAATAATTTGTTTAAGAACAAAACTAACCAAAATCTAATTTAGTTTCATTCGAAAATGTTGACTGATTTCATTTCATCACGTATTTATTACTGCATTTACTGCATTTATCGGGTTTTTGTAGAAACGAAACACTGAAATTTAAGAATAAGGTTAAAATTATCTATTTTCGACGATATTTGACGTTTATTTTGAACTTTTTCAACGCTAATGATAAAGATAAACACATTTATTCAGTAAGTAGGCCGCACGGGCACTTTTACACGTCAAGAATCTACCAGCGCTTCAAAAGAGGAGACCACTGCTGAGAACCAACGCCTCAAGAAACTCAGATAGATATGACGACCCCATCTTTCAGAGCTAATATCTCATACACGGCTCAACCGATTTTCACGAAACCTAGCTAAGACGTACCTTGATAAAACCAGTTTGCTTTTAAAAAAAATCGCTTCCAAATCGATCCACCTGTTTGGGAGCTACGGTCCCACATACATACAGTATCTGTATACACATTGAGCTTTGTTAGTAACACCTTTTTTTAGTCTTGTAAATTATAACCTTATTGGTATAATAATAATATATTTAATTCGAAGTAAAATTAAGAACTCTAACTAAATATGCTAAATTGGTATCGTCGTTTTTTTTTTTTTTTTTAACTTCATTAACCAAAAAAACAAAAGTGTGCGCCGTTGCCAGGAAATCACTACACACGATTTAGTCGGATATCCATTATTATTATTAGCGTTGAAAGTGTTAACGCCCTGTTTGTTATACACATTTGTCAAAAATATTATTAACATAGAATAGCTGTTGATCTAGGTAGTTAAGCAAATTTTGAGATCATCTTATGATATCACTAACTTATTAAGCTGTATGAATAGTATTAATATTAATGTATTGATATAATTTGTTTAAAAGTCCATTGCATAAAATCATGACCGTAAAATGTGCCTACATTGCTCCCCCATGGGTAACTATGCTCCATAGTGAGTATTTCGTTTGTTACTTTTTTATAAATCACATTTTCTAACAAGAATCGATGTTTACATCCAGCCGCGCAGTGAATGAAAGCAATAGAATGATTAACAATACAAATTACCTTAATATAACGATGGTGCATAATTACCCGCGGGGGAGCAAAGTAGGCACATTTTACGGTATTTAAACGTGTTAATTTAATTTGTCAAAAATTGTCTTACATGCGAAAGGAAGTAAGAAAAACGAAATGAATGTGCAATAAGGAACAGTATAGTAAAACGTCTTCATACTAACGCATCGAGGCCCTCATACAAGCAAGCACTATCCTGCGTAAATTCTCGCTAGGAGAAAGCGTGTAGCATACTTTTTCGGGATCATACCGACTGCGCCTGTAAAGCAATAAAGTAACGATAAACTCGAAACTTTGAATGCTTTATCCACTCATTCTTCATGACTATCTAGAGAAAGAAAGGAGCTAATATACCGTAAAATGTGTCTACTTTGCTCCCCCATGAGTAACTATGCTCCATTATTATATTATTATTCAGGGGGTGGCTATTCAAGGCTCAAAAGCCTAGTATCACTGCGACCAGAATTGATCTATTGTGATCGCCACGGCCTACAGTTCTCCGCTGAGTCCTGTTATTGCAAGGAATTTCAGGACTTTGTTGGCGCCGAGATACTTGATCTCCTCTGGGCACATTAGATGCTTTCCCAGTGAGGAGCTACGGTGTCGCATTAAGGCCGGGCAGACGGTGAGAAGGTGCATAGGCGTTTCCTCCTCCAGATGGCAGAGTCTGCACAACCTTGTGTCACCTTTCCCAATCGTCTGCATGTGCTTGTTCAGGCAACAATGCCCTGTGAGCGCCCTGACCAGAGTGCGAATATTGTTCCTACTTAGCGCTAGGGCCTCCGTCGATGCCTTTTTGCTAAATGCTCTTATGAGAGCCTTGGAATGGTTTAATCCTGGAGTTGTTCTCCAGAGTTGAATGGCTGAATAATAGCAATATGTCCACAGGGTAAGTTTTGTTAGGCTTTTAGGGATGCCGCAAAATGGTTCCGGACCAAATTGCGTACCCTTAGCTCCTACCCGTGCGAGTTCGTCAGCTTTCTCGTTGCCCACGATGCCCGCATGCCCTGGGACCCAACGTAAAATTACCCTGTTATTTGTACCCAGAGTATTTAAAAGTGTCCAGCAGTTCTCGACCAGCCTTGAGTTCATGACATCAGAGGTTAGGGCCAAGAGAGCCGCCTGACTATCCGAGTGGATATAGATGGTACTGTTGGGGTAGTTGCTTTGCAGAATGGTTGCCGCACATTCAATTATGGCGTACACCTCCGCCTGGAAAATAGAAGACTACTTGCCTAAATTCAGACTTAACTCCTTTTTAGGCGCCTCTCCTTATATTCCGCAGCCTACCTCAGAACCGGATTTGGAGCCATCAGTGTACCACCTTAGGCTGCCTGGTTTCCATGTTAAGCGACCGTGTGACCAGTCTTCCCTGGACGGAAATTCCACAGAAAACAGCTTCTGTGGACAATGTTTTGGGGGCATGGTGTCTGATAACATCCCCATCACAGGAATATCGCTTACAGAGTTCTCGAGGGATCTCATATTTTGGGATAGCCAGTAGCCTCTCTTCAAGCTCGAGATTCTATGCATGCTTGCCTTCGCCTCCTTTTCAAAATACAGGTGAAGGGGCGGCAGGTTTAGCAGTGCTTCAAGAGCTAGTGTCGGAGAAGTTGACATGGCTCCAGTAGCGATTATACAGGCAGTTCTTTGGAGGCTGCCAAGTTTTGATATTACAGTTTTTTGTACCGCTTTTCTACACCATACCACTGAGGCGTAAGACACCATCGGCCTCACTATGGATGTGTAGAGCCAGAGTGCAATTTTGGGTTTTAGTCCCCATCTGCTTCCTGCTAGCCGGCAACAAATTGCCAGAGCTGATTTAGCCTTCTGTAAGGTTCCGTTCACGTGCAGATTCCATGTAAGTTTCTGGTCTAGTGTGACTCCCAAATACTTGGCCTCTGAGGAGAACGGTATTGTTTTCCCATTCATGATAGGCGGTCTAAGTCCCACTAGTTTCCGCTTATTAGTGAATGGGACAATAATGGTTTTATCCGCATTTATGGATAGTTTATTATCTTTACACCACGAGTTTATTGTGTTTAGAGCCCTTTGCATTAGGTACGATAGAGTACTTTGGCAGCTGCCACGCACCGAAACTACAAGGTCGTCAGCGTACCCCTGTGTATCGATGCGAAGCTCTGCCATCTTATGCAGGAGCCCATCCACAGCAAGAGTCCAGAGCAAAGGAGATAATACACCTCCCTGCGGGCAGCCTCTTACTGTGGTCACCTCTAGTGCAGTGTCGAGTAGTTCTAGCCTGACCACTCTACTTGAGAGCATCCCTTGCACCCATCGGATAGTGGTAGTGTCTACGCCTTTCACAGCCAGCCCACTGACCAGCGTTCCGATGGGAGTGTTATCAAAGGCACCCTCTATATCCAGGAAAGCTGTGAGAGCAATCTCCTTATCTTCCAGCGCTTTCTCGATCCTATCAACTAGGTTTAGGAGGGCCGTCTCTGTAGATCTGCCACTACGATAGGCATGCTGACTGTCATGGATAGGTTTGTCCCTGAGGCAGTTCTCACGAATATATTTATCAATTACCTTCTCCATGGTTTTAAGTAGAAACGAGGATAGGCTAATGGGTCTGAAGGACTTTGCCAGGGCGTAATCCTTTTTCCCAGCCTTAGGTATAAATAAGACCTTTACCTTCTTCCACTGTTCCGGTATGTATCCCCAGGCAAAACTTGCTCTGAAGATCTTAACCAAATAGGGGATCAGGACGTTTGCACCACGTTGTATCAAAACTGGACTTACGTCATCCAATCCACTAGTTTTGTAGGGTTTAAATGAATTAATGGCCCATCTCACTAGTCCCGGTCTTACGACTAAGGCTGCTTGTCTCCAGTCCTCAGGATGGGGTCTAAAAGAAACTACTCCGCCACCTGCTAAGCTCGGGTCTCCAGCTCCCGGGAAGTGAGTGTTTGCCAGTAATTCTAACGTTTCCGTTTCATTCTCAGTGAAGGAACCATCAGGTCTTTTTAGTAGACCAACTTGGTTAGGTTTTGCTTTGGCGAGTATTCTATGAAGTCTGGCTCCCTGAGGCGTATTGTTTATGTCCTCACAGAACTTCCTCCATGACTCCCTTTTCGCTTTCCTAATCTGTTTGCTATATTCATTTAGGGCTTTCCGATAGATCTCCCACTCATTTGTCTTCTTAGCCCTATTGAACAGTTTCCGTGTTTTGTCCCTGAGCCTTTTGAGCTTAGAGTTCCACCACGGAACCATACGCTTGGATGATTTCACCTTGGGAGGACAGTTCTCTTCATAGGCCTGTACCATGCCTTTGGAGATAACCTCTACCGCAAGTTCCAAACCTTCCCGCGTTTTTATACTTTTAGCAATAGAGCCTAGGTTACGATCTAGGGAGTTGCGGTAACCCTCCCAGTCAGTTAGTCTAGGATCCCTAAAAGTAACAGACTGATTGCTCAGTTGACTAGTCAGATTGAAACAAATGTGTCTATGGTCTGACAAAGATTCCACATCGCTTACCTTCCAGTTTAGGATGTGCCTGGCGAGATTTGCAGTGGCAAACGTTATATCTAAAACTTCACTCCTAGCTCTAGTATTGAAGGTTGGTACACAGCCTAAATTCAGAATTTGGAGTAAATTGGTTAGTAGGAATTCATGTAGTAACTCACCCCTACCATTGATGTCAGTGCTCCCCCAGTTGGTGTGATGGGCGTTGGCATCGCAACCCACCAGTAGTTCCGCGTTGTTTTTCCGGGCGTAATCGACCACAGGAAAGAGCTCCGCGGAGGGGTCCGCTTTGTCTCCAGGAAGGTAGGCCGAGCACAGAATTACTCTAGACCCATACCATCCCTTCGGAGTCACATACGCTGCTACAAGGTCATCAGTGCATAACTCTGGAACAGGTAAAAAGTTAGTGTTTTTGCTGAAAACAATACACGCCCTTGGCTTTACTCCGTTTGTATTGTATAGAACCTTACCAACGGAATTCAGTCCCAGGATGGTTGAGTTACGAACCCACGGTTCTTGAATGAGGGCGAGGTCGATGTTTCCTGCAAGGCGGCACTCAACCACTGCTGACGCAGCAGCTGCATGGTGTAAGTTCGCCTGCAGGATCCTCGCCGGTGTAGGGGAGGAAGCCATTACTTCCCCCTTTTTGTGGCCGGTCGGGTCCCCCCGCCCCTCGATGTAGTCAGAGGCGTTTGCTGACCTCTTGCCGAACTATGCTCCATACTGACTCTTTCGTTTGTAACTTATTAGTCAAGGTCGATGACAAATTTTCTAAAAATAATCGATGTATATATACATTCAGCCGCGCAGTGAATGAAAGCAATAGAATGATTTTTATAACGATGGATCATAATTACCCAGAGTAGGCACATTTTACGGTAACTTAGAACTTCGATTCTTGAAGAAAGGGTCTTCAAGACACATCAACCTTATTACTACCAGCAGAGGATTGAATCTGCTTCAACTATTGAATTTGAGATACCACTTTTTGGCTAAGAAGGGCAGTATAAGAGACGTGAAAACGCGTGATTAATGTATGTATTGTTATAACCTGTAATATAACGTTGTTTTATGTAATGGACTTCTATAATAGGTTTGTAAAACGATGGAATTTTGAACGGGATTTGTTATAGACCTTGGGCGTGGATTCCTATTATTTTAATTACCATTTCTCTAATATCGACCGTGATTTTTTTCACTTGGCGTTGTGAAGTTTAAGTATCTAGTTATTGTCGATTTCAACAAGCACTCAGGGATGGCAACGCATTTGCGGTCTTAGGATTGCGGGCTTAAGATCGTAGTCTTGAGAATACGAATGTCTATAGGATCCCACTCACCATCGGGTGGCCTTCATCATGCCATAAAAAAAATGTTATCCTAATATTCCTAACCTTAATTATGTAAAGAGGTATGTAATGCCGAGCTGTATTTTATAAAAGACAATTTATTGTTTATTGAGGTAAATAAATATTTTTATTTTATATCGACTTTTTGTGTTTTATTTTATTTAATCCGACCCGAAAATAGCCTTTAATGGCTCCACTGATACTTAAATCTATCGTTAATGGTGGTAGAACTGCTATGATATTCCTTGTCTCAAATAAGGATCGTAATGCTTTTTATGTAACTGGTATTTAAAGAAGCTCGCAAGCTCTCTCTCTATCCTCGGTACTCGTACCTTAAGAGCTAATTATGTACCGTTTCATACATAACTTTTTCTATGATCTTAAAAAGAAAACTACAACGTTTGTCGTAATTAGTTTAGTTCTTTCTGGCGGTTTCTAAATTGATTGACAGCGACCATAGAGAAAAAACAAGATATATTTTTTATCTTATATTTGTAATTATTAAATAATAATGCTCTTTGTTAAGCTTATTTTGTTGATTTTATTATTACATTATAAACTGTTTAAAGAAAATATATGTTAATAATTATAAAAAACGTTTATTAAATACAAATACGTATACAAATATCCAGAAAAAATGGCTCCAGCAAAGGCAAAATCAGTGACGAGTGCGGCGGCCGTTAACAGGTTGGTGGAAGTCATAACTAATCTTAATACAGAGATAACAGAGATGAAAGGCGAGATAAAGTGTTGTTATGATGTTCTCCGTGATCAACAAAAATTACTCACGTACCAGAGCGAATACATCCAGGTGATACTGGGCCTTATCTCCAACAAAACTGGGCACACAACACTAAATGGTCCACAAAAGATTTCACTTAATGAATCTGGCCCCCAAGGCATGGTATTCTTAAATGATGAGCAGCCACCTTCCTCCTCACCTCCCTGCGCTGCCACCGACATCTTCACAGCGGTGCCGCTGCTCACACCGGCCCTTCCAGGACTTACGGGCCCGCCGGCTGTGCCCAGGCCACACCCATCTCATACACGCCCTACGACATCAACTGTTGCTGCGGACACGCGTCAGGGCGCATATTGCTCAGTTACACCCGGAGCTTCGTTCGCCGACGTGACTAAAGCACCTTCTCAGCCCGCACTTCTGGTCTCCCCCCCTCGGACCACATTCTCATCAGGTCTGCGTGCGGCTGCCCCCCGCGTTGTTAGCCTTCATGTTTTTAACCTGAGTGAGGGGACCACTACGGGGGACGTCGTCCGCCATGTCCAGGAACAAATGGATATCTCGGCGCCCGTGTGTGAACAGCTGATCGTCACTCGCGGCAACTACACGTCGTTTCGTCTGGATGTGCCGGCCGACAAACTGAAGGTAGCCAGGAATGTCAACAACTGGCCAAAGGGGGTGTCTGTCCGTCTTTTTAATGTCGTGCAGCCAAAAAACTCCCTAACAAAACGTGTCACAATGGAACAAAAATAGTCACTCAATTTGTTATTATTCACCAAAATGTAAGATCTATTTGTGGCAAAACTTCATTGTTAGATCTGTTATCTAGCACGGAAAACCCAGATATATTTGGTCTTAGTGAAATATGGTGTAAAAAAAGCGAGATTGAACGGGTAAGGTTAAGTGGGTACGTACTAGCAAACTATTACTGCCGAACGCGCATCGCCCACGGCGGCGTCGCGCTATATGTTCGTGACAGCATAGCTTATAGACAGCGAAACGACCTGCAAGGATTATCCGTTCAATATCACTTTGAATGCACTGCCGTAGAAATTGTTTGTTATAAATTAATAATTATTGTTATATATAGAACTGGTATGGGTGACTTTGACATCTACTTGGAAAAATTGGAATTATTATTGACTAAGATTACTGACGAAAAGAAAAGGTTTCTATTAGTTGGTGATCAAAATGTGGATTATTTATCTGATAATTGTTTGAGACGGCGGGTAGACGACATATTAAGTTGTTATGGGTGCGCGAATATCGTTACGTTCCCGACTCGCGTGACTGCCGACTGTGCGTCATCCATTGACTGCGGCATTGCGAACCTCGACTGCAATGATTTAACTGTATCACCAGTGGATACTGCTATAAGTGATCATAACGCACAGCGGTATGAGTTCGCGATGCAGCATAAAAGTCAATCAAGTGACACAGTCGAACGTCGATTATTTAATAATGAATCTATTAACTTTTTCTATTTTGATGTATACAATTATGATTTTTATTTTATTTCTGACGAAACCATTGACATAAACACTAAATTTGATAAATTAATTCTGATTATAACTCATTATATAAATATTCATTTTCCAATTAAAACATTGAAATTAAACAAAAAACGCAGTGCTGTCCCGTGGTTAACCGACAAGCTGTTGGAGTATACCCAGAAACACAGGGATCTGCATGAAATACGTCGTCAGTACCCCAATAATAGAATAATAACAGAGTGCATAGATAAATATTATAATTTAATTAAGACTGAAACGTTGCGAGCTCGACAAACCCACATTGAGCAAAGACTAACAGGTAGCAAAAACCCACGCCAGGAAATTTGGAGGATAGTTAACGAAGAAATAGGCACAAAAACCCGCCCAATGAATATAAACCTTAGAGACCCAACAACACAAATGATTATTACCGATAATGATATTCCTGACATGTTTAACTCACACTTTTTGAACATAGCCTCAAAACATGTCATCGACATTGATCGGCCCCTGAGCCAGCGGTACCTCCGCGGACACCTGCGCGACGCGGCCGTGCCCGCGCTCGTCCTGCCCGCCGTCACGAGGGGCATGCTGGACCAGGTGCTACAGTCCATGTTAAAAACGCGTAAAACTACCGACACTTATGACATTTCACTTGATATTTTATTATTTATTTGGCCGATTATTGGTGATATTTTAGTTAAATTAATTAATTTTATTTTTATTACTGGCGTATACCCTGATGTCCTTAAATGTACCAGAGTGTGTCCTGTGTATAAGGGAAAGGGAGACAGGTGTGACGTCAACAATTACAGGCCGATAACAATAGTCCCTACGATTTCTAAAATAGTGGAGTCAATCCTGTCGTCGCACATCATGAGCCACCTCGAGAATAACGACCTTTTGACGGACCGGCAATTTGCGTATCGGCAGAAGACCTCAACGACTGCGGCAGCGTGTAAAATATTTGACTGCATTGTTACTGGCCTGGATGAAAGGTACAAGGTAGCGGGTATTCTATGCGACTTGTCCAAGGCCTTTGATGTGATCAATCACGGAATGCTTTTGGACAAGTTGCATCACTACGGCATCACTAATATCAGCCACCGTCTACTCACGTCGTTCCTGTCCGGCCGTCAACAGGCAGTTAAGTTGTCCGCAAACGGCAAAAGAATGCAGTCTATGACCGGAAGTGTGGGTCTTGGGATCCCTCAAGGGTCGGCATTAGGGAACACGCTGTTTTTAATTTACGTCAATGACCTTCCGACAGCCATTACAGCTGGCCTTTCGGTGCTCTTTGCGGACGACACGACTGTCGTGGTTAGTGCGCGCACGTATGAACAGCTCGGGGAGAAAATTCATGGCGCGTGCCAGCAGTTGCAAACGTGGTTTTCGGCAAATGGTTTGATCTTAAACTTGTCGAAATCCAATACCATGGTTTTCTCAGGCCGAAGTGTCTCTCTTCCTACGTGCGTAGCAAACGGGCCGATGCCGATATGCAATGAGTGTAGGTTCTTGGGCTTCACACTTGACTCTAATCTTAATTGGAAGTGCCATGTCGACCAACTGTGTAATAGACTGAGTGGTGCAGTCTTTGCGTTGCGTAAACTGAAGAGACTTAGGGCCACTTGCATCAAAATTTTAACACTGGGTTAGGACACTAACTCGAGTTAAAATGACAGTTTTCGTATGAATCTGACGTTGACTAACTCGAGTTAGTGTCTTAACCCAGTGTTAAATTTTCTGTGCAAGTGGCCCTTATTGCAAATGATGCGTTAAAACAGGTGTACTTTGCACAATTTCACTCTCTGATGTCGTACGGTACGCTCCTATGGGGAAACTCCACGGATGCCAACAGAATAATGCTTATGCAAAAGCGTGCCTTACGCACTTTAGCCGGGGTGAAACCTAGGCATTCTTGCAGGGGTCTTTTTGTTACGCACCGCATATTGACGCACTACTCGGTTTATGTATTTCAAATAGTAATGTTCGTAAGGAATAATATTTCATCCTTTGCACGGGTGAATATTCCTGGCAAGGAGCTCCGCCACACCGGGCGTTTGAGGACAGTTCCCCGTCGCATGGCACTTGCGGGTAAGAACCCGCGTGTCATCGGTCCCACATACTATGAGCGTCTGCCCGCCAAACTTAAAAATGTACCATCTGACGAAGCATTTAAACATCAGCTGAGAAACCCTTTATTGGATAATCCATTATACTCCGACGACGAATATATGGAACTTAAATTATAAAATTATTATTGTTTGTTTGACCTTTATTACTTTTTGTATATTGACGTCGGAAACTGACCATTTATTAGTTATTAGTTGTTTATTAATGTTGCCTTTGATTATTTATGTGTTTTTTTGTATTATTATTTTATTATTTGTATTAATGTTGACAATATCAATGTAATTTCATATTTTTTGACATGCAATGCAATCTATATTGTAACATTACATTGATGAATAAATAAACTAAACTAAACTAAACTAAACTATTAATTTGATATCTTGGAGATTTTGCCTTTTTTTTTCTTCGAAATAATTAAAACAATAAAGTATAAGAATTGGAATGTCACTTGTATTAACTAAACGCTATTTCTGGTACTGACCTTATTGCCATATTGAAAAGCAGCCGAACGAATAATTTCGAATGATGTTTTCTTAATTATTATTTATTATAAAGCTTCTGTTATGGTTATTAATTAATATTTTTTTCGTAATTTTCACATTGAAATAAAAACTGTTTTTGACAAGTTTAATGTCAAAATTGAAATGTCAGTTGATCACCAAACACCATCACTGACATTGTTAAGAACAATGCTTTATCTAATAACCGTTATTACCATGGCAACGCTCATTATAGAACTATTTTTACGGTTCAGTTCCGCTATAGGTGGTTTTCTGATACCGTTAACGACATCAATATTAGCAGTTTACGCAAGTAGAAAATAGCTATAATTCTACAACGATATAAGTAATATCTCGTTAAAACAGAGCGGCGAGATGGAAAAATACAGCTGCTCAAAGTCGATTCCGGTCATTATTGTATGCAAAATGCAAAAGTAGATCCCTTTATGAACAGAATAGTTCATTTTAATTGCACTTGGACTAATTGCTGTTTTCGCATCGTTTCAATATTAATTAAGCTTCACCTTTCTTTATCTTTTGCAAGTCGCTTCGTCTGCGTAGAGCTCTTTTATTGTTATACCTTTTTTACATAAAAAGTATATTTTTTAGGGTTCCGTAGACAAACTAGTAACCGTTATAGTTTCGCCATGTCCGTCCGTCCGTCCGCGGATTGGCTCAGAGACTCTTTGTTCTAGAAAACTATAATTTGGCATGAAGTCACGCCAACGAAGTGGTAAAAAAAAACTTGGAAAAAAAATGTAACTCGCCGACACGTAGTGTTTTTTTTTTTCGTCTACTAAGTATTTAGTCTTTTCGATCAACGGATACATTTATGGGTAAGGACTAAAAAGTTGGACCATAACAACGAAGTCGAAAAAGTTCTGTCCACGAAAACTATCCCTAAAATTGTACTGCTAATTTTCGTGTGACAACGGAAAAGTTAAAAAAAAAACAATTAAATGCGTGAGTTAGCGTGGCCAACTTTTTTGTACTTGCCGTTATATTGAGATTAAGTACCAATTTCACAAAACGATGTTAAAAACTTAACAGACGATTAGAGCGTTAACAGCTGTCAAAATCTATGAACTAACAGTCACTGGTAGATCACGTGACTTTTCGTATCACGTCATCTACCAGTGACGCGATTGGTTTAAAAACGAAACGAATAGAAACGCTACTTAGCGTAATGCATGCTGGCAAGGGCCAGGCAATCTTTAGAATAATACTTTTGAAATTATTGGACAAATATGAATATGAATAATTAGATGACCATCAAAAGAAGTTGGTTTCATTCGGTAACTCGATGAGGTAAATAGGGTATCTGTCTTTTGAATTTGGTCTGCCAGCGGGTGCCGCCAACGACAGCTAGGCAGACCATCTCTAGGTTCTACTTATCGGTCTAAATACCAACAGATTTGTTGGTTTCGGTAACTACACGAGACATTTTTTACGGCAAAAGATTTAAATACAAAACTTGATTGCAAAAAAAAACGGGTTCGCCTCGGCAGGCTAACTTATTTTAGGGCCACCACTGCACTGGTCAACTTTTGCTACAAATTGCTTTTGTCCGGTAACTCGATAAGGTGGAACTTTAAGTGCTGGATCTCAGACTATCACTACTACATACATACATACATTAAATCGCGCCCGTTTCCCATAGGGGTAGGCAAAGACCACTTCTTTCCACTTGCTACGATCTTGACAAATTTATTTCGCTTCTTCCACATTCATACATCGAGTCATGCACGCACGTCGGTTTCGGGTACTTAAGATTCGGCCCTTTTCCAGTATTTCTTCGATTTGATTTAAAAAAGTACGCCTAGGGCGGCCCCTTCCGACCCTTCCACTCACTTTCGATCTGTATATCTCTTTCGTCAATCTTATTCATCCATCCTTTCTAAAAGACCGAACCACCGAAGCATCACTACTATCAGTGCCTTAAATACACTTACCCCAAAGCAAAAAGAGGGGTGTTATAAGTTTTACGTTAGTGTCTGTGTATCTGTGGCATAGTAGTTAAGCTAACTACGGTTACTTGCTGCTCGTAAAGGAGCGTCCTGACTGAGAGCATTTGCGTGTAATGAGCATTCTGCGCGAACATCGAGTGGCCACTCGAAGGTCCACGCGAATGCTCTCAGTGGAGACGCTCCTTTAGAGGATTTTCCGGGAGTTTAGAAAATTGGTGAGTGTACATACTCGTACTGACGACTGCCCTTGCTTTTATGTCAATATCTTCTTTCCAAGAAAGGAATAACTGAATCAGCTGGGTGCAGACTCGTCGTCACACCAGGTTGTCATACCACAGATATTTGACGGAGCCGTGCATGTGGGAGGTCTCCTATTTCTGGGCGATTTGCCCTTCGGGCATCTAAAGATACCTAACGAACCTAACCTATCTACTTTTGCGGAATAAAAATTATTTCTGTCGAATTTCTGACCAAAGCGAATAGCAGTGGTGTGACAACCTGGTATGACCACGAGTCTGCACCCAATCAGCTCCCACACGGAAAGACCGATCCAGATGGGATTTTAAAAGAAAGTTATTTCATTCGGGATCGTTCTTAGGTTTAAAAAGCATAATATTGCGCCATTAAAGAGATAGCTCTGGAAGTAGTGGTCGCCAGAATTTCAGGGGTTTTTAACCACTTACACACTTACTCGTTTCACTTACAGTAGAAAAGTTTGGTACGCCAGGTTTCATCAACTTACCTTAATGAATCGCGTTCTTCCACCGTGCGTTTCACTAGGCATTTTTTGCCTCGTACAGTGAAACTTTGGGAGAAACTCCCTTTAGCGGTATTTCCAACCAGTTATGACATGCCTTCAAGAAAAGAACTTTCATATCCCTAATTGACAACATTTCAAAAAAAAAGCATTATTGTTTTTTCGCGTTTATAATAGCTGGTTAAAAATTAGACTACCCGTATTTCTTGGTTTTTCTTTATTTAACTTAAATTCGTCGTTAATAATTTTTTAAAGAAATAGTCATTAAAAAGACCGTAGGTATATACAAAGTTAGGAATACTGATGCTGTGATCTTAGCCTGATATAAAATAAAAATAAAGTAACTTTAAACATAAACAGAACTGACTGTCATGTCATGTCACTCACTTGTCAATCATTCGCTGCCGTTCGTTTACAAATTTGTTATTTTGCGTAATTTAATTAATTACGTAATTTGTAGACGCCATTAAAATAAATAAACTGTTTTGCGTAGAATCGAAAGCGTGTCGTTAGAATCAAGTAATCCGTCAGACAACATGACAGTTGTATATTTTTTTGAATTCCTTTGGCAATAAATGGACTAAGGGCACTATAAGTGTATTCTTAACATTCACAATCCAACTTTTTTTACTGTTTTTCCTAAATATAAAAAAAAACTACTGCATAAAAAAATCCAAAGATATTTTTACTGTAATCAGCAGTGTAAAATCTAGAAACGGTATTTTATTTTACTACCTTAGCACAAAATGAATTGTTGTCAATTGCGTTTTGGTTCACTTCGTCCACATTCCCATTTCGTAAACATTCCCATTTCATCCATATTCCCATTTCGTCCACAATCCCAATTCGTCCACATAACTTTTAAAGTATTAAATGCAGTTGTATTTTTTTAATGTGGGTACGTGCACGACTGGGAAATGTGGGTGTCTTGGGAATGTGGACGAAATGGGAATGCAGACGAATTGGGAATGTGAACGAAATGGGAATGTGGACGAAATGGGAATGGGGACGAAAAAGGAAGTGTACGAATTGGGAATTGATTGTGGACGAAATGGGATTGCTGACGAACTAGGAAGTTGTCAAAATGGGAATGTGGACGTAGTGAACCTAAACGCCTAATTGGCCGGCAACGGGCCGACAACTCATCTAGAGTTGCCGGTGTTTATGGGCGGTGGTGATTTCTTCCCATCAGGTAACCCGCATGCTCGTTTCATCCTGAGAAAGGGGCGGCAACGAACGCGTGAGACATTCTTTGATTATTTTGGTCACAACTTCACTTACAAATCTCAAACTACCCATAAATTAAATTAACAACTATCTACTGTACACTAACAGGGAGCAGATTTTTGACTTTCAAGTGCTCGAAAGTCTCATTCGAAAGTGACCAAAATCTGTGAAACCTTATTTTTGAAATTACGAGCGATATACATAATTTACTACCCGTGTGGTTGCCGGGTTAGAATAGTGCCACTCCATGTCTTCCCGTGGATGTCGTAAGAGGCGGCTAAGGGAATAAAGGCTGGTAGTACTGTTAGACGATGGGCTTGCAACCTGTCACTAATACGCTTGTTAACTTCTTAGCCTATTTGTGCAAAATGTGGTTACTGAATTATCAACAAGTTTTTAAAGTTGTCGGTAATTCTGTAGCTCTGCCTACCCCATTCTGGGATCACAGGCATGAAGGTATGTATGTATGGATGTACATAATTTAACGTTTTCAACGCCAATAACCACTAAAGTGGTCGTGTACAGACTGTCGTGCCTACCACGCCATCGACCGTTTTAGTGGCTCACAGATACAGTGCAAAATAAACCATAGTATTTGTGACGTAAGGTTGACATTAGCTCTGGTTTTAAGCTGTCATTGGCGTGTGAGTGATGTCTTTTGTATTTGATATGGCGTTGAAAAGGTTAAAGACGAGTGGTCCACACCATTTGATTTCAATTTTACCGCTCGTATTTATAAAACCGGTTTCACGGATTTTGCTCACACCCGAGTGATACTTTCGAGCGCTCTAAAGTCAAACATCGGTTTCCAGGTCTTGGCTTTGTCTACTTCTAGCGTTTCATACATTTTTGGTACAGCACAATTATCTAAGCTAAAGAGACAACGAAGCCAACTTGTTCTGTTGTTGAATAGAAACCCTATCAAGGCCAATATAAACGAAACATATATAAAAACCAGCTGTATAATTGCGACGAGTAAACTATTACATTTCAATCGATAGCCATAGCTAAAACTTTCATGAATGTCACGGTCGATCCAATTTTTGTAGGCTGATACTCGCGTAAAAAGCGTCGTCAGATCAAAATTCTTACCGCTGACCACTCCTACCAAAACTGGTTCTTGCGCATTATTGGAGTCTGCGGTCCCCTGACAAGACAATGGGCCTCCGGAATCTCCAATGGCAACGTCAGTTACTGCTGAATGTGAGCAAATAAATGTACTCATATCCATCCCCCATAAGTGTTCACACTGCTTCATCATCATCGGTTCTATATTTGCTACCATAAGCGCTATAGAAGGACGCGCCCTCTGACCTGTGTGGCTCAACAATCCAAACCCAGCCGACTTACAACTCAAAGGATAGTCCGTGGTTCTTTTCGCATACCGTATAGATGCCACTTCCGAATTAAAAACGAAGTCCTTGTCGACAAATACCAATGCTATGTCGTTCATTGGATAGTGAAATCGATAATGAATTACTAATTTGGATATTGTTCTCCATTGAGATTCATCGGTTGTGCTCGTGGAACCATTGTATTCTAAAACATTATGTAAATTACCAGCTACTACTCTTACATATTCTGGATTTTTTTTATAGTAGAAATCATTCTCTTCGAAGCAATGGGCTGCCGTCAGGACCCGCTGTTTGTCGATGATGCTTCCACCACAGAGGGCCTCCCATTCGTTGCCCCCTGGTTCGGATCGAATTTTCAAAGATATCATAAAGTTTACTTCTCCTTTGTAAGCTTGTTTTCCATTGACTATCACAGGTTTCACGTGGTTTGACGCGTACTTTAAAGTGGTTATGACGCGGGTTTGTAAAGCCATGCTAATGCTTATGTTCAAGTGAAAAATTAATGTTAAAATAAATATATTTTTGTTCAACATTCTTGTTTGGTTTGGTTATCGACATTATAATTTAGCTTAAATTTAGGAGTGCGTGCTATGGCGGCGTTTTGACAGGTCCACATGACATTTGTGATCGGTGTCTTATCAATTGTCATAGATTTAAAGACAAAGACAAGAGTAATAAACATTAAAGTCAAATAGTTCGATAGCCAACCTTCAATAAGGTCAGTGATTTACTGATTTCATATTTTGACGAAAAATCCGTTTTGATTACAATTTTTGTAGTCAACCAGAACAGTTTACAGTTTCACCAGGACCATCTGTCCGTCTGTCCGTATCTGTCCGAGGTTTATTTCGGAGACTCTTACAACAAAGCTATAATTTGGCATAATTGTACACACAAGATTCAAATTACAGTTATCAACCAATCCTTCAATCAATTTATTTATTTGATAAACATATGTAACAATAACGGTACAATCGTAAAGGTGGGCAAGTATCACTATGATTGGCCATTAGGCATACTTTATGAAAGCATGCAACATGCATGACTTAAAATATTTTTGCACATTACAATTTAAATAGGTACTCTATTACGGAATCAAAAGAGTCCGGGTTATTATAATTTTTAGTGCCATTCCAAATACACTCTTTGCAAGTTTAGTAAGGCCTATTTTATTGTGTATGCTGTATTGTATGGTATATGTTAATTTTGTATTGCTGACGAAAACTTGTAAAAGCAAAGGGAATAGATTCGAGTTGCATTTAACATAACAACTGTTTCATATATGTATAAACAGGGCACAGTTAATATGTCTTTACCAAATAAAAAAATAACGCGAGCCAAACGCACACCGCCAAGGAGTGTAATGCTCTCCCTGCGTCTGTATTCCCGGAATCATATCACCTTGGTGTTTTCAATGCAAGAGTGAATAGGCATTTTCTGGGTAAGCGTGTACCACGTTTAACCTGGTCGTAACTTAACATCAGTATCCTTACCATGAGTTACAATTACCGTACTGGCTAGCGAGTCGAATGCTCTGTCCCTCGCACTCTATAAGAATACTTTCGAGGTCTGCGAGGGACAGAGCTTCGCCTCGCTAGCGACTAGGTTATTTTGTAACTCATGGTAAGGGAACAGGTGAGACTGAGGTCAAACGCAAAACCGTTATTGATTTAAAAAAACTTATACTTGACCGGCTCATGTTTTTTGTTGTTGTAGGGTGTCTGCTATTATCGTACTGACGCATGGATGTTTTAACAAAAATAAAAATAAACGTTGAATAGTTCTCCTTTATTTTGAAACTTTTTATATTTATTTTTATTTTTAAGGAAATCCATCACGCCTTCATTCCCAGAGTGGAGTAGGCAGAGCTACAGAATTACAAACAAATCAAAAAAATAAATTGATAATTCTGTACCAAAATTTTGCACAAATAGGCTAAGATGTTTACCAGCGTATTAGTGACAGGTAGCAAGCCCATCGCCTCAGTACTACAAGCCTTTATTCCCTTAGTCGCCTCTTACGACATCCACGGGAAGACATGGAGTGGCACTATTCTAATCCGGCAAACACTGGGGATAACACATTCTGAAATGAAAAATCAATCCGCTATCTTTTAATTCGGTTCAAAAAGTACAGCTCTTTAACCTTAGAATAAAGACGGACAGACGGACAGCGTACACTCGGGTTCGCAACCTAAAAATGCTCTTATTCCAACACAATTTAGAAATCACGTACAAAGGTGAATAGAATAGAATAGAACATTCGGGTTTATTCGGCTTTAAATAAACACAAAAAAAACACACACTGTTCAGAAGTAAAAATAAAATTACAAAATCTATTTAACTAATTAAAAATAAAATAGCCGAAACGGTGCGCCAGCTCGGCGTGGTGCTGTGGCACGGAGCCGCAGCGCTGATTCTCAGCTGGACCCGCATGAGATAGATGGCAAAAACAAGAAAAGAAATAGAACATTTAAAAGAAACACAGCATAAAAGTTAGTCTAAATAATATAAAATGTATACAGGTGCGAATATTAGTGCCTATACCTAGTTAAAATGTACTGTTCCGTGTTTTGTTTTTTTGGTGTTCAATAAAGAGTATTTGTATTGTATTGTATTGTATTGTATGTATTGTATTGTACTGTATGTAAGAAACGCAACCGAAGACATATTTGAACATAAAAAAAAATATCGAGAGACAATGTCACATCAATTGATCTAGTCCCAAACTAAGCTCTAAGTTTGTACTATGGGTACTAGACAACGATATAAATACTTATATGTATAGAGAAATACACACATAAATACATAGAAAAAAATCATGACTCAGAAACAAATATTCGCGCTCATCACACAAATATCTGCCCTTACCAGGAGTTGAACCCAGGACCGCTAGCTTCGTAGACAGGGTCACTACCAACTAGGCCAGCGCTTCGTCAACATTTGAGGTCATATCTGTTTTTTTTTTTTTTTTTTTTGCCCCCGCGGCGACTTGAACAGCTACTACCGCAGGGATAATGGCGTTTCCACGTGAAGTGATTTCGCCAGTGTCAAGGTTTATATGAGTATAAAACAATATAGCAATAAAACACAATCCAATCTTCTCTAGGAAGATTGGGGGCAACGTTGTACGGTGATTTGTAGGTCAGAGGTCAAGATAGTTTTAACCTCTGCACCACTGCGAGTCCACTTGAAACGAGAAGAAAGATGCCAGATACCTACACGAAATAAGTCCAAGTCTTCAATCACTGTGCGACACAAAGGCATAAAAAGTACAAATCACTATCAGAAAAGAACTTTGAACACCTAATTACCCAAAAACTAAAGTCTAAAACAAATTACACGTCCGCCATCTTTTAACGTTGCAAATGGCGTCCATATCTGTTTATTTGTCCGTTTTTCCGTTTGTCAGTTTGTCTGTACAAGTTCACAGACAATGACACCACTGTCACCTTTTTTCAATCAATGAAAGAAGTCTTAAACACGATTTTTTCCTTGTTTTAAAAACCATCATCCAATTTAAACCGCGAGCATACAAAGTGACAATGCCAACAAATTACCACTATAATAGCACCGCTGGTCAAAAAGGTCTAATTTTGTTTATGAAATCCAATTTACTAGACAAATTACAAGAGCGACGGCAGGGTTAAGAACAAAAGTGGGTGATTAGGGCCCTTAATGACAGTACAATTTATCGGCAAGTAAATTGACGTCTTTTGAAGGGTAGAGGCCTATGGTAGAGGGTGTTGGTTGAGCAGAGCTTAAAAAATGACATTTTACAATGACGTTATCATTAGGTATTTATATCGTTATTGATGCACTATAACGTTATTATTTAACCCGGGTCCATATATACTCAATATCAATCCTACTAATATGTCACACTGCTAGATCTAAACAGCATCAACTCCAAATCCTTGCTAGTTTAATTTCAAGTTCATAGAAGTTGTATTAAAGTTGATTTTAAAATACCGCTGTATTTTGAGTTACTATTGTTTTGATATGACATGGGAACAAATCTTTGTTAGCTTATATGTATATCTAGGCTATTTTTATAGCTAGCTATTCAATCAAATATGAATCAATCAGCTTTGAAAATAAGTTATGAATATTCCCTATTAGCCTAGTTAGGCCCTGCCTACAAAGCTAAAGTTCCTGGGTTGGATTCCCGGTATAGGCAAATATTTGTTAGATGAGCGCGAGTGTTTGTTTCTGAGGGGTTTATATTTGGGAAAGGGGAGGAAGGGAATTATTATAAAAAATAAATAGGTTAGCTTTCTACATTATTTAAAAAACCTGTTTAGGAGCTAACTTAACTAATCCACACAATAGACGTTTATTAAATCCTGAGTCTCGGATTTTTTCCATGTATTTCTTTATACAGGGTTTTTTTTGTAAGTCGACCTATTCCCCTCTAGGGCCTTTCACATGTGAATATCTGTTTCGCAAAAGATCATACTTGCAAAACATCATATACGCATAACATCATACTCGCAAAACATCATACACTCATAACATCATATTCAAAACATGATATTAACAAATAGTCGGGTTTTGTTATAAAATCGTAGGTAGGTTTAGGTTATGTTAGATTTGCAGCTGGCCTGAGGGCCAAACCACCGAGAAATAGGAGCCCGTCGACACTGTCTAATTCTTGTCTTAATAACAGTTATGTTTTGCTACTATGATGATTTGCGAATGTCATGTTTTGCGAATATGATGTTTGGCTTTTATGATATTTTTCGGTATATCGTGTTTTGCGTATATGATTTCCAACGACGAAGGGCTACATAGGGTTATGAGAGATTTGCAATCATTTTGGTCCTCCAAAAATACAAAAGTGAACCATTTCTGAGATAATTTAAATTTAAGTTTTTGGCTAAGATAGTCAGGAACGCATCTTCAAAAATTAAAAAAATAAAAATTTGCACTTTAAATATTTTTTTTTGTAGTTTGTATAAGGTAAAATTTCTGTTGTGATGCAATATTAAAAGTAGAATTATCTACTTATAGCCAGAAAAAAAACGTAACAAAAAAACATGTTTTTTTACCAGATTATCCAAAATTAATGACACAAAAACAGAAAAATTTAAGTACCTACTAACTTTTGCGTAGGGTATTATGGGACCAAAATGATTGCAAATGATCTCCCCCATAACCCCTAGAGGGGAATACTCGTAGGTCGACTTACCAATAACGGCAATAACCCTGTATAGACATGTTTATCGCTGTCTAGTACCCATAGTACAAGACTAGAACTTTTTTTTTATGGCATAGGAAGGCAAACGAGCACACATGCCACCTGATGGTAAGTGGAAACTGTGACCCATAGACATTCGCATTCACAAGACTGCAAATGCACTGCCAACCCTGAGGACTAAGATGGAATGCCTTTATGCTAGTCATTTCACCGGCTGTCTTATCCCCAAACCGGAACACAACAATACGAACACTGCTGCTTGGCAGGTTAATGGATAAGATGGTGGTACTAACCCGGACGGACCCTGCACAAGGTCCTCCCACCCGCAACCACCTAATTTAGCGACTGGGTTAATTTGTGAGGTAGGCCTAATTACCCTCTGAACCTTATTTAACTCGTCGACGAATTCCCATGTGAGTTGTTTTATAGAATCAACCCCCGCTTGTGGGGTGATTCGTAGTCGCGATGCGTTAACATTTTTATTAAAATCATGAATATGAATACATGCCTATATTAAGAATGTATGAGATATTGCGGTATTTCCGGCCGCGTTTTTATCTACGAAACGGTGTTCTATTTGGTATGTTTCCGGTTTAATGCTGTTACGTCTACCGATGTTAGGTTATTATAAGAAATAGCTTGTTTGTAACGTTATGATATAAGCAATATGAATTTCACTTAATTTACAAAGACTTACTGACTCAAAAAGGAGAGGAGTCAATGTTTCTGTTTCGGAACATTGCCATAGTCTCTTTTGCCTATCTGTGGTAGATTGTTGTTTAGCTAATCTGTCCCAACTTTATCCTAACTAATTTGCCAAATTTGCATGAGTTAAAAATGTTTTAATTTTGAAACCACATTTTTTTCTTGAAAAAAACAGATTTTTTTTTTCTATTTTTGAATATGTTGTAGATATTATGAATTTTTAACTCATGCAAATTTGGCAAATTAGTTAGGGATAGTTTTTCAAAACTAGGTCTCTTCGTTTTCCGTCCATTTTATAACCCCCGACACTAAAAGAGGTGTGTTATAAGCAGAGGTCGGAATTTTCGTAGCACTTTTGAGCTGTCATAGGGACTTCTCGTTTATCGACTTCCGATATACATATTTTATCGATACATTATAGAACACAACATATTAAAGAACATTAAAAGAAGAAGAAAACAACAGGCGGTATTATCGCTGAAGAGCGATTTCTTTCAGATGACTTTCGAGTAATTGAAAATGTGAAATAGAGATTTACAATGAAAACAATGAAAAGTTAATAGTTAACATTTTAATCAGTTCAGTTCAGTGTTATCATTTATGAATTTCATGTTCAAAGTCTGTTTTAGTGCTAACAAGACTAAGTGTTTCATCATAAGTTTTTCTATAAAAAAAATAGATAGTCAGTATCTGAAAGAGATCGCTCTTTAGCGATAAGACCGCCTGTCGTTTACCTCTACTTTTAATCTTCTTTAATATGTTGTGTTCTATAATGTATCGATAAAATATGTATATCGGAAGTAGATAAACGAGAAATCCCTATGACAGCTCAAAAGTGCTACGAAAATTCCGACCTCTGGTTATAAGTTTGACGTGTAAGTGTGTGTGTCGGTCTGTGGCACCGTAGCACTTAAACGGATAAACATATTTGGATGTGGTTTTTTTTATTTAGAAGCAGGCTTTCTAGCGGTGATTCTTAGATATGTCTTATTCAAATCAGTTCAGCCGTTTTTGAGATATTGATCTTTTAGAGGGTTAAAAGCTCCCGATGTAACGGCGACACCTACTTTCAGAGCCGATATTGCTTAAACGGCCAAAGCAATTTTCATGAAATCTTAATGTTGCTTTTTTAAAGCTACGTGATTAAGGCGTCTTCTCACAACCCTCTAGAGGTATTACAGAAATACCAATACTATTTGCGTCTAAAACGCGTTGGAGTCGTGAAATATGTAAATATAAAGCAAGGACACCCCGTTGGATTCATAGTATGTACGATATGAAAGTAATAGAAATGCTTTTAATGTGAAACTTACATTCTATTTATACGATTTATACTATAAGGGAGAGTGCACATGATACAGTCTTACAAAAAATAGCTAGTCGAAGATATTTATGACTTTCTACTAGATAAGATTAGATTAGATGAGATTAGTAGCGTACTCTACCTACTGAGCCAACGGTCCCGAATTCGATTCCAGGTTCGGGCAAATATTTGTGCGAAAAATATGAATTTAGTGTATTTATGAATAAGTTCCCCTGAAATGTACTTAATATTATGGGAATTAGAAGTTGAAAGCTGGTCTGATGAGAAAGTCATAAGGTAGATAGATAGATCTTTGTTATGTGGCATAAATGTAATTTGTGTTGCCACTATGATTTCGCCAATGTCAGGTTTTTATAGGACGAGGAAATTCCAAAGGGATTAAGTCAGTAAGTAAGTGAGCACGATAACTTAGGGCACGAAAAGAAAAATTTATAAGGTACTAATTAATATGTTTTCTTTTGCCATAATTTAATTTAAGTCGAACACGCGCCTATCGTCTAGTGTGTACACCGCCTAACCCAGCAGTCGCGAACGATTTCATAATAAGCTCAGAATTTCCTTATTTCCTCGTCATATTCAAGATATTAACAAATAACTCACACGCATTGAAAGTATTTGAAGCAATATCCGTGACATGAACTTTAAAGGTTGAGTCGCTGAGTAATATTTGAATTACAGCTTCGAGTCATGAGAAAGAAATTCGAAATTGGAAATGAGAAAATAAGGAAAAGATTTATTTGATGTTGTAGGTATACATAAAACAACAGGAAACCAAATCACGTACAGATAAAAACTCTCGATATAATTGCAACCGGTTTTTTCAAAGCAGATGTTTCGTAAATGTTCTAACCGATTTTAAATCCTGATCAAATTTGCTTTCTTTTAAAAAGACCACATCCAAATCGGTCCCTCTGTTTAAAAGTTATGATGACGCAGCATACACACAGGCACACACATACAAAGGGTCTATTCCATAACACATAAGTAATTCCACACATATTGTTTTCTGTCGCAATTTGTTATTTTTAAATACAAGAATGATAAGTGTAACCTAACCTAATTAGACGTAGCCATCGGTTTCCATATCCCGGATATAAAACAAAAATAATACCAACATGCTTTATGGGACGTGAAAATATGGGAATTTATACATTTGACCAAAAATTTTTTGGACAAACGGCATACAGACGTGCAACACAATCGATGCTAAATTTGGTAAAAAGATAGCATAATCGATAAGATAGAATAATCATATCTCGATCAATAAAGAAGGCAAACGAACACACGGGCCACCACATTTGCATTCTCAAGATTACAATCTGAAGACTGCAATCCTAAGACTGCTAATGCATGGCGGACCCTTATAACTACGATGAAATGGCTGTAATTTCATCGGTCGTCTTATCCCCTCACCGGAACACAACAATGTGAACACTGCTTGGCGGTAGGTCGAGTTATAAGATGGTGGTAGCAATACCGACAGACCCTGCACACGGTCCTACCATCAATAAAACTACGGAGTAATAATTGTAGTTGATTTGTTTAGTTTGGCGTTCGACTATTGATTTCCACGTCTTACAACGCTAGGCGGCCTGTGTGTACAACGCCTACATAACTAGAACACCCACGTGTCGGACGTGTCAAGATACAGTCATCCCCGATAGCAAACAAACAAGTAACTGATAACTACATTAACTGGCTGTCAATGCGTTACGTGACGCAGCTATCAAGCTACTGGGATTAAGTAGCTTGTTTGTTTAGTAGATAGGAGTAACACTGCCACTAGTGATGATGGAGATCAAAGTTTTTTATTATTACTTAATTACTAGCATCCGTGTGGTTACCGAGATAGAATAGTGCCACTCCATGTCTTCCCGTGGATGTCGTAAGAGGCAACTAAGGGAATAAAGGCTTGTAGTACTATTAGGCAATGGGCTTGCAACCTGTCCCTAATACACTGGTAAACATCTTAGCCTGATTGTGCAAAATGTGGTTACAGAATTATCAACAAGTTATTCGAGTTGTTTTTAATTCTGTAGCTCTGCCTACCCCACTCTGGGATTGAAGGCGTGAGTTTATGTATGTATGTATGTACTAGCATAGCTAAGCTAGCTAGTGTCTGGAAGTACTTTTCGAATTTAATCGGAGAAATACTGGAGAAGGGCCGACTCCTAACTATGTATGGTGGAAGAAGCGAAAGAGATTTGTCAGGATCATAGCAGGTGGACAGAATTGGTCTCTGCCTACCCCTCTGGGAAACAGGCATGATATTATGTATGTATGTACCATCAATGACTTTAAATTTTAAGCCACCATAGAACCTTGTAATGACAGCGTCAAGTGAAGAGATATAAATAACCAAAGAGCGGAATTCTTCATAGCAAAAATCAAACTGTCAGAGGGATTGACCTAACTGTTTTATCGACTTATCGATGTTACGGAATAATATCGCATTAGGTATCCATAATCAACTTAAAAGATTATTTGACCTGATATGCTGATTTTATAGAAAAAAGTGATTACAGCCAAAACACCGTTATCGAGTACTACAAATATGCTCCTGTTACTTCAACTGAGGTATAACGCTCGTTTTCATCTTATAAATGGATCTACAATGAAAAAAGGAGTAATTGGAAAGGTGACAATGTTGAAAAAATAATGACTATTTTCTTTTACTACAGGGAAGATGAAGAAAACATATTTAGTACAGATTTAGATTTCGACTTTGTTATTTTGAATGAAGATTAGTTACCTACTCTTAGCAATATTTGTTTTTAATTTTTAATGATAAGTTTCATATAGAAAATTTAAAAAAAGTATTTTCTGTTTTATTCTTTACTATTATACTAAAATACAGTGGCGGTCAGCTAATTAGGGACACCGTTAATTTGTTTGTATGTATATCCAAAAGCCTGATTTCATTACTTTAACTTTGTTTCGTTAAGTGACAAATATTTATCGATAAGTCGATAAAACAGTTAGGTCAATCCCTCTGACAGTTTGATTTTTGCTATGAAGAATTCCGCTCTTTGTAAATAACATAGGAATTAATCGTTAGTTTTATTCGACAAGGTGCTAGAGAGATATATATATTGCATTGTAATAAGGTCCAAAGGTGGATACATCTCTTTGAAGTCGACTGTACTAACATATTTATGATAGAGTAAAATGAACCTTACTGTATCATTAAAAAGGTGCATTTTTCTCCTTATTAAAAATGTTACTTACGCGGTTTTGCAGTTTCACCGACGAAATGCGTTAACAACTCTGAGGACTAAGATGCATGGAATGCTTCTATTCTAGTAAATTCACCGGTTGTCGTATCCCGATACCGGAACATAATAATACGAGCACTGCTGTTTGGCGGTTGGTTAAACGATAAGATGGTGGTAGCGGATAAATTAATCATGTTTCTTACATGCTTTACTATATCTGATCGCGTAGATTGGAAGTCGCTCGCTTGAAATAGTATGTTCTAATACACTAATATAATCACTTTTTATTATTAGATATCATTTAATTGTTGTAATTTATTAGAAAATGCCAACCCCCACTTAAATTAATCAGGTCATCCATAAAATGTCTACTAAATAAATAAAGATATTAAAACAAAACTATTGGGTCAAATACAATATTAATGAAATTGGTCTCTTAAAATTACATATTCGGTGGGTAATTTTTTTTGGTCCATCCCAAATTTATTTATTTATTTAATTTTAAAACCATAAAATCATTTTTGGTGTTAAAATACTTTTTTTGGGTACCTATTATGCTGTCGAAATTCCTTTAACGAACGTGTTATTCGTTACGCATAATTTTCATACCATCGAAAGTCACTTATCGCTGCACAGTCTAACCTAACCCTACTCGTATCACTACGTAATTAATAATTAAAGATTAAGATATCCTGAAAACATGTTTTCAGCAGAAAATAGCATTCGATGAGAACGAAATTCGACCAATTGGGTACCACTTTTTTTTTCGTTTCCTTTTGGAGGTAAGTAAATAAATATTACGAGTAAACCTTATTCTTATTTAATATTATAAATGCGAACGTTTGTATGTTTGTTACTCAATCACGCCAGAACGGCTGAACAAATCTGGATGAAATTTGCACAGACATTATCCCTTAGGCACTGGTCCCACCGCCGGCTACAGACTATAAGCTAGTAGAACTATAAACTACAAAAGAGTGGGCGAGCGGCGAGAAGCGAGTAAAGTTTTGATAGTTTTGACGCTCGGCTATAAAGCTGAGTACCGCTGAGCTAGTTTTATAGTCGATAGCTTTTACCGCTGCGGTCAACTAGTAAACAGCGGTCCCACCGCCAGATATCGGCGAGCTCGGCGAGCAACTAGTAAAATTATGTACTAGAAACAGTTGACAATCGGCGGGAGGCTAGTAAAAATTCTATGGGATTATCGCTTACTCGCCGGGCGGTGGGAGAGTGTCCTCGCCGGCGGTGTGAACAGCCAGCTATAAACTATAAATATATATCTCTCACTTTTATTTACACGAAAGCGATTATCTTTTGTTCGTTTCTTGAGCTAGAAAATAGCCGATAGCTCATAGCTTACTCGCTCGCGGTGGGACCAGTGCCTTAAGCTACTTTTTATGTCGGAAAATTTCACAGCTCTTGATTAAATAGACGGACGGACAGACGGAGCTGCATGCAAAGCTAGTATCATCATAAAGTACATACCAAAAGTTATAATTATTTATTCCTATGCTTATTAATATGCATGGCTGGCTAGCGACTAACTTATAATTCCTAACTTACCCAGACGAACACGGATTAACTTTAAACTTGCAGACTTGTAAACTTTAACGGACATTTTTACATCTAATAGTATAAAAGTTTTGATAGATGATCTACGAAAAATACAAGATAATGTTAAAATAATAAGTATACGAGGAAATGCAGCCCGCATTATGGGGACCATTCCCGGTGGCAGTAGCCTAAGGGACATTTGTATATGCATGGTGTCCCAAAAACCAACACTAAAACTTATAGGGCTGGAAGATCAGCTAAAAAGCTGTCGATGTAACCCCTCAGCGATTTTTACTATTCTCGGAGATATTGATTTTTGTAATTTTCCCTTATGTATGCAAAATTATTTATTTCATGTTGGAGTTTTTTCGGCAGTCAAGGCTATAATTATATAGAAATTGCTAGAATGTTGTTTAGTTTCAAACTTGAAACTATGTCCATAGTTTCATCCCACCGTACGCGCGTACTCAGAGATTGTATTATAAATACGTTCTTTCGTCAAACTTGTGTAAGAAAGATAGTCACTAAAATTAAAATAACGCATTTGCAGTCTTAGGATTGCATCGCAGTCTTGTGAATGCAAATGTCAAAGGTCACAATTTCCATTTACCATCAGGTGGCCTGTGTGCTCGTTTGTCTACTCTATGACATAAAAAAAGCCTTTTATTTCTCGCATTCATCGACAATTAAGTCTAACAAAAATTAGCGCTTTAAAGCTCCCTTAACCGAAAAACCCGCACTATTTTTGAAAGACCTATCCAACGACTCCCCGCATTATTAGGAAAACGAGAAAAAAAAATACATTCCCACGTTACGTGTAGGGGTGGTACACAATATTTTACCAATTTATTGGCGTGACTAATATGTATATTCATGCCAAATTACAGCTTTCTAGTACTAAGAGTCTCTGAGCTAGGCTGCGGACGGACGGACGGACATGGCGAAACTATAAGGGTTAGTTTGACTACGGAACCCTAAAAACTGCATCCGAATCGGATCATCCGTTTAAACATTACGGTGCCACAGACAGACGTACACACATTCACACTTTTATTTTACGTTCAGATCTAGGCTAGTTTTTATAAAGGAAAATTGGTCAGTTCGTGAGGGAACTTCCATAAACGATTCATACCTGGACCGAGTCACGAGAAATATCTAGTTTTAAGTACTTATATGTACAGTCACGAACCAGGATAGTTGAGCCACTTGCCATTGTTCGTAATTTAGTCGTGTATTGAATAGTTTCGTCTAGTTTAGTTTATTTATTCATCAATGTAATATTACAATATAAATTGCATTGCATGACAACAAATATGAAATTAGATTGAGATCGTCAAAACATAAATACTTATAATCAAAAAATACAAGAATAATTAATAATAATTAATTAAATTACCTGTGTGGTCACCGGGTTAGAATAGAATAGTGCCACTCCATGTCTTCTTGTGGATGTCGTAAGAGGCGACTAAGGGAATAATAAAGGCTTCCAGTACTCTTAGGCGATGGGCTTGCAACCTGTCACTAATACACTGGTAATATCTGCGCCTGATTCGTGCAAAACGTGGTTACAGAATTATCAACAACTTATTTAAGAGTGCTTGGTAATTCTGTAGCTCTGCCTACCCCACGCTGGAAATGAAGGCGTGAGTTTATGTATGTATGTAATTAATTAAATTAAAACAACAACAATAAAATATCGAATAATGGTCACTCGTCCGATGTCAATACATATAATGATTAATAAATTTAAACACAATAATAAATTTATTCATCCAAAAAAAAAACCATATACTCATCCAACCGACCGTAACCGATGTCAACGACTGGCTGACAGCTATTCGATTTGCATTACACAGCCAAATTAGAAACATGGGTAAGTGACTGTACATCCACGTACCTACAATTACGTTTGAAGTAATGGGTATTACTTTGCCGACAGCATTCCCCATAATCCTAGACGGTTCTACCAGTGGAGACCATCTGATCCGTGTTTCAAATACTCTACAGGGTGATAACAAAATAATTCACTCTATGGCATAATAGAACTCACTGGCAGTAAAATGTCCGAAAATCAGCAGTTTCTTGAATATCTAAAACTCATGGATATCGCGACGGGTGCAGTTTTTTTTTAATTTTGAATGGATCTCTTTTAGAATTTGTAAAAAAAAATTGACATACTTTTAGAAAAATGCTATTTTCAGTCTGGGCACATGACCTTTTTGCAGCCAATACTCTCATTTAACTCCTTTTTTTGTGACATAGGAAAGCGAACGAGCACACAGGCCACCGGATGGTAAGTGGAAACAGTGACCCATAGACATTCGCATTCAAAAGACTGCAAATGCACTGCCAACCCTGAGGATTAAGATGGAATGCTTCTATGCTAGTCATTTCACCGGCTGTCTTATTCCCAAACCGGAACACAAAAATGCGAACACTGCTGCTTGGCGGTAGGTTAATGGATAAGATGGTGGTACCAACCCGGACGGACCCTGCACAAGGTCCTCCCACAAGTAAAGTAGTAGTAATAGTTTCTATGCTTTAAGTATTTATTTATGAGTAGAAGAATTTTTATCATCGTCTTTAGTTTGGGACTTGTTAGTGTATGATTATTTACGTTCAATAATGATATAGATGCTTCGATAAGGACCCTAACTGACGAAGTTGGATTATCATATTTTAAAGTGCAAAAATAATGAAAAGAAAGCAACTCACTGAGAAGACCTGCAGAGAGTTTATTCTTAAAAAAAACGGCATGTGTCAAACCAACCACCCTGTATACCGGTGTTTTTACGGTTATTCCGAGAAGCAAGTGTATTTATTCGTCTGGGGCCGTTAGTCTTGATTAGACCGATCGACGCAGCAGGTGCCATCGTTGTATATCTTGCGGTCGCGTTTCAATAAGGATTTGGTTTGATATGTGAGGATGAAAGAGAAAACTAATAAAAATTCCTTGGATGTAGTGGTAAAGGTGTGGGTATATTTAGGAACTGGATTATTTCAGGGGATAAGATATGTTATGTTGAAATAAAACTTTAGTGGCCTTGTTAAAGTTGCACAGTGTTCTGCCCAACTTAACGTACAATAAAGTATGCGTAGTATTTACCTATAACTGAGAAATGAGCCGTACAAACGCGGAAATTAAGAGTAAATTAAAAATCAAAATCGTTTACATAATTATAAATACGGTCAACAGATTTCAAAAATATCCTCTCCGACATCCCTGAAAGTCGACATTCGACTACTAACATTACATATTCCAAATTTAAAATCTTAAGACCAGTGGTTAAGCGGTGCATCATCTCAATCATACTACTTATGTATACAGTGTGAGCTTAAATATTTGGATGAAAGACATTCCATCCAAATATTTTAAAGGCTGAAAAAAAGGCCCTAACGGACAAAATTTTATACCAATTGTTTAAAAGTTCGCTTCGATCGCTCAATAAGATAAACATTAACATAGGCATGAAACTAAGTCTGATCTCAGAAGTGTCAAATAAAAATTTGCATAAAGATATCTTGGCACTTTTACACGTCAAGAATCTAGCAGCGCTTCACAGGAGGAGACCACTGCTGAGAAGAAACGCCGCAAGAAACTCAGTAAAACACAGCATCACATTGCTGTTGGAGAAAATATTGAAAATTTGATTTGATTTGATTTGATTGTAATTGTAATATTTTTATTATAATGAACGGTTTGCCGTGTGGTTGCCGGGTTAGAATTGTGCCATGCCATGTCTTCCCGTGGAAGTCGTAAGAGGCGACTAAAGGAATAAAGGCTTGTAGTATTGTTAGGCGATGGGCTTGCTACCTGTCACTAATATACACCGTTAAACATCTTAGCCTAATTGTGCAAATTGTGGTAACAGAGTTATCAACAAGTTTTTATAGTTGTTGGTAATTCTGTAGCTCTGCCTACCCCACTCTGGAATGAAAGCGTGAAGGTATGTATGTATGTATAATGAACGGTAGATACTTACAACTATCGGTAGTTAAAATCGATGTTCGTATGGAAGACACACTGTCGATAAACATACAATCATATACAAATAACGGTTAAATATATACGTTCGGAATCGGCTAATGAACCAATCAAGCCACTTAATTAATGTGTTTACAAACGCAACTTAGATGACGCCCCTCGGAGAAGATTGCTCGTTGCCGAATAGGCGAAATTAATTTATCATAGATTAATATTTGATTGCCTATTGCGGCCTCGTTCCATATTGTTTTAACCCTACTATTATCGTATTGTTAACGCTATGATAGTGTTAACGGAAAATTAACATGTTTTTATTTACTTTTATATCATCGTGTAATTTATCAATAATGTGTGGTTGTCTGTCGCCGACCTTATAACAATAGTCTAGGAATCTAGTTTATGTATAGATTTAAAAACCTATGATTGGCTTTTGAGGTACTACGTCACTTCCGCCCTGTCAATTCACGAGCGTGCGGACGCATTTTTCATATTATTACTGTATATCGTGATAAGTGTTTACTGTGGATTAAATCAGTTCAAGTCAACAGTTGTTCATATTTCACGTCTCAAGAGCCATCAGCGACGCTTCGAACCCGCCGTCTGCGACTCTTAAGAGAACCACCATCATCACCCACCAGCGTGTCGTAATATAGCCCGTCAGGACCACGGCTGCCGTATATTGCGCACAGATAGCTTTCATAAACTTAAAATATAAAAGAGGTTTAATCTGTAAGTAGGCCACACGAGCACTGATAGATTTTAACTACACGTCAAAAATCTACCAGCGCGTCCGACAGCTATACATTTTCAATAAGGATAACGATCACGCAATACATCTTGATCACTGGATAAAGATAAATATACATACATACATACATACATATCTTCACGCCTTCATTCCCAGAGTGGGGTAGGCAGAGCTACAGAATTACCAACAACTCCAAAAACTTGTTGATAACTCTGAAACCACAATTTGCAAAATTAAGCTAAGATGTTTAACAGTGTATATTAGTGACAGGTAGCAAGCCCATCGCCTAACAGTACTACAAGCCTTTATTCCCTTAGTCGCCTCTTACGACTTCCACGGGAAGACATGGAGTGGCACAATTCTAAGCCGGCAACCACACGGCAAAATAAGATAAAGATAAAGACATTTATTTAGTAAGTAGGCCGCACGGGCACTTTTACACGTCAAGAATCTACCAGCGCTTCACAAGATGAGACCGCTGCTGAGTAGAAACGCCGCAAGAAACTCTGCAGCAGCAGCTGGTGTTAAGGTTCTACTCAACACGGTAAAAACCGAATCGTTTTTGATCTGTTATCGTTTGTCAACGTTATGATAGCTCTTATTTACTTGACAGTAATGGCCGCCGAGTAAATAACAATACCGTAAAAAAAGTACGTACCTAAGTTATAAAATATTATGTAAAAGTATTACTTGTGGGAGGACCTTGTGCAGGGTCCGTCCAGGTTGGTACCACAATCTTATCCATTAACCTACCGCCAAGCAGCAGTGTTTGCATTGTTGTGTTCCGGTTTGGGGATAAGACAGCCGGTGAAATGACTAGCATAGAGGCATTCCATCTTAGTCCTCAGGGTTGGCAACGCATTTGCAGTCTTAGGATTGCGGACTTGTGAATGCGAATGTCTATGGTTCACAGTTTCCACTTACCATCAGGTGGCCTGTGAGCTCGTTTGCCTTCCTAAGACATAAAAATATATTTTTTTAGCAATTTCATGTAAAGCAGATGTATATGTAATATTTTGTGCATGCTGTACTGTTCTTTTTAAGTTAATCTAATACCTGTCTATCTGTCTGTAAACCGGTTCACTGGGCCCTAAGATACAGTCTCAGCATAGTTTGGGGTCCACTGGATATTTTCTTGCATGTTTTGTGATTAGTTAATCAATAAACTTATCTTATCTTTATCTTATCTGGTCAAGTACGATTTGGCTTTTACAGTCTAGAATAAAAGCGCTGATTTGTAAACGTACAATAGTTAGCTATAAATCAAAATCAAAATATATTTTTATGTAATTACAGTCATACACACTTAGCTGTATGAATGTGCAAGTTTTTCTCATGTTTTCACCGTAAGAGCATCAGAGCTTGTTCTTACAAGTTAATTAGAAAAACTCATTAGCACAAGAGTAAGCTGTGGTTCGAACTTGGTAACTTACGACCACGAGGCGACACACTAAGCTACTAAGCTACTAGTACCGACGCTTCCTCAAATTATGCTTTAAACTTATCATATATATATATATTTTTTTTTAATCAGCCTTTTGAGTGTCCCACTGCTGGGCAAAGGCCTCCCCCCTTAATTTTCACAAATCCCTATCAGTGGCAACGTCCGGCCAGTTGTCAAGAAACGCGTCCAGGTCGTCCCGCCATCTCCGCCTGGGCCTGCCTCGTCTTCGCCACCCGTCTTGCGGCACCCATTTGGTGACTACGTTAGCCCACCTATCCGGGTGCATGCGGCTGATGTGGCCAGCCCAGTCCCATTTAATTCTGGCAGTTTTTTTATATTATATTATGACAAAAAAATTACCTCAGTTTATAATTATATTCATATATTCGTGTAAATTTTTCGTGATATATATTTATTTGTAACTCTGTATATTTAGTTTTAATGCGTAATGTAGGTATAAGTCCGCTTTAAACATTATTTTGATGTATTAATGAAATATTTATCAAATGAATATTTAAAACAACCTCTGTACATTCTTAAAAAGGCCGAAGATATAGAATAAAATACAATAATTAGAAGTACAATACAATACAATGTTAGTACAATGGTTGGACGAACGAAAGTCCAAAAATCCTAGTAGTTTTTTTTTCTTCTCTGTGACGACTTTAAAATACAGATTGGCGAATGTACACTACTATTAAGAGTCTACTATGTATTAAGAGTCTTTAAATTATACTGTTTATTTACGACAATTTTGAAAATAGTCATTATTTTAGTAAGCCCCAAAACTACCTAGTAAATAACAGCATTATTACGAAATTAGCGATACATTCACCACTGTCAAATTTTAAAGAGAAATAAGGAAAAAATACCATTTATTTTGTATAAACAATAACACCAAATTGTTATTACATATTGTCATACATACATACATAAAGTCACGCCTTCATTCCCAACGTGGGGTAGGCAGAGCTACAGAATTACCAGCAACTCTAAAAACTTCTTGATAACTCTGCATAATTAGGCTAAGGTGTTTAACAGCGTATTAGTGATAAGTTGCAAGCCCATCGCCTAACAGTACCTACTGCAAGCCCTTATTCCCTTAGTCGCCTCTTACGACATCCACGGGAAGACATGGAGTGGCACTATTCTACCCCGGCAACCATATGGGGAAAAATTACATATTTAAATCCAATATATTAATTAGTCAATACTTATATTTAAAGCAGTCCACATCCCTGTATCTAATTTCCGCTGTATAAAAACAAGGCCTCTATTCAATACACTAAAAAAATATCGTGTTTGAGCTGTTATCGTATTGTCACCGTTTTGACAGCTCTTATTTACTTGACAGTAATGGCGGATGACGTCATAACAATACTATAACAGGTTTTTTTTTTTATAGCATGGGAAGGCAAACGAGCACACAGGCCACCTGATGGTAAGTGGAAACTGTGACCCATAGACATTCGCATTCACAAGACTGCAAATGCGTTGCCAACCCTGAGGACTAAGTGGAGTGCCTCTATGCTAGCCATTTCACCGGCTGTCTTATCCCCAATCCGTAACACAACAATGCGAACACTGCTGCTTGGCGGTAGGTTAATGGATAAGATGGTGGTACCACCCCGGACGGAGCCTGCACAAGTAAAACTTCGATATAATTTTTCCGCCTAGAATACCGGCCCAAGTCCATGCCTGCCCTTGCATTGAGTGGGCGGAGTGTAACTCGCCGCTATATAAGCGGTGCTCGAGGGTCTACGCGCCATTCTCGTAGCATCCTTCGTAGCCCGTAGCACCAGCGTAGCAAAGACAATGGGGTAAGTCGATTCTATGTACATGTTGATTTTTTTGAAGATGTGTATTTTGTGCTTTAGGACGTGATTTTAAAATGATTTTAGGATTTTTTAGGATTTCTATTAACGTTAAATGTTTTTAAAAAATTATTACGCAATTTTTTTTTTCTAAATGATAATATGGCGTGTTAAAAATTAAATATTTTTAGTAATTGAAGTCGTTTGAATCATAAAACATAATTCTTGAATACCTTTTAAATTAATTACTCTTATGTCGGTTTCACTTCACGATTTAACTACCTCTTAAATTTAAACCGTTTTCGATAAATTCTGGCGGCTGTAAAACCTTTAATCACCTGTAATACGTTGATGAAATTTGGAATTGCTTAAATTTGTTTGTCGAATGACGATAAACTCTTATTTAATTACAATATTTATTTAGCAACTCATTATCAAAGTGTTTAGAGAAAACTACAATCAAAAAAGCTACAAGTAATATTATAATTTACAATTAATAACACTTTTTCGCGCTACTTGGCTTTTAGCTCCTAAAATATTGTTCCATGCAAATTTTAAATCTTTATTATCTTAAATTCCGCCTCAATTGGACTTAGAACGATTTGCGAAAACTCAAGCAGAAAAAGCTGCGGAGTAAAAATTTACGAAGCATAAATTACCCCAAATTTCGGGGCTTTCGCATAATCAGTGTTTATGGCAACACTGAGATGAATTGATAATATCATACTGAAAATGCTTTACTACAAAGGAAGCATATACGCGTGTTATTTTTTTATCTGATTTTTGTGAGTTTTATCGTCAAAAATACTTAGCATTGATTTTCAAAGGGAGGAAAAAACTAATCACGTAAAATAGTGTTTAGATAAAAACGAATACAAGCCTACACAATAATACACGTGCCAATATTATAAAACGGGACTATTTAATTACGTTGTACAACAATAGAACGAACTTTCCTGTTTATCCGCCCAAATCAAAGGTAAATTAATTATTTTGTTTAACATCCTGTTGATTTTACTGAAGACATTTCTTTATTCCCTTGTATTATTTTACAAGATGCAATATTAATTATAACTTTAATACTTCAAAATAATTACTAAAAAAAACTAATGTTTTATCGAATAGAAAAAAATAATTTTTATGTTTCGGTTTTAAGACGTAAATTAACTTAACAAAAATATTCTCGTAAAAAAAGAGCACCCCATACTTTATACAGCATGACGCATCATGGTAATATGACAGTGATATAGTGTTATGCCACACAACATTTCTGGATAATTCACTGGCGGACGGAAATGCGTTGTATTTTTTAAATCATAACCTAAAATCCGTAAATTCATGAGACGGTACAAGTATTGGGCTATGCGCTGTTTCATATTAAGGCAATGAGAATTAAGGCTTAAAGCTTTGCTTGGCTGAAAATTAAAATTCATATTTTTTATTGCGTGTGGTTAATTAACCTTAAAGATAAAAACATAGAAATTTCGGCAGTAAAAAATATCTAGAGATTTATTTACCATGATTCAAAGTGACAATGAAAACCGAAATATACCAAAATGTCCAGCTAATAATATGATCGGTGAAAAAAGGCGTATGTCTCATAGAACCGCGTATTTATTAGTGACCTTTTTCTTAACTTGGGTTAAATTTGCTTTGACTATCAAATTGCGCATACGTTCCGTTTATTTAAAAGGGCAGTATAAGTCTAACGTGTGTCTGTGGCATCGAAGCTCCAAACGGAGGAACCAATTTGCTTTTAAGAAATCTAGTTTAATTAAATAAAATAAATAAATATCAGGGACATTGTCACACCAATTGACCTAGTCCCAAACTAAGCTCTAGGCTTGTACTATGGGTACTAGACAACGATATAAATACTTATATAGATAAATATATACTTAAATACATAGAAAACATTGGAATACTTCTTAGCTAAATTTCCTGAAAAACAGTGTAGCCGTTTAAGGGATATCAGCTCTGAAAGTACGGGTTGCCATTATGTCAGGTTTTTACTCGTAAATATATTAATTACTTATTTATTATCTTACTAGCTTCTGCCCGCGACTTCGTCCGCTTAGAATTAGTTATTTGGCCAATCAATTATCGTTATTCGCGCTGGCCTAGTCGGTAGTGACCCTGCCTACGAAGCTAGATGTCCTGGGTTTAAATCCCGGTAAGGGCAGATATTTATGTGATGAGCGCGAATATTTGTTCCTGAGTCATGGGTGTTTTCTATGTATTTAAGTATATATTTCTCTATATAAGTATTTATATCGTTGTTGTCTAGTACCCATAGTACAAGCCTAGAGCTTAGTTTGGGACTAGGTCAATTGGTGTGACATTGTTCCCTGATATTTATTTATTTATTTATTATTCCTTGTTTTATTTTTATTTTTGAGATTAATGGTAGACTATGTGTCAATTCAGGGTAAGACCTATCTCTATTCCAAATTGTATCCAAATTCGTCCAGCCGTTGAAATGTGAAGGAGTAACAAACTAACACACAAACACAAACATTCGTATTTATAGATGTAGTGAGATATTTCTTATAAAAAGTTACTCCTTGTTTTTTTAAAGCTTGTTTTGTCCCACTGCTGGGCAAAGCGCCCCCGCTTTCTCCAGGTTTTTTTATTGTGAGCAGTCTCTGGCCAGTTATAAAATTCATAGTTTTTAACTCTCTTAAAACTTTCGCTCCGTGTTTTAAAGTTGAAGTAGGTACTTAAACACTAATTGATTCCTTTGTTAATACCTAGTAAAAGTCGCGAGCTAACTTTATTTTATTAAAACAAAACAGTTCTCCCCAACTTTTAACAAAACGTTATAATTTTATTTATAATAGGTTCCTACGAAATATTTATTTAATCTTCGCGGAAACCTCACAAAGTTTTCTCAAGTTTAATGAAGTGATTTCAGATTATTGGATATTGCTTCCTCAATCATGCGTAATCAATTATTGATTATTTGGTATTATGAAAATACGGGTTTATGCGGTGCTAAGTCAGTAGGAGGTGATTGTTATGTCGCGTTTGATAATAAACTTCAAGTCATGATCGGAATTGGGTTCCTTACCCAAATGACAAGCAAATATTAAAAGAAAGAAATAAAGAAAAATACATTTATTCACTACACACTTAAGACACACAGAAAAAAGTAAAAACAGCAATAAAAAGAGTAGTCAGTGTGTCTTCACGGCAATGAATCGGACACTGGCTCAGCATAATGCTTAGTTAAACACCTACAGCGCTGATTTTCAGCCAGCTCCGTTTGTGACAGACGGACGGTACGTTAAACAAATAAATAGAGTAAAGTAAAAAAATCTTTTAAACAAATACTTTTAGTTAGTGACAAAATAAATACAAAAACTACATGCAAATACCTTACAGAAACATATATTTATACATATATATTACCTACTGCTGTCCGTTTTTCAACGAGCCGTACCAGATAGACAGTTGAAATTTACACAGAATATGTTTTTCTAATGCTGCTAAACCAAAAAGTAATACAAAATAAAGTAAAATACAAAACTAAAGAGGCATAGAACTAATCTGATTTTTTAAAAAGTTTTTTGCTCTTCCTTAACAATCACTTTATTTCTTAAACCGAAAACACATTTTTGTTTAAGTAAGTGTTTAATACTTGTTGCCTCTAAAATAAAAATAGCATACAATAATAATATTACGGAACCCTTCGTGGGTGAAAACGACTCGCACTTTGCCGATAGTTTTCTTTAAAAGGACTTGACTACGCGTAACCCGAGCAGGTTGTAGACTTCAATTGTATTGCTTTCTAGAAACCTCAGTCGGACTTTATCTCTAACTGTTTCTCAACTCTCGACTGTACTGACTGTACTTTTTTTTGTAGTCTATCTAAGCTTTTAAAGACCAAACTAATGAGTCTCAACACGATAAGTATACGTTAAGTATAGCAGACTCCAATAGCAGATCATCTCTTACATATCATAATTTTGCATTTGCATCGGGTTATATTACTATGTGGTCCACAGCCCATTCTATAAACGGGATCCGGTTCAAACCAGACTGGCAAGATTTGACCTAAAATGACATAATAATATTGTACACATAAAATCAAATCAAACCAACTAAAGATACAAAAATAGACACTTACTATTTCATATTAGAAAACAATAGGATTAAAACATAAATGTCTCCTAAAACGGTTATAACTTCAAATAATTAAAAAACCCTTCACCATCAGCATGTCAGCCGAAAGACGTCCACTGCTGGACATAGGCCTCCCTTAAGGCTCTTCACTCAGACCGGTCTTGTGCTTTTCTCATCCACCGCGTTCCCGCGATTCTTACAAGGATGTTACTCCATCTTGTTGGAGGCCTACCCACAGCTCGTCTCCCGGTCCGCTGACGCCAGTCAAGAACCTTCTGACCCCATCGGCCATCAGTCTTGCGAGCGATGTGCCCCGACCATTGCCACTAAGTTCAGCTATTCTTCGGGCTATGTCGGTAACCTAAAAACCCGTTCCGTACCAATCCGGGCAAAAAAATCACGCTTGTTGGATGTGAGCCCCATTTAAATATTTATTTTATTCTGTTTTTATTATTTGACGGACGGACGGACGGACAGCGGAGTCTTAGAAATAGGGTTCCCGTTTTTACCCTACGGGTACGGAGCCCTAAAAAGAACTAATACTAATTCTTCTTCCGATTTCCTCGTTTATTCCACCCTGTATATAACGGTCTGACTCCGCAATAAAAAGATAAAGATAAAAGATGTTTATACAGTAAGTAGGCCGCGCGGGCACTTTTACACGTCAAAAATCTACCAGAGCAGGAGCAGGAGCTTGTGAAAAGAGACCACTGCTGAGAAGAATCGCCGCAAGAAACTCAACAGTCAGTAGTTTTTTAAATATTGCTTTTATAATAATAAACTTAACCTAGCATATCTCACATAAAACAAAAAATAAATACAATCATGCGCAGTTGAGCAGGAAAATCTCACACGTATTGGTTTTTGTGGCAACAATAAAAGGGAAAGTCTATGAATAGCGAGGCAGCTCGGCGGGACACCTGTTTGCCGAGGCCCGGAATTTTATTGGGCGATGTAAGAGGATATAGGGCGAGAGGCTGCGTGGAGCTTCTGTTTCAAAATTTGGGACCGCCTGTAGGTTGTGTAGGGAATGCATATAACCGGTTATAACCGGTTTTTACCGGTTGTTTTCATACAAAAACTGTTGATAACCGGTTAAATTGCACTCCCTAAGGTTGACGTTGTAATTTTTTTAAATAGTACCTAAGTAGCTTGAGGTTAAAAAAAATAATAGTTTTATTTTATTTTGAGTTTACTGGATTTAAGATGTTCAATGTATACACATTTTTTTAACCAAGGGTCGCGTCTTTATTGGTGACTCTTCGAGTTTTTTTCTGACACTGTGTTTAATGTAAGTCAATTTTAATATTTTCCTATCAAGGTGTTTTAATCTCGAAAAATTAATACCACTGATAACCAACACCAATACACGCCGACAATACGCCATTATTCTTCAAAACGTTGAAATAATAAAGACATGCAGCTTTTTGATGGGTACCAAAACTAACTCAGAATGCAAGATTAACACGAAATTGTTAATGTTATATTTATTTAAATGTAACCTCTCCTTGGCTGACCACTGCTGACTGCGGCTGACCGGGGCTGACCGCGGCTGACCGCGGCTGACCGCGGCTGACCGCGAGTGACCGCGGGTGAGCGTAAATTCAGCCAAGCTGTGATCACGTCTTTTTGACTACCGAATCCTAGTTATTGTAAATTTAAATACTAATTTATAAGTGTAATGAAATAAAGGTCCTACAATTAACAGTTAAAACTAAACTTATTTAATTGAAAATAAAACTAAGCTACTCAAATATTAAAGATGTAAATAATAATCACCGTTATAAAAAGAACACCCCATCTAGCAGGTCCGCTCGCGGTATGGTCCGTATGACACTGGCTGCATTAATTTACCTCTCTGGATAGCTATTCCTATCTATATATGGGAGTGGAAATGAATGATTCATTCATTCATGAATTCACTCGAACTTATCCGATAAAACACGATGTCTCTCTAAACTAAAATTCCTATTTTATTTGCGCTACTAATTTCTCTCCCGTGTGTTTCCCCAGTGGAATTTTTAGGGCACCCTTGTTGTAAAAAATCGGCCCATTCCCTTTATCACTGCCTTCATCTGTCAGCCTGTCGCCAATTTAAACGCCTTAGATTGCGTCTTTAATTTAGTATTAGCTCTACGTTCTGTCTACAAATAAAAAGAAAAACTAAGCTAAACGAAACAAAAAACCGGGCCAGAGCACGTCGGGCCATGCTCAGTACATAGGGTTCCGAAGCCGTTACTACAAAGAAATTAGACCTCGCGACAAACTTAAATTTGCCGTTGGAAAACTTATCCCGGTACAACGACATACTTAGGTCGCGGTCAGTTTACAAACACCAAAAAAATTTAAACCGTTTGTAACTCAAGAAGTGGTTCTTGAGTTGAAGTCTAATTAGTAGTGATAGTTTTTCTATTAAATTCATTATATGTGCTTTCATTTCAGATTTTTTTCAGATTTTTAGTATTTGTAGTTTTGAGTTTTATTTATGTAAGAAAATATATGCAGTTTTTTTATTATAAATCTGTACACATTTTTTATATTAAGAAATAAATGACCACTCTTAAATTATCACCTCTTCATATTATAAATATTCTCCATAGTTAGTGGATGGATGGATTCTGTAACAGTTCTACAATGATGTGTTTTTTAATTAATTGTAGTCATATCCATATTACGGATATCGTTCGACATTATGTTTACGTAATTTGCATCTGTTAGCCGCCTATTAGTCATGTTTCTATTGCTGCACTAATTTGTCTGAGGCATTAAAACGACAAGGTACAAAATAGTGCACTTTCTTATAAAATACCAAATGTGCAACATTTAGTTAATCCCTTTGTTTCAACGTTAACAAAAGATTATAATAACAGCCAGTTTTATCTGATTCAATCTAAATATCACTCAATACCTTTAATCGTCACCTTTACGATTAATTTTCCAATGGAGTTGGCGGAGGCGATGATGGCCATTTTACTGCCTGCACGTTTTATGCTAGGTACTTGGGGTCGGAACCGGTTTCAAGATTCTGAAAACTGGAGCGGTTAAAAATAGTATTATTTAAAAATATTTAGGTTACCGGTAAATAGGAGGAATGAAGTTGAAGAACTACTGTATTAACCGGTTAAACTTAGACTCACACGGTAGAATGGTCCACGCGGTTGGATTCTATGATAAAACGTTACATAAAATCACCAAAACCGGAGCGGTGTGTTAAAGAGATAGCATACGTCACTCTATCTATATACAATGCTTTATTTAAACAGTGTTTTTTTCAACGCTTTTTTTTTTCTTCGCACCGATCTTCTTTTTCTGTTTCGCCTACTGGTTGACTGGTAGAGAATGCCATTGGGCGTTAAGTCCGCCATTTGTACTTTATTGTAGTTAGTGCAAATAAGTTTAAATAAATAAATAAAATAAATGCAACGTCAAGTTCAAATTAACCGGTTAATTCCGCTCAACTGAACGAAATTGGTGAAAAACCGGTTTTTCAAATAACCGGTTCGTAAACCGGTAACCCCAACCAAAACCGAAATTGATTCAATTTTTTTAGGTTAAAGACCTAAACCGGTTTAAATATTTACCGGTTTCCGAGCCCTAGCTTTATCTTCAACCTTACGACTCACGCTTGCGAGGTAGCCAGATACGGTTAATAAGCATATTAAAAGAGTTTCTATTCAACTTTGTTTTAGAATTCCGTACCCAGAGGTTGCCAAACTGGACACTATTTACTAAGCCTTCATTATCTGTCTGTCCATCCGTCCTAAAGAGCTGTAACGTTTGAACCATAATTCTGCCCTCATAATCAAATAACCAGAATCCCAAGATCAATAACCAAAGCAGTTTTAGTTCTCTTCTCTTAGATATAAGTCTAGACCCCGCTATGGGAGGTGCAAAATGGTAGCTGTCAAGTTCTTAGGGATGGGTAAAAAATATTTTGAAATACTAGCTATATGTCGATTATTATAGCTATATGTCGATAATTTTACTTTGCCATAATGAGAGTCTAGGACTTTAATTAAAAGTGTTTATTTTATAAAACAGGACTATATAATTACAAAATGAATATGAGTTAAACATTTTTCATTTTTATAAACTAAATCTTCAATATTTCATAATTACTAACAAATTATCGTATCTTCATAGCACGAACCATTCATAAATAAATCACTACATAGTATAAAACAAAGTCGCTTGCGCTGTCTGTCCCTATGTATGCTTAAATCTTTAAAACTACGCAACGGATTTTGATGCGGTTTTTTTTAATAGATAGAGTGATTCTTAAGGAAGGTTTATATGTATAATACATTCCACGCGGGCGAAGCCGCGGGCGGGTCGCTAGTTAAAAATATAATAATAATACATGTGTCTTAAAGGGATATCGTATTCTTAATGAACGATCAGTTTTTTTTTCAGTTTCTCTGCCTATTTATTTTTAGAAATATATGTCGAAACATTAGAAAAGTAAAATAGCAACCATAGTGTTTTTGTTGTACATACTGATAATGGTTTACATTTCTGATGACAATGATTATCATGGATTCCAAAAAAAACATGTTAAATTGTAGTATAAAAAATTGTATAGATATATAAAACGAATTGTACAGAAAAAGTAAAAATATCGATATCGACATCATTAATATTTTTACCCATCCCTAAGAACTTGACAGCTACCATTTTGCACCTCCGATAGCGGGGTGTAGTAATAAGGTTGATATTGCTAAAGGAATTTCATCTGACATACTGCGTATTAGCTTAGGAGGGTAGAATAGATATCTGGTTGATTTTGTCGAGGGGAGGGGGCTAGTAGAATATCGTCAAAACGTAAGCGTCAAATTTGATGAGATTATAGGGCAAACCCGAAAGAAAGACAACAAATAATAAAAACCAGGGCAAGTAAAAATTGGGCGGTGTGAAACCCTTGGTGCGAGAGTTTGAGTGACACTTGATCGAATAAAAAAAAAAAATATAACTTTTACTGTCAAGTGTAGCTATTTATATACAGGGCGTCCCAAACTTATGGGACATGAAGGGGAAGTACCTTAAATATCGTAGATAGTGTATTTTGCTGAAAGAAGACTTTATGTTATTTTTAAAAGTTAGTAATTCTGGATTCATAGATTTTCTAAAAATTACTTGCTTCGTCTGGGAATCGAACCGACTTAAATGTCAAAAAAAAATCATCCTACTTTTATGATGCCAATCGAAAGAATAGCTAAAAAATAATAACTCTGCTTAAGTAACATTGTATTTTAAAAGAAAGGAACAACGTAAAATTAATCATTTTCAAGTACTACAAGCCTTTATTCCCTTAGTCGCCTCTTACGACATCCACGGGAAGACATGGAGTGACACTATTCTAACCCGGCAACCACACGGTAAAAAAGTGTAGCTATTTAAGTACTATAAGTTTCACTTGGGGCTAAGTTCCTATCATTTCTCAAAATAGAGCACGCTCTCAAGTTGTAAGCTTACTCAAGTCCTGTTTGACGCACGGCTTTTGTTAGTCTGGAAAATGCATGAGAAGCCTCAATATTTGATACATCTGGTAATAGTTTAAATCTATTTAATTTATCCTCACTTTTGAAATTTGCCAAGGACCGTGGCCCAATCCGCACTTAAGTCCGGATCTAATGTAATGAAATCTCTACTTGAGTACGGTCTTGAGTGCAATCAGTTCAAACGGGACCATGAGACTCGTTATTGGTTTCCGTTTGTATTGTCTGAATGTACCTTTTACCTCTTTATAATGTTATGTCTTCCCCGTTTTTTTTTTGATCTATTCTATACTTAAAAAACTGTTTGATTACTGACCGACAATACGATGGCTATATTCGTTAAGAGAAAGTAGAATAATGCTTTTGTCATTTTATCGTACTGTCAACATGACGATAGCTCTTATTTACATGACAGTACTGTCAAAAGCATGATGATTTTACCGAGTACATACCGACTAAATTTCATATTGATTGGACGAGACGTTAAACCGTAAAGACGAAATAATCCCTTTAGTATCGCAAACTTATTAAAGATGGAACCTAAGTTTAAGTTTCTAACTTATCTAAATTAAAAAACCTCAATGGCTTGATGCTGACTTGAATCGCTAGCTCGCTACACGACAATTTTATCGAAAAGAAATTCTATCTCAAGTAATTTGTAGAATGTCGTTAACCTCAGTGGTTTCTTAATAACGTCAAGTCTTGGGAAAGTAACGTATTGCGGTTCATCTCCCGGAGCATCTCGGTAAATATTTTCAACAGGCTAACGATAATTTGTTTCGTCGTATTCCAAGATTTAGCACTAACACACATAATCCTACCCGGTCAAAAAATGTTCATCATTGCCTCAGTATTGGCAACGCATTTGAGGGTCTCAAGATTGTAAACTTGAGACTGCAAATTTCTCCAGGACACAGATGCCATACATAAAAAAAATCTGTGGTAAATTCGGGAGCTTGCTGTTTGGCCAAAATGTTTTTGGTCAAATGTATCATTACCCAAATTTTAATTTCCTTAAAAGCAGATTGTATTATTTTTGTATTAGGTTAGGTTACACTTGTGACTACATAAAAATAAATCAATTTCGACGGGGAACAACTTTTTGACCAAAAATATTTTGGTCCAAACGTCATAGACCCGGTATTTCAAACAAAAACTTGTAGCTAGCAGATAATTTTTTATTGTTAAGAGTGTTAGATAATGATGTCAGAAAAAAAAGATAAGACTCATATTTCGGAACATCCTTTGAACAATAATACTTGGCGAGATCCGCTGTTACTTTGTCGTACTGTTACTGTGATTGGTATTACATGTTAAAAACATCTTTATCTGAGAACACGGCAGTGCGTTATTTTTTTATTTGTTTATTTGCTGAATACAGTTTCTTAAGTGGTAGTAAACTTTAGTATAAAAGTCCATTGTATTCAGGCGTGCACATATTAATACAATATCAGGTTAAATTCAAAGACATAAATATAACATTGCAAAACAATTTAAAAAAAAATATTCAATTAAAATCGAAAGTCAACAAAAAATTTAAATAAAATTACAAATTAATAATAATATTACGTTCGCCAAGATCAAGCGGGCTTGTATTTATTTAGGTCAGGGGTCTTCAACATTTTTGACTCAAGGGCCCCACTGCACTTAATATAAATTCGTGCGGGCCATGACTTTCGTTTCATGGCTGGTCATGGGGTAATTATTACCCCGTAATACATTAGTATTGACTAAGTTGTCTTAATCTTCAGGGGGTACCTAGATAACGCATAAGGAACGCACTTCGTGTTGAATATGTTCATGAGTGGGTATGATTATGACATTAACAAAACTAATTACTGGTTACTCGTAGCTTCATAAAATCGGACTCCGCTATAGCTATAGGAGAGCCCACGGTTTGGCTTTCCTGATTTAGTCCCCAGACTTGGCCCGCTGGTCGTAGTATGCGACCCCTGATTTAGATCATCGTAGTCGTTAGTGACTCTGTCTTGTCTTCAAAGGTACGTTCCTAGGTTTGAACCTCGGTAAAAGCAAATATTTGCTTCCATTCTTATATTTAGTTTTTATATATGTAACCATGTATTTTGACCATAATTATAACAAAAAAAACTGATCATCATTTTTATTTCTATTCGTCTTGTCTCACACGTATGTGCAACAGATTACGTGAGTTGCGATGGAAAATATAACATTTCCTTCGCAAAATAAAGTTTTATAATTTATTTTATATATCTAAATGTATCCACCAGTGCAAAACTAGAACTTATGTTAGGGTCAAAGTCAATGTAAATGCTGCAAACTATATATTTTGTTCCAATCCACTATCGGTCCATAATTTTGTTTTACAAACTCTTTGATCACGTATTTTTGGAGTTCATTATTTCTATAGTTTCCGCCGCAAAGCCGCTTGCGGTTTCGTAAAATACATTATGTTGCTGCTTGTCTTTCGGCCGTTCTGTATAATGAAAGGTTTTCGACGAACAATATGTACTACCCACTTTAGTCTATTTGTATTTGAAGAGGGCGAAATAACTTTTAGAGTTCTGTCATCAGTTTGTTAATGACTATTGTTATTAAACTATTGAGTAAGAAGAATCAAATTTACTTATGGTCTTAGATCCGAATAGCAGTCGTGTATTCGATAAATAGTATTTTATATCAAATTTAATATGTTAATTTATATAATATGGTGAATCGGTTGGCTAAAAAAATTCAGTCCACTATATAATTATTTAATAAAAAATTATAAAACAACTTTAAAAAAAAAACATTTTTTTTATGGCATAGGAAGGCAAACGAGCACACAGGCCACCTGATGGTAAGTGGAAACTGTGACCCATAGACATTTGCATTCACAAGACTGCAAATGCACTGCCAACCCTGAGGACTAAGATAGAATGCCTCTATGCTAGTCATTTTAACGGCTATCGTATCTCCATACCGGAACACAACAATGCGAACACTGCTGCTTGGCGGTAGGTTAATGGATAAGATGGTGGTACCAACCCGGACGGACCCTGCACAAGGTCCTCCCACAAGTGAGTTTAATAGACAAATTACATACCAATCGAAAGTATGCTTATAGAATATGCAAACGTATAAACAGCTGGGGGAAGGTCGTCTCCTATTTGGATCCTCTACTAATTATTAGATATTATATCATTACTAGACATGACATACTTGTCGGGGCATTTTCACAGCACACCGCATAATGACGCATTATTCACTTTACATATTCGAAATTATTATGTTTGTCCGATCAAATATTTCTTCGTTTGCAATAGTAAACGTCGTCGGCAAACAACTCCTACACACAGGGCGTTTGAAAACTTGCAGGTAAGAACCCGCGCGTCATTGGTCCCACCTACTACGAGCGTCTACCCGCCGAACTCAAACGCGGACCATCTGACGAAATGTTTAGGCGCTGGCTTAGGAATCTTTTTTTGGATAACCCAGTCTATTCGGTGAATGAGTATATGGAACTGGACTTATAAATATGATTGACTATTAATTTTTTAATGTGTTCTGTATTTGTGTTGACTTTTACTATTATCATTTAATTCTATTTCTGACGACCTCAATGTAACTGCATATAATTTGACATGCCATGTAATTTATACTGTGTTAAATTGAGTAGTAAAATCTGAATCTGAATCTGAATTAGATTAGGTAAAAGAGAAATTTGGTTACGAAACAAAAAATTCTGAACTGAAGTTCATATTATAATAGTTAGGTCTGTCTAAATGTTATAAAAACTCAAGTTTGTTTGACTTTAATATCACCTAAAGCACTAAAAATATAGCTTTTTAAATACGCAACTATGTCTAGCCCTAGGCGATACGTCTGACCTTTAACTATTTAACAATTAAGTTTAAACTGTCTTCGTCTGTACAGAAAATGTTTAATTTTCGGGGATAAGAATGATGTCATAGATACACACGTAAAAACAACACCCCTCTTTTTATCGGGGGGTTAAGAATTTGACGTGCACGCGTCACGATAGTGTTAGATTCAACTTCTACAGTGATTGTCAAAACACACATTAAAAATGACAAAGTATCAAAAACATGTTGCCTTCCGGACAAAAAACACAAGTGCAATTAATTCATAGAAGTATATTAAACTCTCATAGGTGAAAATAAGGTTAGAAGTGCAATACAATTCATATAGTAGTTGTGCCTTTTTTCCGTAGGAGGGCAGTATGGGTGTCCCACAGAAATTTCAAAATTCCTAATAACGTTTCTCCTTACGCATCGTTTGTCCGAATGATTGTTTGTCGTAAACTGGTTTTCAGAGTTTTCCAAAAATAGCCTCGGTTAAGTAAGGTTAGGGTTGTATATCAACCTTAAAAAAAACAACAAAAAACGGTTCCAATGGAAGACCATCGCTTATCGGCTAGCGAATGCTGTGTTGGGACCGTTTCGGAACAAGCTCTCTGTGTCTTGTTCTTTTTGTATCTATTTAATGTATTTTTTTTTCTTTAAATTCATGCGGAATGCACCCGAACTTATCCCATACGGGATCTATTCCAGTTAAACTACTCGTATAGTTAGGGTATTTCTCGCCGCTTGTTTTTTTGTGGGCTCACTTAAACTAACCTATGTAATTAATGTTGAAGATATCCTGCAAATATCATGGTTCAGCAGAAAATAGCATTCGATGAAATATAATTCGATGAAGTGAAATTCGTTAAAATTATGTGTTTCACATACATATGAAAACATAATCTTTATGTGATTTAATACGAGTGGTACCCGCATAAGGAGTTTGCTTGTGTCTGATACAAGAGACAAACTATTCTAGTTATAGGACACGAAGGATTCCGCCTTTGTGAAGTTTCTAGAACTATTGTACCTACCTATGATAAAACATTTATGGCTTACTCTAAACTTAGGTTGAACAGAATTTGGTTTAAAACTATATTATGCAACCTTAAAATACCTATGCTTAGGATTATACCGAAAAATACTTAATGACATTAATAAAAATGCATCTCATCTTGACATTTTTCATGACTCTCTTCCAGTTTATAAAAACAAAATTATTAAATTATTATTAAATAAACCTGTGTTAGTCTTTTAATTACTTAACTTAGACTTATATTTTATTTATTTTATTAGAATTGTCGAATTATTCAATGTGTTTGCATTAATGTCATTATAAATGTCGTGTATAAAATATATAATATATAATTGACATTCATATCAGATAGCATTTCTTGTAATTTGGTTGTATTTTAACTGTATTTATGTTTGTTATTGGTGTCCCTTACTAAATAATAATAAAAAAATACTTAACTTCTAAAAACCAAATATTAAAGAAAAGTGTCCTATAGTGTATTGGTGCCATCCTTCGATCAACAATTTACAACTAGATTCAACGTCACAGCTCTGAAAATGGCCAGAGAAATATGAGCACAAAATAAGTTTGTGCTCTTATTTCTGACAGTACGCGTCAACCACAGCCAACGTGAGGACGTGACAAAATGCCTCAATGTGCTTTTAAAAATTGCGGTAGTAGCCACCGTAACACTAAGGTTTCGGAAGGAATATATTTCTTTAGGTAAGTACAAGACAGTTTTTCATTTAAAGTACGTAAATATTAGCATTTACATTAAAAAATTAATAATATATTGTTTGGACAACCATCTTGTTAATAATCGGTGGTTTGGGAACAAGAAATTCATGGAGTAGTTCTCATTTTAAAATAATATATTTATGTTTATTTTTTTGTAGATTTCCTAGTGATCCTTTTTGCTGTGCTTGAGTACTGCAGAAATTAAAAAAAGTCAATCTATACGGCAAAGCTTTGATAAATATCAGAGAAATTGCAATGAACTCAGTGAAAAATTAGACCATAACCCAATTTCGGACGTTTCTTCACAAATAGTAGGTTATATTTCTGGTTTCGTGGTGAGTAGCCTAGTAAAAAATCTTAATTGCGACGATTGCAAAAAGGACATGTGGGCAACAGAAAAACTATGGTTCCACAAGTTAATAGACATACGAGACATGGGTGGATTGTGTTATGCCTCAAACGATGTCTTTGACATATGTATGAAGACCGAACGTGTTATACGCAATTGTCTTCGAAGAAGAGAGCTCCAGCTTCCGTGAAGGAGCTCCCTCGTACCGGTGTGGATAAGGAGGGATTCACATTGGTGCAGCACAGCAAACCACGCAGGAAGCCTCATAAGACTCGGTGTGGTACTGCAGTAACGGACCCGAGTTCCGAGCTGCGGGCAGCTATGCCGAACATGGCGCTCTACGTGTCTCGCCTGCACCACTCTACCACGCGAGACGACGTGGTGGAGTACGTCCGTCAGAAGGTTGGATGCAGTCTGACGGTGTTCCAGCTGCGGTCGCTTCGCTACGTGCACTTCAGTTCGTTTGTAGTGCGCGTGCCGCGGTTTATGCTGGGAACCGTCGAGTGTCCTGACTTCTGGCCGAATGGTGTCGTGTTTCGGCGGTTTCGGGGCAACCTACCGACAGCCGCGACCATCACGCCAAGTTTGGCAAAACAGAACCACGTTGTTTTGTCACCTCGGTGTTAGTTTTAAGTTTTATATTTTTATGTATGTTAGTCTATAAGGTATTTGTAACTATGGGCCTCGTTGCCTGAAATAAAATTTATTATTATTATTATTATTATTATTATTATTAATGGCGGTAAAGACATACAAAAAAAATATTATAAAAACTTTATACGTATGGTTGTTTCAAAATCATTAATCGAAAAAGTTCTGTTAGTTGGAAAACCCGAACATAATCATAAAGTAAATTTGCTTAAATTAATAATAGAGCAGTACGTTTGCATTATATCTGTAAAAAAGAAACCTCTCAAGCAAAAAACTGCTCTAAAAGACAGCTATATAACAAGCTAAATTTATTTAAGGGTAATTAATATGCGGATTGGGAACTTCACACCCATCATTAAATTTCTTCGCCGATCTGTGCAGGTTTCCTCAAGATGTTTTCCTTCACCGTTTATGGTAAATTTCAAATTAAATTTCGCACATAAATTCCGAAAAACTCAGAGGTGCCAGCCCGGGTTTGAACCCACGACCTTCTGTTTGAGAGACGGTAGGTCGAACAACTAGGCTACCATGGCTGTTGCCTGGCTAGGCCTGCGTGGGAACTTAGCCCAATCCTTCTCGTCGTAGGGAGCTCTGTGCCTAGTAGAGGGACGTAGATAGGCTGAATTATTATTAATGAATATTATATATTTTATAGCCAGATAATCTAGATTTAAGTTAAATTGTCAACTTCTTAAATTTCTAACACTATCATTTGATTAATAAAATGTATTCTGCGTAAAAAGTGGAATACGTAAATATCTTTGTATTTTAGCTAAGATCTCATTTTATTATTAATTTATTAAAATGTACCAATCTCACACTGTACGGCAGAATACAGCAAATTTTAGTGTAGGTATGTATCTCATAATAAGATTAAGTCCGGTGTCAAAGCATCGTTTTGACGTTGACAAGTGACAGCGTTAGTCTGACCTGACATCTGTTATAGGATTTTTTTTTTTTTATTATTACCCCCTTACTTATAAACGTGGAATAAGCTTGGAATAGTTTATGCCATGCTTTGTCCTTGTCTTTAATTGTTACATTTGCATCTGACAGAAAGTGACAAAGCGTGGCATAAACTATTCCAAGCTTATTCCACTTTATAAGTAAGTTGTTTAGAACCTAAAGAATTTGCTTTTGTCGTGTCGTATAGCTTGTTATGCCCTTTTAGAATGAGTAAGGTTTAATCAATTGACAATAAAATAAGTATCAATCCTAGCTAAAATACATAAATATTAGCGTCGACCTGTTTTCACAGGGAATACAATGGATTAATCAAATTAGTGTTAGAAATTTGAAATGTTGTCATTTATACATTTAATAATTAGTTAATAATTTAATTTAGTTCATTATCTATAAGTATATTTCATTTCATGTCAATATTTGTATATGTTAATTTGTTTGTGTTATATCTCAGTCAAATAAAAAAAATGTCTGTCTTATATAATTGCGACTCCATTATTTCCCTGTTCCTAAAATAGAATGACATGTTTTTGAAACGAAGAATGTTCCTTTGTTTATCGAACGCTTTTGCTCTTGAGACGAAAGGTGGTAAGTATTTTAAACAATTATTATTATTTGGATCTTTGTTCCTTAGACTTAAGGTATAATTTAAGTTAATTTAGAAGGTTCACGGAACACGGCCACTTTTTCGCTTTGATTTTGTATGGGACCTTGAATCTAGTTGTAAATTGTTGATCGAAGGTGCCATCACCCTATAATTTGTTGGCAACTTCTAAGGATATAGATTTTTGTGTTTTGTGTTTTGTGTTTTTTGAGGAGAAAATTCATAATAGTATTTAAATGGTGATAAAATGTTCTTACTAATTTCTTTTAATAAAAAAAATGGGAATGTTCCGTAATTTAATAAAAAAAATCCGTTGCATGCACAATAAAGCCACAGTGCATTGTGCATATGTAGTGAATAATCCTTTCCCATCGGTTTTTTATTTATCTTTCTCTCTTAGTTGGCTTGTTTGTTTGTTTGTTTGTTACTGTTCTACCTTATTATTAAAGGTTGAACACGCCAAAACTTGGGCATGTAAAAGTATTTACTGCTACATTAAAATTAAAGATATGGATACTTTTTTGATGCCATTTTAATCATGAAAAAGTAAACTATATAACAATCATAGTTATTTTTATGAAAGGTTTACGTCTATCAAGATGGCGAACCGGCAACTCCAACAACGCGAACTTATTTTGCTCGAACACACACAAAACCCAATGCTCAGCTACAGGGATGTGGCAAAAAGGTTAAAATGTCCACAATCCACTGTTTGTTTCGTATTGAAGAGGTTTTGGGAACGCCTAACTATAGAAAGAAAGCCAGGAAGTGGTGGGCTGCAGGGTGTAAAGGATAAAAAAAAAGAGGAACGCATCTTAAAGATATTTGCCTCAAATTGTAAGTTATCATCTCGCGATGTGGCTAAAAAAGTGAATATGTCTCAATCCTACGTACAGAAAGTAAAACGTAGAGCAGGTTTAAGAAGTTTTAAAGCACAGGCGGCACCAGATCGGAATGCGAAACAGAATTTATCAGCAAAAACACGATCAAGAAAATTGTATGATTTTTTTCTAACGAAATTTGACTGCGTTGTGATGGACGACGAAACTTACATTAAAGCCGATTTCAAACAAATTCCTGGACAAGAGTTTTATACCAGCAAAAACCGCAAAGACGCTCCTGAGGATTGTAAAACAAAAAAACGATCCAAGTTCCCAAAAAAATACCTTCTTTGGCAGGCAATTTGTAGTTGCGGGAAAAGAAGTAAGTCGTTTATAACTACCGGCACAATAAATGGCAGTGTCTATCAAAAAGAGTGCTTACAAAAGCGGTTACTGCCATTTATTAAGCAACACGACTTTCCACCGTTGTTCTGGCCAGATCTGGCCAGTTGCCATTACGCTAAACCCGTGATGGAGTGGTACGAATCAAACGGGGTGGCCGTGGTACCGAAAGTCTGCAATCCACCAAACTGTCCAGAACTCCGGCCCGTCGAAGAGTATTGGAGTATAATGAAAGGACTTCTTAAAAAGAGAGGCGGAGAGGTAAAATCCGTGGCTGAGCTGCGAAAAATGTGGACTTGGGCAACCAGGAGGTATCCCGACGTGAAGGTGCAGCCCCTTATGAGTCGTGTTCGAGGAAAAGTACGCTCGATGGCTTACTCGTCAAGGAATCTTGACTAAATGTAATTGTCATCTAAAATACATTAAATTTACTTATATTTAAAGTAAACCTCTTTTGATTATTTATTATATCTTTTCTACAATATTAATTTTAGTATGCCCAAATTTTGGCGTGTTCAACCTTTACTTAATGTAACTTTTAAAGTATGATTGAAAAAATTACCTTCTGCTGGAGTTAATTGTGGCGCTTCTTCTCCGCAATGATGGTCTTGTCCGAAGCGCTGGTAGATGCACTGTACATTACCGATACGTAAAAGAGCCGCATGTGGCCAATTTACTGAATAAATATTTTGAATTTTGCTTATTGATGGGTACTAAAGATAATTGAGAAAGCAACAATTACGAACTTACCCGACATAAAACGATGGCAAATAATTATTCACTTCATCTGTACAAGTTACATATAACACAAGGCTTAGATTAAACAGATTATTGGCCAATTACGTAATTACATTTCATTAACACTGTCGCCAGTGTTAAGCGCTCGACGGATAGAGCTATAGCAGTTATATAGCGCTGTCCTTTTCTCTCAGCGTGAACTGAACTGTATGGCTATGTCACAATAACCCCGGACGCAGGACTTTTAAATTACCAGCGTTTTAAGTTAACACATAATTAAAGTGTTAAGAAAAAAAAAGCTAAAAATGTTTCGAAATAAAACAAACCGGCCATTATAACTCTGAAATACATTACTGGAACGTTTAACAAAACAAAATCTAACTTAGTTTTCAATTTTAACTTTTATAACCATATCAGAGTTGCCCGTGAAAACTCGAAAACTGCCTTAACGAGCAATTTGCCACTCAAAGCTACGGAAATTTAAACACCTTTGACTGGTATATTGTTGCCAGCAGGTGATAATAGGGTAATTTCCTCTTATTTAGGGTAAAATATTGTGGTATCAAATGTTTTTTTAGCGTTATGGCGTGCTTTAAATGGAATTATGTTGGGGCGTTGAATTATATATTAGCCTCGGATGTAATTTAAAAAAACGGGAAAGGACAGAGAACAATGGAATTGTTTACTGTAAAACAACAAAAAACTGTGAAATTTTGTAATGATGTCAAAAAAGCTGTTTTAAAGGCTGAACAGATTTGAATGAAATGGACGCGGGCTTTTATAGACCAGTATAGATAGATACAATCTTTTTTCGCATATTAGGTTAAGACATATTGAAACACTTTAAAAAAAAGTTTAAATTATTTTTAAAAACATTATATTACAATTATCATAACAAATAAAATTATGATGCGTAATTACGAGCCTCGTTATATTATGGGTACTTAGTCACCCAATATAAATATTGAACATACTTAGAACCTTTTCATTGTGAATGTCATTGTCACTATCATGCTTGTCATTTGATGTTGATGTTTATTATGACGCGCCAAATTGCTTAAAATGTTCGTTACTGTACTTGAAAGGGTGCCGGCACTGCACTGCTGCGTTTCACCGCGCTGAATTGGTTTCATATTTAGTGATCGTTATCATAGTGCACTTTTCGTTTGCAAAGGTTTGAAGAAAAAACAAATATATTTGAATATTCACTCGTTCTTAACTATAAAATAAAATACTTCATCATGTCAGCCGAAAGACTTCCACTGCTGGACATAGGCCTCCCCCAAGGCTCTCCACTTAGACCGGTGTAAATAAATAATAAATACTTACCTTCTTAGAATTACAACTCTAGATATAACTATTTACGGTACGAAACCTTTTTCGCCGTAATGTATTTTTAAAACAATACACGTCAAATGACATTAATTTATGTCATAAAAATACACAAAGAGAGAGAAAAATGTAAAAATGTGACTATAACTTGGCTCAAGAGTAAAACTTATTTATTTATTTTATATTATGGCATAGGAAGGCAATCGAGCACACAGGCCACCTGATGGTAAGTGGAAATTGTGACCCATAGACATTCGCATTCACAAGACTGCAAATGCACTGCCAACCCTGAGGACTAAGATGGAATGCCTCTATGCTAGCCATTTCACCGGCTGTCTTATCCCCAAACCGGAACACAACAATGCGAACACTGCTATTTGGCGGTAGGTTAATGGATAAGATGGTGGTACCAACCCGGACGGACCCTGCACAAGGTCCTCCCACAAGTAAAAACTACTTACGATGATATTGAACTACTTATGCTCTAACTCATAACTCACGTTTGCATGTTTAATTTTAATTTATTATTTACTCATCATATTATATGATATGGTATGAATTCAGAACATTGTTTTCATGTTGAAACCGTCACTATATTAAAAATCTAATAATATAGGGATATTTAATTTAACGTGAAGATCTAAAGACGTGGACACAATGGGTACCTGTTTCATACTGCCAATAAAGGGAAGGTACACAGGGTACACAATATAATCTGTCAACAGGGGGACCGCGCGCCCTGTAGATTAAAGAACGTACTCATCCTTAAGGAAGATCCTAATACTCTGGAATAAATAATCCTGTGTACGGACACAGAACATACATTAATTAAGTCCTAAATTAGGAATTAATTTAATCCATACATATAAGGATACCTTGTAAGGATCGCGGGAACGCGGTGGATGCGAAAAGCACAAGACTGGTCTGGGTGGAGAGCCTTGGGGGCTTATGTCCAGCAGTGGACGTCTTTCGGCTGACATGATGATGATGATGATGATGATGCATATAAGACTTTTCTATGACTAGCTGAATGACTGGCTGACAACGCACTGCTGAACCTAAGGACTTGAAGGAATGATGGGCAAATTGGCTTGGATCATGAAAGCTAGTTACATAAGCTTCATTTTCTAATACATAGGACAAACTTCCTCAAAACCCCGGAGACGAGTTATCAGACTTCAAATATTCACACACACACAACGTTTATTACTGCACTAGTTGTGCCCCGTATTCGTTACAATGCCGATTCCCGTATATCCGACTCACGCTTGACCGATTTTTTTAGACTGAACAATTTCTTTGGTTTGGGGATAAGACAGCCGGTGAAATGACTAGCATAGAGGCATTCCATCTTAGTACTCAGGTTTGGCAGTGCATTTGCAGTCTTGTGAATGCGGACGCAGCAGCGCAGGTGGCCTGTGTGTTCGTATGCTTTCATATGCCATAAAAAAACTTGTTCCTTCTAACCATTTTACAAACTAACCTTGCAGCCAAACAATAGTGCTATTGTTGTTGTGTTTCGGTGGGAAGGGTAAGACAACCGATAATGACTAGCACCACCACCCCACTTTAGGGTTGGCAACGCAATAGAATTGATGTATCTAATTGCATCGTCTATAAATGACATTAAGATCGTTAGAAAAAGTTGATACATATCTCGGATAACTATACAAACATAACACATTAAAAGGGAAATGGACTCATAATTAAAATACAATATCTATTAATTAGTCAAAGCCCGTCACTGCTGTCAATCTTCGACGACATCGAAGTATTGAACAATACTCATGTCAGTTGCAACGGCGGGCGTAAAATGCGTGTTTTACACTGGCATTCTAAAGTTGCAAACAGTTTTCAGTGCCCTCAATTACACTCAATGTATGAGTAAATTTAATTTAATATTCAGCAACCAGGGAATAGTTTGTTAAACTTTAGTTTTGACTTGTTTGTCTTGAAGCGTGGGTGGAATCGTACCGACTGCGCCAAATTAAATTAATGCATTTTTAAACTTCAATTAGAAATAGCCTGACGTTATGGTTGTATTAACAGTTTAAAATTATTAATATTCTTTGTTTTTTTAGTGGCGTGCAATAAAAAATGCAGTTGTATTGTATTATTTTATTAGTCGAAAAGGTATATTTCAAAACAATTGACAATCAAATTCGAGTCCTTGCCTCTACTTCGCTTTCTTATTCCGTCTAAATAATTTACTGAGCTTTCGACGTTTATTCTCAGCAGTGGTCTCCTCTTGAGAAGCGCTGGTAAAATGTTGATATATAACATGACCTGTCGCCAACTCATATACGACTTTTTTCTAAAGTCGGTAACGATATTTATCTTTGTCTATATCCCCAGGCCCCACTTGTTGGGTCTTTTTATCGGTTGGGATGTCTTCATATGAAAGCGAATTATGCGATAGAAAAGGTACCACTGAATAGGCACGTTACATAATACTTAAAAGCGGTTTAACTACATTTTTGATACTAAAGAGGCAATTTCGAAGTCGTGGTTCCTCGCCAAAGTAAGCTTTTTAGTGAAATCTGATGCCCCGAGCATCGATACAGGACTTCCAAAGTGCCTAGGATACCCAACTGATTGAATTTGCGCCTAACGCCGGAATTGATCATGTTCAGAAAAACATCTAAAATGGCAATAAAATTTAAGGAAATCCAAAAGCGGATCCTAAGTATCTCTCGCTGTGGGGTGAACTTATTGTGTGATAAGTTAGGTATCTTTAGAACATTTGACCTCCTCTATTGAACCTCGGAGTATCCATCATCAAACCTCACTCAAAACAATCCCTGGCTAGAAGGCTTCGAAATAGCCTCGTTTGTACGAAAAACGCACTTTGACCCGTTATTTTTGTCCCTGAGTGTATAATTTTACTATTGTTTCGGCGTAGGTAGTTATCCCCCGCTGTTCTGAAAATGTGAGTTCGACGAAAACATCGTGCTGTTGTTAGAACTTTTTAATTATTCGTTTTTATTTCCTGTATTATAATTAAATTGTACCGTAAATTATTCATTAAATTTAAGGTATGTATGTAAACACTTTATTGGACAAAACCAAAATAATACAATGAGATTTGTATTAAAAAAAAACCGGGCAAGAGCAAGTTGGACTATGCTGAGTGAGGGTTCCGAAGCCGTTACTACAAACAAATTAGACCTCGCGACAAACTTAACTTTGCCGTTGGAAAACTGTTATCCCCATACATCGACATAGGTCGCGGTGAGTTTACCAACACCGCAAATAAGTTTGCGGTAGGTATACATTTAAACCGTTTGTAACTCAAGAACCAATGAAGTCGTCTCAGTCGTCATAGTTATCCTTTAAAATTCGTTATATGTGCTTTAACCAAAATTAGCGCTTTAAAGCTTAATATTTCATAAACGGATCCCTTAACTGAAAATAGTAGTTTATGAAATTGTTGCATAAAGAGGGGTATTAAAACACGAGTGTGTGTTTAAGAACCGAGCCGCTAGGCGAGGTTTTTAATAGTTTCACACGAGTGTTTTAATACCTAGTTATGTACAGTTTCATACACTACTTTATCTACTCTCATACATGGCGATTCAACATACTAAATAAAAGATCAAAGTTGATAAAGTAACTACAGCAAAACGTTTTCAATGAATGGCGCCAAAACCTAGCACGTCACCGCGCATGCGTTAAAGCGGGCGCTGTCACAGACAAGTAAAAATTGGAATGAAAACTATTTACGATATTTTTGAAAGACCTATCCAACGACACCCAAACTATGGGGTAGACGAGAAAAACATACATCCTCACGTTACGTGTACAGGGCGAACGATATGAAGTGTTACCAAATTCACAAAATCGAGCCTGGTGTCAAAGTAAATGCGACTTACTATCGGGAAAATGTTTTGGAAGCTGCGTTGGAGACTTGGGCACGCAAATATTTCGGTAGTAGACCGTGGACATTACAACAAGACTCGGCCCCGGCTCATAAAGCTCGTGTGAACCAAGAATGGCTGAACAACGCGTTCCACATTTTATTTCGTCCACACAATGTCTTTCGAATTCCCCAATCGCGAACCCGATGGACTTTTCTATCTCGTCCATTGTGGAGAGCAAGGTGAGGAGAAGAAAACATGCCAGTATGGATGCATTGAAGAAAGCGATCGTACGTAATTGCCATTGCATACCGCAGGATCACATTCGTGCAACGTGCAACTCATTTTTCTACCGTCTGAAGGCCATAGACAGCAAAAGGTGGTCATATCGAGTTAAAATAAAGTAATCTTAAAAATTTGATATCTTTTTCTTATTTTTTTCTTAATAATGAATAATTTGCGACAACAAAAAAATATCGTAGCCTTTTGAATTTGGTAACACTTCATATCGTTCGCCCTGTAGTCTCCTTTCTACCATCGGATTTCCAGACGCACCGCGGGATACCATACCTGATTGAAATGGCTTTGTGAACGAAGCGCTTTGCATCATTCTTCATTATCCGTATACCTACTGAAAAAGAGTGGAATGCGCTTCTGGCGTCTGTTTTTCCGAGTGCATACAATTTGGACCTAAGTATTTAAAGCTAGGGTGAATAGGCATCTTTTGGGTGAGCTCACTTCATCGTCGACATAATCTTCATCCTCAAGAATTAGTCCAGAGCCAACCCATTATCAAAAACCGGCCAAGTGCGAGTTGAACTAGCGTGAAGAGGGTCCCGTATATACTTAGGATTTATTTTGATAGAATTCTTATAGGTTTTCCTGTAACCTACAAGAAATTAACTATATTTTGTATTTGTTTGAAAAATTTAGGCTCAGTAGTTTCGGAGATTAGGGGGGGGGGGGGTCCCATTTGATATTATGACACGGTAAGGTTTGCAATTTTTTTTTATTTCCTAATATGTGCCCCGAAAATGACTCTTATTTAAAAAAAAGTCTTTGCACATCTGTGTTTGTGTCATAGGATTAAACTATCCTGCCGGAGCAAATTGGCTGTAACAGAAGGACGGACAGACAGACGCACGACTGATATAAAATAGAGCCCCGTGTCAAAAACATCTGTCTTGGGCAGTCGGAAATAAACTGACCCATTACCAAGGAAATATTCTATCTACGCAAATATGCATTGACGAAAATACAAAACATATTTTATAACAAGTAGGTACGAGTAACGTTTCTGATAAGCAGTGTTTCCGCGCTAATGCTCAAAGGTTAACTCAAAAGAAATTCCCTTTTGTTTGTATATTTGGCTTATCTTATTTGTCTCCAGTTTCCGCGGCAATATTGTACTGTATGTATGTATGTATGTAAACTCTTTATTGCACAAAAATATAAATATTACAATATAAATATTAAAGTAATGTACAAAGGCGAACTTATCCCTAAATGGGATCTTGTGGGATGGGTGGGATTGTTACTTGCTTTGACTGTTGGAACGCGTCTCATTTACCTATAGCTGGACATAAGAGTCAGAAAAAGCTAGCTTTAAAAACACCCAACAGTTGCTAACCAAGTTTGAATCGTTATACATCCTAAATGATCATTGAAAATTAAAAATGATGACAGAAATCTAAATATATTTTTTAAGTTTTTCCTAGTTCGTACGCCATTTGGCGTCGTCTGGTTGCCGCCATATTTAATTTTGATTACTGTCATATCCTTAGTAACATGCAAAGATTAATGCCCGGTTCCAATATTCAAGAAACGAATCGTTTTCCTTACGGGCAGTAGCGTTATGTTTAGTTTAGTTTAGTTTATTTATTCATCAATGTAATATTACAATATAAATTGCATTTCATGTCAAAAAATACGAAATTACATTGAGATCGTCAAAACATAAATACTAATAATCAAAAAATACAAGAATAATTAATAATAATTAATTAACACAAGAACAATTAAATATCGAATTATGGTCACTCGTCCAATGTCAATAGGTACATACAATTATTAATAAATTCCAACACAATAATAAATTTACATGTCCAGCTTCATATATTCATCCACGGAGTATAATGGATTATCCAATAAAAGGTTTCTTAGCTGATGTTTAAATGCTTCGTCGGATTGTACATTTTTAAGTTGAGCGGGTAGACGCTCGTAGTACGTGGGACCGATGACATTTGCTACGTACAAAACGTGTCAAATTTTAACGAGACGTCACAGTTCTACCAACTGTTTTTAATATAGGAACACACCATAAGACAAATCGGTCCACGCGTTTAGTTTCTAGAGCGCGTCAAATGAACAAACATACATACAAACTAGGCTGATAAAAACGTTACCCTACTCCTTCAGCAGTTGGGTTGTTAGTAGTGAAATGAAATAAATGAATATCACAGATTAAACCAGTATTTTATAGCATAGAGAAAGCTAACGAATATACGTTACACATCAGCAACGTCTCTAAATTCGCTTCAATAAAAAAGTTTTTATATCCTATGCTTAATAATTTTTAGTTGTATTGATTAAAATGTTCGATTTAAAATGTTCTGTCAAACAAATGTTGTTAGTTTAAGTTTGAGTAACGAGGGGATCAAACCCGGGACCGCTAGGTTCGTAGGCAGGCGACTAACTAGGCCAAACGTGTCATCAAGACAATTGAGAGTCCATTTGTAAAAAAAAACGATACTTATCTTAAATCTTCAGCGTAATGTCGTCGATGATGCAATATCGCGTAACTTACAAATTCAATAAGTTGCAAAATGTACCTTAAGGACTTGTTTGCTAAGGCATATTTTGCATCTTATTTAATTTGTTAGTAGGCGGTATTGCATTACACCAACGATGTAGTATTTTCCGATTAAGAATACCTACCTATATTGTACCTAGGTCCCTTGTGTGTGTTTCAGTTTCCAGTCTTAGAATTGCATTTTTGAGATTGTAATCTTGACAGTTGCAAATGTGTAAGAGTCTTAGATCTATCTTACAAGGCTTACCTGCCTGTGCGCTCCATCGCCACGCCGTCACCTTGCCTTTAAAAAAACAACGGTTAAGTGCGAATCGAACTTACCTACCGAGGGTTCCGTATCACCCTTATATTCTGTTTTGAATTGGATTCCGAATCGATATTTAAGTATTTGTTGTATTTTTGGTAGGGATTGTAATTATAATCATATCAAATTTGACGCTTAATTTTAACACTTTTTACGACACAACAAAAATAAAAGACGTAAAAAAACGTTACATAAATGGGGACCCCGTTTTTTTTTTTTTTTTTTTTTTAATTAGTAAATCCGCCGTTATAACATACTTATTCTGAAAAAAAAAAACAACCCGCTTCAAAGGATACAGTTATTTACAGTTAGGACAGACGGACGGGCGGAAGGACAGCATAGGCATATTAATACACTTCTGGTAGGGAACCCTAAAACCACGGTCACAATGACTTAATCTCATCCATTTTAGTCCTCAGGGTTGGCAACGCATTTGCAGTCTTAGGATTGCGGTCTTGTGAATGCGAATGTCTATGGGTCACAGTTTCCACTTACCATCAGGTGGCCTGTGTGCTCGATTGCCTTCCTATGATATAAAAAAAAAAAAAAAAACTTGACCTAATACTTTTTTAACACAAAACAAATATTCCCTGTTTTTCTATCTTTTTTACATTAAACGTAGCATATTAAAACGGACCATATTATTACATTAACAGCCTCAAACAAACTGTTACATCAACATATGATTATACCGTATAACCTTTTTATTTCTCCAGAGAAATCTAATTAACTCCGGCACCTCGTGTCACGCTACGCTATCTTTTTTTGAAAAGAACTCGTTCCCATACTGATTTTTTCTTTTAGAATACATAACGGTTTATACTTGTGTACATTTAGACTCAGGGGCAAAAATAACGGGTCAGAGAGCGCTTTTCATACAAACGAGGCTATTTCGAAGCCTTGGATCCTTGGCACTTGGCAGGGGTTGTTTTGAGTGACGTTTGGGTCCATATCGGGTTGCATAAAGTTTGAAGTCATATTTTTTATAAGCATGCGTAGTTTCCTCATAATCATCATTACGCATAACTGTAAATAGTCATACATTTATGCGCATAACGTTTTTAATCATAATGTTTAAGAACATTATTGTGTAACGCGCATAAAATTATTTAACCATACTTTATGTCATAGTACATTTTATGCCAAAAAAGAAATATGAGCATCAACTTTATGCGTAATGTAATGTGTTATGACAATCGAAATTATGACAATAGTTGTTATGCGACCAGACGGCCACCATTGAGGTTTCATGGTGGATAATCAGAGATACCTAACAGAGTGCACAATCATTTAACACCACAGCGAGAGATTTTGGATGAGCATTTGGATTTCCTTACATTTTATTGCCATTTTAGATGTTTTTCTGAACATGCACAATTCCGGCATTAACCACCGATTCAATTAGTTAGCTTTTCTAGGCACTCTGGAAGACCTATAGCGATGTTCAGGGTGTCCATCATCAGATTTCGCTAAAAGCATCCCCTGGCGAGGAACCAAGGCTTCGAAATATTCTCTTTAGAGTGAAAAACGAACTCTGACCCGTTTTTTTGTCCCTGAGTGTATTTGATGGAAATGTCACACCTTAAGTTTATGTGAAACGCGAAGGATTGTGACTATTATTTAATGTTATTCGTAAATCTTATTAATCAAAGGAATTTGAAGATATTGGCACACGGTTTAGATATAGACAGTATGACATGAGGTATGTATGTATATTCATGCCAAATAACAGGTTGCCAGAACTAAGAGTCTCAGAGCTAAGCTGTCTTTTGAGCCGTAATGTATTCGGGGCTGTTTTTTTTCAGAGTATGCGTTATTATGGCGGGATTACTAACATTTCATTTTCATTTAAAGAACATGTAATTATAAAAACTCCTTACAAGTAAAGTTTTTTCAATTTTATTTTGTTGTACTGTAAACACGGTAAAACATACAATCGTGAAATTTGGTATGATTATAGTAAACACTCTGAAGAAACACAACAAATCGTCGGGGAAACTGCAAAATCGCGTAAGTAACATTTCAAATAAGGAGAAAAATGCACCTTTTTAATAGGAAAGTAAGGTTTATTTTGCTCTATCATAAATTTGTTAGTTGATATAGATGCTCAAGTATAAGTTGGGCATGCGCTGATTATTTTCTAAATCGGAATATAATAAAACCTATTTTGCAAAAGTACTCTCGGTCTTTAATCAGTCGAATAGAGATTTTAAGTAGATTTCTCCACACATTCACAACGGAGGTTCTCAATATTTCCACTGCTACTTGTTTTTCTACCCACGGCTCTTGAAAAAGTGACAAAATAAATCTTACCGCAGTATAAACACAATTTCAATGCATGATAAAAAAAAGATAAAAGATATTTATTCAGCAAGTAGGCCGCACGGGTACTTTTACACGTCTTAAATCTACCAGCGCTTCACAAGAGACCACTGCTGAGAAGAAACGCCGCAAGAAACTCTCAACAGTCAGTCGTTTTTTAAATATTGCTTATGATATTATAAAATAATAAACTTAACCTAGCATTATATAAAACAATGAATCTCACATAAAACAAAAAATAAATATATTCATGCGTAGTTGAGCAGGAAAATGTGTCAAAACTCATAATTGTCACAAAAACGAATAAGTAAAAGTCATAAAAAAATAGAAATTATACAAGTTATACTTACCTTACGGTGCAAGACACCAAATATGTCTAATATCATGTCATGTTTAATCATCCTTATAGGTAAATAATAGCCTGAAAAACAGAAGATATTGAGAAAGTAATTGGATGCCATCATCCGGTGAATTTTAGGGTGAATTTGAATTCCGAATGTTTGCTTTTCGTAATAACGGGTTATTGGTAAAGTTCGATCGTTTGATTTAAACTTTTGGTCCGAGTATTCTTTAAGGTCACTGGGGCGAATGCGTCCATGGGGAAAGTACTACAACGATCGATTCAACCGTCGGTATCAAATTACATAAATACTAGCTCCTGCCTGTGATTTCGCCTGTGAAGACTTAGATTATTAATTTTAAAATTTCACATTTCATCTGAATCTCTCTAGCCATTGCAGCAGCGTGAATAAGTAACAAACAAAACACTCTCACACACACACACACACACACACACATGCGCACACACACAGAGCTGCACACACAATTTTTTTTATTATAATGGTATTAAATATTAACCCTACTCGTTAATGCATTTAAGCTTTTTAGCCCAGCTACAAGTTTTTTTTCTAATGTATACAATTTCTTACTAACTTTAGAACGTACGCGGTAAACATTAGTGTAATTATTTGCACTTGCAACACTACTGAGGCTGCAATATCAAAGTCCAGGTCTAGTTTGAAAATTAAAAGTAAATTAAACGTCAAACATGGCAGTATTTACCATCCGTCCATGCGCTCCCCTAGGAAATCACAGCATATTGGAGTTCAATCAATCATAGAATTTCTACGTTATTAAATGTATCAAGAATATATACGTTCGAATTGAGAAACCTCGTTTTTTGAAGTCGGTTAAGAAGGACCTTTCCTGTAATATTAAAGTTTTTTAAACCTGTACAATTAAGGTCTTAAAAAAGCTGTCGCACATTTTTGTATTTCTTAAATTATTGAAGTGAATTTGTTTGAATTTATTAAAGGTACAGTTGAGTTCATAAATATGTGTACACTTTAGTACCTTGTCTATTTAATGTCATATGTAAACTGTCATATATGAATTGTCACAGCGATGAGAGTGACACGGTACTAAAGAGTACGGTTCTCAATTGTTTTACCAAATTATCATTTGACAAACTAAATAAACTTTCATTTCGCATAGAAATACTTGCCGTCGCATTATTTAACAACTTTTTGTGGTCAAAAGTCTAATGTAACCTAACTTATTCAACTAGCCCATGTATACTATGAAAGTAATATCGTTGGTGATACTGCGTAACTAACAAATTTATGATAGAGCAAAATAAACCTTAACCTCTTATTAAAAAGGTGCATTTTGCTCCTTATTAAAATGTTACTTACGCGGTTTTGTAGTTTTACCGACGATATGTAATGCTTTGAGCACGTTTTTGCGAAATTAATGTTTGTAAACTGATATAGTTGGTCAAATGATGATTTGGTAAAAATTCAGGATACCAAAGTGTACACAGTCATGTAACTTAACTGTACTCACACTATTAATTTTTTACACTTTAACATGATACAATATTTCGTCACGTTGCGTGTCTGTAATAAATAAATAGTTTATATTATCTAGGGGCTTGGAAGTGCCCACGCCAAATCGGAAAGTTATATTCATAGATAACATCAGAGCCTCAGGAGGAAATACTTGTGATCATCAAAAAAAAAATTTGCCCTTAGCTGTTGGTCTCGGGTTTGATTCCCAAATAGGAGGGGTTATTGCCTAACGCACTGGCCATCACAATCTTTTTTTTTTTATCGAAAGTTTCTCTGCGTGATTTACTGTCATTAGGTACAAATGGAAAATCGTCCACTTGAAATTATTCGTCCAATTACAAAAAATACAATTTGAAATACATCCTTAAGGAAAATTGTCCAACCAGAATAATGTTGAAAATAGAATTATGTCCCATAGTAAAATTGTCAAATAAGATATAGTTCCAAAAATATTATAATAATTCGTATAGGACTATATTCAATTTGAGCGGAATTATATCAGTACAATAATTTATATCTTGGCCTTAATTCATATAAGACTATATTCACTTGGTGCGTATTTAATTTTTCTCAAAAAATATAATGAACAAAATCCCATTCGGGCTTAATTAATTTACAACGAAAATAAATTTGGTCATATATATTTTTCAGCATAATTACATTTTGACTAAATTGTCTTTGGACACTATTACTTTTGGCCCAACTTCAGAATGGTTATTTCACGTGGACTATTTTCCATTTGTACCTAATGACCACACATCGGGGTTTTCGGTGCGGGAATGTTTGACATAAGCCAAAGATTAAAAAACAGAGTTTCTACCTTATGAAAAATTCATTGAACAAAAAAAGTATTTTTTAAAAGAAATGTGGAAAAACTATGAACGAATTTTTACAAGGAAATAGAAATGCGATCGAAAAAAAATTTAATATGCTCCTATTACAACTGCCGACTTAGAGAGATCGTTAATTTCATTGAAATGGATAATATTTACAGCAAGACGTCGCAGATGAACTGTTCCAAATATTGAAAAAACATTAATAGTTTACTTTGAAAATCGTGTCAACTACTAAATTTACCTACTGCAGGTAATTAATTAACGTTAATTTTATTATTATCTCATATCATTATAGCCTTGATAGTAAAGCTAAAGTACTACATGAGTTAAAATAAACTTGTATCATAGTGTAAGCAATTCGCAGAGAGGTAGTTAGTCATTAGGCATAATATGATATTTTCTCAGATTACCTATCTGTTGATATCTACTCTTTCTTAAATTATTCCCGCACCGAAAACCCCGATGTATGCTAATGAGTAATGACAGTAAATCCGTCAATATAGCCTAACGAACTCGCAATCGCAGTGGGTTTCAAAGCAGAACATTTGTTTTCATTCTGTATGCAGAAACGCCTTCCATTTTCAAAATGAAAACAATTGAAGATTGCGTTAGGCAATAGGCCAGCGGCCCCGATAACTTTGTAGGCTCGTGTCGTCCGGCTAAATGTTTACTTCCTGCAATAATTTCTTAATAACTTGATTAAATTAAGCAAGTTTAAAACAATATTTACTTTTAAAACATTTCACTCATTGTTTGTGTGAGTAAGAGTAAGATTATGGAGTTTCTAACTTTGAAAGTATATTGTACCCTTTGTTGTTGTACCCATTTGTTTAATTATTAAAATAAAAAAAAACTCGACTGCAATAAAAAACATACTGAAAAGCAAAAAATAAGCTTAGTAATCTATATAGAAAGTTGTAAGAGCAAAGGTCCTAATAATACAATTTATACTATTATAAACATAAAACCTGAATATTGGAAGCAAGCAAGTAGCAAGTGGAAAGAAGTGGTCTCTGTCTACCCTTCTGGGAAACAGGCGTGATTTAATGTATGTGGTTACGGAATTAATAAGAAGTTTTAAGACTTGTTGGTAATTCTTTAGCTCTGCCTACCGAGCTACCCCACTCTGGGAATGAAGGCGTGAGTTTATGTATGTATGTATGTATGTATGAATATTGGAAAAGGTGTCCCAGGGGAGGTGGGGAGCCCCATACTAAGCTCTAGGCTTGTACAGTCGCCATCAGATATATGGTAGCGGTCAAGGTACTCAAATATTTCGGAGCAGCATTAAATTTCAATATATTAATTACGCTAGATAAGGGCTATAATATCGGCCCATATAATTCGTCATAAATTTAGGAGCAGTGACTTTTCAATAAATTCGTAACATACAATTAGGTAAAGATATCGGAACTTACAGAAGTCAAAAATATCGAAGAAGCCAGGAAGATCATAAAGATCGGAACATTTATGGAAAATATACCTTAAGTCTGTGTCACATAGTTCATATTTGAATTCGTTACTACACTCATAGACCAAATTAGCGGAACATGTCACAATAAACCACTCTGTTCTTAATTCAAATTGTTGACAACATAATATTAATCATGCGTGTCTGAAACCTTATTTTAATGGGTCCATCGTAAAGTATTTTGAACTATGTGACACAGACTTAAGGTATATTTTCCATAAATGTTCCGATCTTTATGATCATCCTGGCTGATTCGATATTTTTGACTTCTGTAAGTTCCGATATCTTTACCTAATTGTATGACACGAATTTATTGAAAAGTTGCTGCTCCTAAATTTATGACTAATTATATGGGCCGATATTATAGACCTTATCTAGCGTAATTAATATATTGAAATTTAATGCTGCTCCGAAATATTTGAGTACCTTGACCGCTACCATATATCTGATGGCGACTGTACTATGGGTACTAGGTAACGATAAACTTACTTAACAGATAAATACATAAAGAAAATCCAAGACTCCGTAACAAATAATCGCGCTCACCACAAAAATATTTGCCCCTACTAGAAATCGAACCGGGGACCGCTAGCTTCGCAGGCAGGGTCACAAAAACCTAGGCTAAACGCATTATCAAATTAGGGATAATTAGACTACATTTACTTTCCAGTTGGAATATGCCCTCCAAGTAATATGCAATACTAATTGAAAACTGGCATGTTTATTTCGTAAAGTTGGTATACAGCAAAAGCAAAATGATCGAGTGTTTGAAAAAGAATATTTCTGAAATAACTTGCCTCTTCATGGTTTTTTTCACATCTACTATAAAAGTTGATTCATGTAGCAAACAGTTGTAATTTTTTTTATAGCTATAAAAATAACCAAGATATTATAAGCCAACAAAGATTTTTTCCTACTTCTTTCTACCAAAACAGAATTTAACATGAAGCTTATATGACTGACGTCACAGTGTATATCGAATCTCTCTTTCTAATCGGTATCTTATAAGCAGTTTAAAATGCTTGTAAGTATCATCAGTATTACTTGGGCGATTTTAATTTTAATTTCACTTTTGATGACCTCTTTAATTTTTTTTAAATATTTTGATAAGAAATAAAATTTTAAAAGTCCATGCGTTTTATATTCCCTATTTAAATGAATACAACAAACTCACAAGTACCTAACTCTTAATATTAAACCATAATCTTGCTGCAAAAATTGTAAAATTATTCACACTTATAAAATATTCAGTTCAAATTTAAAGTTAGCTGTGGCCGGCATATTTATGTTCAGCAATTAGTTCAACAGATGTAATTAACTGGAGCTCGTGGTCCCGCATAATGTGAACGCGTCCTAATCCATCATGGCGGCGTCAACTGTCATTGTCACTTTTTGGCGCGCAAAGACTTTAAATGAACTCGAGTAAGTTTGAGACACTGTTTTAGCACAGAATAAGTACAGAAGTAAATCACATGTATGTACTTCACTTTTCATACTCGTACCTACGCTCGGCGGTCGCTCTAGGGTTGTCAACTATGGCTTATGCACAAAAAACTATCGCGGTTGTGGCACTCGTAGGTATCTAGTCGTTTGATTTATTGTTGAGAATGAAACTGGAAGAATGGAAATATAAATTAACAATAACTAAAAAAATATTTAATGACATTGTTACCTATATTACAATGTTGTCACAGAAAATATAAAATATACCTTAGGTAACTTCAAAAATAGCCGACCAGACGAATTAATATTAAAGTGGAGGGGCATAGCCCGTAATAGCAAAAAACGTATCCTACAAAACAAAACAATAAACCTACCTACTAGGTATTGCAATACAAAAAGTTTACAGAGCAGACATACAAAATTTTACGTTTGTCAATTTTCATTATCCAAAATTCCTTATAACTTCTAAACGGATTACCCTAGTTACACAATTTCCATTACCATATACGTTTTAAACCTAAACCTATCAAAAGACAGTAAAAACAACACAATATCTACACAAACAAAAAAACATGTTTTCAACTTACGTAAGGCGTGAATTTACCTTACAAAAATATAGTTAAGTACTTCGTTTATACTGATTCAAAATAGGAAACTATTATTTAAATCGATCTTACATATATTCTTCGGGGGCCGGGGCGGGGCGCTTACCTACCTAATTCTTCTGTGTAACGTTAAAACGAACCATTGAAATACAAGTAGATACCTACTTACCTCTCTGAAGCCACTGGTAGCTTGAAAAAGGACAATTCACCGTTTAAAGTGGAATTTAAGCAACCGTCCACGGAACAGTTTTAATAACTTATTTTTTGTTGCACCATTATACCTAATTATCGCACAAAAAAGTCCACAGAAGCGACGCGTGTCAAGCGGACGGCACTCGCGCTCGCACGCGTCTCAACTTGTCTGAGATATTGTGTCCGTGAGCGGTGTCTATGTGTGCGTTGCTCGAGCGCACTTTGTATGTAGATTGTCTTCTGTACCTATCTGTTCTGTGGTTTTAGTTGCTTAAGTTGTTGAATGTGCAATCGTGATAGGTCGTTTAAGTACCTACGTCTAGATTATTAAGTTTTGTTTATCTGTAAAGCGACACTCACCAGTGATCGAAACCCTTATCCTTATGCCTTAACCGATTGGCGTAAAAAACGTTTGGGTTTTTTTTTGCGTTGTAATTATTTGGCTAATGGTTGTCATTAATTATTACTCAATCGCTTGAAAAGATTAACTAGAAGACACCCCTTAGTTAATGTCGCCTTTGTATATCCCTGCTATGTTTGTGTTTGTACATACAATAAAGTATTTACATAGATACTTACAAAGTTTGCAAGAGAAAAATACTTCTAAAGATTTAAATAGACGGGCGAGTAAGTACGCGTACTTAAAGCTCGACGACAGAGCCCATGTTTACCTTTAGAAGTTCGCGTACTTACTTAGGGTGACACACGGGCGAGTAAGGTCGCCGAGCCACGGCGAGTACGGCGTACTTACTCGCACGTCTGTCTGGGCCTTTACTACGACGACTTAAAAAGGAAAAGAAGTGTAGTGACTTGTAAAAGTAAATCATCATAGGCAGTGTTATCATTTTGCAAATGAACTAAGGGCCTGTTGTTTCAGTAAGTTAAATTAACTAATGGTTAAAAACTGTAACTAATGGTTTCATATCACGGAGATGTGTCAAATTTTCGATTACTTGTTCAAATTTTAACTTATGATCAAATAGCGGGCCCTAAGACGTAAAATCCATTTTCACTTGTTTCATTATTAGGTAGGTATCTTATCTTACAGATGGGTCCTTTCAGATACACTTCGACCCTTTAGGATCTTTTGTGCAATTGCCCTCTTACACACTCAGATGTTCGAATGGTGTAGTTTTTCCTTCACCGTAAGAGCATCGGATAATGCCATTGCCTCATTGGGTTTCCGCGCATCAGTTTTTTCACTAGATGGCGCCTCTGGGAAGTAAGGTCTTTTTGACAGTTAATAATAAGTAAAAAAAAAAAAAAATGAAATAATTTTGTACCTAAATATTTGAAATGTGTATATATCAAGTGAAAAAGTAAATTGTCACTAGTTTGGTCTTCTTCTAGGCATATATTTTTACATCAACTGTCAAAATGACCTCACTTCACAGGCGCCATCTAGTGAAAAAAACTGATGCGCGGAAACCCTCATTAAGTCAGAAAAACATTGTGACCGCGCGGGGGTTCGAACTTCAAGCAATTCGAACATTAGGTAGGTAGAAACTGTTTAAAGGTAATTTTACTAGACATTGGCAACACTAATTTTACACAACGGTCTCGAATTCTACAAACGCTGAGATGAAATACTGGGAGACAGCGTTAATCCAATGCATTTCGTCATTACTTTGAAAAAACCTCGTATCTCACATTTCGTGACGTACGATTTGAAACTTAAGCCTGAACAGAATTAAGTTCAAACTCGTATATCTCGAAATATCGCATACTAGTTTTTTTTTAAGTAGTAACGATTTTTAATTTAAAGTCGTCGCAGTCTGTCATTAAACTCGGACTCTTTGGAGAGCTAGGAATAGACTGAAAAAGAAATCAAAGGAAGAAAAAAACACGTAATCGTGTTCTGCAATTAGTTGATTAAGCATTCATGTTTATTTCCTATTTGTCACAAAGCGAATAGAATCTTAGTTTTAATGATGAGTGTATTCTTTTAGATACATTTAACTTTGTGCTACGTATCCTAATAAATTATCAGACTTAGGAATATACGGGGCAAAATTAAATGACAGCTAGGGATTGCCTTTATCGATAAACTCAATTATCGATGCTTTTTTTGTTTTACTAGCTGTTGCCCGCGATTGTGTCCGCTAAAGCGGTAAACTGAAGTGAAGTGAGGGCGGGTCGGTAGTATATTTATACTCCATACCAATTAACTTGTCTTATTTAGTTAACAATTTTATAACCTCAAAATGCATCACTTTTGGACAATACTGACGTTTTCTGCTTAAAGCCTCTAGACACCATATTTTGCACACCATTTTCCTGATTTTACGTTATAGATGTTGTGGAAATTGATATTTTAGGCGAAAAGGGAGCATTTTGAGGTTTTAAAAGTGTTTATCTACACACATATCATAAGTCCTCTATTATGCGTTCAAAACCCGTAGGAAATGACCAGCATTATTACAACCAATTTTACTATGAGATTTTTCTTGTCCGTGGTTGTTGGTAAAATCTGTACTATGAGGGTCCCATTTCTAGTATTCATGGATATTAAAACACTTATTGACTCGAAACGTCAATTTATTATGTTTTTTAATAAAAACCGCACGACGTTTGATCTCGAGTTACTAGAGAATAGAATAATAGAATAGAGGACTTCATTCGTTTTCTACGATTAAAAAAAAAAACATTCGTCTTGACGGAGGATCGAGTTGCCGCCATTATGTTGTCATATTTGCTGTTACTAAAGTAGGACAATTCTAAACTTATGATATGTGTGTAAATAAAGTAGTGTATGTAACTGTACATAATTAGCCCATAAAACACTCGTGTAATCCTAATATGAAAAACCACACTTGTATTTTAAGGCCTATCATTATGCATCAGTTGCATGAACTACTATTACCTACTAAATATATATACGAGCCAGTCGGAGCTTCTGTCAACTAGGTACACTTACCGATACGATACGATCTCAACCTTCTTCTTTACCTAACTAATCTTTATCCCACCTTAAACAATACCTTTCCACTGCACCAGTAAATTTACCAACAAATTTAATTTCACCCTACATTGACTGACGTTAAGCCATTTGTGACGAGGGCACATTAATATCACTAATCCAGACAAGTGTGCGTAAACACGACCAAATAAGGATGTATTTGGACACGGGCAAATAAAGTCCGGCCGTGACAGAAAGCCTGATTTAGTTTTGTTAAAGGTGTCGTTGCAAAGCCGGCGGACTCCACCGGAATAAGTTATTGGAAGACGCGAGATTGGTTTTCTAAAATGGCGGATTGCCATAGGGTTTAAAAACAGATCTTATGCACCTAATAGGGTGGACACTTTCAGCTGAAGACACCAATAATTGTCATTTAACTCTCAATCCAAAAACCATAAGGTTATAAATTGATTGTCTCATAATAAATGAATAACCCTTATCTTTTGTACCAAAAGAATCAAGTGTCCGTTATTGGTGCTTGTTCATTAATGGTTCAATTGCCCTACCTTTTACCCTTGTTTATGGTATTGATTGAGGGCCTCAAGCCATTCAATACGGTAAATCAATATTGCTTTTCACATGTTATCGTATCGTCAACCTTACGATAGCTCATATTTACTTGAGAAAAATGGCGGCATACTTAAAAGCAATGCCATAACACGTCAAACGCAATATTGTTTTACCGTGACCAGTTGAGGCCTCTGGGCTTCTATACTCAAGACTACTTGGAACCCTAAGGACCATGATGGGATGTGTCTGTGTTTTTAATTTGTATTAACACTGCTACTTAATCTTAGTTATATGGATGAGATTTATTATTATTATTTATTTAATTTTAATATTATTTATTATTAAAAACTAATAGCACAGTATAACAGTTAGAAAACCAAGGCACTGTGAAATTACAGATACTTACAAATACCGAAAATTACAATAAAATACAATAGATATTTCACATTAGAGAATTGACGACACACGCACATCCATACTCTAGCAAGTACCTCAAACATGCATCTCGCAGTGCAGCCCATCCGCTAGCAAATACATCCCGCTCAGGGGCATATGCGAGAAGCCCGTTTAATAGGTGCAGGGCACGGACCAAAGGAGAATTCCTGCTAAACACAGTACGAGACGTTGGAACCTCCAGCGAATAGCGAACACGAGGGCTAAAATCGATTCTAGTCCGTGAAGGAATCAATAGTGCTCCCTCTGTAAGATTTTGGTGGTTAGAATGAGAAGATGGTGGCAGCTACCCTGGCGGACCTTGCACAAGGTCCATATGTCCGTAAGTAATGTATGAGTCAGTAGCACGTAGCTAAGAAGTTTAGGAAGTTTATCTTTTAAAAAGTTTTTCAGTCTAGGGGACACGGTTTCTGTAGGAGAACGTATCGAACCGTTTTTTAATGTGGTTGTCTTGCACCGTCATAGAAAGTAAGTATAATTTTATTAGGAGCTCTGGTAAAAAGGCATGGAATTTTTATTTTATATTTATTGTCAATATATAACATATATAATGCTGGGTTAAACATTATCATAGTCATAAGCAATATTTAAAAAACGACTGACTGTTGAGTTTTTCGCGGCGTTTCTTCTCAGCAGTGGTCTCTTGCGGAGCGCTGGTAGATTTTTGACGTGTAAAAGTTCCCGTGCGGCCTACTAACTGAATAAAACTCTTTTATTTTTTAACTCTCACGGCCTTCATAAATACATAAAAGTAATTACAACTTTATTTATAACAAACAAAATTGTAAACCTTAATCTTAACACTCTGTCACTCCCAAATTAACCTTAACTTTAAGGGGCCGCGTTGACCCTTCAACTTGCAAGATCTTCGAAATTACACGGACAGACGAATTACTTATTTATATGTAAATCAGTCATTACTATTCATGTATACGGGTCACTTTCCGTCATAATTGCTAGCCCTCAATTTCATAAGTTTATGAAAATATTTACATTTCAAAGAATGTTTTTAAACGGTTTTACAAAGTACCTATGTTTGTAACTACTTTGGTTCTATAAATTTGGTTTTATAAAATAAAATAAATTATGTATTTATCTAAATATATAAATCAGGAAACCATCTCATGTATATGTATTTATCTAAATATATGAATCAGGAATCTCTCGAATAATTAAGATATGTATTAATTACTTAATGGTAATAGCTTAAGTTAGCCTGTCAACTGCCAACACATTGTGGAATGCAATAAACATTTGAGTATGGAATCTCACACAAATTGACCTAGTCCCAAATTAAGCTCTAGGGTTGTACTATGGTTACTAGATAACGATAAACATACTTATATAAAGAAATATATACTTAAATACATAGAAATCTGCACTTAGAGTTACCTTATAAAACTGAAATAATAAATTACTCAGGCAGAAGTTATAAATAATATAAAGACGATTACTTTTCTCATTGGTTCTTTACAGCGAATTTAAGTATATATTTACTAAAATGCGGGAACGCAATATTATAGTGTATATGAGATTATTATTAGATTAGCCCAAAGTCAAAGGTCACTAAAAACCCGCTAAAGTTTAATATGGAGAACCACAGCTCAGGAAAATAAAATATTATCCAAATAGTTGACCATTCAATATTAATTTTCCTTTCCTTATTAAAATATCGAAATAACAGTGGAATGAGGCAACACAGGTTAAATACGATATCGTTCTTACCGCCTAGAATACCGGCCCTGTAATGACACTAATGACAGAGCGCACAGAACACGACACGCCATCTATCGGCGACTACGCAAACCTCAAGCATGTTTGATTGTTGGTTAATTAGTCCTTTAGGCGCATGAGGGGGTGGCTATTGTGCATTGGCTGTGGTTTGTAAGGAGATTCGGTGAACAGGATTAATTTGAGGCCGTAATGTCGGATTTCACCAACCAATTTAACTGACTCCTTATTCTTAATTGGCTTTTAGTGTATAGATGTCAGAAACTTATTATGTCTTGCTTACGATACGAGTGTAGTTAGGTACCTAGTGTTTCAAATTACGAAAAACGGCTACATTGACCAAATTATAATACCTAACTCAAATCTTTACATTTTAAACATGCAACGCACGGAAGTGTAAAATGAATATATTTCTTAATAAAAAAAGTATTCTTCGAATTTATTTATTCTGTAATGACACTTCACGCACGTTCAGAAATTTCGCAGAAATCTTGATTCTGCGTTCCGGTCATCAATTTCGATCCATTCCAGTCTGAAATAAAGTATTTTCAATACGTAAGATACGTTGTTATAAAGTATGGTTTGCAACCCTACAACCACTGGATCTAGGAACTTGAAATTTGGAGTAAATATTCCTTGGGCAGTCTAGGGGTGCAGGTGCTAAGTACTAAGTCAAGATTTTTTTTAAATCGACCCCCGACTGGAAGAAACAGGGGGAGAAACGGGAAACTAATTCGACACCTATACCCGGCCTGGCGAACCTTGATCCCTATGACATTGACAGTTATTCCTACGACACAACCTTGTAGTGGCGTCACCGTTACATTAGAATCGAATTGGAGGATTCTAAAAATGGCATTTATTAAGTTTAGGTAGATTTATGCCATTACAATGATATTCCGTTGGAATTATAACAATTCTTAATATTTACGAGAAATTACCTCAATCAGACTTTACGTTTACGTCCTGCAAAAGTTACTTCGTTTGGAAGATATCGACATCGATCGATAAATAAATGTCGATAATGGAAACGAGTGTACATAATTTATAATCATTTAAGTTCTAGGTGCTGAATGTTAAAAAAGTTACATGACATTGTTTTTATTTCACTCAAATTTATAATTATTTCTGGGGACACCAGTTTTTGTTTTATTTAAAACTAGGTTTTATTAGTAGGTATCAGTTTTCTGTGTGATGTGTGTGTGTGTTCTATTGAATAGAACAGAGCGCAGCATACATACACTCACGATTGTATACCCAAGAAAATAAAAAAAATAACCATAGGACAAAACCAAATAAAACAAAACCTGATCAGCGATCATTTATTTATCTACATCCTATTTCATAGTTACTCGTCGAGAGCAAAAGAGATAGTAATAGACGAAGTTCGAATAACGGACTTCAAACTAGAGCACACGTTTACCAACGTGGCTGAATGCAAGTCACGCCTTTGCCTATAAAAAAGTTAAGTTACATCGACACGACCCATCACTAACATAAACTGTCATAGGGATCAAGGTTCGCCGGGCCGGGTATAATACGCGAGAGTTCTCTAGTAGCATACGACCTTTTGTGTCCACGCGTTTGCGGGTACTTCTGCGTATTTCTCATGTGGAAGCACCCGAAGTTTTGTGGCCGCGCAACTATTCCTAAAGCGGGGAGATTGTGTGAAACTTGACTTTTCAAATTACGTCTTTGCTAGTTTCTTGAATATTGTAGAAGCCTTGTTTAAGCATTATTTGCGAACCATAGTTATTTACACGACACTAACTATTTTTTTAATAAATAATGTTCATACTCCCATGAACTTACCGCTGTAATCAAAGACGTTTTAGAGACACAACTCGTTCTTATTTCAAAGTTGGGATGGGTTTAACATCTATAATGAATGACATAATCGTCATCAACTGACTTTGAGCGCGGCCGATAAAATAATGAATAAAATAAATAAATATCAGGAGACTAAGTCACACCAATTGACCTAGTCCCAAACTAAGCTCTACACTTGTACTATGGGTACTAGACAACGATATAATACTTATATAGAGATTTTTTTACTGAAATACATAGAAAACATCCATGACTCAGGAACAAATACTCGCGCTCTACACACAAATATTGGCCCGTACCGGGGATCGAACCCGGGACCGCTAGCTTCGTAGGCAGGGTCACTACCGACTAGCTAGGCTGTCGCATCGGCGATTGTTCGACGATTTAAAAAAAAAGGAAAAATAACCCGTCAAAGGCAATATAGTTTTACGGAGTAGAATAGGGCCGAGTACACCTAAAAGAACCGATTGAACCGAAACATAAGATAAGTACATACATACATACCTTCACGCCTTCTTTCCCAGAGTGGGGTAGGCAGAGCTACAGAATTACCAACAACTCCAAAAACTTGTTGATAACTCTGTAACCACAATTTGCACAATTAGGCTAAGATGTTTAAGAGTGTATATTAGTGACAAGTAGCAAGCCCATCGCCTAACAGTACTACAAGCCTTTATTCCCTTAGTCGCCTCTTACGACTTCCACGGGAAGACATGGAGTGGCACAATTCTAAGTCGGCAAACACACAGCAATAAGATAAGTATTGCAGGTATAACCCCTCCCCCCTCTTATGGAGATGTACAAAAAGTACTGCACGAACGAGCACCCCCCCCTTAATGGGCTCTTAAGTCCAGTTCTCCCGCGAACGCTGCGCACACGCGACGATATATTCTGCCCTTCTAAATAAAAAAGACGCAAGCGGAATTTGATAGTCAAAGAAAATGTAACCCTCTATCTTAAGAAATAAGGTCACTAATACATACGCGACTCTATGAGACATGAGCCTTTTTTTCTAAGGAGTTATAATAGTTTTGTGTTGAATTTGGTTTCTGATTTTTAAATGGTGTTCTAACGAAAAATTGATGTCCAAAGTCGAGTAAGTTTTTTAATGTTTTAACAGGATTAAAAAATACTTAATCAATAAAATATACGCGAAGAATATTTAAAACAAACTAATTAGAATTTAGGAAGGTTTTATCGGAGTGGGAAAACATATTAAACGGTTTAAACAGTAAGGATTTTTGGATTATATTTTGGATCCTAAAAATTTAAATAATACATATAACACATTTGTTATATTAAGGATTGTAAATAATATATTATGCAGGTTTATATTATTATATATCTGTTCCCGTGCCCACTTCATTGGGCAATAAAAAAAAAACATCACAAACGTGGCTTCCTGTTGGTATTTTTTTTTTCGAAATCGGTTCCGTAGATCCAGGTATTACCCCCTACAACCTCACAAACATTACCTCTTTATAAAATAAGCAGACGGAGTGAGTAATCCTTTCACATCGTTTTTTGTCCGATAAGTTTGTATTTATCTTGCTGTCTCAATTAGCTTCAGTACCCATCAATAAACCAACTAGAGGAGGATAAATACGAAGTTATCCGACAAAAAACGATGAGAAAGGATTATGCACTACATCTGTATAGATATAGATTACAAAAAGAAATAACAATGACTAAATCTAAGAATTATTTTAATTAAAACTAAGCAAAAAATGGTATAAATTAAAGATTTAGGTATTTAAAATGTCTGTATTTTAATCAAATATCGTCAGATTATCCCAATAATATTGCACCTAGTTAAAACTATTTTTTTATTTTGTTTTAAATTTTATTAAAAATATTTTAACTTACGCGCTTCGAATTAATTTATATTCCTAGTACACTTAAATGAATGGGTCAATGAATAAACTTACTTGAACTTCATTTGATTGTAAATGTGATGAATTACCTACGTATAGTTATTTACTGCCCTTATCAGTAACCTCACGTGTCTCTTACATCACACATCTGATATTACGAGTATCCTATATTCCTCATTGTAAAATCTATTTTTATTAATTTATTTAACCATTAAAAACAAACGGCTGACTTAATGCTTAATGACATTCTCTACCAGTCAAACTAATTAGAGTAACATAAGTTTTTTTTGAGACTAGCTGTTTCGACGAATGTCCTTTTTACTAAGACTCCGCTGTCCGTCTGTCCGTCTGTCTGTCACCAGGCTGTATCTCACAATCCGTGATAGCTAGACAGGTGAAATTTTCACAGATGATGTATTTTTGTTTCCGCTATAACAACAAATACTAAAAACAGAACAGAACATCGCTAAATGTGTTGCTAAACGCAAAACTCGAGAACGGCTGAACCGATTTGGCTGATTTCTTTTTTGTTGTGTTCGTCATTGACAGGACGAGGTTTTTATGAAAGCAAGTAATTGAAAAATACACCGGGAAGGTCAGAAATTTGCAGCGGGGCGAAGCCGCTGGCGGGCCGCTAGTACCTAATAAATATTTTAAGGAGGGCTCCCATACAACAAACGTGATTTTTTTATAGATAATACAAAACGTGTGCGAGTCTGACTTGCACTTGGCCGGTTTTTTCACTATCTTCTTATCATAGAGACGAAACAAAAGAGAACAAACTTGGTGTGACTACGTCAAGTACAACAAAGATTCTGTGGCCACCTCCCGACTGCAAACTTAAACGAATGGACGAATTTGGATGAAATTTGAAAACATATTTCGGTTACTTTTCATCGCGGAAAATGTAAAAGTTCCCGCAAGAATTACGATTATCAAAATCTAAGCGAACCAAGTCGCAGGCAGAAGCTAGTAGGTATATTATAAATGTCAAAGTAAATCTTGTCTGTCTGTCGTATTTCGGTTTGTTAGGCTTTCAGGTTTAAACCGCTAAACCGGTTTTAAAGAAATTTCGTATTTAGATAACTTGAGTCCCAGGGTTTGACACAAGGTATCTATCAAGGAAAGGTACCCAACTGTCCGGCTCCGATTTGATTTATATTTAGGTATATATGTTAGAGAGTAGGGGAAGCAGGGGGAATGGTGTTCACTTAAGGAAAAATGCCCATGATTTTGAATATATCAAGTTTTATTAAATGAAAGTCAAACATAACATAAGTGTTACTTATCATTCATTAGAATTTAAACATAAAATAAGTTGAGATCTTTTAGATAACGAGAAAAATAATGTTTAAAAAAAAACACCTTTGAACCGCTCCCTTTCACCCGCACGCCGCGATCATAGAATCTAGTTATAGTAAGTTATTGAGGTGAGCGCCATTACCCGGTGACTGGTATTACCCCTGCTTCCCCTAGTCTTAAATAGCGGACACGTATTTTTTTTTGCTGCCCAAACTCAACTTATTCGGAGAAATTGTCCTCCAAAGTACTAAAAACAAATTGCTAGTTTATTACTGGCTTGATTATAATATAATCAACATATTATGTTACGGAACATGAAAAAATAATGGAACCTTGTTTTGTTATTTCGGCTGAACGTATATTTTACAAAAAAAACACCTTCAATGTTTCATACTTCTCATGGTTTCACTCACTTCACTTTTTTTTGTAAAATATAAGTTTGAGCCAAAATAACAAAACACGACGGAGTAATCATCTATAATCAAATCGGAGCCGGACAGTTGGGTACCTGTCCTTGTAAGTAATTATAATCCCGGACAATTGGACAGTTTTGGCAACACTTCATATAAGTCTAGAACATTCTCAAAGTTTTCCAGTTTCAGCTCAGTCTGCTTCCAGAACTTTTAGGTTCCACATTATAATAACACGGACGTCGTAACCGTGAAGCCGATTTGAATAATCTTTGTAGCCGAGAGTTATTTGTATTACAAATGTGTCATTATATTATTATGTTTACAGCGTGAAGAGGTTTTTGTGCTTAGTCAGGCGGAAAAATCGTTGGATGTAGAATAATAGGCAGTTGTTTCATGGCAAACGAGCACAGGCCTGTTGCTACATAAATAAATATTTATTTTAAACACTTGTCTGACACTGGACCTGATTCTTCAGTGGCCTCTAAACTTCCTAATTTTATTAAGGTGTCGCTAAAACACTTTGGTATTCTATGAGCAGCTGCCATAATCAAACGACAGCGCTAATTTGAATCTGACGCTTCTTATTTAACCTCGTAAGGTCCTACGTCCTATATTTAGCACATTTGTCAAAGCGACTTTAGACTTAAGTTGACCGACACAAGATTCATTGGCGAACTAACAAAAGTTGACATGGTTCTTACGAGGTTAAGGCGGTCTATGCATTGTCAGTTTGACCTTCTGGAATACATACATACAGTATTAAGAAGTTTACTAAAAAGGTTTGCAAGATACCAATACCGAGAATTTATTGAACGCCCCTCGTACATACATTAAATCACGCCTGTTTCCCAGAGGGGTAGGCAGAGACCACTTCTTTCCACTTGCTACGATCTTGACAAATTTATTTATCTTCTTCCACATTCATACATCGAATCATGCACGCACGTCGGTTTCGGGCACTTAAAATTCGGCCCTTTTCCAGTTTACATACATACATACATACGTTAAATCACGCCTCTGGAATAACACTGATTAAATCTGCTGTCTAAACTATGACTAAAAATTATACAGTTTAGTTTTAGGCTATTTAAGCGATGTGCACGTAGAATAGAGTCCAATATAATGATTAACTAAACATACCGCTGTTTTTATCAGTGATAATTTAGGACCATAAACTCGACGTTGATAATTCTGTGACCACATTTTACACAATTAGGCTAAGATGTTTACCAGCGCATTAGTGACAGGTTGCAAGCCCATCGCCTAACAGTACTACAAGCTTTTATTCCCTTAGTCGCCTCTATTAAAATATTCCCTGAAATAATTCCAATTCAGATAAAACAATGAAACATTTCTGAGATTAGAATTACTACAATGTAATTTTCAATCCCTACGTCCTAGGACAGATGTGTCATATCCAGACATAGGAATGATTGGGGCAAAATTAAATGACAGCTAGGGATTGCCTATATCGATAAACGAAATTATCGATGTTTTTCCCATATACTAGATGGTGGGTATATGGGAAAAGCATCGATGGTTTAGTTTATCGATATAGGCAATCCCTAGCTGTCATTTAATTTTGCCCCAAATGTTCCTATGTCTGGTCATATCATTTTTTATCTGACAAAGCAAAGATCTGACTCCCGATCATAAACACGAGGCAATACTAAACCAAATAAGTCACACAATATAAAAAGCCATTGCCGCTTTAATAAAAAAATAAGTCTGCGCAATAAAATATGCTGAACATGTTCTTATTCCGGATTAATACGACGAAGTATCTTCAAATTATCAGTAATAGGGAGTGTGTATGCGGGCCGCGGAGAAAGCCGAGCTCAAGAAGCTGATTTATACACTGCCTGGTGCCATGTTTGTGGCATGAGAGGACTTTAAGCGTTCAAAATGTTTCACTAATGTATGTATGTATGTATGTATGTAAACTCTTTATTGCACAAAAAAAAAACAATTACAAGTAAATTCGTACATAAACTTAAGATTAACATGTACAATGGCGAACTTATCCCTTTAAGGGATCTCTTCCAGTTAACCTGACCATGATTGAGGAAACTGTACGAGGATAGGCAAGATTACAAGGATGTGCACCAAAAATAAATAAACTAATATTTCTACAGCTAAATATTCATAAACTATACATATAAATAAATAAACATCACATACACAAATATAAATATCATAATATAGTACAGTATATGTATACACTTACATAAGTAAATAGTCATACACAGGTTGGAAAAAATCCATGGGCCCTGGACTAATGTTTTACCAAAAATTATTTCACAAATGTTAAACATCTTAGCCTAATTGTGCAAAATGTGGTTACAGAATTATCCTTTTTTATTGAGTAGTTGGTCTGCCTAGTCCACTGTGGAAATTAAGGTGTGAGTTTATGTATGTATGTATATTTTAATTTAAAATTACTGAGAGTTATAATGGTAAATTATTTTGTTTACATGATTGAATTGATAGGTTATTAAATGTTGTCAGCGATTTCCTCCTATAAACATTCATGATAATGTTACAAACATTATGAAGTATATTGTTTAAATAATTTGCCAACCGTTTGAACGTTTTGTAGAGTTCAAATACCTCCAATTATGTCCCGGGATTGAATTCAGGACCGAGCAAGAAACGACTACCATGCCTACCAATTATTTTAATGATGCAAACAGGTTGTATTCGGATTTGAGCAAAGGCTCGAAATAAAAAAAAATGTGTATAAAGAGTAACTCATTTTGTAACAGTGATTGAGGCCTGAGCAAAAACTGAAATACCGGTTTACAAATTAGAAAATTGTGAGAGAGGATTTTGGAATTGCATTTCTATCGAAATGTTTTTTGTTGTGAAAACTCCTTTAGCACGGTTGTGATTTGAAACTTAAAAAAACGTGGTGGTAAGAGGGGTGGTAATTTGTGCAAGGTACCATCAGCCCAATAGAACCCTCATTCATCGTAGACCAGTGTCACACCGACATTAGCTGAGTTTCTTGCGGCGTTTCTTCTCAGCAGTGGTCTCCTCTTGTGAAGCGCTGGTAGATTATTGACGTGTAAAAGTGCCCGTGCGGCCTACTTACTGAATAAATGTCTTTATCTTTATCTTTATCCGTGTGGTTGCCGGCTTAGAATAGTGCCACTCCATGTCTTCCCGTGGAAGTCGTAAGAGGCGACTAAGGGAATAAAGGCTTGTAGTACTGTTAGGCGATGGGCTTGCTACCTGTCACTAATATACACTGTTAAACATCTTAGCCTAATTGTGCAAATTGTGATTACAGAGTTATCAACAAGTTTTTAGAGTTGTTGGTAATTTTGTAGCTCTGCCTACCCCACTCTGGGAATGAAGGCGTGAAGGTATGTATGTATGTATCTTTATCTTTTATTATAAAACAATTTGTTTGACACTTCTTCCGACCTGTATCATATCTTAACGTCACTGTGACACAGTTCTATGGTTGGGCAGGGTTTCATTGGGCTTATAGCACGTCCGGATACCACTATCTTATCTACCAGTACAGTCAAGGATAAAGAAAAAAACCGCACATAGGTGCAAAAATAATAAGGACTTTGTACATATTTTTAAGACTTTGGGGTGTATACACACACATGTATGCCCGTGACTGTACTAAGATGGTATGCCCCTATGGTAGTTATTTCACCGGTTCTTATCGCCACGCCGGAACACGACATGAACACAGGTGCTTGACATTGACGGTAGGTTAAAAGAGATGATCACTTTTAAATACGCCGCCAAGTCGGTTGTTTGTCCTAAATAGCAGTAGTAGCTATACGGATATAATGCGCCGTCAACAAACTGATCCCGGCTTATCTGCGGCTATTTTTCGCCGAAGCTTACGAAGATTATTGTGACATTAATTAACTTAATTGTTTACTAAATAAATATCAAGGGACAACATCACATAAAGGACCATGCGTCAAAATGGACCCAGAACCAACAGACATGAGAGTTGGGCTATTAAATAGTTCTTTAAATCTACTTAATTTAATTATATGGGCACAAAATCGAATTCCATTGCAGAACTGAGATATTCATTTTTTAATTTAGAGTGAAAACGAACTATGAAGAATCTGTGGCTAGGGTATTTAACATTTTGGAGGGTAGGTAACAAACAATATATGTAGTAATAATGAAGGTATTGCTATCGAACATGGCGTGAACTACATTCGTCTTCGTCGTGGGTTAACTAGTCATATTTTTTTAAATATCTTGATTAATTATCTACATAAACGCATTTAAAGACGTTTGAAGTAGTTTATCTACGCTATCTTATGCGTACCTATAATATTTTCAAGTGTTATACTCGTAGTGTATCATTGGTACTTAAATACCTATGTCACCTGCCGATTAATATTAACTATGGCATTAGAAGGACGCCGTTGTGTATTATGTCCTCGTTCGGTTTTGCGACAGCGTAGACATATTTTGAATGACTTGGTTATTAATGTATAATGAGAATAATAAGATAACATTAACTTGCTGTAAATACTGATTATATTAATAAATAAAATAATCAAACGTCAAACGCTCGGTTCTGTCATGTCATTTTAACTTTTTTCCGCTACCTAAAGGTTGTCTGGAAGAGATCGCTTTTTAGCGATTAGACCGCCTGTTATCTTCCTCTTGTTTTAGTACCTACTTATTATCTTCTGTGTATCACTTTTATATTGTTATCCTATCGATTAATGATTGGTATGGTAGCCTGTCATTAAGAGAAACCCGTTTATAGACCTTATACATACACACTGACTGAAATATGAATATCTCGGTTCTGCAATGGAATACAACTTGGTGCCTATAGAACAAAATGAAGTATATTTATAGATCCTTTTAATGATCTAACTCTCAGCTGTGTTGGTTCTGGGTCCAAGCTCCATACTAAGTTGCCCATGGTCCTTTACTAAGCTCTGAGCTTGTAAATACTATTGGAACTAGACAATGATAAACTTACTTATATTATGTATAGAGAAGTCTGTTTATAAACCAAACCTAACCTGAGCTAATGCTCATTTTACCAGCTAGATATAATACGAAAGAGATATACAAGATCGAAAGTGAGTGGAAGGGTCGGAAGGGGCCGCCCTAGGCGTACTTTTTCGAATCATATCGGAGAAATACTGGAAAAGGGCCGAATCTTAAATACCCGAAACCGACGTGCGTGCATGACTAGATGTATGAATGCTGAAGAAGCGAAAGAAATTTGTCAAGATCGTAGCAAGTGAAAAGAAGTGGTCTCTACCTACCCCTCTGGGAAACATACATACATACATACATATCTTCACGCCTTCATTCCCAGAGTGGGGTAGGCAGAGCTACAGAATTACCAACAACTTCAAAAACTTGTTGATAACTCTGTAACCACAATTTGCACAATTAGGCTAAGATGTTAAACAGTGTATATTAGTGACAGGTAGCAAGCCCATCGCCTAACAGTACTACAAGCCTTTATTCCCTTAGTCGCCTCTTACGACTTCCACGGCAAGATATGGAGTGGCACAATTCTAAGCCGGCAACCACACGGTTAAAACAGGGGGTGATTTAATGCATGTATGTATATTTAAAAAATCCTGATATAAAAACCGTTTCAGTAAAAACACTGTATGACTTGCGATGATTATAAATAACAATACATTCGGCCTAAAAAATATTATGTGAAACGAAGCGCTACCCTCCACGAGTCCTTGTTTGATGTTTCTTGCCTAGTATGGCTGCGTCTTTATCGCGTGTCAAATGTGGACAAAGCTTCCGTCACTTTCGTACTTATGTACAGTGTGTCAGAAGGTGACGGATGCCTTATCCACTTCACTATCACAATAACCTTATAGTACATAATTAATATTTACCCTCGTAAGGCCCAGGGTGCAATAGGATGTACATAATCAAAGCAATTTATTTTGAACTCTGTAGCAATAAGATAAGATAAAGATAAAGATAAAGACATTTATTCAGTAAGTAGGCCGCACGGGCACTTTTACACGTCAAGAATCTACCAGCGCTTCACAAGAGGAGACCACTGCTGAGAAGAAGCGCCGCAAGAAACTCAGCAGTCAGTCATTTTTTTAAATATATTTAATATTACAATGGTACTACTTAGTCTAGCATTATATAAATCTATAAATAGCAAATAAAAAAAAAAAACAAATATCCTGCGTAGTTTCCGCAGGAAAACACACCAAAATCTTAAGATAGAAAGAGAGAAAAGGAAAAAAGAACTCCTACGTAGGTATGTGTATATAAGACGGTGCAAGATGACCACATAAGATTGATATGTTTTCCTACATCAACGGTGTCCCCCAGACAAGATAAAGCTTTTGAATTTGAAAAAAAAATAAAAAAAATATTATTGATTAAGTTTCGGGTTTAGGCCAAGCATTTTTGTCTATTATATAGTCCTCGATCCTATAATACGCTTTAGACATTAACGACGTTTTCAAGTAATTTTTGAGTGCTGGAAAGGGTAACTTTAATACTACCTCAGGTAATTTATTATAGAAATGAATGCATTGATTGACCAACAAATGATTTATGTACTTTACGGACGCGGAATTTTCGAATAGCTATTTTATTTTTATTTCTAGTATTTAAATTATGTATATCAGAATTTTTTGTGCAAGAATCCATTTTTTTTATAATATAAATAATATTCTCATAAATAAGTTGTGACACAATAAGTAAGTATAAGGTTTATTTTCCTATCACTCAACTCACTGTTAAACATCTTAGCCTAATTGTGCAAGTTGTGGTTACAGAGTTATCAACAAGTTTTTAGAGTTGTTGGTAATTCTGTAGCTCTGCCTACCCCACTCTGGGAATGGAGGCGTGAAGGTAGATGTATAAACTGAAAATGGCATTTTCGGGCAATCGCAATTGAACTTTATTCCCTTGATTGTAGATTCAAAGTCCCAGTTATAAAAAACTCCCATTTTGCAGTATGGGGGCCTTCCGAGGTACGTAAATATAATATACGTACATAATTTATAGTTTTTATTATTTATTTATTTTTGCAGCGCAGCCTGCATGTTGTTCCAGATGCGTTCCATGCTCTTAAATTTGAACTTGTGAACTGACTCTTAAATGGCGAAGGTGTAAAGAAAAATCTTTTTATTTGGTTCTTTCCCAGAAATGTTCTCTTGGAAAGGAACACGTACGTACTTTTTCATAATATCTACAATATACTCAATTATTGTAAAAATCAGACTAGGTAAGGGAAGAGAAACGTTACCGCATTTTGAAGGGACATTATTAGCTTTGCAATCCTGTGCTCCATGGCCTGTTGGCAAACCTTTAATTTGCTCTTCTAACTCCCAATAAGTGACCATGTTTGGTGTCCATAGGTTAGGACTGGCAGGATACACATCGCACTGCCAGATCAAAAGTGTAGTAACTCAAAATACAACTGTATTTTAAAATCAACTTTAACACAACGTCTATGAGCTTGAAACAAAACTAACAATGATTTTGAGATGATGCTGTCTGCAGTGCGACATGTTAATGAGTTTCCTCTTTGGCAACACTGGAATAAAATAAAAGTAAAACAGATTAGATTACAGATACGAAATAAACGCGCGTCAGATTGCCAATCTGTTTTTTGAACAACTCATCCAATCTCACCAATCACTTGAGATCGCGATATATTGGATTAACCGAGTTATCTAAAAGACATCTGAAAGATAATCAAGTTACGCTCTAATGTAACTTATTTAGAATGTGGTAGGATTTTCATTTCTGCTTTGATAAGATTCATTACATCTATATAATAAAAATGAATCGCTAAATGTGTTGCTAAGCGCTAAACTCGAGAACGGCTGAACCGATTTGGCTGATTTCTTTTTTGTTGTGTTTGTAATTGTCAGGAAAAAGTTTGTATGAAAGAAAATAATTGAAAAATCCACCGGGAAAGTCAGAAATTTGCAGCGGGGCGAAGCCGCTGGCGGGCCGCTAGTTTCATATTAATATAAAAGTTTTGCACGTCAAGATTTGACTGAACAAATTTCGACATAGGTAATGCCCACTAATAAAATTATTGATAACAAATAGACAGTTACCTCGCTCTTTGTTACAGTATGGAGGACAATTATATTTTATATTTAGATGCGTTATGCTCATACTAAACGCATTTAAAATCCGTTGCCAATTATTGACAGTTGCTACGTTACCATATTTCTACAGATAAAGACGGCAATCCGTAGCGAACGCTATTGTTAGAAAGAGATAAATAGTTGTTTAAAATTGCTCGCCATTCCCGTCAAGACAAGTCTTAGCTACCCGTCTTTATCGCACTCATGCGATATCTAATTGTGTATCCCATGTTTCACAGGTGACAGTGACGCCGGTGTAAATAAACAAAATATGGCGATGTAAACAAAATTTAAAAAAGATTTACGCTACTTACGAATGAAATGAGACATCTTTTATTAATTTTACAGTTACAGTATTCTTTCGGCAGCCTCGGAAAACACAAGATGGCATTTTTTATTAAATATATTTGATACATTTCGGTAGTGAAATTTTATTGCCTTTAATAAAGAAAAAGACTGCCAGCAAAAGCACCTGACATCCGATTGACTAACATTTTTTCATCTTGAGTTTTGACATGGTCACCATTATAAAACAAATTCCACCTGACAAAAGTAAAGGTCACGTCTCCCAAAACACACGAAAATCTTATGTGTAGCTTTATAAATGATCACAATAACACGACGCAAATAAATATTTTCTTTGGACATGTCGGGGACTCGGACGTCTACCTTACCTAGTCTATAACAACGACGCTTTCTACGTCTGTCTGTCTTTCTTTCGGTCTGTATTTTCACCATCAGGTAGATATTTTTTTGCGGAAAGTTGTATAGTAAATTCTGGTCTATGTAAAGGTTGTCCATACTAAACGCATTTAAAATCCGTTGCCAATTATTGACAGTTGCTACGTTACCATATTTCTACAGATAAAGACGGCAATCCGTAGCGAACGCTATTGTTAGAAAGAGATAAATAGTTGTTTAAAATTGCTCGCCATTCCCGTCAAGGCAAGTGCCCGCTCACGGCCGTCTTAGCTACCAGTATTTATCGCACTCATGCGATATCTAATTGTGTATCCCATGTTTCACAGGTGACAGTGACGCCAGTGTAAATAAACAAATTATGGCGATGTAAACAAAATTTAAAAAAGATTTACGCTACTTACGAATGAAATGAGACATCCTTTATTAATTTTACAGTTACAGTATTCTTTCGGCAGCCTCGGAAAACACAAGATGGCATTTTTTATTAAATATATTTGATACATATTTAATAAAAAATGCCTGCCGTGTGGTGCCGGTGGACTGCCGTGTGGTGCCGGTAGAATAGAATAGCACCACCCCATATCCTCCCGTGGGTATCGTAGAAGGCGATTAAGGGATTAAGGGATTATTACATTGGAAAGATCTCCTCCGGGCGGGATAGGCGTCGTTAGCATTGGGCTGCTACCTATCTAGGAGAAGGAAAACTCCAATTTCAAACCCGACCCTGCAAAATGGACCATGCGAGCACCATTTAAAAAGTGTATACCCCAGGAGGGTACTGGCAATGCCAGAGAATCCCTCCCCAGGCCTAGCCTGGGCAGCCCTTCGTACTCTGGGGGGGGCAAAATAGTGCGCGTATGTTCGGATCCCTCCGGGGATCGGAACGGCGGCGATGCCGTTTGCCACGCGTCACGCTGTGTTCGCAGGGGGGTTGGCAAAAAGCGGGCCGCTGAAAGCCGCCTTGCTACGATGAATGTTTGTGGAGGGATGGAACATAAATTAGATGAGGTATGTATGATGATGAAAGAGAGAAAGCTAGATGTTCTATGTGTGACTGAGACGAAGAAAAAAGGGGTGAGTACGTCCACACACGGAACCTTGACGGCATTGTGGTCCGGAGTTCCGGTATCCGAGCACGGTCGTCAGGGAGTTGGTATCGTACTCACAGAGCGAATGGCTGAATGTATGCAAGAGTATGAATGTGCGAGCCCAAGACTTCTCTGGGTGAGACTCAAGGTAGGTCTCACCCGTTTATTCGTAATTGGGGCTTATGCCCCAGATACGAATAAATCGAAAAAAGAAAGGGAGGAGTTTTGGGAAAGTTTGCATGAGGTTTCAACAAAATGCAAGGAGAATGAAAGGATGATTTTGCTAGGTGATTTTAATGGTTGGACAGGCGTGCAAAGGGATGGTTATGAATCGGTACTGGGTAAGTATGGTGATGAGCGAGTGAACGAGAATGGCAAATGCCTTCTCAATGTATGTTTGGCTAAGAATCTCTGCGTGACAAACACTTTGTTTGATCACAAAGAGATTCATCAGTATACATGGAGACGGCAGAATGAGAAGTCTATGATAGGGTTCACTAATGTTTGACCAAAAAATTATTGACAAATGGTCATTTGACAAACAACGTTTCACCAAATGATCATTTGGCAAACGAGACATTTGACAAAAGTATCATCTTACAAAAACTTACTTAGCAATTGATCATTTAGCAATTAGTTTACTTATTTCTAGGCAGAAAAAAAAACAACCTCGAAGGCCAAGGCGGGAGCCAGGCTCCCGCCTTTACCTTCTAACCTAACCTATCCGAGTCGGTTATGCCCTGAATCGTCTTCCTCGTAAAATGTAAATTTAACTGTTGATCATTTGGAAAAGTAAGTCATTTGTAAAATGATTAGTAGTAAAATGATCAATTGACTTAACATTTTTTTGCAAAACGTTGTTTGTCTAGTGTAATTTTGCCAAATGACTTTTGGTCAAACGGCAGGACACCCTATGATACGAGGGCTGCCTTTTAAGTTGTGTCGTTTGCCAACCTCCCGCGATTATTTAAAAAAAAACATTTGGCATTTTCATCCTTTTGAATTTAGAACTCGAAAACAAAAGAATGTTTTCAAATTGGTCGAATAGTTTTATTACAGCGTCTATTCAAAGGTGACAAGTCGGTTGTAAAAATGGAAATGTCTAAGGAAAATTTGCGTGCGGTAATTTTCTACAACTTTAAAAGGGGATTATCGCGACTTCAGTGCTTTGAGGAGATCACATCTGTGTTTGGTGATGCAGCACCGTGTCTTAGGACTGTAGAACGCTGGTACTTAGAATTTTTACGTGGGCACTCTAGCCTCAGTGATAAGCTTCGTGAAGGTCGTCCAAAAACCGCCATGACGCAAGAGAATATCGAAGCCGTGCGGCAGCTAATACTCGAAGATCGTCATGTGACATACCGTGAAATAGAGGCATCCGTGGGCATTTCAGGGACCACTGTCCAAAAAATCCTGCACGAAGAACTTGTTGTAAAAAAGTTGATCTCTCGTTGGATACCACATTTGCTTAGCGACGACCAAAAAACAGCCCGTGTAAGTTGGTGTCGCAAAACTCTGAAGCGATTCAGCCGAGGAGAGTCAAAACATGTTTATGATGTGGTTAGTGGTGACGAGTCTTGGATATATGCTTACGATCCAGATTCAAAACAGCAGTCAACTGTCTGGGTCTTCCAGGACGAGCCAAAACCGAGCAAAGTCATACGCTCTCGGAGCACTTCAAAAAAAATGGTTGCCTCGTTTGTGGCAAAGGGTGGTCACGTCGCCACTATTGTACTAGAAGATCGCAAGACGGTTACCGCCGACTGGTATACCACTGTTTGTTTGCCACAAGTCATCACCAAACAAACAAAGACAAACAAAACACACCCAAAACGAAAACGAAAACCACCACCACCACAAAATTTAAAAAAAAAAAAAAAAAAAAAAAAAAAAAAAAAAAAAAAAAAAAAAAAAAAATTTTAGATCACCCGCCTTACAGTCCTGACTTAAGCCCTAACGATTTTTTTACGTTCCCCAAAATTAAGCAAAGTCTTCGTGGTCAACGTTTCAGCTCACCCGAAGAAGCTGTTGACGCATACAAATCGGCCATTTTGACTACCCCCACTTCGGAGTGGAATAAATGTTTTAAAAACTGGTTTGAACGCATGCAAAAGTGTATTAAATATCGCGGCGAATTCTTTGAAAAACAATAAATGGTAATAATCTATTAGATTGTCTATACTTATTTCAAACGACACAACTTAAAAGGCAGCCCTCGTAGACTTGATGATTGTGGATGAACGGCTGCGTAACAAAGTTGTAGATACCAGAGCATTTCGAGGAGTTAGCGTAGGTTCAGATCACTACTTAGTGGTAACACGAGTAAGGGGTCTGTTCACACGTTGGCGCCATCGTGTTCCCGTACCTACCACTGCGTTAGAGAGGATAAAAGTAGAGAAACTGAAAGACGAAGTTATACAAGATGAATACGTAAGAAAGCTGAAAGATTGTTTTGAATGTGTCAATAAGATGAATGACAGTGAAGTTGAGAATAATGTTAATAATGTATGGGAGATTATGAAGAATGGCATGGTCAAATCGGCCACTGAAGTATGCGGTGTAGTCAAAAGAAGAAAAAGCAAGAATGAACGTCCGGAATGGTGGGATAGAGAGGTAGATGATGTAGTGAAAGAGAAGAAAAAGTGTTGGTTGGATTTTGTAGCTGTAGATCCAGGACAAGATCTAAGCGACAAAAAGAAAAAAGAGTATAATAGATCAAAGAAAAGAGTGAAAGACGTTGTGGCTAGAAAGAAAGATTTACTGAATGAAAAGTATGATAGGAGTTTCTCTGACAACTTCCGGTCGAATATTAAACTCTTTTGGAGCTTGATTAAATCGGCTCGGGGGAAATCAGAGAAAACTAAATTAAGCGCGGTGAGGGATGAGTCTGGAAACTTAATATGTGAGGAAGAAAAAATGTTTGATAGATGGAAAACTTATTTTGAAAGCTTGTTTGAATGCGAAGATATTTCTGGTGAGCCAGAAAGCATGAGTAAAGGTGCAAGTAGCGAAGATGAAAGTGTGATTAGTATGAGTGAAATCATGAAAGCATTAAAAAGTATGAAAGCAGGAAAATCAGCAGGTTGTGATAGAGTGTCGATAGAAATGCTGAGGAGAGGAGATGGCCTGGTGGGTAGTCTGTTGTACCGCCTTTTCAATGCATGTTGGAGTAGCGGCCGAGTCCCGGAAGATTGGGTCAAGGCCGTTATCGTCCCACTGTATAAAGGAAAGGGGTCACAGCAAGACTGCAAAAACTACCGCGGTATCAGCCTCCTTAGTGTTGTCGGCAAAGTATATGCGAAGATTTTAATTGAAAGGGTATTGAATGTTACGAATGACAAAATCTGGGATGTACAAGCGGGATTTCGAAAGGGAACGGGATGTACGGATCAGGTCTTTTCACTACGGTCCATCACAGAAAAGTTCTTGGCTGTCAACCAAAAGGTTTTCTGTGCTTTTGTGGACCTGGAAAAGGCCTATGATAGGGTAGATAGAAAGGAGTTGTGGACGGTGTTGTCTATGTATGGAGTGAGCAGCAACCTGGTGCAGGCTTTGAGGTCCCTTTATGAGGGCTCCAGAGCCTGTGTCAGGATCAATGGGGCATACTCGGCCTGGTTTAACATCTCTAAAGGTGTTAGACAGGGCTGTGTTGCCTCACCATGGCTGTTCAATCTATTCATGGACAGTTGTATGAGGGATTTGAAAGAGTATGATAAGGGTTTGCGTGTGCAAGAGTTGCTAATCAAATGCCTCTTATATGCCGATGATCAAGTTATACTTGCCCCATCGGTACTTGAGTTGCAGGAGATGGTGACAGTGATGAATGAGGGATTTAAGCAAAAGGGGATGAAAGTAAATGTTGCCAAGACCAAGGTCATGGTGATAGAGAAGGATGAAGAGATGACTGAGTGCGTGATAAATGTAAATGGTGAATTAGTAGAACAAGTGAGCGAATTTGTGTACCTGGGAAGTGTGTTTACAAGAGATGGTAAGTGTGAGAAGGATATCGAGAGGAGGGTAAATGCGGGGAATCAAATTAATGGGGCCCTGTACTCCTTTGTGAGCAGACAGGGCGTTTCACAAAAAGCCCGGCTGGCTGTTCACAATGGAGTGCTGGCCCCTACCCTGATGTATGGTAGTGAATGTTGGGTGTGGCAGGACAAGCATGTAAGTCGTGTAAATGCAGTTGAAATGCGCTCTTTGCGTAGTATGTGTGGTGTGAAACTGATTGATAGAGTTAGAAATGAAAAAATCAGAGAGAAGTGTGGAATAAAAGAAGATGTAGTGACTAAGATTGAAAAGGGCATGCTTCGATGGTTCGGTCATTTGGAAAGGATGGATGAGGGAAGATTGACGAAAGAGATATACAGATCGAAAGTGTGTGGAAGGGTCGGAAGGGGCCGCCCTAGGCGTACTTTTTCGAATCAAATCGGAGAAATACTGGAAAAGGGCCGAATCTTAAGTACCCGAAACCGACGTGCGTGCATGACTCGATGTATGAATGTTGAAGAAGCGAAGGAAATTTGTCAGGATCGTAGCAAGTGGAAAGAAGTGGTCTCTGCCTACCCCTCTGGGAAACAGGCGTGATTTAATGTATGTATGTATATTTGATACATTTCGGAAGTAAAATTTTATTGCCTTTATAAAATAAAGAAAAAGACTGCCAGCAAAAGCACCTGACATCCGATTGACTAACATTTTTTCATCTTGAGTTTTGACATGGTCACCATTATAAAACAAATTCCACCTGACAAAAGTAAAGGTCACGTCTCCCAAAACACACGAAAATCTTATGTGTAGCTTTATAAATAATCACAATAACACGATGCAAATAAATATTTTCTTTGGACATGTCGGGGACTCGGACGTCTACCTTACCTAGTCTATAACAACGACGCTTTCTACGTCTGTCTGTCTTTCTTTCGGTCTGTATTTTCACCATCAGGTAGATATTTTTTTGCGGAAAGTTGTATAGTAAATTATGGTCTATGTAAAGGTTGTCATTGTCACAGAAAAGTCACATAGATCAAAGCGAATCGAGGGCAGGTTGCTAGTTTAGTATTAAAGTATCAGCCAAAAAAACACGCCAACGACTTCGACCTAATTTCCCAGGATAACTAGTAGCTTACATTACTGTACGGGCTCCCTACTTTCTGTAATCACGTCAATCCATTGCTCCATTTGGCTACAAAGGATAGACAATTATCGTGTCTTAATGGAGGTAGAGGAGGAATTATAAACGAGTGCCTATTAGAACGCCGAAGTCAAATGACTCGATGTCAGTAATTGCTGTATCCAGGGTTTGCATAACTAGAAAATAAAGGTACCGTTTTAAAACAGTATGACGTCATACCGTTTCGTTGCGGTTGGTTTCGGTAGCGTAAAATTCTTTATCGGTACTGGTACTTTTTTCGATACCTGACCGTTTTCATAAAGGTATACTGAAATAATACTGAAAAATAGCGATACTGTGTTTTTATACCGGTAGCGTACCTTTATATTTCAACCGGTATAGTTTTACCTATATAACGAAGCGGTATCGATATCCAATACTGGTACCATACCGTTAATACCGTAACGAAAACGGTCCCTGGCTGTATCACTTGTATAATAACAACGTCATACACGCGTATGATCTTATCTTACACATGGGCCCTTTCGCATACACTTCAACCCTTTAGGATCTTTTGTGCAATTAAGTACGCTCTTACAGTCTGCTCGAATGTGATTTCCTCACGATGTTTTTCCTTAATCATAGAAGCGTCGGGAAATGTGATTCAGTTAGAAAAACTCAGTGGTACCGTAAAATGTGCCTACATTGCTCTCCAATGGGTAACTATGCTCCATAGTGACTATTTCATTTGTTACTTATAATTCAAGGTATCTAGCAACGCAGTGACTGAAAGCAATATAATGATTTACAACACAGGTTAAATCAATAATAATAATAATAAATATCAGGGGACAATATCACATCAATTGACCTAGTCCCAAACTAAGCTCTAGGCTTGTACTATGGGTACTTGACAACTATATAAATACTTGTATAGAGAAATATATACTTAAATACATAGTAAACATCCATGAGTTTGGAACAAATATTCGCGCTCATCACACAAATATCTGCCCTTACCGGGATTTGAACCCAGGACCTCTAGCTTCGTAGGCAGGGTCACTACCAACTAGGCCAGCGCGTCGTCGCAATATAACGATGTAGCATAATTACCCGCGGGGGAGCAAAGTAGGCACATTTTACAGAACATAAAAAGGAAAGGAGCCATTAACAGAACAATTTCCGTACTTCACAATGTCCAAATTGCAAAAATGATTTGTAATCCAAAATGCATCTTTTACAAAAAAACAGTGGCGCTAAAACATCATATACCATTCCCCATTTTAAGAAAAATACATTGAGATGTGCAATTTGTTACGTTATTTTATATTGAGCAATAAACAATTTAATCTTATCTCATCATAGTTCGAACTAAGTACCTTACGATCTCCACTTAAGCCACAGACTCTCTCTATAAATATGACGGGATGAATTTCTAGTTTTGTATTTTTATATTAGGTACTTCGAGCGATGATATATTTTTAAATAAAGTAGCTTGTATGTATAGGGTGGGCTTCAATTTGCACTTTTACTGAGTTGCTGTTCGCAAAAAAAAAACCGTTCACCCTGTACAAGCTTCGACGTGTGTGACCTTAGAAATAATAATGCCGAAGAAGAGCCCGCGTCGAGTTCCCAAAAGGTTTTATAAATTAAATGCAAACGAGACTACCAAACCAATAAGTGTTACGTTACAACTTATAAGCATTCCGTCGACATACGAGATATGCGTAGATACAAGGGTCGGCTCGGTATCCACAGAAATGCGGGAAAACGATTGTATTTCGGTTTTGTGAAGCGTATTGCGATGCTCTTTTACACACGCTACAATAAATAGGTGATTTATTGTTGCGTAGTGTATAATATAGGTGTGTAAGTATATGAGTTGTCCGCTTCAAAATTTGTAAGTCAATTTTGAAGCGGTACAGAAGACGAACAGGCTTTTCTTTCTAGGCGGTAAAACCACGTCTTTGACCTGTTATGGTATTGTTTTTAACTCGGTCGCACATTACTGTCAAGTAAAAAAGAGATATCATACATACATAAACTCACGCCTTCATTCACAGAGTGGGGTAGACAGAGCTACAGAATAACCTACAACTACAAAAACTTGTTGATAATTATATAACCACATTTAGCACAATCAGACTAAGATCTTTACCAGTATATTAGTGACAGGCAAGACCATCACCTAACAGAACTACAAAGCTTTATTCCCTCAGTCGCTCTTACAACATCCACGGGAAGGCATGGAGTGGCACTATTCTAATCCGGAAACCACACGGGAAAAGAGCTAAGAGCTAAAACGTTGGCGTTGTCAATATGATAACAGGTCAAAGACGATGTGGTTTTGCGGTGTAAACATATATTTATATTTCATGATTTCCCTACATTTTCCACTATTTACTATAGGAACTGCACCTAATACAACGAACTCAAGAAATATCAATACGATGAAAGACAACAAACACCCTTGTTAGTCTGATTTCGTTGTAGCGCGTGTAACCCAATAGAGTCACAAAGAGGATGCCCTTTTGCATTTCCCTTTTATTATTCTCATGACGTAGTTACTTTGTGTAGTTTTTTTGCTTTTGTAGATAAGAGGGATCTCTTTTAGTTTCATTTGATGTTTACGTGAGAGGCAAGCTAAAATGTGGGTTATTTGCTTAAATAAAACTTCGCGAATTGAATATACTCGTATAATTAATGAAGCAAACTCAAAGTTTGGTTAGTTTTAGTCCGTAGTTGTTTTATTTATAGTGTAAGTACTAAAAAAAAACAGTCTGAATCAATTAAAACTATTTGTGTGTAAAAAGGTTTTATACAGCGTTTATTCAGATGGTCTATTTTTAACTTGTAAAAGTACTCGAGCGGCCTTCTAATTGAATACACATCTTTTATCTTTTTATCTTAATCTTTACGTAATTATTAAAGATCTGTTTAATAGTATTTCAGCGACGCAGTTAGCCTAATCAAGTTAGCCTACCCTACACAGTCCCCCGGTTCGATCCTCGGTACAAAACTAGAGATTAGTTTGGGACTAGGTCAATTTCAGGGAGATCGATTTAATAAAAATATTTTAAGGTACAAGAGAGAAACGAGAAGACGACGTAACAGTTTCAACATGTGGATCAACGGGCATATAATGGTTGGTTTATCGATGTGGATAAAACGTCTGTCACTTTCTGCATGACCATTGACCAGTATGTTAATACCTACGAGAGTGAGGGATGTTTTGTCCACCGCGATAGACGAGATTAATACCGGCCTTGGCGACTATACGAATGTAATTATACACCAAAAAACATGTGTCCAAATGAAATTCTGTGAAGTCTGTGATGTTGGGAATTGGGATCAAATGACATTACCTTTGTGGTTTTATTCCAAGGATTACATTTTCTGTGTTGGCGTTAGGTAGAGCGTGAGGGTTTACGCCACGTGACATGACTAAATTTATTTTTAATAACATAGTAACTACGATTGTAGATTGTAATTTTAAAAAGAGCTTCCTTGCTAAATATCGTGACATTAAACTAAAGGTGCGACCCCACCGCTGCACAAAATACGGCGTCGTTGCGTAAACAAAAGACGGGGTCATAGTAACAACATGGCGATGTTTTTGACGCACCGTCATATACGCACCTTTAAGCAGCGGTGCGGACGCACCTTAATGTTACACTAATTAGTATTACTTAAGAACATGAGAAATGTGTTGTTTCTGTATTTTTATTGCATTTACTGTGTTTATGGGACAATTATTAAAGTAAAAACAGCTTTTTTTTTTTATGTTATAAAATCCAGGGGGCGTAATATGGCTGCATTTATCGCGTGACATAATATGGGTAAAACGTCCGTCACTTTCTGACACTTATATAAGCATGAGAGTGAAGGATGCTTCATCCATATTTTGTCACGCGATAAACGCAGCCATAGATGTAGGTATAACACTAAGTTAACAATTTTCGAATATCGATAAAATGTTTATTGACGTAATCTCCATACTTTTACGATATAAATCAGAACTGCCGTCCTACCAAAGAAGGCGGCTAAGTGCATAATAATAGTACCTATAAGCATTTTAAATTTAATGTGGTTACCAGTAGAGTAAATAATGCTTTGACTATTACATTGCAGTTAAGGGTCATTATTTGGGCGTTTCAACCGCCTCACTTTCGTGGACATGTTTTTGAAGAATTGGGCGTATATTTTGATAGCGTTTTTGAATATTTGATAGATGTCCGGTAAACTTAGATACCTAACCAGAAACAAAATCGAAATCTGAAGTCACTTCTACAAAAATGTGACCACGAAAGTGAGGCGGTTGAAACGCCCAAATAATGACCCTTAACCGCCTTCTTTGGTCTTTGGCCTATTGGGCCCTAAAATATGATTAAAATTAATGAGCCCTCTAATTTAAATTGGGGTAAACAACGTATTGTTCAAGTTCACCAATTCTTTTGTACTGTGGTGTTTGTGTTTTCGTTCAAAGCCGAGGCAACGTGGTTCGCATAACAAAGATCCTTCATTATCTTTCATCCTAGGATTTAAGGGCACTTAGGGCAGTATTAGGGTCAACAGACGACCTACAACTTGGGGTGTAAGTCTCAGAATAAAATCTGAATCGAAACAAGTTTCACGCAAATAAGTAGCAGAAGTACTTGAGCTATTTTATCGTGAATATATAAGTTGTCTATGTGGTCTGGTTAGTTAGGTTAGGGGTACTTTTAGTTTTTGGAAGAGGTCATTTAGTAATATTTATTATCGATCCCATTGATCGATAATAATTTCGATGTAAAATTTATATTTTGGCAACGTTTTAATTAAGAAAACAATATTACGTTTTCAAATATTGTACTTAGTTTATGACTTTACAAATAAGTATCGGGCTTTATCCGAGATTTAGAAAACTATCGAGGTCTAATTAAAAGTACTAGTGCTTTGATATTTAACCTCAATAACACACGGCACGAGTACATACATAAACTCGCGCCTTTATTCCCAGAGTGGGGCAGGCAGAGCTACAGAAATTACCAACAACTCAAATAAATTGTTGATAATTCTTTAACCACATTTGGCACAATTAGGCTAAGATGTTTACCAGCGTATTAGCTATAGGTTGCAAGCCCATCACCTAACAGTACTACAAGCCTTTATTGTCTTAGTCGCCTCTTACATCCACGAGAAGACCTTGGGGGTTAACACTTGAATCCCTCACTACGCTCGGATTCTATTTTAGAATCCAGGATTCCTTTTACGCCTTCGCCGTAAATTATGTCTTTTTGCTCCTTGTGACACATATGACTAGCATAGAGGCATTCCATCTTAGTCCTCAGGGTTGGCAACGCATTTTCAGTCTTGTGAATGCGAATGTCTATGGGTCACAGTTTCCACTTACCATCAGGTGGCCTGTGAGCTCGCTTGCCATCCCAAGCCATAAAAAAAAAAAACTATTTCTACAGAATTGACGCGTGTCGTGTATGGGCGATTTGCTGCGTGGCCGCGCTGGCGGTGGCGAGCGCGGCGGCGGCCCCGGCGCAGATGTGCGCGGGCTCCGTCGAGGACGACCCGCGCGCCGCGCGCTTCTGCCAGGCTCTGAACACCTTCCTGGAACTGTACGCGGAGGCTGCTGGGGAGCATGTACCTGAGTACCAAGGTATGACCTGAAGTGTTAGGGTGATAGCACCAGTGTTGGACACTTTAAGTTGACAGGCAAAAACAACAATGCAATTGTTGCATTGATTGATTGTTGTTGTTGTATTAAATAAGAACCAAGTGCTCATCATTGGTCCTTGTCCATTAGTAATGAACAAGGACTGAGGTTCCACCACCCTCATAGGTACCAAAAACGTGACAAAGGTGCTGGGTGAAGGTCAGCAAAATGTTTCTCCTTTCCCACCATCCTTTAGCCTTCCACCATACGAGTAGCTCTCAAAAGTTTCTTGGAGCCGTACGTGGAGGCGGCTGGGGAACAGGTGCCAAAAACCTGGCATAGGTGCTGCTGGGTGAAAGTCAGCAAAAAGTTTCTCCTTTCCCGCCATCCGACATACCATTATGCCTTCTAACATGGCTCTCAACATCTTCTTGGAGCTGCACGCGGAGGTGGCTAGGTAGCCTGAGTACCAAGGTATGATCTGGACTATTATCAGGTGTCAAAAACCTGACAATGACGCTGGGTGAAAGTCAGCAAATCAATTCTTCTTTCCCGCCATCTTTTAACCTTTGTAATTGCGTTTTTTTAAGACAACGGCACTTGTCCCACTGCGGCTAGGAAGCGATTAGCTATCGAATATTTTCTAACTCAAAAAATCCCGAAGATCCTGTGTCAATAAAAGAGACATATATAAATAGCTGATTGGCTCTATTAGCTTTCCACTTATCGTCAGTGGAGGACAAGTTAAGTCCGAGAGTGACGCAGCTGTTAGAATGGGACAGTCATTCCACTACTCTAATACGTAAACTGACTAGCCAAAATCAACCGCCACCCATCCTATCTTAAAATTACAAATCTTCTTTATATACATAATTCTTCTGTCCGTGTGTTGACAGTGAACTCCTCAACGGCTGAAACGATTTGAATGTTTTTTTTTGTGTGTGTTCAAGTGGATTCGAGGATGGTTTAGATTCACAAATAAACCCGGCAGATGGCGTTGTCCTGCATGGCAGATATCATGCTGGACAACGTCTGTCGGGTCCGCTAGTATTCATATACATTTATAAATAATCTCCATGCCATAAAATAACCCCTCTTTCCCCTCAGCCCTGGTGCGCGACTACCCTCAACTCCTGGACTCCGGCATGAAGCGACAGGACGTCGTGCACTCGTTCCTGCGCTTCGGACGCCGCCGCTGACGCCCAATGGCGTAAACTACGATACGACTCTTCGTCCAAAACATTTATAAATATTTATAGCTAAACATGGTATCCGAATACTAGCGACCTCTCTCTCCGTTAGCATTAGTTTAAGACTATAGTTGGTTCACACTTACTTGTCGTATTTTGTAAATAATTATTTAAATAGATCAAAAACAGTTTCCAAAACTATTTTTTATTTGAATATGTATTGTATAAAAGCCAAAATAGGAAATTTATTAACTATTTTATATATTTTTTGGTTATAAATTTGTTTACAAAATAAGTCAAGTAAGAGAGAATAAATAATAATAAATAATAAATAAAGATATTGTTGTCAACATTTTCGTCACTTCGGTGGTCAACGGCGTATGTAAGTCGCTTGTGAGCCTTGAGTCGTTGGCGTAAGGTTCACATTTGGACGGTTAATTGGCGTTGATGGTAGTTGTAAGTAATTATTATGATGTTTTAAATAAATACATATTTATGACAAGCTGAGAGTTTTTCATTGAAATGTTTCCCTTTTCCTATTTTGTTTTTTATTTAGTCAGAACAGTCAAAACTTGGCGTAGGCACGGCGGGAGCATTGCTGATGCGGTACCAGCCGGCATTCTCTTAGGATAGTAAATCTCTTCCAAGTTACGTCTCTAATACCTACCTTCAAATTTAAAAACCCATTTTAGTTAAAGTATTCTTTGTCCCTTTCGAATGTTATAAAGACAGATAAGGACAGCGCATATTTCAACCAAACTAGCTACTGCGCGATTATAAATAAGAGGTTAACAATCGTTAAATTTTTTTATAAATGTTTTCAACCTTTGCAATGCATTTGCGGATGTATCCGTACCACCGGTGTAGCGCTTACGACGGATAAATTCGTCAAGAATGGCAGCGCACGTTAGTGTTATCAATCCTCGCACGCCCATTAAGTACATTTTTATTGTTAATGGGTTTGCTCTTGACTATAAGGAAAAAAATATGTAATAATGATGTCGAACTTTTAAAATATTGCAAAGTGATTAGTGTTTACAATAAAATTAATATGTCTATAGCTAGTAGTGAAATTGATAAGATAAACGATTTGAAATTAAATGTCAGACCTACACAGCTTAGAACATTATCTTACCTGTCAAGATATACCCTCCCTAAGTGTACAAACTATTATGGCAAGCGTACCTGGGATTATATGTTACCAAAAATATTGAATGAGTTATCTTTAGACACATGTGAAAAAATATGTAAAAACCCGCACCGTTGCTTTAACATAATGAAAGCTTCTTACTTAGGTGGTTCGCAAAAATGTTTAAAAAACACGCATTAATTAAATAAATATTATACATAAGTAGTATTAAGTGGGTATAAATAATAGTAATAAATAACTGAGTGATATCGGCGGCAGATAAACTTTGCGTAGTTTTCGCCCGCTGTTAAAATATAACTGTAATTATTGTAATAACAAAAAAAAAAAAAAAAAACTCCTTCCCTAAGAGGGCGAAAATTCTGTCGACGATGATTGAGCTCACCCAGATGACTATTCACCCTAGCTTTGAATAGATTCAGTTTGTTTGCACTCGGAAATACAGATGCCAGCGTATCCACTCTTTTCCAGAAAGCATTATGAAGGATGATGCAAAGTGCTTCGTTCGAAAAGGCGTAATTTCAACCAGGTAAGGATAGAAGTCCGATGGTAGAAAGGAGAGGCCGAGACGTAGGGGAAATAAAGAGGACAAATCAATCGTATAATAGTGTATATTTTTTAGGGCACAGTTGTAAACACCATATTAAAACAATCCGTTAAAGGTAAACTATATAAAATTAATATTTGCAACGACAGGACTTTATGCATTCAATCCGTAAAGCCGGAATTCCACTGCAGCGCACGCACACGCTACACACGTGAGCCACGCAGCCCTCTTAAGCAAAAACGCAATATCTAAATTCAATAGCCTAAGTAGATTCAACTCTGTTCAATTTGTAACTAGGTAGCAATTTCTACAGGTGTTTTTTCTGAGATATCGCCATTAAGCTTAGGGCATCTAGGCTTGTGTCACTGACGCCATTTCGAGCTTAAGTCTAAATTCATTTATACCCACGTGCGTAGCTCGAACATGCCCTGCAGTAGAATTCCAGTTTACACGTTAACCTTTTCTCCGTCATATCAAATAATAACAGCAGAATATTTAGCTGTGTACATTAAGTTAGCGGTTACTTATGACGGATTAATCCGTCAATGGCATTGAAAGGGTTAACTTTACGTCCTACTTAAATGAGTATGGGGCGAGCCTGAATTGAACTAGTATGTTATATTAATTAGTACTATAAGATTAAGTAGGTATAAGACTAGAGATAGGCAGTGTTTGGTATACTAAAGCCATACATTTAAGAGGGGGTAGGCAAATCCGTTTTCATAAGAACTTTGTGCAGATTTCTCTTTCTGTAATGGTAGATTTTTTTATTGTTTAAATAAGACTTAGGTGACACATGAAGTAATCACAGACCAACCCCTAGCCAGGAACCAAGGCTTCGAAATAGCCTCGTTTGTATGAAATAGCACTCTGACCCGTATTATTTGACCGAGAGTGTAGAACTTGAGTTTTTGTATATATTTTTTTCTAAGCAATAAATCAAGTGACACATGATTACTTCGTGTGTCACCTAAGTCTTATTTAATCGATAAAAAAATATTATTTTAGGAAATAAGAAAATCCTGCACTTAGTCAACATGGAAAAACTTTGCCTACACTTAACACAGCCAGGGTATTCTTATGTTGTAAAGTTAAAATTAGAGTGACAGCACATTTAAATGACAAGTTTTGGCTTAAAAAACAAACAGGAACATCTTACGACGCTGATATAAAACTGTATTTTTAATTAGACAAAGTACACTGATATTTGGCGGGTTGTCGGTTATTGAGGAATAATTATGAAAATAGCTATAAAAAAAGGGTCACTTTGTATTGAATTACCATATAAAGTGACTCAAAGACCTATAAAACCTAGCTAAGAGGCAATTAAACAAGTTTTCTTAAAAAAAACAAATGCCAGTCGCACTCCCCCACCGAGGGTTCCGCACATGACAAGGTTAACTCAATTCAAAATTTGTACCGCCGTTCCTTGTATATAGACCCTGTTGAAAATGTAAAGTTTTCAGATTTTTCCCTATATTGGTAGTTATAAGTCGGTATTATTTGCCAAATTTCATAGTTCTAGGTCAACGGAAAATACGTGCGGATACGAAAATAATACGTCGGAAAAGTTCGTATTTTTTACATTTATACTATTGTGAATTCATGATGATTATATGTGAAATAGAATACTATAATTTTCAATATGAAATCTATGCCTCCCTACATACAGTTTATTTTCCAATAAATTAATTAATTGGAAACGAACATATACTCGAAAACGTAATTAAAGTCCAACGTGGGTTGCCACTAAAATAAAAAATATTTGCGTTAGTATATTTCCACTTTTTAAAAGAACGTACTAAGAATATTTATTTATTGGTAGTTTTAAACCTTCCATTAAAATAAACAAGTTCATTCAAGTTATTTACACAAATACAAGATGGCCTATTAAATATTTAACCATAGACGATTTTTGGTAGCAAAACTGTTATTGCACCTGTAATACTTCAGGTCTTAATAACATTTGGTACGATAAATAAGCAATTGTTGTTAACAACGTTAGATGCAATTTAAATATTACATGCGTTTAGCTATTCGACAAAATAACAGGCCAAAAGTGTGTAGCTCGCTTTATAATGACAATCATTGGCCATTTCACCATCCATGACAACATGGGGTCCATGGGTAACTGTCATTCTGTCATTCTTATTCGACATCTGACGTCTGTTCCGAGTGCTCGAATGTATTGTATTTGCTCAGTGGTGATTTTGTTTTTTGTTAAGTTAAGTTTGTTTTGTTGAGTTTTCGTTTTTTGTTAAGTTTATTCTCGGTGTTACTTTCTGTTGTTGAAGTGTTAAGTGTGTGTGTTGTACGGCTTCTTTGCGTATTATACGTAAGATGGAACCTCAGCCGGGACCATGTTAGTCATATCTACAAATTTTGTCAACAATTTGATTATCAATACAAAAAGGTTGGCTAACTGTGAAATGTTCGATTGGCACTGACATAAGTGACTTTGACACTTATGACAGTGACGTATCTGTCGTAGTTTTTTTGGACTTTAATTACGTTTTCGAGTATAGTTATGATGACACATTTATTTTTACTTTACTACTGGTTGAATAATATAGTATTTTTCGTAATCGTGTTATAATAGAGAGCTTTTTAGTCGAGTACCGTGTTTAGGCCACGAAGCTTGCTGAGTGGCCTAAGTAAGGTACGAGATTAAAAAGCTTAATTATGACACTATTGTGAACAATACTTTTTGTACGAGTTCATTAAAATTAATAATGTAAGTCATTAATACGAGTATATAAGAAAACTAAAAGTAGATTTTTGACAGATGATGCGACGCTGCTACGTTCCGAAACGCCACAGATTGGCAATTTTGTATCGGATCGAGGCTCCTTAAACAAGGACACATATCGAGGGTTGCGAGGTCAAACCCAATAAGTCGATATAACTTGTTGTGTCAAAAAGAACACTAATGAATACATCAAAACAATTCAAATTTCAATAATCAATTATTTCGATTTATCGGGTTTGACCACGCAACCCTCGATATGGAAATCCGAAGATCTATTTTCAAAATTTTTTCGGTTGTCTAGAGCGTATCGAAATAGTTATTTCGGTTGTTTCTGAAGTAACAACGATGAAAAGAGTGACGTTGCAGTATTCTCTATGAAATCTTTATGAATGATGATTTTTATTTCCACAGAGAAAACATAAACTTCTTGGCTTTTAAAAGAAAAGTTAGTTTTTTTTAATGTCCTGGATACAGCAGCAAGTTTAAGTAGATTTTTGACAGATGACGCGATGCTGCTACGTTCCAAAACGCCATACAATATTGGCAAATTTTGTACCGCATCGAGTCTCCTTAAACAAGGGCACATATTATTTAAATACGAAGTTCTATTTTCAAAATTTTTTCGGTTGTCTAGAGCGTATCGAAATAGTTATTTCGGTTGTTTCGGAAGTAACATAGACTATTCAACGATGAAAAGAGTGACGTTACAGTATTCTCTATGAAATCGTAATACAAACATTTTAATCGACGAGTACAAAAAATATAATATACTAAAATAACCATAAACATGGCATCACTATTCCACAAATTTATATTGGCACCTGTCAGTTCACTTCGTCTAAATAAAAGTACTGTTTTAGCCCTAAACTAAGGTCTACATGGACTCGAATGAACCGACATGAGAACGAAACATTCGAGCGAATCACGCGAATATTTGACCTTAACGAGTATTGAACCACTTGCTTCGTATACAGAAGAATAACACTGCTTGAATATTAAGAACTATTTAAAATCCAATCGGTTGTAAAGCCTGACAAGTTCCTTTTTAGCCCTCGCCATGTTGCGGATTTTCAGTGGAACAAATTTATTTAAATGGCAACGTTTTTTTTTGACAACGGACGTTGGAAGTCATTGAATGTCACCGATGTAAACAAATCGATTTTAAAATCAAAATGCCCAAGAAATTTCACCCCGATGCAAAAAACATTATTATAAATACATTCAAATGGTTGCGGCAGAAAAAGGACGAAGGATTCAGCAGCATTCCAATAAACAATGTTTTGAAATTAGTTGTTGACATGACGGGTATGATATTCATAGTGCGATTGTCATGAATTGGTTAGCTTGGTACTAAATATGTATATTAATTATTAAATTTTATTTTTTTTCTCATTCAAGGCGTCTGTAGTGCTACAATTAAGAATATATACAAAAATAATGGATAATGGATAATAATGACAGAATCTGATGAATATATGGATGTCGAATATTTAGAATCGGATTTTGACGGATAGGTAATTATTCATATTTAATTATCAACTAGACATGCTCTTCCGATTACATGAAAACATAGTTTCACAATCTACAAGTACTTAATTGTATATCTCACTCGTTCTTGCACGATGCCAATACTCACTGTCCCGACTATTCATGACGTACACGTATAATTGCCATATGTAAGCTGTTTGTAGCGACACTACATCAGGGCTAAATAGGAACTTGTCAGGCTATAATTTTACTAAAGATCTCAGATATATTCAGCTGACAAAGATAATTTATTTTTGTATTTTAAAAGTGTTATAAAGTTATTATTCCGTTTTGACATAACGATTCGAATTATTGCTTTTAAGATAGGATATCTTATTAAACTTACAGATAGAGGGTTTACCTTACATCTGATTGTTTTAGATTATATAGCACCACCATACATTATATAAATCTACACGTAGAGAGACAAATACAACTAAAAAGGTAAAGTTAGCCTTGAAAAAAGTACATATAAAAACCAACTTTACAAATTTTATAATTTTCCAAAAAATATAACTTTAATCATAGAAACGCCTCTTTCAAAATAAGTACGAATTATTAACATATATTTAAATTATACTAATTGTCAATAAAATTGATGATGTTACGTAAATATTAGGTTTTTCGCTGATTATAAACAAAGTTATACATTAACATAATCGTTAAACCGAATTATAATTTGTCTTATATGGATTTTTAGGATAATTAGTCATAAAAATGCGTTGCTTGTTTTACAATAAGACGATGTTCAGTTCAGTTTTTAACAAGACATTAGGGCTTATAAAAATTAGAAAATATGATGTATAAGCTCAAAAAAACACGAAAAAAATGAGGCAAGAAATCAAAATGGCCACACCGTTAAAAAAAAAACATGGTAAAACAGAGTATACGACTATAGTTCTACGTGCAATACACATATTCAAAAACGTGGTAAGTACAAAAAACATAAAATAACAAAGACGGATAACTCGACTTAATCAATAAAAATAACAAAGTAGTAGAAACTATAAATTGTGAACTTTTTACTAACACCCACAAATACTTAAATACTTAAAACTTATAGATATTTGCACTTTGCACGCGCGTAAAAGTTAATATTTTGTGGATTTTTCGACGACAAACACCGCTAACAATACAAACCCTAATATAATAAAATTTGTCATGTTGTGCAGAAGTAAAAACATACTACGTGAATTTAGGGGTTTACTTGTGGGAGGACCTTGTGCAGGGTCCGTCCGGGTTGGTACCACCATCTTATCCATTAACCTACCGCCAAGCAGCAGTGTTCGCATTGTTGTGTTCCGGTTTGGGGATAAGACAGCCGGTGAAATGACTAGCATAGAGGCATTCCATCTTAGTCCTCAGGGTTGGCAACGCATTTGCAGTCTTGTGAATGCGAATGTCTATGGGTCACAGTTTCCACTTACCATCAGGTGGCCTGTGCTCGTTTGCCTTCCCATGCTATAAAAAAAAAACCTATAATCTGAATTTTTCTAAGGACTTATTCCACTAGTTACAGACACAGTACTGGAAAAATATAAGGTAATGTGCTAATAAACCTTTAATGCAAAATCGAAAGATTTCATATCGCTCTAAACTATATTGCAATTGATCGGTTCTTGTTTCACTTTGTCTCGTTCCTTTTCTTCTGGCATGTAGAATCTAAGGTAAATACAACAACATTAGAACTAATCGATTTTAATATAGCTTAGACAATATCTACACAATATTCACGTTTAATTGCAAACATCTGTCTTGTTATTGCTCGTGTCAAGTCTGCACCACCTACGGTATGAAATATATTAATTTGACACCTTGTCCCTGCTAAGGTTGTCTGGAAGAGATCGCTAATCAGCGATAAGATCGACTGTTGATCTCTGTTATATTTTTGTTTAATAAAGTGTTTTGTATTGTATTGTATTGTATTGTATCTAACATGGCGCCGTTAAAATATATTTAAAGGACAAAAAATTTCTATCTGGCGAAGTCGGTAAGATTGACAATTAAGATATCACAAATGATCGATCTAGGTAATACATCAATATTATTTTTACACACAAATGAATACACATTACTAAATATTAGGAATTAAAAAATCTTAATCATACTTTTTCTAGGTCCGGTGAATCAAACTTTAAACCTACACAATATTACTTCACAACACTTTTAATAGGCATCACGATTCTCTTTTCAAATAAACTCGAAATATCATAGTTATATCCTCTTAAGGCCCCTAGTAGAAAAAAGTACATAACACAACAAAGGAAGGGTTCCGTACCATTATCTATTAAAAAATCACCTTTGTTGTATGTGTATTTAACCTTTATTTTTAAAGTGAATATACAATTAAATGGGTGGATCAACTTTTTTCTGTTGTTATTCTGTCCCGTAAGCCAGGAGACAACAGTGATAGTTTCTTAGAAAAAATGTTATAATATATACTTCCAGCACACTCAGGAGAAAGGCCATAAAAGAATGGGTGTGTAATTGCTAATAAAACAGTTTTTTAGTGAACTTATATCCTTTGAAATCATAGTTTTAAAGAGTGACCCAGGAGACGTCACCATGGCAACGAGCTACAAAGAAAAGTTGATTGACCCAAATATTCTGGGAATATTTCAAGCGTCTACCTGTTGGCGTTGTTATTATCGAGTAAAAAACGACAAAAAAACACATTTGTTGTAGGGGGTTGTTATTTTATTCTGTTTTTCGTATTTGTTCTCATAGCGGCAACATAAATACATCATCTGTCAAAATTTCAACTGTCTAGCTATCACGGTTCGTGAGATACAGCCTGGTGACATTGTGACAGACAAACAGACAGACAGTGGCGTCTTAGTAATAGTCCCGTTTTTTTTCCTTTTGGTACGGAACCATAAAAAATAATTATTGCCAAGGAGATAAAGTGGTTAATCCCTCGTTTTTCGTTATTTTGGTTGACCTTAGGAGGATAAATACATTTGATCTAAGAACCTGAAGGGACACGTAGGTCAAAAATGAACACCATAAAAAAGATAAGTAATAGAACATAATAAATAATACCTATTCATTAGATATAAAGCCCATTTCGTATAATTTTGCGTTATATAACGTTGGTATAATGAACGAAGCATATAACAACACAATATATAATTTCATAACAACAAACTATGGATATTAACTTTTTATATAATTGTTAAATGATATATTGTTTCCATTACATAATTTTAATGACCCAATCGAATAACCTCCATTCTAACTAACTAAAAAAAACAAAACGTCTAAAAACCCGGTCAAACCCATTATAATATATTAATTGAGGCAAGAGTAAATATGGGCAGGGAATCAGGTATGTTAGATACGGACTTCGAGTCATATGATAATTATTTCTTGTATCAAAATATGATATTAATTGATATGCCTAATGAACGTTATATCCAATAAAATTAGTCTATTCGAACGTAATTTCGTAAGAGACGTTTCTGTTAAATTAAAATCTTTATAAAACAACCAGTTTAATACTAATTGAATTGTTTTTGTTGTTATATATCTCATGTTTATTATACCTTGTAAACGTTATTAACGTGCCATTATATCCAACTTTGTTATACATTATAACAGACCCGTTCCCCTAATAAAAAAGGCCACCGGTTTTACAAAGACTTTAGCAGTCTTTTTCGTTGATTTCGAAGGAAGATTAAAGTAAGGTACTTTGGGACGAAATACATGAGTTGAACAGTGAAACAAAGATATGTATACAATCATTATCATCATCATGTCAGCCGAAAGACGTCCACTGCTGGACATAGGCCTCCCCCAAGGCTCTCCACTTAGACCGGTCTTGTGCTTTTCGCATCCACCGCGTTCTGCAATCCTTACAAGGTCGTCACCCCATCTTGTTGGAGGCCTACCTACAGCTCGTCTCCCGGTCCAATATAGTACCTTATTTCAATGGAAGTGTTTACATATCTTTGCACTTTACTGTACTTTACTACCGAACACTAAATTGTCCTGGGCGCATTCCAGTAGGTAACTACGAGTATAAGTTAGAGTATAAGAGGCCTCGTTTTTTTTTAATTATGTGATATCTTTGTACGTAAAAGCCGGTCATTGAATAAAATCATCTTCCAATCCAATTCCAATCTTCTTAAAAAAAAAACAACACTCAATTAAGGAATTTAGAATATTACTAGCCATCAATAAAACAAAGCTTTATGTAGTCTTGTCCCCTTATTCATAAACGCACAACAAACCTATTTTAGTTAAAGTATTCTTTGTCACTTTCTGTCAAATTCAAAAGTCACAATGACCGATAAGGACAAAACATAATTTAAGCACAATTTAGCTATTGAGCGTTTTTGAATAAGAAGACACCAATCACTTATACACCAATCAAACAATCAATCGTATAATAATAATACTAATAAGGCAAAGCCTGAAAAGGCTGTACGGAATGCACTCAGAACAAGAAGGTCTTATCAACACAAATATGTCATGTTTATATAATGTTTCTATTATCTAATACGTAATATGAACTACGTCGCCCCCGACTGAGAGGAGACATTGACCCTGAAATATAAAACATTTTTAATAACACAGAATTAAAAACCTACTGTTTTTACCGTGATCGTTAATCACTTTAGCACCTTGTCACTTTAATCGCTGTGAATACAATTCGTACATTCAAAAATTCTAAATTCTAATTCTAAATTCTTTTGTAATATACACTTTTTCTATAGTCAAAGGTGATGGTGCCACTGGGTAAGAAAAAAAAAAGGTTGTGTTAGGTGCGTTAGGTATATGCCGTATATGAACACGACATTAAATAGACAAGGTACTAAAGTGTACACATCTTTATGAACTCGACTGTACACTGAGATAACAAAAGACAAATAAATGATTTCGCAGAAAAATATATAGAGCTTGAAAAAATTTGTCTGACTCGGTACAGCTGGAACTATAAATTTCTTAAGTGGAAACTTTCACGGAACAGTTTTTAGGTAAATAAAAGGATCATGTTGCCAATTTCACTGTAAACAGCGGCGTAATTGTTTCTCAGGTATAAGCTCAGGTTCAAATTAGCATCCTCATAGGGCTTTATGTTACTGCATAAGACTTCTAGTGTATTTATGTAGCCGTTGGTTTTCCACCGGTCAACTTCCACGGTCGTGACATTGCTAGCCTCATTTTCCAAAATTTGAATTGGAATTTAATAACAGGCATAGCTTCTCTTTATTTTCGTACCGCCATTTATTAATATTATTTTGGAAAATTATACCACTTAGGAACATAATTTTTTTTTGAAAAGCCCGCGTCACGTGTTTAAATAAACCAACATACCTGATTTTTGTGAGCATTATCCTGCAGCATGAGCTGCGTGAGGTAGAAGGAGGTGAGAGCATTCCCGCCGAGCGCCGCCGTGTACGCGCGGACTATCGCCAACACCTACAACAAAATGGCGCGTATGGTGTGAGGTTTATCTTAGGTACGTGATCTTGAGTAAAATAACCCGTCTTAAGAATCATAGAAGGCTGTCATTTCTACCGCATTTTGAGATTGGAACTAAGTTTAGATCCGTTTTTTTAATAAGATTAAGAACCACTTCAATTTAGGGTAGGGCCAAGAATGCTTCCCTGGGGAACGCCAAAGGATATCGGTTGGGGTGAGCTAATCAAAGTCTATAATTAAATGCGCTGAGTTTTAGTTTATGAATAGCTTTTAAACCAGTGTAGTACTAAACAGTATTCTGTGTAAAGAAACACGTTGAAATTGGTCCATTCGTTTGGAAACAACGACGCTATAGTGACAGATACAAAGGTATATTATGTTTAATCTGTAACACCATTGTGTTGTCGTTAGATCCAAAAACAAGTAAAATTACTTATAGCATCATCCCATCGAAGTCCTCAAGGTTAGCAACAAATCAGGCCTCAAAGCCCACTTATAATAAGCTTACTTATAAAGCTTGGATAGGAGGCTTGGCGATGGGTCAATTAACAATTACGGTACTTCCTCTTATTTGACATGTTTTATAAAACGTTAATATACATAAAAACCTCCCGTGGAAAATTCCCTAACCGCATCCAAATCCGTTGCGTGGTTTAGGAGGAGTTAGCGGATATACAGATAGACAGAAGCGGAAAGCGACTTTGCTTTATACTATAGTTCATTTATTTTAGCATGATACAGAACGAAATAAAGGTATTTTATTGGGCACGTTACACGCAACATAATAGTTATACAAAAACATTGCTCCAAAACGTTTTTTTTTACTGTTTTTATTTCACAGTAAATATTAAATTAACGTTATAATCTATTGCAGTAGTACTTTAAGTCATATTCGTTAATATTTACATTGCGTTTTTTATTTGTGTTGATTAAATTTACTTAAATTAGAAACGTGGTCTATAAAAGACCTAAAGAAGCAGGGGTTACAAACCTGTGTTAACAACATAACGAAACGTCTAAGCATATAACTCGACTAATGCCCCGTTCCTATATTCAAGAAACGAATCGTTTTCCTTACGGCCAGTAGCGTAATGACATTTGCTACATACAAAATGTGTCAAATTTTAACGAGACGTCACTATTCTACCAACAGTTTTGAATATAGGAACGCACCATTAATCAAATACTATCCTGTCACCTGTCAAATATAACGAACCTAGTGAATTTTAAATTGATCATTAATAACGCCACAATTTGCATTTTTTGACAGATTGAACGTCACAACGATCTTATATCATGCACATTTTCTCCCGAGTTCGAGAACGTGAGCGTTGATATGGTTCCATAGTAATTGTTTTTGTTGTGAGTTGTTTGTTGTTCATTTCAATGTTAAAGTTGGCAGCTGCTCGTTTAGTCCACATATCTCGTCTCTACCCTACTACCGCACTCTTTAGCGGAGAAACGATGACCCTTCATCCGTAACAGTCAGTCTTAAATTAGGTAAATCAATTAAGTATAGCAGTTAGAAACAAATATATACGTATTCAAATATTTTAATAGTTAAATTTTGATATAATATCGAGACCCAATGTTTTGTCCAACACAAAAACATTAATGACACATGCACAGATACAATATATTGAGTGCATAGATTCTTATTAATTCTGCCAGCGAGTATTAGAGTTGACGACTACTGGTTCTTTTTCTTTTTTTTTTCTCTTCCTAAAATAAATGAACTATAGTCGTATGTAATGACAAAGAAATAAGAGAAGGACAAACTATAGTTTTAAAGTAAGAGCAAAGATCTCTGAGAACGGAGTGTAGTTGATTTGTAATGGAGAGTGAGTGGGAGAAGTAGATAAAGATAAAGATAAAGATAAAGAGACATGTGACCTCGCAGGTGAAGGTGTGCAGGAACCCGCTGAGCCCACCCAGCTCGCGCACGGCGGTGGTCTCGCGCACGAACAGCAGCCGCAGCGCGCACACGCGCCGCGCGCCGCCCGCGCCCGCCAGCGCGCTCAGCGGCGTCAGCGACACGTGGCCGGGCGCCGGCGCCGCCGCCTGGACCGACAATAGTACATTATTGCCTAGGCAGTGAAGCACGCAATTGCCGTTCCTGCCGAGGCATAGTGCTTTTCTCAAAAATCGCAAAATACAAATCGCATATAAACAGAAACTTCACGTGAAATAACATCACTCTTTACCACCTTTATGTTTATGACAAGGCGAAACACAAGCTTTTTTAGAAAATAAAAACTCTAGCTATTCCAGACACAGATATAAAAGTTACGTTTTGAATAAAATATGGATGTACTAGCGACCCGCCCGCGGCTTCGCCCGCGTGGAATGTATTATACATATAAACCTTCCTTAAGAATCACTCTATCTATTAAAAAAAACCGCATCAAAATCCGTTGCGTAGTTTTAAAGATTTAAGCATACATAGGGACAGGCAGCGCAAGCGACTTTGTTTTATACTATGTAGTGATAAGACTTGTGCCCTCATTTTATTATGGCCGTTTTCACTTTTTAAAAAGTTACAAACTAGACAACAATGAAATTTGTATGCAACATTGCGGGCTTGTGTAGCGAGCACGCAATGTAATTTTTTAAAAATTTGGGAACTGTCTGTAAACTATATACTTCGCGTCTCAGTTTGGAGTTAGTAATGTCAACTTTTCCGGTCATTTTTGAGAAAAATCATTTTTAAACGACTTCAAAATAGGAGGTTCTCTAATAGTTTCACTTCAGCCCCATCAATGATATTTGATAAAAATATCAAACAGTAAGGGACCCAACAAAGAGCCTTGGGGCACGCCAGACGGAATACTAACCGAGACAGAAGTGAAACCATTAATCACCACTGTTTCAATCCTATTTTGTACATAACACGTAAACCATCTAAACAGATACCATGTGTGCCAGAATTAATTAACTATCGTAGCAATATAACGTGATCTATACTATCAAATGCCTTGGTAAAATTTGTAAATATATATGGTTGATGTATGGAGGTTTGTTACTCTTTCCCGCTGCAATGGCTGGACGGAATTCGATGAAATTTGGAATGAACATAGCTTATGCACTGGATTAAACCATAGGCTACTTTTTTATCCCGGAAAATTTAAAAGTTCTTGAGGGAATAACTATCATCATTACTATTTAATGAGTTTACGAGTAGTAAACTCATTAAATAGGAAGAGGTTCGAATCAATGGATATTTCAGTTAATAATAAAAAAAACTACTTTTAAGACAAGAATATGAACTTGTGAGTGAACTATTTTTTAAATATTTTAACAAAAATGCATAATTTAGAAGCTGGCACGGTCTCCACTCTTAGGTATTATGATCTTAAGGTATTGTGTTATACTTTTAATTGTCTAGCCAATAGTTTGATGATGGTAGAACCCTGTGCAGGGTACGTCCGAATCGCTACCACCATCTTAATCATCTACCAAGCATTGATGTGCTCCGGTGTGGATACAAAATAACCAGTGAAATTACTAGCACAATAGAGGCATTCCGTTTTAGCCCTCAGAGTTGACAACGCATGTAGGTTTAGGAATGCAATTTTAAGATTGTAGACCAGTGTATGATAATGTCAATGGATCTCAGATCCTACTTACAATCACATGGCCTGATCTGAGTTTTTCATCTCCACGGGTTATTTATCTCAAGTCCGAAGTTTAATTTAAAGACCCAAATGTAAAGTTAAGTATGTTTTATAACAATCTCGGATAGTACAACTTTTTCAGAGAAAACTGCATTTTTAACACATAACAATTCGGACATATGAAACATGGGATAAATTCGCCCCGTAGATAGGTAACCAGCTAGATACCATAAAAACGTACAGCTTTTTAATACATTTACAAAGCTATAACCATAAGCCATAATAGCTACAAAGCATACTAAAAACGTTACCTGTCCATTAACCACCACAGCTTTCTCCTCCTCCGGCCCCTTCGTCAGCTGTTCCTCGTCGAGCGCGAAGATATCGTCATCATCAGCGCTATGGTTGGCTCCGTCTCCGTTAGGTTCAGGCTTGCTTGGGTCGGCTAGACGGATGGCAGCGCCTGATACTACCAGTTGGATCTCGTCCTGCAAATATGGATTGAATACATTTATTTTAACCTTTTATATGTAATTGGCGTGCGGGTGTTGACATTTGTAATATATATGACGTTTAAAAGGATAAAACCAAATTACAATAACCGTATAAGGGCTCGTCCAGAAATCATGTGATCGTTAATGGGGGGAGGGATCAGAAAAATATCACAAATAATCACGATGCGGGAAAGGGGGTCCGAGAAGACATCACGTGTAATTTTTTTACACAGCAGGAAAGTTTAAAAGTTACGGAATTACTCAATAATTTTCTTATATCTAAATATTCCTATGGTATTGATGTTTTCTATACGTGAGTTGGTAGCGTTATTAGGACCCTAGGTTTCAAGTCCCAAGGTCCAGCGGTTTTGGCTATGCGTTCATCGATCAGTCAGTCAGTTTCTCCTTTAATAAAAATAAATAAATAAATAATTATCAAAGTGTAATTCTTAAATCTAGTCGAATTCCATCAAATATCTCTATGACATAATTTTTTTTTGTGTTTAATTAAATTAGGACTAGTCGGTAGCATGCCTACATATAATGGTGACCCCTGCTTACAGGGCCGATATCTTTTAAACAACCCGACCGATTTTCATGAAACTTAGCTAAGAAGCACCGCTGGAAAACCAGCTTTCATATAAAAAAACTGCAACCAGATCGGTTCCTCTGTTTAAGAGCAACGGTGCTACACACACACACACACATACCGGTCAAACTTATAACAGCCCTCTTTTTGCGTCAAGAGGTAAAAAAAGCTACCTCAGGCAGCTCCAGCTGTATCCTGGGCGAGAGCAGTAATAGCTACCTCAGGCAGCTCCAGCTGTATCCTGGGCGAGAGCAGTAATAGCTACCTCAGGCAGCTCCAGCTGTATCCTGGGCGAGAGCAGTAATAGCTACCTCAGGCAGCTCCAGCTGTATCCTGGGCTAGAGCAGTAATAGCTACCTCAGGCAGCTCCAGCTGTATCCTGGGCGAGAGCAGTAATAGCTACCTCAGGCAGCTCCAGCTGTATCCTGGGCGAGAGCAGTAATAGCTACCTCAGGCAGCTCCAGCTGTATCCTGGGCGAGAGCAGTAATAGCTACCTCAGGCAGCTCCAGCTGTATCCTGGGCGAGAGCAGTAATAGCTACCTCAGGCAGCTCCAGCTGTATCCTGGGCGAGAGCAGTAATAGCTACCTCAGGCAGCTCCAGCTGTATCCTGGGCGAGAGCAGTAATAGCTACCTCAGGCAGCTCCAGCTGTATCCTGGGCGAGAGCAGTAATAGCTACCTCAGGCAGCTCCAGCTGTATCCTGGGCGAGAGCAGTAATAGCTACCTCAGGCAGCTCCAGCTGTATCCTGGGCGAGAGCAGTAATAGCTACCTCAGGCAGCTCCAGCTGTATCCTGGGCGAGAGCAGTAATAGCTACCTCAGGCAGCTCCAGCTGTATCCTGGGCGAGAGCAGTAATAGCTACCTCAGGCAGCTCCAGCTGTATCCTGGGCGAGAGCAGTAATAGCTACCTCAGGCAGCTCCAGCTGTATCCTCGGCGAGAGCAGTAATAGCTACCTCAGGCAGCTCCAGCTGTATCCTGGGCGAGAGCAGTAATAGCTACCTCAGGCAGCTCCAGCTGTATCCTGGGCGAGAGCAGTAATAGCTACCTCAGGCAGCTCCAGCTGTATCCTAGGCGAGAGCAGTAATAGCTACCTCAGGCAGCTCCAGCTGTATCCTGGGCGAGAGCAGCGCGCAGGGCCGCAGCCGCCGCAGCTTGTAGGCCACGCCGTCCAGCGCGCGCGCCACGTGCCGCTCGCCCGCCGTGCTGGCGCCGCCGCCTTGTCCCGTGAGCGCCAGGCGCGCGCGCCACACCTGGGGAACATGTCTACACTTTAGCACCTCATCATCAGGGGAATCTCGCTATATTTCGACATTCGGCACCAGTTCCCATATTCCCATATTGTTTTCCTGAGAAGTAAGCGGCCAAACTAAAAAATATAGTATTTGACATAAAATTATAAAACTGTACCAACATTAAAGTTGTTAAGTAAATTTTGTCTACTAACATATCGCTCATCCAATAGAATAATGACATAATTGCATTTTTAGCATGCATGTTATGTCATTGTTCCACGCGATAGACCTGACCTTTAGAACACTTATGACGGTAAAATCTCAGAACCCGATTTTTTGCAATTATGTCATTATTCTACTGGATGAGCGATATGCAAAAAGGAACTTTAATAACTATTACATGGATAGGGTTTGCAATCCAGATACCCGGATCACGAAATATCCGGTTATCCGTCGAAAATTTGAGCAGGATCCGACGACCCCTTGGATCCGGATATATCGGATCCTACGGATAGTATAAGACGACGATTTGCAATATAATTAAAATAAACCGTAAATCCGTGACAAATACCAGTTTACGAGGAAAGTGTTATTAAATGTATATTCATTTATGTGTGATTTACAATCCCACTAACTTCATACCCATCCACTAAATTCATATCATACATTGTTTTTTTATTACAAATTTTAATAATTTGGATCCTTTTCTCGCGGCAGCCGCAACACTGTAGCGAGCGGCACAATTAACAAAGGATATGTAATTATGTAGCTAGCTAAACCGATTAAAGAACCATCTAACGCGGTGGTTTACAATTAGTTGATAGTTTTATGAGATAGTTTATTGTTCTTGTTTTATTTATATAAATAATCAAAAAAAAGTTACCCTAGAAATTTATTTATTACATTACTCAATATACCTTGATTTTGTATATTTTAAAGTGTGGTGTGACTGATGTGGATATATTTGTCCCTAAGAATATTGTTAGTTTTTATTACTTTTGATTACTTAACATTTGATTAATAAGTAGGCATTTATTTTTGCAAATAGCCTTGGTGATTTCATTTGTTTAAAATCTACGTGCGTCGTGCATTATTAATTTATTATAAAGCAAAGTATAGTTTATTTAATAAATATTCGGATACTCGGATCTGTCATGTCCCCAAATCCGAATTATCCGGATCCAACAAATTCAACGGATCTTGCAAAACCGAAACCCTGTATTTGTCATTACTGTGAAAAAACCTCGTATCTCATATTTCGTGACATACGATTTTAAACTTAGACATGAGGCGTATTAAGTTCAAACCCATACATCTCGAAAGATCAGATGCGAGATTTTTCTAGGAGTTACGAATGTAATACCTGGGCAAAGGCCTGCGGCGGCGCGCCGGGCTGCGCACGCGCCGCGGCCGTGAACACGTGCATGATGGGACGCCGGGTAGCTAATACTCGAGCCGTCTCCACCTGTCAAAAAAAAGGCATTTGCATAGTTGGTAGTGACCTTCAAAGCTACGGTCGTATGTGATGAGTAGGCATCGGAGTTTTTATCGCACGGTAAGACTAATAGCAAGCTATGGAGTCGTCATTTGCCATAAATCTAAACTAGTGTCCGACCGAAGTTTCGGTTTCGGTTTCGGCCAATTTCGGCCAAAAAAGTGATTTCGGCCGCAGTTTCGGTTTCGGCCAGAATCCGGCCGAAACCTTCGGCCGGGCCGAAATTGCTTCGCGGCCTCTCGCGGCTCTCGCATCGGGAGCGCTCGGCTTAATTCGGGCGCGCTCGGCCGGGTAGGTATAGTAGGTAATGCATCGGCGGCCGTCCCAGCCGGGACCACCGACAGTATTCATATTCATCCCGTTTGTGACGTGACGATACGTTTGATATTAGGATTGTGAATTTAGTTTAGACGTGATAAGAATAGGTTGTTTGTTTTGAATAATATAATACCTATGCCGCGAATTAGTGAAGTCTTGATAACTGCAGTAAAATAATTATGTAGAGTTGATTAAAATTTAATTATTTCATATTTTTTGACAAAGTTGATTTATGTTAAAGTAGCATGAATGCTGTGATTTCTCTTGCAATGTTTAACTTTGTCACACGAGGTATTATTCTAAAACTTTGTTTAAAGATCACTGATTACAGTGATAATACTATAATTTATGTAAAAGTTGATGTTTGTTTATGCTGTGATTTATCTTGCAATTTGTGATTGTGATTTACTTTATCCAGGTATTATATTAATTAGGTAACTTTATTTAAAACTTTAAAAAATTGATTTTATTTGGTTTAAAATTTCATAGTTTACCTCTAATTATATCTATTTTCATTAAAAATAAACGTTTTTTATTTTGTTTAACTAAAACAGTAGCTGTTCTCATATAAGAAATCCTTGCAATAACCTTTTCCTTACGATTTGTACAGTAATTTTGAATAATTTCATAAGTCTTCAAAAATTTCGGTTTCGGTTTCGGCCGAAATCAGAAAAAAACCGAATATTCGGTTTCGGCTAAAAATCGTGTTTCGGTCGGACACTAATCTAAACTCTTATTCATATTCATACTCATTTATTTAGGTTTTTTTTTATAATCAAGGACAACAACGTTGACGAGTTTAGAAACGATTATTTAATGTTATATTTTGAAAATAAATATTACAATAAAAAATAATTACCATTTTTATACTGATTTAATTACGAAATTTTATAAACAAACAAAAGATACATTAAAACACGGCAGAAGGGAATGTTTTGGTCCACACTAGTGGCGAATTGAATGTTAAAATAGTTCAAGTTATGAATTTATAATCTAATAGAAAAAAAAAAATATATAAATTGACCTAGATAATTGTACACGACCGACCGCTATAGAGGCATTTTAAGATAAATTAAATAAATGAGTATGAATATGAATAAGAGTTTAGATTTATGGCAAATGACGACTCCATAGCTTGCTATTAGTATTACCGTGCGACAAAAACTCCGATGCCTAGTGATGAGCCTTGGATGTATTTATTTAGTTGAGTAAGTTAATTGTCTTGTACTCATAATTATTACAAGCCGCAACTCTGGGGTCCTAGTGAAAAACGGTAAATGTCTCCTGAAGATCAACTGAAAAAGAGTTTAAGTCTAGTATACTCCGTTCAAGTAAATACTCTTTTTTATTACGAGCTAACTCGACTTGTACCCTTTTTCTTTTATGTCTTTTTCTTTTTTCTTGTGCGAGATTAAGACAATTGGACTAAAAAAATGAACTTGATTCATACACTCTCTCTCTCTCTCTCTCTCTCTCTCTCTTTTAGAGCTAAGCCCTTTGTCAGTGACTTAATTCATTTCATTATATATCAATATTTGGTCCAACCTGTAAAAAACAACTATAATAAAAATTCGAAATCGACCAGTCTCTATAAAATCATCACACTATGCATGTGTATGTTATATCTTGATGGTTGATGATTTAATCATAAAAACTTAGGCAATAAGGTCTGAAATAGCTCACGTCTTCTGCCTCATCCAACTCTAGTACGCATGCGTCTTTATCTGAGCACAAGTCTAGAGCAGGCGCCTCGTCTCGTTCCCCTTCCGTTTCCGGTAAAGCGCCGTTCGTATTGAGCTCTGGCAACACTGGAAAGATACGTGAAACGTTCCCGTTGAAAAAGCGTCAACCTTAAGAGGAGACTGAGCCTACATCACTCTTATTAATTTATTTAAACTTTATTGCACAGTACATAAAGTAAGTACAAATGGCAAACTTAATGCCTTAAGGCATTTTCTAACAGTCACCCATTGGACCAAACAAAGACAAGTAAAGGTTGGTGCTAAATTTGATGAAACGTTTAATTAAGAAATTACATACCTATGTCATAATCAACATATTTAAATAAGAGCAAATACACATACATAACAATAATAATCATACACCGGACTGACGGAGGCAAAAATGTACCAGTGCTAGTGATTAATTAAATATCGACAAAGTTTATCGACAACTATGGATCTTAAATTTCTTGCAAACTTTCTTTCTTTCTTTCGTTATCTTCTATTTCTGAATGATCAGCTTTCCATGAAGATAAACCATCTTTTTTCTTTCGAGGATTTTTTTAACCGAAAGGTTCTAAATTCATCGGAATGCTAAAGAATATTATTGTAGTGAATGAATTGGTTGGGTTAGGTTAGGTTAGGTTAGGTTAGGTTAGGTTAGGTTAGGTTAGGTTAGGTAACGTAATTTCTATGGTTGTCAAAAGTGACTCGAGTACAGGGTCACTATCAGATACAAGTTGTTTAAAGTTGCGATAAGTATGAATAAAAGAGGTTTGCACATAATTAAAAGGTATTCAAACTTGGCCACTACTTATGATAATGATGGATGATTAAAAATTGTTTTTTATCGATGTCGATAAACTAAGTCGACATTTAATGAATCACTAGCACAGGCATATTTTTGCCCCCGTCAATTCGGTGTTTGATAAAAATAATATTTACATCTAAATCGAAATACTTACAAAATATTTATACACATATAATATAGTCGTTCTTGTAGACAGTGACATTATGCAGGGCCTTGCTATTGAAGACAGTTAAGACACTGCTTGCGAAGCAGACTTTTGAAAGAGAATTTGCTTTGTTTTGAAATCGAAGGATGGTATTTTGTTGTAAAAAAATACAATTCAATACATTTACGGTTTTAATAGAAGCGTAAATATCAAGCAAAGTATAAAACAGTAAATTGAACCCTATTTCTTACCAGCGTCATATCCATTGGCTGCCTTGTTGGCTGTGAATGTGTCCCATAGCGCTTTTTGGATTTCCAGCGCTTCTTTGTCATTTTCTGTTGCCTGCAACGAGTTTATCTTAGTTTAAAACGTAGTTGATCGTGTTAAAACATTGTATTAACCAAATAGTTATAAGTAAATTTCCTTTGTTTAATGTCTTCTAGTTTCTGGAATGTAATTCTGGAAACTGCATCCACATTTACTAAGGTTTTGTGGAAATTACGCGAACTTTAAGTAAATTAGCTTCTAAACATTCAATTTTATGTTAATGTATGCAGACTTACGTGTTTCCTGATTCATAACTAGTGATCGTTATCAACGTGCTGTATTGGTATCAGAGTATGGTTGACAAAAAAACAAATACACAAGTATTTAAAAACATTATATATTTTTGAAATTATGAGATTTATGTACATATTTATAATCACTAGACCCCGGTATCGGAGGTGCAAAATGGTAGCTGTCAATTTCGAGCCATTACTAGGGAAGGGTAAACATTGTTTTGAAATATTAACTTCATGTCGATAAACATAGTTATATGTCGATATTTTATTATATCATAATGATAGCGTTTATTCTATAAAGTAGGACTATATAATTACAAAACCAACATGTATTGAACATTTTTATTATTTACAAAAAAAAATCTTTCATCATTAAGAAGTTTTAGTTATCTTCTTAGCATAAAGCATTCATAAATAAATTTAAAACAAAATATAAACTCTTTTATATTCACCAAAGGTCATACCATGTTCTTGATGAATGATCAGATTCTTTGCAGTAAACTAGTGTAGTTACAATAAATATACACAACAATTATAATATCTTACAATTAGTCATATTTATCATTAGAGATATATGTCTCGTAATATATTACTAAAATTTGTTCTAAGTTAACGGGTGTTAGACTTCTTCTTCTGTAGTTGAAAATCCACTTTAAGAAAGAAAATGACTTTTCTACTTCGACAGAAGTAATGGGCAAGAAATTACATTTGGCGTAATTCTGTACTGTATTCTTATTTACATCATCAGTAATTTCAACACTTTTGCCATCCAACAAACTTTGTAAAATTTGTATAGTTGTGAACCCAGGATTTTTTTGCAATACATTCCGCATTTTTAAATAAATAAGTTTTCCGATTGGATGCAAACGTAATAAGGAAAGTTTTTTTGTTATCTCGAGTATTACATCTAAGGATTCTTTTAAACAAAGGTTTGGATCTTCTAGCTTTGTTATTGAGATCGATAAAATTCTAAAATTTTTATCGATGAAATTGATTTCGTTTATCAGATTTGCATCAGAGAACAATCTTTGTGCTTTGGCTATAGCAGCAGCTTCAGAGGATTTCAATTTAGAAATAATATTCTTAACCTTATGGAAATGATCTTTATAATAGCTGACAGCTTCTATCCACGTGCCCCATCTCGTGATGATAGGTTCAGGAGGAAGAGGAGTATTAGGATATTCTAGTTTAAACATGTCTATTCTTTTAGGGGCTTTTTTAAAAACTTTTTTAACAAAATTTATTAAACTATTTACCTTCGGATAAGCTTGTCTCACGGCTTCAGCTACCCTGTTTAGGCCATGAGCTACACATGTCAAATGAGTCATATTTGGGTAGCTTTTCTTTAAATTTTTACCCGATGTTACCATGTATGACCCCGCATCAGTCACGAAAAATAACAATTTATCACAGTTTTGTTCGTAATTATGGCCCCATAACTCGCGAAGCACCTCATTTACTAGATTACTAATCGTGATATTGTTAGTTGAGTCTAATTTTCGTGAAGCAAAGATGTGGGGCTTAGATAAATAATTTGTTAAAGCTCCAACTATCACATTAGCCACTTTTTTACCCATTGAATCTGTAGTCTCATCAATGCTCAAATATATATATTCGTTGGACAGTTCTTCTTTTATAGCATCTTTTTTCTCATTAAATACTATAGGCAAGTAATTTTTGCGTAAAGTTGATTCTCTCGGTAATGTAACATCGCCATATTTTTTATTGAGACAATTGTCCATGAAACTTCTGAAGTTTGGGTTTTCCAATTTGGTCCAAGGTATGTTACAACTGATGAAAAACTTTACCAGATCTCGGTTAAAGTTAAATTGATCTTCATTTGTTTTTCTGTGAGTAAAGGTTTTCAAATGCCTCTCAATACAAAATTTTGTTGGAGTCAAAACGGAGTTGCAAGATATACAATATACTTTATCGTCCTGGTTTACAAGTATTGGAATGTCCTTTATTAAATAATCAATGTGACTAGGACACGCGTTGATGATTTTCTCTTGATGGCATTTCGACTCCATGTGCTTTTTAATATTCCAAGATCTGGAAATGATGTGTACACTGCACACTGTGCAGTAAATTTTTTCATTCGTTTTTTGGAGTTCAGGGTGTTCTGCAAGAAGTGACTCCATTTTCTATGGTATAAATGATTTTAGACGAATAAACTCGTAAACAGCTATTTAATCGAAGAAATTGTTGTAAAGTGACAATGATTATCTATTGACGTAAATAATTTATTATCAGTATAAGTGGCCAGTATTAATCTCTATTGAAAAGGTTTATCACAAGAGTGTTTATGCACTGCTCTGCAACTCGAAACATAAGAAAAGTAATAGCAACCATAGATATATATTTTGTTGTACAGTCGAGTTCATAAATATGTGTACACTTTATATTTTTACGATCAATGATTATCATAGATCAAAAAAAAATAACTGTGTACAAGCTAATGTATAGAAAAATCGTGTATCGATATCAACATCAAAAATATGATTACCCATCCCTAAGAACTTGACAGCTACCATTTTGCACCTCCGATACCGGGGTCTAATAATCACTTATCCAAATTTTACTGTAATAAACGACTAAATAAAGAGGAATGAAATATCGAATCACACAATTTACAAAATAACTTACTATCTTTTACTTCAAAATCAGGGTTGTCTAAAAGACAGCTTTGATGTAGTTTCGAATGAATCGCTTATTTTATTTAGATGAGATTTTGACTTTACGTGCTTATTTAAATTCTGTTTTTTCCTTTTAATATTGACATTGCAAATAGTAGTACATCGCGTGCCTTCGTTCGTCGTTATAAAATTCGGGTATTGTGTCAAATCCATACTGTGAATGTAAATACTGTGAGCATACGTGCACTTTATTAGAACTCCACTTGAAATACTTTAATATAAACTGTACCTAGGCACATACGATGTACATTGAATTATTTAGATTAAAATAAACACTTCGCGTAATATAATTAGATTTTCAAATACGTTGTATTTTTATGACATAAATTAATGTAATTTTGACGTGGATTGTTTTAAAAATATATTAGGGCGAAAAGGTTTTGTACCGTAAAGAGTTATATCTAGAGGTGTAATTCTAAGAAGGCAAGTATTTATTTTATTTATAGTTAAGAATACAAGTGAATATTAAAATGTATTTAATTTTTCTGCCCACCATACCCTACGAAAAGTGCACGTTGATAACGATTACTATTCATAACCAGGGCTCGGATTTTTCATCGCACGGTAAGATGAATGATAACTATGGAGTCGATATTTAAATAAAATCTTAAGTCATATTCATACTCATACTCATTCATTTAAATAGCACTAAAACATTAAATTATAAATAAAAATGTTAATGCCACCTCATGTTTATTACATTATGGGTCAAATAATAAAAATAATATGAACATTAAATAAGCTCCTAGTTAGTAATATCCATAGAGCATACTAGCTACAGGAATTAGTGTTTCAAAATCTTGACTAGGTATGACGTGTGTATTGTCCATTTCAAAATCACAATTGTTAAATGAATAAAATGTTCACTTAATAATTCACGCCGTGTGCACCGATTGCAAATATAAATAAATGACATGTCAAAAACGTTAACGATTGACATGACACATACATGACGCACACGATTAAATTTGATAAAGCGGCCAGTTTGATAAACGTCTATCGCAACAATATAGTCTGTATGTAAAACTAGGTACGTAATTAAGTTTAAATAGTTACAGCGTGAATGTGAGTGAGTATGAGTACGAATAATAATAAAGTTTTTATTTTAATATCGACTCCATAGTTGTCTTTCATCTTACCGTGCGATGAAAAATCCGAGCCCTGTTCATAACCCATAAATTCCGTGACTACAGAGCTCTACCTTTATAAAGTGAACGCATCCCGCAGCGTTAGAGAAGTCGCCAAGGCTACTTTGTTCTGGTTCATTCATCATCATCATGTCAGCCGAAAGACGTCCACTGCTGGACATAGGCCTCCCCCAAGGCTCTCCACTCAGACCGGTCTTGTGCTTTTCGCATCCACTGCGTTCCCGCGATCCTTACAAGGTCGTCACTCCATCTTGTTGGAGGCCTACCTACAGCTCGTCTCCCGGTCCGCGGACGCCACTCAAGAACCTTCTGGCCCCATCGGCCGTCAGTCCTGTGAGCCCACTGCCACTTCAGTTTAGCTATTCTTCGGGCTATGTCGCTGACCTTATTTCTACTGCGGATATCATCATTTCTGATTCTATCACGCAGAGAAACCCCGAGCTTAGCCCTCTGAGTGACCGCGAGCTTCCTTATGAGGCCCATCTAGTTCATTAAACGAAAGCAAAACAGACCTAATAACAAAATGGCGGCGGCGTCCTCGCCACTCCTTAACCTCGCCGCTTTCGCTCTTTCACCTAGATATTGCCTCGACTGTGTGCTGTGAGCTCCCGCCATGTAAAGCCGAGATCCTGCGGCTGCTGACTGCACCTGTCCTGTGGGCTCCCAGCACGCGGGCCTACCTTGATGCGCGGCGGCGTGGGCGGCGGCAGCGCGGCCAGCTTGACGGCGACGCCGCTGGCGATGGCCATCACGCAGCGCTCGCCCACCGCGATCTGCGTCGCCAGCGAGAACAGCGCGTTGGCTCCCTGGAGAAGACCATACTTTGTTTATTGACTGAAGTGAGTTAACCTTTTGAACGCCGTACGTCAAATACAAAATACGTCACTCACAGGCCAAACATGTTTGCTATGCTAAGCAAACTACAACTTAATCCATACGAAACAAAGTCTCTTTAAATCTCTAACTTGTGTCGTCTGTGGCCGTCGGTGGCGTCAGTGGCACGACTTTCAGTTGTCGGCCAGAGCCGACTGTGGCGTTCAAAAGGTTAAGGTAAGGATTGTATGAGATTTGTCACAGCACAGAGGCCGTTATTAGGAGTTTCTATGGTTCTAATAGCAAGCTGTTAACTTGCTACTCCTACCAAAAAGCATCTCTTATGACTGTTCTATGTGCGTGCAACCTTATTACTAAAGAAAGAGAATCTAGTCTGCTTTAGCTATTCTTATAAATATAGTCTTTAACTTAGGACGGCACTTCACCACGGTTTCGAAAAAAACATGCTTTTTAGGGTTCCGTATTCATATGGTCCCGTTGCTAACACTAATAATGGAAGCCTCCACTGTCCGTCTGCCTATCTGTCAGCAGACTGTATCTCATGGTCATAACATGACCCGTAATAGCTAGACACTTTAAATTGTCACGGAATTGTAATGCCGCTTAAACGAGAACTAAATAAAATTAAATTAAAGGGTTGTAAATTTTTAAAACCTAAGCCTTTAAATGAAAGTCTATTGTGCAATTCAAGGTAATTAATAGATTATTATCTAGGTCCAAAAAGTAGGAAAGTGCTTGACGAGGTGGTTGGCGGGCCGAGCCTTGGCGACGCCAGCTAAAATCCAAATCCGGCAGTCCCCTTTTCAGAACTTGTCAAAGCTTTCGACAAATTCTGAGGAAATCTTTTTTTTGAAATCTAAGCCAGTGAAGATAGTTTAACGCCATCGTTGGGCGTGAAACTATCTTCATTCGCGTCGCCGCCCGCTGCCTTCTTACATAGTCTTTTCGATTTTAAAAGCGATTGGAAGATTTTTTGAATAATAAAATATCTCTGCGAACAGGTATGGGTTTTCATATGTTTATTTTACTTGTAGGAAAAAAACGAGGTTTTCGTTTTTCAAAAAGAAAAGCCGTCTTTTTCGAGCTTGTTTGAGAAAGATGTTTATTCTTAACTTTCTAGGAGAAGTATATGTGTTTGTGTCCCGACTAACCTGCATCCTCAGCTTGGCCAGCAGGAGCTTGTGCAGCTCGTACTCCAGGAACGGCAGCTGGTCGGAGATGTCCCGCGCGCCGGGCTCGGCGGCGGGCGCGGCGCGGCGCGCGCGGGCCGCCACGGCCGTGAGCGGGAGCGCCGCCGCGTGCGCTGCCAGCACACTAACCTGCATCCTCAGCTTGGCCAGCAGGAGCTTGTGCAGCTCGTACTCCAGGAACGGCAGCTGGTCGGAGATGTCCCGCGCGCCGGGCTCGGCGGCGGGCGCGGCGCGGCGCGCGCGGGCCGCCACGGCCGTGAGCGGGAGCGCCGCCGCGTGCGCTGCCAGCACACTAACCTGCATCCTCAGCTTGGCCAGCAGGAGCTTGTGCAGCTCGTACTCCAGGAACGGCAGCTGGTCGGAGATGTCCCGCGCGCCGGGCTCGGCGGCGGGCGCGGCGCGGCGCGCGCGGGCCGCCACGGCCGTGAGCGGGAGCGCCGCCGCGTGCGCTGCCAGCACACTAACCTGCATCCTCAGCTTGGCCAGCAGGAGCTTGTGCAGCTCGTACTCCAGGAACGGCAGCTGGTCGGAGATGTCCCGCGCGCCGGGCTCGGCGGCGGGCGCGGCGCGGCGCGCGCGGGCCGCCACGGCCGTGAGCGGGAGCGCCGCCGCGTGCGCTGCCAGCACACTAACCTGCATCCTCAGCTTGGCCAGCAGGAGCTTGTGCAGCTCGTACTCCAGGAACGGCAGCTGGTCGGAGATGTCCCGCGCGCCGGGCTCGGCGGCGGGCGCGGCGCGGCGCGCGCGGGCCGCCACGGCCGTGAGCGGGAGCGCCGCCGCGTGCGCTGCCAGCACACTAACCTGCATCCTCAGCTTGGCCAGCAGGAGCTTGTGCAGCTCGTACTCCAGGAACGGCAGCTGGTCGGAGATGTCCCGCGCGCCGGGCTCGGCGGCGGGCGCGGCGCGGCGCGCGCGGGCCGCCACGGCCGTGAGCGGGAGCGCCGCCGCGTGCGCTGCCAGCACACTAACCTGCATCCTCAGCTTGGCCAGCAGGAGCTTGTGCAGCTCGTACTCCAGGAACGGCAGCTGGTCGGAGATGTCCCGCGCGCCGGGCTCGGCGGCGGGCGCGGCGCGGCGCGCGCGGGCCGCCACGGCCGTGAGCGGGAGCGCCGCCGCGTGCGCTGCCAGCACACTAACCTGCATCCTCAGCTTGGCCAGCAGGAGCTTGTGCAGCTCGTACTCCAGGAACGGCAGCTGGTCGGAGATGTCCCGCGCGCCGGGCTCGGCGGCGGGCGCGGCGCGGCGCGCGCGGGCCGCCACGGCCGTGAGCGGGAGCGCCGCCGCGTGCGCTGCCAGCACACTAACCTGCATCCTCAGCTTGGCCAGCAGGAGCTTGTGCAGCTCGTACTCCAGGAACGGCAGCTGGTCGGAGATGTCCCGCGCGCCGGGCTCGGCGGCGGGCGCGGCGCGGCGCGCGCGGGCCGCCACGGCCGTGAGCGGGAGCGCCGCCGCGTGCGCTGCCAGCACACTAACCTGCATCCTCAGCTTGGCCAGCAGGAGCTTGTGCAGCTCGTACTCCAGGAACGGCAGCTGGTCGGAGATGTCCCGCGCGCCGGGCTCGGCGGCGGGCGCGGCGCGGCGCGCGCGGGCCGCCACGGCCGTGAGCGGGAGCGCCGCCGCGTGCGCCGCCAGGCTCGCCGGCCGCGCGCACGTGGCCAGCAGGACGGCGGGCACGCGGGCGCGTCTGCAGACCACATATCGGTAAGCTTTAAGCCACATTGGTCAAGGACAGTGGCAAGAACAGTAGAGTAAAATAAATAGGAAGCGATTCTATTTTGATTCACTGGCAAGTCAACTTGACTCGCTACTGTCCGATCGGTTTATACTACTGTACTGGGGACCGATTTTTGTCTTTCGAGCGCTCGATTTCAAAACCGAGCGGTAGGAAATATTCGAACGCGAAAATCTTTCACGATTTATTTTCGAATGGTCTTAAATTCCATATTTTTGAGATTTTTACTCGAAAGTGAGGGATTGACTTAATAGTAGGTATTGTTAAGTTGGAACTGGTTTCATTATACGCAGAAAGTCGATGGTTTACCGGTTTTTTTAATTCATATTTTAATTGCGAATAAATGTGTGAAGCTAACAAAAGATGAAATCATAACAAGCAATTTAATATTTCAGTGCCCATAAGATTTTTTTACGCTTATTTTACAAATTCTTGACTGGTTATAAATGTAAGAAAAATTAAACTTTCTCGTCTGTGGATGTCTGTGGCATTGTGCTAGGTTTGTTTATTTTTCGTGTACTTCCCGGCATACATACCCAAGTCGTATACCCAACAGGTTTGAAAGATGTCAAATTATACTTTCTATTGATAGAATTTAAACCGAATGCCACGGACCACTCGTGTTCATATTTTCGATCGCTCGCAAGTCAAAAATACAATTTCATTGTTTTTTGTCACTTTCGAGTGAAACTTTCGAGCGCTCGAAACTCAAAAATCGGTCTCCTGTCCTCTATCACTGTCCACTGTCCTTGACCAATGTTAATCGGTCTTTAGCGAGCAATGAGGACAATATCAATACGGAATTGCACATCCATGTGGAACCCCAACGGATTTATAATGCTACATATCGTCGGTGATACTGCAAAACCGCGTAACTAACAAATTTATGATCATACATCGTGACCGGGAGCAAAAACAAATCTATTAAAGAACAGATATAACAGATGGTCGGTTCAGTATAAACGGAATATTCTGCCTATACACTCTAAGCCTCTAAGAAGTTCTTCATATCTTGCACGAAATTTTCGCTGGAAACAGTCAATTACACTTGTCTTACAATTTGTAAACGCTTTTATAAGTCAACGTGTAAGCTTTAATAAAATAATATAAAAGTCAAATATTTTTGTCCAGAACTAGTTTAATTTCTTTAAATATATTTCATATTTAATTTAGATATATTTTTGTATCTTTTTGTACATATCAAATCAATCAAGAATGACAAATGTCTAAAGTAGCAGGAAAAGTGACTGAAGAGGTTGAGGTTAGGATTGCGTATCTAATCTCTTTAAATATGTACTACTAATCAAGTCAAATACGGAGGTAAGACATTTGAAATAATATGATACATTTTGAACTCGTAGGTATAAACGTTTCTCGATACGAGTGTTACTTCTGTTATTGCCTATTTGTCATAATCTTTGACTACTGTCAAATCGTTTTTGCTCCCGCGATAACGATGTATGTTTATGATAGAGCAAAATAAACCTTACATTGTTATTAAAAAGGTGCATTTTAATCCTTATTAAAAATATTTCTTACTACTGTTTGTAATGATACACAATTACAAACCAAATCCTCTATAATATTATTTTCCAAACATTACACCTTTTTGCTTGTTTTTGGATGGAATTAAAAAAAATCCTATATATTGTATTGTTTAGTGTAATTAGGTAACCAGACATTGTATTAACTTTATTGCTCAACACAAAAAGTAAGTTAAAATGGCGGAACAGTTTAGGTGGTCGCGAGCATTTCAGCAATAGCCTTTATTTGTTTTGTTTTTTTGTTTCTATGAGAAAGAGTAATGTATGAGCACTTGGTACCTGCAGTTGGAGCAGACGGAGAGCTCCGCGCGGTAGGGCCCCGCGCCGGGCGAGTAGGGCACGTGCGCGGCGCCGCAGGGCTCCGGCCGCGCCGCCGCCCACTCCAGGTCGATCACGGCCGCCGTGCCTGACGCCGACAGGACGCATACGTCTTCACTAGAAAAACAAAAAAAGACTCACTTCATAGAACGTAGGGTGAACTGACCTATTGTTGGCCACCTACCAGTTATAATATTGGCCCCATGAACTTTAAACTTTGATTTTGACCTTCAGTATGGTCATGTTTCAAAATGAACTAAATACGTTTTTAGTTCGGTTATTCAATACCTACTCATATTTGATTGTTTGTGACGCTTTTCCCAGCAGAGATATCCTCCATACCAAAATCCATTTAAATTGTTTTAGCGGTTTGATTAAAAAAAATAATTGAATTATTAAAATACTGAAGGTCAAAATCAAAGTGGTATGTATATACCACTACAATAAATAGGCAATAGCGACTCCATGGATTCTAGAACCACGATTTGCCACCAAAAGTCCTAACTCTAGTTATGAATATTCTCAGTTCTTTTAAGTTTTATTAGGTCTTACATATGTGTGCATTGTTTTTTTTTGTTTCAATTCCTATTTAGTTGTGGCACTGTTGTGCGTGTCACTAAGGTGTATGTATATTAATTTATATCTATTTGTGAGTTCCTGTAATTGGCTCTGTACCTCTATTTCAGTTAGTATAACAATTGTTAAAGCTGTTGGTTCTCCTACAATAAATAAATAAATAAATAAATAATTCAACAGTCAGTAGGTGCCAGTAACTGGTATTTTAGAGGCCAGTAATTAGGTGTTTACCTTATCACTTCGCAGAATTTTCTCTTCGTAGAAAACTATTTTCGGGTGACCCCGTGTTGATTTCAGGTTATCTTGTGCTGGTTACAACCTAACCTAACCTACGTGAATCATATTAAAAATGACCTGAAATCAACACGGTTTCAGCAGAAAATAGCTTACTATGAAACGAAAATCCTGCCAAGTGACACTTTCTATAGAATAAGCGTCGCTGAGACAAGGGGAGACCCAAAACCTTATTTCCTCGGAAAAAGTTCATTTTTTTGTAATAAAAGTACCCCTTCCCGGATTGAAGCTACCACCATACCAAATTTCATCAAAATCGTTTTTTTTTATGGCATAGTCAGGCAAACGAGCACACAGGACACCTGATGGTAAGTGGAAACTGTGACCCATAGACATTCGCATTCACAAGACTGCAATCCTAAGACTGCAAATGCACTGCCAACTCTGAGGACTAAAATGGAATGCCTCTATGCTAGTCATTTCACCGGCTGTCTTATCCCCAAACCGGAACACAACAATGCGAACACTGCTGCTTGGCGGTAGGTTAATGGTTAAGATGGTGGTACCAACGCGGACGGACCCTGCACACGGTTCTCCCACCTTTAGCTTTCGCCTTTAGTTCAGCGGTGTAGCCGATAAAGCGTGCCAGACAGACAGAGGTGCTTTCACATTTATAATATTAAATAATAGCTAATTCTCTTGCAAGAGCAATGTATAACACTCACCATATGCTGCGCTACCAACGGTCAACTTGATGATACGTTTGTGAGGGTTTTTTTCTAATTGAATATGTACCGTGTAAAAAAAATAAGAAAATTTAAACGCCATTTTTTTTAATAGATATAATTGAAAATTTCATTCAAATAAAAACAAAACAAAATTCAATATATTTATTCAGTAAATTGGCCACATGCGGGCTCTTTTACACGTCGGTAATATGGAGTGAATCTACTAGCGCTTCGGACAAGACCATCATTGCGTAGAATTAGCGCCGCAAGAAACTCCAGCAGAAGGTCATTTTTTCAATTATTAATTAATAATAATAATAATCATTTATTGAGGTTGTACAAACGAAGACGGACAAATACAATAATACTTAAAAGCAAGTCTGTCTGCATTGTCTGAATCGCTCGGGTGTAAAGGGTTAGCTGTGTCCCTTTCATACTCACTATATGGCTGCGCCCTTCATCCTATAACGACTTACCATATGGCGGCGGTCTCGCTGTACGCTATGACGGCGTTGCAGCGCAGCGCCCGCGCATGCGCGCGCAGCTCTGTGCGCAGCTCCGCCCACCACGCGGCTCGGGAACTGCTCTCTCCGCCGTCCATCAATTTAACAGAGCGAGCGCACACCGTACCGCCTGCAACGTAACAGTGTTTTTCTCAAAAATGACCGGAAAAGTTGACATTACTAACTCCATACTGAGACGCGAAGTACATAGTTTACAGATAGTTCCCAAATTAAAAAAAAAAAACATTGCGTGCTCGCTACACAAGCCCGAAATGTTGCATACTAATTTTATTTATTATTTATTTATTTATTATGACATGATGACAAATTTTGTTTTAATACAATGTCCCACAAAACTGTTTTTACAGTTTGACTGTGGGATCCGTGAGTCTTGGTTATCTAGTTTGTAACTTTTTAAAAAGTGAAAACGGCCATAATAAAATGAGGGCACTAGTCTTATACATCCATATTTTATTCGAAACGTAAAACGTAACGAACGTAACCAATACTCGGCCCGCAATTGCCTGCTTCATTGCCTAGGCAATAATGTAATATTAAATCCAAAATGGCGTGCTTACAGCTTACAAGGAAAGGTACCCAACCGTCCGGCTCCGATTTGATTTATATTTATATATGTTATAGAGTAGTCTAAAATAACGGACACGTATTTTTTTTAGCAGCCCAAACTCAACCTATAAAAACAAAAGTGACTAAAACGATTAAATTCTGTACAGAGTTTTAATAAGCAAATTGCCAGTTAATGACTGGGTTGATTATATGTCAGAGAACATGAAAAAATAACGGACCCGTGTTTTATTATTTCGGCTCAAACTTATGTTTTACAAAAAAAAAAGTGAAGTGAGTGGAACCATGAGAAGTATGAAACTTTGAAGGTGTTTTTTTTTTTTGTAAAATATTCGCTTTTTCCAATATTTAAGGTAGTAACTTTGAACCTTTCACAGTTTCCACTTACCATCAGGTGGCCGTGTGCTCGTTTGCCTACCCATGCTATAAAAAAAAAAAAAAAACCTTATGGATAAATACTGTCAATAAAACCCTGCTGTCATTTTACTAACCGCATTGCTTAGTATAATGGTATCCCCGGACTGTCAAGAGATTAGGGGACGCTTTTAACATTATTTTTCAATCCACACTACACATACAACAAAATCAAATCAATCTCCTCTTTGTCGCCGTAAAAAAGGAGATCCAAATATTTTACTCGTAACCAATAAATCCCTTCACATAACACAATAAAACAATCAGACTAACTCACCTATATGAACAATGAAACCTGGTGGATACTCCGACATGGTGAGGAAGGGATACTCCAGCATTTCCAGGTTGTTGCTGTTCATGGATGGCCGAAGGATGGCGCCACCGCCGCTTCCACTGTTGCCCAGGGACGTGTTTAGCGAACCACCTGTTGAAAACATGGTAGGGTTTTAGTGTTTAAAAAAAAACCGCCTTCAAAAACGCAAAAAACAACTTCTTCTAAAATGATGGGTAAGGTCAGTCCAACTGAAGTCGACTTTTGGTTGAAAATATTATGGGACGCCGACTGCAGTCTTATGAAGTCCCACTTCTTAGTTGATATGAAAATTTAAGACATTTCAAGCTCGCCGCAAGCAACGACGCGGGAAAGTCATAGTCATATTTAAACAATTAAATGTTCTTCGTTGTAGTCGCTCAATTATCTTAATCGAGATATCTTGTCGCCACCCTTGAAATAGATACCGTTGAGGAGTTCCGGTGGCCATCTGTGGTCTCCATCATCAGTTCCACTTCACCACATGATACTTTCTGAATGCAAATGCTAGACTGGTTACTAGAAATACTAAAATCACTATCTGTTTCCCTGCAACATTTGAGGAGTTCCCTAAATTCCTTGCTAAATCCCCTCAAACCAAATAAGTTATTTTTTAAATCGGTTTACAATTGACGGAGAAATCGGTGAACATACATTAAAACAAAAAAAGACATACAGTGGAAAGTATAACCTCCTCCTTTTTTGAAAGTCGGTTAATAAAAAGACGGAAGCTGCCTTATTCTTCACAATAGAGTATGATCCCAGTTCGCGTTTGGTGGGCTTCCATGAGGAGTAGGGATGGCTTGACTGAACATATGTGGTAATCCCACCCACACGCAAAATAAGCGCTAGACGTCGAGTTGCAGAAACCAGCCCGCTTATAAAATACAACCAGCACAGATGAAGAATTCTATTTCAGCCTTATATGTCTTCAACGTATCAACCTACATCTATCTTTTACTAAGAACATTTTTTCTCTCATGTCAACCAAAAACACATCATATTTTTAATTCTCGTCTAAACTTTACCAACATAGGATTAAACGACAACAGCAGGACTGTTACGACTGACCGTACGCAAAATTATATAAAACTCACCTTTAGGAGTAATGCTAAGATCAGAATCCGAAGACCGCCGATGTATCCCGAGTGGAGCCGAAGCGTTTTCTAACGAAGAGTTCGGTGCGTGAGCGGCGATCCCGTCCCGATTGCCGTACGACTCATGCCGAGCGTGCCTCGGCGACCCCTTCTCCTTCTCCCTCTCCCTGTCTCTGTCCCTTTCCCGTTCCCTGTCAACACCGCACGCTGCATGCGAGTTATCACACACACTAGCTTGGTTAGTGTTGCTACACTCACTTTTATCGTTATCATTACCACATATACTATCACCGTCTATACTCTGACTACAGTCTAAGCTAGTCTCTGGCAATGAAGGTATGGTCTCTAACTTAGGTCCGCTAAGTAGAGGATGAAAATGTTGTAACATGGGCGCACGAGAAACTTTAGGTGAAATGTTAGGTTCGATTTCTTTGGACATTTTATCAGACTCGTTCAAAGAATCAACACTGTCTTGTCTAACTAGTTTCTTGTCTTTTTTGTCTACACTTTCAGAATTTTTAATTTTTGAATCTTGATTATGAGTTTGAGATTTAATAGGTATTTGTTTGTCATTGTCTGTTTTAACGTCAGTTTTTTCAGAATCTTTGTCATGTTTCGCCTGATCTACATTTTTAGATTTTCCGTTAACGTCATCGAATAAAATCTTTTCACTATCTTGTGCCAGATTAGGCGATGTAGGTACGAGTAAACTCTGAACTTTGTCTATCAAAATGGTATTCATAGCAGTGTGGATAAAACCAACAGGTTTGAGCTGAGTTTCACGTCTTATTTCTTGTTTGTTATCAGAATCTTTTCTATTTCTTGCGTCCTTCGCTTTTACCAATTTTCCGTTAACGTCATCGAAGAATTTATTTTCACTCCCTTGTGAAGGATTAGGTGATGTCGGTACGATTGCACTTTGAACTTTGTCTAACATAGGAGTATGAATCAAACCTACAGGTTTAAGTTCAGTTTCATGATTTATTTCATCGTCGTTTTCGGAACGTTTTCTATTTTTCGCCTCATCCACTTTTTCCAATTTTTCGCTGACGTCATCAAATACTTTATTTTCAATTTCTTGTGAAGGATTAGGCGATGTGGGTACGAGCAGACCATGAACTTTGTCCATCAGAATGGTTTCCATAGCGGTATGGATCAAACCTACAGGTTTAATTTCAGATACACGCCGTATTCCATGTTCATTTTCGGAATCTTTTCTATTTCTCGCCTCCTTTGCTTTTTCCAATTTCCCGTTGCCGTCGTCGAAGAATTTATTTTTACTCTCTTGTGAAGGATTAGGCGATGCCGGTACGATCAGACTCTGAACTTTGTCTAACAGAATGGTTTCCATAGCAGTATGGATCAAACCTACAGGTTTAAGTTCAGGTACATGCTGTTTTCCTTGTTCGTTTTCAGAATCTTTTCTATTTCTAGCTTCCTCTATTTTTTCCGACTTTTCGTTGACGTCATCAAAGAATTGCTTTTCACTATTTTGTGAAGAATTAGGTGATGTCGGAGCGATTAAACTCTGAACTTTGTCTAACAGAATGGTTTCCATAGCAGTATGGACCAAACCTTCAGGTTTAAGCTCAGTTTTATGTGTTATTTCTCGCTCGTTCTCGGAATCTATTCTATTTCTCGCCTCCTCCACTTTTTCCAATTTTTCGTTGACGTCATCAAAGAATTTCTGTTCACTCTCTTGTGTAGGATTAGGTGATGTCGGCACAAGAAGACTCTGAACTTTGTCCATCAGAATAGTTTCCATAGCAGTATGAATCAAACCAATCGGCTTGATGCTAGGTCTTTTCTTTGCAAACCTCTCTTCGTGTGGATGATAATCGTCTTTACCATGGTAAGGTGACGATAGACCGCTAACTGAAGCTCTAGATGCTGGTTCAGAACCAATGTACATAGAGACTTTATGATGAGGGAACTCATCACTTTTATGAAGACGATTGTTGGCTTCCATGCCTTCTTTATCTAGACTGAGAAGATCAGTGTAAGACAAAAACGCAGAACCTAAAACAGTTTCACTTGGCGCTTTGGAAAGGACGTCAGAAGATGAGCTGGGCTGACTTAATGCAGGTTTCGGGTCACTATGCTTCCTTTTCGGTAACAGGGAATAATGGGACAGGCTTTTTATCATGCTGCTTTTGGATATTTTCGAGAGTTGACGTTTGATCTTGTATGATGAGCGATAAACAAAACCTTTCTGTTCTACAGGGGACGATGGGGCGCTGATGCTCTTGGATACCTTCTTATGGGTGAATGGATTGTGGAATTTGAAATTTAGATTGTGTGACTTTGGTTCTACGAACGTGTTTTCGGTTGACTCCGCACTGGTTGACGCTTCAGGTGAAATCTGACGCGTGGTGCCAGCTTCATGTTCATTTGATGATTCTTTACTCTCATCTCGCGCATTTTCTTTTCGAGTACTTTCTTCAGCTTCTTGACGATCTTTGATATCTATAGTATCAGGATTTACACTATCCATAATGCTTAATTTTCTTTCCATTTGAGCTATGAAAGCTGGATTAACATTATGTTTCATGACTGAATTAACCACTGAGCTAGTAGTCTCATATTTTTCCGAATCAGATTTTTGATCGGAGCTATCTTCGTCTTCTTCTTCAGAGCTAGTGTATACTTCAGAACTGTCACCTGACAGTGCAGAAGAAATTGAGCCGAAATAACCAATGTCATCGGGTAATTTGAGAAAATTTTGCCTCGCAGCCACGGGCGTAGACGGGCATGACTCCGATATTTTTCTTTGCCGACCTGTGTTTTCTTGCGTTTCTCCTTCTATAGAGATATTAGCCATTGACGAGAACTGTATAGCTGGGGTTTTTTTATTCTCACTACATACAGTTTCATCATGTTCCGCATTTAACTGCGGTGCTTCTTCATCTGATATATTTAAATTAGGTTCGGATTCGCTTGTCCGCCTTAGAGTTGAGCTCGGTGAATGTTCAGAATCTTGGGTTTCCGCAATACAAGCGAGACTTGTATGAGCATGGATGACTGACCTAGCCAATATTGAAGCCATACCAACACCTTCATCAAGCTTATTCACAAAAGCTTTCCGAAACTTAGGTTTCTTCAACCGTGCCAGCTTTTTAAACTCAATCTTAAAATCAGTTAATGATATACGTGACGTATCAGATGAATTTGATTGTATGGACACAGTATCATCGCCTTTATCAGATTTACGTGATTTTATACTGCTCAGTCTAAACAGACTGGTTTTAAGCTTTTTGATTGTTTTTAAGGGACTCATGAAGTCATCATCATCATCATTACGATTAAGTAGTCTATTTAAATCAGTTTGGTCTTCAGACAAGTGTCTCATGCTAGTATGGGCCACGTCGCTTTGGTAGATAGAATAATTTCCAGTGTAACTCTTAGTGCTAGCTTGTCTGTTTAAATCAAAATTTTTTTCATCCTCGTCAGGATTTTCAGACTCATCAAGCATCGATGCTGTTTTTGGGTTCAGGATGTACAGTAACTTTTGTAGTTCGTCTTGGTGAGTTTGGAAGTATTCGTTTAGGTCAGTCGAAGTCTCGTGATCGTTCGATAAAATGTCCATGTACTTGTTGAGTTGTCTACGTTATGAAGCGGCACACCATGCAAACATATATTCATGAGTATTTTTATACTTAATTACATTTATAGTTGTTTTAGTTGCAACGACATCTAAATGCAGACTTGAAGCGTTGCTTTTAGGGGCACTCTAAAAGATTCTCTAAAATTTGAATAATCCTAACAATTCAAAAACAATTTTAATCACATTTATTGCTAACCTTATATTGTATTTGTTACCATGGTCAGAGGCAAAAGTAAAAAAATGACCTGCCGTTTAGGTTGGCAATATAAGTGATAAATTAGTATATTACTATAAAAACATGTCTACTTCATTTTTAATTGCCAAAACAGAGAAACCTAGCGAAAAATATTAGACTTTCAAATATCTTCTCTCTAATTAAGACGACTTACTAACTTAAAACTTTAAGGTATTATAAAAATTATACCGTATTATGGGTAGTATCTACTTGTTTATAAGACTCACTGTTGCGTGCAGGGCGGCATGCTTGGCGGCTGGCTTGACATTGGTTGAGGGGTTATGCTAACTGCAGTACCTAGATGATAAGACATTAAAATTGAAATTCTTAAAAATATCTAATAGATATTTAGGGTCGAAATAGTAAACTGACATTTATTACAGTAAGATCTCAACACTCATCAAAGTCAACGTCAAGTCATAGAAACTTGTAATTATTGACGAATCCTAACTTTCGACAAGCTTCATGTTCGTTTCAAATACAGCCCATAGAAGTTCAGATGTCAATTATTTTATACATTTTATACAATGATACCAAACCAATTCGATGCTATTATTTTCACTTTGGTGTTTGATTTATTTTGCCGTATTGTGTATTGTAAATTGTAATATACACAATACGGTTTACTTGTGGGAGGACCTTGTACAGGGTCCGTCCGGGTTGGGACCACCATCTTATCGATTAACCTACCGCCAAGCAGCAGTGTTTGCATTGTTGTGTTCCGGTTTGGGGATAAGACAGCCGGTGAAATAACTAGCATAGAGGCATTCCATCTTAGTCCTCAGGGTTGGCAGTGCATTTGCAGTCTTGTGAATGCGAATGTCTATGGGTCACAGTTTCCACTTACCATCAGGTGGCCTGTGCTCTTTTGCCTTCCTGTCATAAAAAAAAAAAAATGTTATGTTATGTTTTATACCGATAGCTCTCGCCACAACCCCAGCTTCTCCCTCCAGATCGAAGTCCTGCTGGTAACCCACCACCGCATTAGCTCCCAATTCGGCTGCCTTGAGGCCTACTAGACGTTGTACCTAAAATAAAGACACTATGAAATGAAATTAATTATTTAAACCGTGTTGCGTGAGGAGTAAGATACCTGGTGAAATTACTTGTACAGCCCCGTAAGGCCAGTGTGTAATAAGATGTACATAATCAAGGCAATTTACTTAGAGCTCTGTTGCAATTGGAATAAGGTTTATTTTCCTACGTTCATAAACTGAAAATACAATTTTCGGTCAATCGCAATTGAACTTTATTCCCTGGATTGTAGATTGAAAGTCCCAGATGCAAAAACTGCAATTTTGCAGTATGGGGGCCTTACGAGGATATAGGCATGTAAGTTTTCAGGGTTAACAACGTTTTTAGTCAGGTTTAGACATGTTACTCAGATTTTTATTACTGAACATATTCTGATTTTTCTAACAATATTCAATACAGAAACAGTACAGCCTGTGAGCACATAGAAAGCGCTTCGGGTTTGTATTTCTCTCTCACTCGCTCATAATAAGAGCGTCGGAGAGCGAGTGAGAAACAAGTACCTAACCAAAGCACCTTCAAAGAGCTATCACACTCTAAGTGATTATTTACTTATATCGCCGGAATTTAATTAGTATCTACCTGGTTGCTAAGTTTAATAAAGGCGACCTGCCGCGCCTCATTGGAAGCTCTAGGCGTTCTGATCTTGTCGATCCACTGGTACTCAGGGTCATCGTTCACCACCAGTTCTTCCACAAAGCCGTGGATGGCTTGCACTTTGTATCCGGGAGGTATCATGGGACCTAGAGACAAATCATGTAACCATATTAAGGAAATACGCGAGAAACGCATTGTATCTGAAAAAGCAACATGACGACTTTGCTGACGACCAGAATTCTAATCGAGGCTTGTCATAACCATTAACAACATTTTTAAGATCTCTAGTAAGCTTTCAATAGGGTGTTAAGAAACCGAATCTCACAAGACCAACATGCATTATCGCAAAAACCTTAAGAAGGATTTAAATCATGAATATATTCGATATTTATGACTTGGAAAACTTCGATGGAATGTGGAAAGTGGATCATTGATGATAAATTTGATCTTAAAGTCGGTGTTCCACAAGGTTCTACTTTCGGTCCACTTCTATAATCGTGTAATAATGGTACGGCGGTTGATCAGTAAATTGGTATTTACTGGTTTATCGTTTAGTAATTTACAGTAAAACATGTAGTATTATAAAACCCTTACAATGAAAGAATTGCACGCCACAGCTGGAAGTCTTGTATTTGTTAAAATCGGAAAATAGTTCCACTTTCACAATGACGTTAAGTTCACCGCGGATACCGTGCATAGTATCAAACACAGGGATCCAACCGGACATCATTGCTCCTGAAACAAAACAAGGTTTTTACAGTTACATGGGTTTTGTATCCATAGTTACATTTAGTTTGTAGAAAAATGAATAGGTAACGCGTAAATAAACACGATAATAGTGTTGTGGCATTAATATTGATGTTAAAACTACTCGGGTGACGATTTCTTCGACATTTCAAAGATTTTGAAATTAGGATGAACATCAATATAGCCATATTCTCAATGTGTTATTTTAGCGTTGAGGAAAGTAAAATAAGGTCGGACGCCATTGTGATTTTTGGGATTGTAACGACATGTACATTTGATTTGTCTCTAATGTTTGTTAAGTTACCTTATAAACTATTGTACGTCCGAAATGGGAAAACTGTTGAGTCTGATATATTATATATAACACCGATTGTACCTACACAGTTTTAACAATAAATATATCTTTATCTTAATCTTTATCTTTACTGTTACCCATCTTTTTGTTTAATTTAGATTAGTTTTAAGTCAGGGTCCCTCTGAAAATCAGCGCCGCAGTTTTCCTGCGGCACAATGCTGAGAGGGATCCTGTTCAACGTACGCAGTTAACGTCTTCTTTTTACTTTATATTATTCTACTTTTATTTGAGCCGTTTTCAAAATAGGTGTACGTAACACAAAAATAAACAAAGGATTTCTGTGTTTTCGTTACACAAATTAAAATTTGTTACACAATGGAGTACATAAAGGCCAGTTCACCATTGAACTTTTTTACCCTTGATATATGTAAAGAAAAAGCATTTTATTATCATAATATTTATTCTGTTCTGCTGAAGTCATTGGAGCCATTTTTCATCATCTATCGACAAAATACACCATTTATTACATACATACCTTTATAAAGGCAAGTGTTTTTTTTTTTAAGTTCTGCAAATGTATTAAACACAGCTTTGTGCAGTATACATACAGCTTTATCCTTTGTGTAACGTTACACAGTGTTACACAATTTTTTGTGTAACACTCAGCGTTACACAAAAGAACCATTATTTCGTGGCGTTAACATAATCTCAATCAATTTACAGGAAAATCTTACTAGATTGATTTATAATTTATTTTGTATTACCTTATTATTAAACGAAACTACACTGTTCAATAAAGATTTCGTGTTAATCAGATTTACTTACCTGTGAAATTCACGTTATACAGGACAATAATTTTAGCGACAAAACTCAAACACAACCGGTTTGGATCAATGTAAGTCAAAAAACCGTAAAGTATTGCCGGACTAAAATAAATGGAGGTCGCGTTCTGAATAGATCGAATAGGTATCCGTGTTATTGTCGTTACACATAGGTGTTACACAAATTGATAGAAAAGTGGACATGTAATTAAATTCGTTTTTATTGCGTATAATTATTATTATTTTATTAATAATACTCGTATTTAACTGAAAAACTATCTCAGCTGATATAACCCGTAACAAATGTATGAATATTTGAAAGTTATATAAGCATGAGGACATTCGAACTTGCGAGAGTAGGAGTGGGACAACGTAATTTTGTATGAAACATTAAAATACTTTTTAATTGTATCATGCTTGTTTGCTATTTGTCTATAAATGATATATAATCTAAATTAAAAAAATATTAGAATATAGTATAAATAACGTAATTAACATACCAAGTAAATTTCACTGGCTATGTAAACTTTATAATATAATATTTTTGAGTGAGGACAAAAAAATATAAGAAAAAGTACACCTTTTTTGAAAACGACTCATTTATGCGTTGTATAAATATTTTCTATTCTATTCTATTCTATAAAGACATATCTTATCTTACCACCATGCGGTGCCACAGTACCCCCTTTGGTATCATTAGCGACCCTGGCAAGTAGGGGGGCGAGACTGATGACGACCTTCCCGATGGCGTCATTGGCGGAATACGTGTCGTGGTCCATCAAACGCAGCTGAAGTGGCTCATCTTGCAGCTCCGACTCGTCCACCTGATAAAAACGGAAACTCAACAGGTTATTCTCGAATTTACTGTAAGTATATTGAGTTTGTAAAATGAGGAGGTAACGGCACACACGCAGGAAAATACGAGTAACGAGGAGACTACGGCATGACGGAAATGAATTATACGAGTATGTTTATGACTTACTATTAGATAAAGTGAAGTGGAAGGGTCAGAAGGGGCCGCTTTAGGCGTACTTGTTCGAATCAAATCGGAGAAATACTGGAAAAGAGCCGAATCTTAAGTACCCGAAACCGACGTGCGTGCATGACTCGATGTATGAACGTTGAAGAAGCGAAAGAAATTTGTCAAGATCGTAGCAAGTGAAAAGAAGGGGTCTCTGCCTACCCCTCTGGGAAACAGGCGTGATTTAATGTATGTATGTATGTATTAGATAAATAAGTCCATGGATATCACACGAAGACAATTGTTCGGTGAAAGAGTATTGTATCTAATGGACTAAACAGAAGACATGGGGTTAGCTCCACGCGCTCCTGTCCAGTCCCATATAGAGTCAGCAAATCAATTCCATTTAAAAACAAACTACCAAGGCTATAACTAACAAAAGCATTTCATTTTAAAGCGTAGTTTAAGCCAGTAATGCAGTAACACATAAACAAAATACTAAGTGGCAGACGTGCGCCAGACGTTTACTAAAATAAACCGAGCATATGGTGTAGCAGGCGAGCCAAGTTTTGGAACTAAATATTATTATGAATTCAGCTGTGCATGCCACAGTTATTGACGATTTGCAGACGCATTAGAAACCTAAATACAGATGTAGCGAATAATCCTTTTCCATCGTTTTTGGTCGGATAAGTTCGTATTTATCTTGCTTTCTCAGTTGGCTTATTGATGAGTACTGAAGTTAATTGAGAAAGTAACATAAATACGAACTTATCCGACAAAAAACGATGGGAAAGGATTATTCACTACTTCTGTACCTACCTACACGGCTACACGCTTCTACGACAAATATCATTTATGAGATCACATTTAGTTGATGCACGAAACTCCGCATCAGTTCAGCTCCTAGACACCATCACATTACACTGTAAGCGGGTCAGCGGGAAAGAATATAAAGGTTCTTCATACACACCAAGGAAGAAATTAAAGAAGATGTGGCTAAATAAACATCGACGTGCTGGCCTAGTTGGGTCACTACCCTGCCTACGAAGCTAGCGGTCCTGGGTTCAAATCCCGATAAGGGCAGACATTTGTGTGATGAGCGCGAATATTTGTTCCTCAGTCATGGATGTTTTCTATGTATTTAAGTATATATTTCTATATATAAGTATTTATATCGTTGTCTAGTACCCATAGTACAAGCCTAGAGCTTAGTTTGGGACTAGATCAATTGGTGTGACATTGTCCCCTGATATTTATTTATTTATTTTATTTTTATTCTACTTCCAAGGTTAACTGGAAGAGATCCCATATGGGATAAGTTCGCCTATGTACATTATTTATATTGATGCAAACATGTCTTGTAATTGTTTATGTGCAATAAAGAGTTTTACTTAACTCCACTTCCGATTGTTTCGTGGATTGAGTCCTTTTTGTTTAACTATGTCCATTTATGTTTTTTAACCAGGTTTTTCGTAAACGCTCGCAAAGAGCGGAATCGATTCGCGAGCGTTATATTTTATTTTTTGATTCTTCCTGCAGTTGGATGGTGTGGCGAGTAAAATGGCCGGCTTGACTCCAAGCTGAGCAAGTTAAAATGTAACTAAAGAGCTAGCTAATAGAGACGGTGCAAACAAATAAGCGAGCAAAATTAACCGTTATATCGTTACTCTTTGATCAAAACCGAAATAATATTGATTCTGTTTGAGAAGAATCGAAATCTATTTAAAATGTACGGCGTTTCTGACGAGCTGATTGAAAAAAAAAAACAGGTTTCCGAGGCTTGCTCAAGAGTCGATGAGGCATCGAGGCGGAAGTACATGGAAGTACCATCAGCCCAATGGGATCGTGGTTCACCATAGAACGGTGTCACAATAACATTATGAAACAATTTCTTTGACACTTCTTATGACTTGAATCATAGCATATAGGCATACACATAGCCATTTTGGTATAATCAGTACCGAGCAGTCTAGTCTTTTTGAACACCTTTTGATTTCATCGGAATGTCTGGCCAAACTAAATGTGTCCAAACAAGAATGCGCTGAAACAAGAAAATGGCGAAAAAGGAAACAAAGGAAAGAGATACGTGTATATTAAATGCATCCTTAAAAAGAAACCTTCCTTATGCATTTTAAGTATTTTAACATCTCATATGTTTAGTGACAGATCCGTACCATACATGGGTATATCTTATGTCAACAGAAATCTTGAATGAAACCTTGTGCCAAGGCAATAAAAACAATGCTTACATTGACAAATACAAAACAGAGATTGTTGAGCATTACTGTCAGTGCAATAGTAATAAAATAGGCATGTTAGACATAATGTATGTTTAGTCATTTGATTTCAATGACTCTAACTGTTATTTACTGAGTAATTTAAGTCATTCGGTTGAACAATAAAGTTGGCAACAAACTGCTTAAGATAAATTTGAGATTAAAGTATGTTCATACAATACGTTTATTTTCAGCCAAATGCCAAACCTCATAAGGCCCAATGACCTAAATTTAGGACATTTGTCAAAGTGACTTTTGACTTTCCGTGACCGACAAAAGATTCTTTTTCGAACTAACGAAAGTTGATGTACTTTACAGAGTCACCATCTCTTTTGCTTCTTCCACATTCATACATCGAGCCATGCATGCACATCGGCTTCGAGTACTTAAGATTCGGCCTTTTCCAGTATTTCTCTGATTTGATTCAAAAAAGTAGGTCTATGGCAACTCTTTCTAACCCTTTCGCTTTGTATATTTCTTTCGGCAATCTGCTTTCATCCATCTTTTCCAAATCACTGCACCATCGAAGCATGCCCTTTTCAATCTTAGTAACTAAATGTTCTTTAAGTCCACATTTCTCTCTGATCTTTTCATTCATAATAGGATTGTCCATACACTGCATTCCATAAACACCACGGTGGCATACTTGGTAAATGGTCTGAATAGTTACTATAAAGCAATAAATTTAAAAATCATATAAAAACTAAACCAGGAGAAAAAGGTGTATAAACATTATTCAAATAAGATTTCCAATGTAGGGACCTCAGTCTAAACACTACCTAAGACTGACTTCTTCTTTTACATCTTCTTTGTAAACAAATGCAACTTTAAGCTGATCTCTTCCAATACCAACATTCTTTAACATGGTAACAGAATTACTTACCTCAAAGCGGTACCACTCCGTGCTGCTCCAATGAGGGTTTAAAGACTTCCGACACACATCAGTCTTGTGCGTAACACTCCCAAACTTGATCTCCACAAACGCATCTGTAGTATCACTAGCTCTGTCCATCACCGGCAGGTTACGACCCGCTAGCACCTTAACTTTTATTTTCCCAGGCATATTTACTTATAAAAAAATATATCTACTTACACTATTCAATCTACAAATAATTTATCCTAATATTCACAACATATTCACTGACATTATCACCTACTTACACAATAGATTAGCACGACCTGAGTGTAAATTTTAAACACAAATACGTGGTCACAATCTTATCAATTGAAAGATGTACCGATGAATAGATCTTGGTGATAACTACGTCTTTGTCATGTAATAACGAAGCGACACTAATATATCAAGACCACAAAACTGAAATAGTCCTCTTGTTATTGCACATTTTCGAGGAAAACAATGTTATTTCGAGAGAAAATATTTATGTCTTGCACGCATTTGGGAAACGTATTACGCGACGGTACGGTATAAACACTGCGCCTTTAAGCGCCTCTCTAATGTCGAAACTGTTCTAAAAGTAATGAGTAGGTTTATTAATAGACAAATGTAGCATTTATAAATAATTCGTAAGCGATAGTAGGAGCAAAAACACGACGGTGGCAGTAGTTGTCAAATATAATGTCAACAAACCAATTGTCAAATTTGTCAAACGTGCCATGCCAACCCTTTTTTTAATAGGTGACAGCGCTCTGGATTCTAGTTTATTAAGACAATAAAAACTAATAAGAATTAGTGTGGTTTAGTCGATTAATTAATTAGATCTATCTACCATGAATGGATCGAACATAGTATTCGATTTGGATTTCGATTTAATCTTAAAAAGACTATTCTCAGTTCACTTTCGGTACAGGTGTGACAGAGTTTAGTTCGTCCCATTTATCGCAGCTCTTGTAAAACGGTAAAGTAACAAGCTAACAGGGGAGCACTTTAGTTAAAATATAATTTAGCAGCATGGTAGTTTTTTATATATACTTGGTTTTTTTATCGGCTGATCTGTTAGCGCTCGTACTTGACTACGTTTACATTCCTCAAAGATGCGCCCCAAATCATTGGAAGTCTGCCAATTCTCTCTGCAACGGCTAAATGATTTATCTTTTAAAATTTACGTAATCTGTCAAGGAATAATAATTGAAATTATTTCAACGGTACCAAGGTACCTATGTACTGCATATTGGTTAAGAAAGTGTACTTTTCAGACCGCATTTTTTTCGCATTTTGTCGGCGTGACTAATATGTATATTCATGCCAAATTATAGCTTTCTAGAACTAAGAGTCTCTGAGCTAAGCTGCGGATGGACGGACGAACCGACAGACGGACGGACATGGTGAAATTATAAGGGTTCCTATTTTGACAAATAAACAAACAACTTATATTTCTTATGATTACTTTATTAGGGTTAGAGTACCTACCTATTTTAACAATCGTTTAAATAAATATATTATTAATGTAGAGTAATGGATAATGGATTCAAGATTTACAATGACGCAACCGTACAACTCCAATTTGACTGCCGTGCCGTCGTGTATTGAAATTTTTTACCAGTGGTTGAATGTCATTACCTCATTACGTAAAATTACTTACATACATACATACATACATACCTTCACGCTTGTAATCCCAGAAAGTGGGGTAGGCAGAGCTACAGAATTACAACTTCAAATTACTTACATTCTTCTTAAAATATATTTGTGGAATGTAGAAGTTGATATTGGTAGGAAACCTTTCAAATACGAAGACGTGTTTCATCGGCGGATGGCCGAATGATAGATAGATAATGTCGACCTCAGCACCTATCCTACCCCGCGAGCCACATAAGACTACTGTAGTTCAAACTATATTTTGCCAATATACAAAACTCAAGCAACTGGAGCCTTCATCATGTCAGCCGAAAGACGTCTACTGCTGGACATAGGCCTCCCCCAAGCTTACCCCAGGCTTTCCACTCAGACCGGTCTTGTGCTTTTCGCATCCACCGCGTTCCCGCGATCCTTACAAGGTCGTTTCTCCATCTTATCATCACTGGAGCCTTATCCGACTCATATCCAAGCACAAACTGAGCGGAGGTAAGTTAATAGTGAACATTACATTTTGAGGTTATTATACAGGCCTACACTAATGCTATATTGATTACCATAGGAGTTAAATTATATACATCAAAAATGTTCAATGATATAAAACTTCCATAATTTATTTTGATATTTAAAAATATAAGTATGGCAACACAGTACCAGAGTATAAATACAAAAGTAGGTTATCTCTGACCCTTTAGGAGTTTTTGTTACATAATATAACCGCTCGGCCGCTAGGGTTTCCAATGAAATTACAATACACTAACGAACAAGTAATAGGTATCCCGCGTAAAGTTTTTTGATATCAATACGAACAGCATTACACGAAAGGTGGCAACAATACAACACAATAGAATACCACTAAAGGTTGACGCACACATAACCGCCCGGCACCGGATCGGCACTACCTCAACTAGAACCGTTCAGTAAGCAAATAAACAGGATCCCAAAATCAATAACCAAAGCAGTTTTAGTTCTCTACTCTTAGTAATAAGGTTGATATTGCTACAGGAGTTTTATCTGACTTACTGCGTATTAGCTTAGGAGGGCAGAGTATTCTTTGGATGAAACTCCATACTGTAAGGGCGATTGAGCACTACAGGGAATTTAACCGCCCGGCAGTCAGATTTTTTACGGTTAGGCATGAATTCTAAGCCATAAGGATAAATTCCTTATAGTGCACAATCGCCCTATCGCACACTTATCGGCATGGGATCGGCAACACTTCGCCCCGACAAAAACTAGCAGTCATCCACCGAAAAATGTATCGTACCAACACCTCATCAGAGCTCATTTCTCAATGTCTTACTTTGAGGTGTCCAGCGGTTATGTCTGCGTCAACCTTAAAAAGACTATAGTATATTCGGCAAGACTCTTGTTAGAGCGTATGTGAGTGAGGGAGAGAAAAGTACAGTCAAAAAGTCATTCAGTCAGTAGTCAGTCTTAAAGGTTAACCTTAGATCCAAAGTCAAAAAGACATTCTACAACAATAAGGTTGAGTTTCCTAAAAGTCACAAATCGTCGGTGAAACTGCAAAACCGCGTAAGTAACATTTTAAATAAGGAGAAAAATGCACCTTTTTAATAAGGTAGTAAGGTTTATTTTGCTCCATCATAAGTTAGCTAGTTATGAGATTTTGCAGGATCACTGACGAAATGGTTTGACAACTCTAATGACATTGACGATTTCAACCATGTTTGTCTAGAGATGTCATATCACAAATTAACGTTCGTGCCCGTACAAACCCTACGGCCTTTAAGAGCAATGGCAGTTTCTTTGAGTTGACAAACGTGCTATTTGTAGATCTAAGGTGGACTGATTCTTGGTTTGGTGACCTGTTACGGTACGACGAGTACATTAAGGCGGTTGTCACACTGCCGCCGCATCCCTTTGCTGCGTAAGGAACGCAGATGACGCACAACCGTACGGATTTGCTCCGTATCTCCGTCCGGAACTGCGGTGCACGATGAACCGCATTGAGTATGGAGCGGAGCGGATTTAATATGGAGCTCGGTGTGGCCTGCGTCCCGCACCGCACCAGAAGTGCGAAACGTCGTGCGATTCTCACCTCCGCACGGAGAGACGGAGCCAGTGTGACACACACAGCGGTTACATACAATACATACATAAACTCACGCCTTTATTCCCAGAGTGAGGTAGGCAGAGCTATAGAATTACCAACAACTCTTTTTATTTATTTATTTTTATGGCATAGGAAGGCAAACGAGCACTCAGGCCACCTGATGGTAAGTGGACACTGTGACCTGTAGAAATTCGCATTCAAAAGACCCCAATCCTAAGACTGCAAATGTGTTGCCAACCCTGAGGACCAAGATGGAATGCCTCTATGCTAGTCACTTCACCGGCTGTCTTATCCCCAAACCGGAACACAACAATGCAAACACTGCTGCTTGGCGGTAGGTTAATGGATAAGATGGTGGTACCAACCAGGACGGACCCTGCACAAGGTCCTCCCACAAGTACTTGTAAGGACTTGTTGATAATTCTGTTACCACATTATGCACGAGTAGGCTAAGATGTTTACCAGTGTATTAGTGACAGGGTGTAAGCCCATCGCCTAACAGTACTACAAGCCTTTATTCCCTAAGTCGCCTCCTACGACATCCTCGGGAAGACACGGAGTGACACTACTCTAACCCGTCAACCACACGGGGAACCGTGCGGTTTTTGCGTACAAATCAATATTCTACAGTACAAAGTTAAAAACCGCAGCACCGGACGCCACTGCGATGTGCGGAGCAGTGTGACAACCGCCTAAGTTGATAATTAAAGGAAATATAGAAGGAAAAATAAAAAGAGGCGAGAACAACTTACTTAAACTATTAAAATGAAAAGAAGACTTCGTGCCGTATCACTCGTATCAGTGTGTTAACCTCGTAAGGTCCACGTCAGGCGCGGCTCACTCCGCGATTTTCGTTCATCGCTACAAGAACATGCCGGTTACCCATCTGATGGGTACTATTCAGGGGCTGCCACCAATTTAATACAAAATAAAATATCGCATGAGTGCGATAAAGATGGGTAGCTAATTGACCACCATGATAGATTCGCATGAATGCGATAAAGATGAGTAGCTAATTGGCCGCCATGACAGATAGGCACCATAAAGGCACGCCGCGTCATTCGGGTCCGTAATTTGAAACAACTATTTATCCCTGTCTAACAATAGCGTTCGCTACGGATTGCCGTCTTTATCTGCAGAAATATGGTAACGTAGCAACTGTCAATAATAATTACTGGTGACCAACTTTGAACGCGTTTAGTATGAGCATATTAAAATATACGTATGTAAAAATAAAATATCCCGCATTCGTCTGTTTGTTAATTTTTTTTTTTTAACATTGTTTTTTTTTTTTTTATAATCATTGACAGCCCTCACTATCGGCGACGCGGCGAGTGAGCCAATTTATTTTCACCGTTCGTACACAGCCTTAACGTTCCGTTTGGCTTGCGCTAGAGTCAACGATGACAGAGGGCCATAAATAATAATGTTATATCTAAGAAAAAAGCGGCTTTTGTAAAGATCAAAGCAGTGCGCCTTGTACTATTATCTATTCTGTGCCCACGTCAAATTTCGTTAGTTCGAAAAAGAATCTTGTGCCAGTCAACTAAAGTCAAAAGTCACTTTGACATACGTCCTAGATTTAGGACGTTGGGCCTTACGATGTTTAAAGAGAAGACTAGGAATACGGACGATTGGAAATTACTCCTCATAACTAGACCTACTGATGTGCCAAAGGAAACTTCCCCAAATTGCGGAAAATTTCATGTAGGAAAATTTCGGAAACTTCTCACAATTTTGTATGGGTATTGAAACTTTCCGTTTCTTAAATTTAAATTTCCTATATTTCTTGTGAAAGTTTCCGGAAATTTCTTGCAACTTTTCCAACTTTTTGGCAACTTTCCGCAACTTGCACATCAGTAACTAGACCTAGGAATATATGGGGCAAAATTAAATGACAGCTAGGGATTGCCTGTATCGATAAACTCAACTATCGATGCTTTTCCCATATACTAGTGATCGCCCTAGCATTTTTTGTGAGTGTGTATTTATTTTGTTTTGTTTTGCCCCTAATACTTCCACAGAAATTTAATAGTCTTTTAGCTACCTGAAATGGATTCGTCCTTCGAGACGGAGAAAATGAACGCCCGAAAATTTGAAACAAATTCTGATCGTTAATATTAACAATAGTAATAAATAATAGGTAAATACACAATTACAAAAAATACATAAATACATAATAATAAAGGTTTAAAAATCTTTTTAAAATAAATAACCAGACTTATTTTACTATTTTGTTTTATTTTCATCCTTTTTATAAAAAAATAGTTTACAAACAAACTTGGGGCGATCACTAGTATATGGGAAAAGCATCGATAATTGAGTTTATCGGTGTAGGCAATCCCTAGCTGTCATTTAATTTTGCCCCGTATAATCCTAGGTCTGCTCATAACATACATAGGGTAAATCGTCAATAACTGTCCACTTAAGAAAGTGTCATCGTCGGTGATACTGCAAAATCGCGTAACTAACAAATTTACTTTAGAGCAAAATAGACCTTATGGTCTTATTAAAAAGGTGCATTTTGCTCCTTATTTAAAATGTTACTTACGCTGTTTTTACGCGGCAAAAAAATATCAGCATATCGTCGGTGATACGGCAAAACCGCGTAACTAACAAATTTACTATAGGGCAAAATAAACCTTACTGTATTATTAATAAGGTACATTTTGATATTTATTTAAAATGTTACTTATGCGCTTTTGCAGTTACACCGACGATATCTCTTGCATTACGCATAATTGCAAAGTGGCCAGTTACCGGAGGGTGGTCAGTAAGAGGAGATTTACCCTATTTACAACAATATAGTTCTTAAGTAAGCGATGATATACCGGTGACAACCGAGTCGATATTTTCTAACTCTTCCATCTTTTTATACACCTCCTTGAGCTCCTTAAGCATAGTCTCCGCTTGGGACTTGTGGAGGAGTATGGTGTCTTGGCTCCTGTCTCCAGCGTGGTCTTCCGTGTGTAACGTCAGCTTTATGGCGTCGAGGCCCTCGGGGCCAGGGGAAGCGGTGACGTCTGACAGTTTGTTGACTGGAAAGATATATTTAGGTATTTAATGTTTGCACGAACAAAAGTCAAAACCAGGGGAAATTACCTAATGTGTAATGGAAAAATGTGTGTTTGTGTAATGGAATTACACAGTTCGTGCGTACATAGAAGAAAGACATAATAACAAAACAATTAAAACATCGACATACCTAAATATACAATTTGAAAGCTACTAAATAAATACTAATATTATAAAAATTGATTTTAGATGCTAAAGAAAGAAAGGAACATAGTTTATTTGATACACATTTGAGCACAATTTAATACTTGTTGGTTATTCTTTAGCTCTGCCTACCCCACTCTGGGAATGAAGGCGTGAGTTTATGTATGTATGTATTTGAGCACATTTTTATGTTAAAAACTTAAATAACAATCAAAATTCCAAATTGTGTCACTCAGCATTATACCACGGCAATCCACGGCTTTTAGTGGTCCCTTGAACGGCATCACGACTTAAAGAAAAATAAAGTAAGAAAATTTATTTGTACGACTCTTGATTACATCTAAAACCTCCACAAATTTAAAGAAGAATATATTAGGCCGAGTGTCTTTGCGATCTACATAATTTTTGGGCATGTAGGACGTAGTTTTCAAAAAATAGGCCTCAGTCACCTACTCGTACGAGTATGTACACACATAGCGATAATATTATGTCCCAGATGTCCCCGCTGTACCATATGAAATTACCATATCACTTTACCTAATGTACATACATACATAAACTCACGCCTTCATTCCCAGAGTGGGGTAGGCAGAGCTAAAGAATAACCAATAAGTCTTCTACCTAATGTAATCTTGAAATTCAAGCTAATTCTTAGTTAGCATTTGCTGGAACAAAATGATGCGTAGAATTTATGTGTAGCAACCTGAAAATATCCTCATCAAATAACATTCTCAATTCTTCTCAAGTGCCAACAAAATAAGTGTCGTTATCGCTATAAACGCTTGCATATCGTCTCCGTACTATAAAGGCATATTTTGTTGTTATAGCGGAAACAGAAATACATCATCTGTAAAAAATTCAACTGTCTAGCTATCCCAGTTCATGAGATACTGACAGACAGACGACAGTGGAGTCTTAGTAATAGGGTCCCGTTTTTACCCTTTGCGTACGGAACCCTAAAAACAATGACGATACTTACTCGCAATCCCACCAGCCTTCACCTTGGCTTCATAAGCTTCCCTGCCGTTGTCAGCCGCCTCAGCTAAAGCTGTGGCGTGGGTCCTCGGCAGCCCAAGTACCAGGAGATCACGAGTGAGCTGGGAGCCGGGGCAGCTGCCGCGCCAGGACTGGCGAAGCACCCAGCGTATCGCGGCCGCCGCCCTGGCTGATTCTTCGCGGGACGCTGAGTAAGTAAGTAAGCTCTTTAGATTTCTGGTGCCTTGGTACAATGACATGGATAGGTAATACTTTGGTTTGTGGCATGGAATGCGATGAATTTTAGGCACACGGCCAAACTGGTTTAATACGCGTCAAAGTCTACGGCTACGTCCAACGTGGGTGATTCAAAGCGAACACAATTGCGAAGCGAACCGATGCGGTGACACGCGATTTCAATGCGAAGCGGTGCGACGTGGTGGGTTTATCGGGATATGATCATTTCGTCTAAAAAGCAACTGGTCTATACAGGTAATTCTCATGTCGTCTAAATTGCAAATGGTCTAAAACGCAGCTGGTCTAAGTAGCAAGTGGTCTAACTATCATAACTATGAGGTAGGTTTAGGTTATGTTAGTCTTGCAGCAGGCCCGGAGGGCCAAACCACCCAGAAATAGGAGCTCCGCGTAAGCGGAGCTCCATCGACACTTACTCTTACTTCAAAACAATTAGAGAGTGTCGACGGACTATTTCTGGGTAGTTTGGCCCTCCGGGCCTGCTGCAAAACTAACATAACCTAAACCTACCTCATATTTATGATAGTTAGACAACTTGCTACTTAGACCAGCTGCGTTTTAGACCATTGCAATTAGACGAGTTGCGATATATACGAGTTGCTAATTAGACCCCATGATCCTATCCCGCTTATACAGCTTAATCCCTAACCCGATTAAGATGATTTTTTCAATGAAGATAGTTTGAGTGCTGGTCAAGGGGATAGGGTACTTTTTACCTCGGAAAATGATTTGAAATGGTTTTTGAGTTCCTAGAGACTAGACTAAACGTATTCCAGTCTTGAACTATTCCCTCGGCTGCATTTCATTTTACCATAACCAAAAAGTTTACAAGCGAAAATAGCCTGGTACACATTTCAAAGAAAACTAGCTCTTGTAACTAGCCCTCATATGCATATAACTAAGTTATAAGTGCACACGCAAGAGTGAGCACTGAAACACTCAAGGCTTGAACACAACTTCACGAGGTGAAACAAAGCAAGTCAGTTTTTAGGCATGGTGGGCGTTAACTTTTGTCCGGTTATGCATTTCATTGTCCGGGCGGTAATAATTACAGCCCACGCTGAAATAGAATTAGGATTTGACGGTGGAGGGACAAAGAACACGATGTTGTCCGTGATACTGCAAAATCGCGTAACTAACAAATTTATGAAAAAGGATAATAAACCTTACTACACTCACACACACAAACTCACGCCTTCATTCCCAGAGTGGGGTAGGCAGAGCTAAAGAATTACCAACAAGTCCTAAAACTTCTTGATAATTCTGTAACCAAATTTTGCACAAGTAGGCTAAGATATTTCCCAGTGTATTAGTGACAGGTGGCAAGCCCATCGCCTAACAGTACTGCAAGCCTTTATTCCCTTAGTCGCCTCTAACGACATCCACGGGAAGACATGGAGTGGTACTATTATAACCCGGCAACCACACGGGGTACTACACTCTCGGTCAAATAATACGGGTCATAGTGCGTTTTTCATACAAACGAGGCTATGTCAAAGCCTTGGTTCCTGGCCAGAGGTTGTTTTGTGTGAGGTTTAATGCTGGATACTCCGAGGTTCAATAGAGGAGATCAAAAGTGCTTAAGATGCCTGACTGATCGCACAGTCAGTTAACATCACAGCGAGAGAGTTTGGGTCAGCATTTGGATTTCCTTACATTTTATTGCCATTTTAGATGTTTTTCTGAACATGCACAATTCTGGAGTTGACCGTAGATTTATCAGTTGGGTATCCTAGACACTCTAGAAGTCCTGTATCGATGCTCGGGGTGTCCATCATCAGATTTCACTAAAAGCATCCCCTGGCGAGCAACCAAGGCTTCGAAATAACCTCTTTAGTATGAAAAACGCACTCTGACCCATTTTATTTGACCGCGAGTGTATATTATTAGAAAGGTGCATTTTTCTAGTTATTTAAAATGTTACTTACGCGATTTTGCAGTTTCACCGACAATGTATCACCTGAGATAGAACCATAAATCGTACCTAAAGGTTTTTTCACAATAGGGAATATGCATGTTTATTTTTTACAGCTTCAATTGAAGCTGATTCATGTAACAAACAGATCACAAAAATCATTTTTTGAATAACTATAAAAATAACCAAGATATAAGCCAACAAAGATTTGTTCCTATCTCTTTCTAGAAAAACGGTTTTTTTTTTTTTTTTTTTTGGAATGACCTTTTCTATTTGTGTCAAAACACACAGTTATAGATTCGCCCTGATAATGGGCACCATCAGGTGCACTTAATTATTAAAGTGAGTGTCGGCAGGCACAAGTGTAGCGCCGAGCGCCGCTCTGTTGCGGCGGGTAGTGGGGTTCTCAACGTCTTCGGACCATCTTGGGTCGAGAATCCGGCTCCGCGAAGCGGGTGCAATGCCGCCCCTACGCCGGAGCAGTTTTCTGGCAGATTGGCCATCCAAAACTGCTGCCTGGATAGGGTCAATGGGGTCAAGAAGGGTGTGCTTGGGACGCCTGAGGTGCGTCCCGAGAGCGGAGAGAACGTCTGGGTCAGACGGAGGAAGGAGCGGATCATAGTTAGATGAAAGTCTTATCAGGGGATTAGAGTGGTGTGGTGTGTTTCCGAAGAAGCGCCTAGACGCTTCTTGGAAAGTGTGTCTGACCGAAGGAAAGTTGAGGTCCCTATGGAGAGCCGTATTACGGATATACCAAGGGGCCCCAACTAACCTACGGAGTGTGCGATTCTGAAATGTTTGTAGAGTGTCGATGAGGTGAGGCGCAGTGTGGCTAAATACCACACTGGCGTATGTGAAGATGGGTCGGATACAGAGAGTGTAGAGTGTGAGTTTGTTAGATGTCGACAGGGCACTTCTGCGCGACAGGAGAGGACCAAGAAGGCCGCAGGCCATACGGGCGCGGTTCCTGACGGTGGATATGTGTGAGCGGAAACTGAGTCTGCGGTCAAGGGTGACTCCAAGGTATTTAGCCTTGGAGCACCATGGAATATCCCTGTTAAAGAGGCTCATCGGTTTGATGGGAAAGAGACGGCGAGAAGGATGAAACCAGACAGCCGCACACTTCTCCACGTTTATCTCGAACCGCCATTTGTAAAACCACTCTCCAAGGCCATCAGAGGCTTCCTGGAGGTGTCGGGCGATGATGGCGGGATCGGAATGAGTGGAGAAGAGTGCAGTATCATCGGCGAAAAGGGCAAGGTGTACGGAAGGATGTCTGGGGATGTCGTTAGTAAACAACGAGTAAAGAACAGGAGAAAGAACAGAGCCCTGAGGGACACCTGCGCGAATAGGACGAGGGGAAGAGTGCGATCTTTCCACACGGTAGCTAAAGCTGCGATTGCTGAGGAAGCTCGCCAGCAATCTGACAAGGCTGGTGGGCATACCCATAAGGAAGAGCTTATAGATAAGCCCATTATGCCAGACCTTGTCAAAGGCCTTAGCCACGTCCAGGAAGATCACACCCGTAGGAACACCTTTTTTAAAAAGGGAGAAGCCAGAAAGGATGTGCTCTACTAATCGATGAACCTGGTGAACACAAGAGTGTTTAGCTCGAAAACCGAACTGTTCATCGATCAGTATGCCATCGGAATGAAGAAAGAGGAGGATACGGGAGAGAATCATCCTTTCGTACACCTTACCCAAGGAAGAAAGAAGGCTAATAGGGCGATAACTAGATGGAAGAGAAGAAGATTTACCCGGTTTGTGAATACCAATGACATTGGCGGACTTCCACGCACCGGGAAAATAGGAAAGAGAGATGGCAGAGTTGAAAATGGAAACAAGAATGAGGATGAAAGAAGGAGGAAGAAGTTTGAGGGTCTTATTAGACACCCCATCAGCGCCAGGAGCCTTCCTAACCTTCAGCCCGTCAATGGCCTCCTGTACCTCAACAGGAGAGATGGAAGAGATAGGCGGATCGTCGGCAGTACAAGAGCCCAAGCGCCTGTCCACTTCCGAGTCCACAAAAGAATTGTGAGCATCGTCAGCGGACAGGACGCTCGGGGAGCACTGTAGTTCCAGGCTGTCGGCCAGGCATTCGGCCTTTTCCTCGTCCTCGAAGGCCGGAGGAAGATCGGGAGCCGTGAATAGAGGGGGCATCGCCGAGACAGTGCCACGTCTCATGGCCCTGGTAACACCCCAAAGGGCTTGGTGGTGCGGGGTAAAACCCCGGAGGAAGTTGTCCCAGGAATCGCTCCTGAATTTGGCGATACGGGTTTTGGACTCGTTTTGGAGTGCACGCAGTTCCCGTCTGTTGTCTTCAGTCGGGTAGCGGTCGTAGCGTCTAGTCGCAGCGTTCTTCTCCCTCAAAAGGCCCCTCAGTTCCGCCGTGAGAGGGGGGCGCTTGTCGGCTACAACCTCCACCTCTTTCGAGGCGCCAGACGTGATGTCACTGAGGAGCCTAGTGAGGGAGTCGATTGCATCGTCAACGTCGGTGGGGGCTAGAAAAACGGAATTTTACATGGAGTTTATATGGCCGCAGTGCACAATGACGTCACGGTGCACATCGGATCTCTCTGTCTAATTAGAAGTTTGAAATGCTTATAACTTCCGTATTTCTTGACCGATTTTAATTTTAATTTCCGTTTTGGTGATCTCTTTTACGGTATTTTCATATTTTGATGAGAAATGCGATTTTTAAAATCCATGCATATTCCCTATTGAATTAGTCAAGTTACTTACATAGACTGGTGTTTTTCAAAATGTCCATAATGCCATCCTCCTGAAAACCATAAAGTTGTATGTTAGAAAAACCCGGCCAAGTTCGAGTGGGACTCGCGAACGAAGGGTTCCGTTCCATTATCTAAAAAAAACACCTTTGTTGTATGTATAGGAGACCGCCTTAAATATAAATTTTATTATGTTTTTATTTGTTGTTATAGCGGCATACATCTGTGAAAATTTCAACTGTCTAGCTAGCACGGTTCGTGAGATACAGCCTGGTGACAGACAGACGGACAGCGGAGTCTTAGTAATAAAATAAGGTACCTTGGGTCCTTTAGGTACGGAACTCTAAAAGATTTCCGTTGACTTTCCACGAATCCCATGACTAGTTCTTGACTAAATTTATATAGGACCACCCCTATACATAAAAATATACATAACACATAAAGAATCGATTAACAAACACAACAAAAAGTTTAAAAAAAATACAGACGAATCGAGAACCTCATTCTTTTATGCAGTCGGTTAAAGATACTTTTCTCGTACACACAGCAACACATCTAGCTATACACTTCAGAAATCTGAAATATTGCATGAAAGAGAGTCGCACTCACAGATCACAGAAACAAGGGAGATATGTCATGAACGCCAATTCGTACAAGACCCGGTGTCGCCACTTTTAAACATGTGTGCGTCTTACGCTTACGCTCTATTAACTACTACAAAAACAACCTCCTCATAATTGGTTACAGCTTACGAACTAAAAACGCCGTAACATAGTTTTGATAGTAGCAGAAAATTAAGCTTTATACTAAGTTCTCAAGGTTGAAAAATGCTGAAAGATCGTTTTTTTTCCATCGTAGTTCAGTCACTGAACGTAAGGTAGCGCTTACTCGTCACTTAGCTGCCATCTATGCGACGAGTAATTATTTAATTCCTCAGAGCTAGATGGCGCCAAGATAGTAGTCCCTATATTCAGCAGGTTAAGGACTACCCACACACAGCGACATCTAGTAATACTTTTTTCAAGAGGTGTGCGTTTCTCTCCTGTCGTCCACTTAGGGATGCCACAAGGAATGTTTCAAAATATATCGATAAACAATTCAAACTTGTTTGCAACGTTAATATAGGTACTATTCAATTTACAGGCAATAAGTACTATTTTTATTATTTTACTACTAGGTTAATACAATTACATCATTTAAACTTAATATATTATTGTTAGAATAGAATAATATTTTATTAGCAAGAATACGGTTTGCGTAAAATTGATACATAAGATTTTAAATTTGGAACGATACCTATATTAGAACGTAACAAAAAAATGGCCGAATTTCTTTGGTTAAATTTTCTGGAGCTGTTAAAGATTTTCGTTTTGATTAGTACATAAAAGTCTAAATTGTAAACTTGGACTTTATGATGTTAATACAAATATACTAATAAAATGGGTTCGGTTGAGTGTCACGTCACAAGATCTCAGTTTGGGACAAACCAGTAGTTTACCGACTTGATTATGTAAACTTTATTTCATAAATGGTACAAATTACTTAAAACAGAAAGATAGACTTAATACTTGGGGCAATCTCTACCATCCAACCTTTAGGCTTGAATCCTTTTAAGAGTGAGTCGGCGCGAGTTGTCAATCAGCGCTGTGTGCAAGCACAGCTCAATACTGAGCCAGAGCCCTTTGCCTTTGTGGTTGGTTAATTTATTTTTATCTTAATTGTATGATTCGCCTACTTATATTTGAATTGCTAGAGTCCTTCGTCGTTCGTTAATATTGTAAAGAAAATTAAATTTTGTATAACGTGAAAATTTGTTAAAATTATTTTTCTTCTGTTTTAAGCGTGTCGTGGTAGTGATAAATAACGAGAACTATTAACACATTGAATTCTATTGATAGCTGTAGAATAAGCCATTTATCGATAGTCGATAGAAATCACGTCAACACAACTTTCACAACCTTACGGTCTGAAATCCATTCAAATATAAAATATTCATTTAAAAATATAAATAATGCTTAAAAATAAAATTTACCGGTGGTAAGTTATGCCCTTTGGTTTTATATTAACGTTTGTATTTCGATTTTTGCACACTTTTACGCTACATACAGTCATTTTATCATTTAAACGGAGCTTCTATACTGACAGCGTTCAGTGAGTGACTGTGTCAACGCTTGACACGCCTCGTGCCGATATGGTCAATTTGACCATATCGAGGCGACACGAACCACGCCCCCATAACATATCTCCCTTGTTTCTGTGATCTGTGGTCGCACTAGAATGCATACAAGTTGACATAATACACATATAAACATCTCTTTCTTTTTCTCTCTTCTCTGTCTTTAATGGTTAGTTAGGTGTGATGTTGTGTGTACTCGTTAGTATGGCGCAGCAAATCTTTCAACTAATAATGTGCGGAAACTAACGCTACGGCGTAGAAATAGGCTTCGCTACGAAAAGTAATGCTACGGCGTAGGCTTAAACCACGTAGTCGTTTGGATTTAAAAAAAAACCGGGCAAGAGCATGTCGGACCATGCTCAGTGTAGGGTTCCGAAGCCGTTACTATATAAACAAATAATTTATTAGCATTGAGGAATTCCATCTTAGCTTCCAGGGTTGGCAACGCATTTGCGATCTTAGGATGGTAGTCTAAAGATTGTAGTCTGGAAAATGCAAATGTCTACAGGTCAAAGATATCGATATCGAGAATCAAACCCGGACCTCCTAGCTCAGTATACTCTTTGAATGTATCGAATTTCCGACTTCCAATATAACAAAGCGTTCCTACTGCCTATGTATATATACTCACATGTATTTCGGTAAGAAACAACAAACCTACAAAGGCGTCATACACTCTCATAACGTCATGACTCAATAAAGTAACATTATCCGGACAAAAGTAACGCAAAAAGCAAACCTAAATAAAATATGCTCACAAAGGACATGATCAAATTTACCGTTGGTTTTTGCGGATTGCTAAAAATACTTGTAATGTGCTAGTAATGTTCCGTAAAATACATTTATTATTGTACTATTTTCAGAATAGTGCCTTCTCCCACGGACGCTTTTTATAATAATTATTAGCTGTTTGACATAATACGTAAATTAGCCGTGCTATATATCGTCGGTGATACCGCGTAACTAACAAATTTATGATAGAGCAAAATAAACCTTACTGTCTTATTAAAAAGGTGCATTTGGCTCCTTATTTAAAATGTTACTTACGCGGTTTTGCAGTTTCACCGACGATATTTCTCGACGCTGCACGACTAATGACAAGTGGAAAATGCATAACCCGGCAATTTCAAATTTCAATTAACTTCTGTTTGCCTGCATGACGAGCCAGTTTGGAGCAGTAAGGGTCTGCTCCAAACTGGCTGGCCTGAATCCTTCATATGTGAATATCACATTCGCAAAAGATCATACTTGCAAAACATCATATACGCATAACATCATATTAGCAAAACACGATATTCGCAAAACATGATATTTACAAATAGTCGGGTTTTGTTATAAAATCGTAGGTAGGTTCAGGTTATGTCAGTTTCGCAGCTAGCCCGAAGGGCCAAACCACCCAGAAATAGGAGCTCCGCAATAGTGACCTAACTAAAATGTCAGCTTTCAAACTTCAAGTCATACATATATTATAGAGACATAACTCGAAATTTTAAATATCTGAATTAGGTCTGTATTATTCTGAAGGTATATTGGGGCGATAAATTGAGAAGCTTTTTTATCTGTTAAAGGTCATGTGCTGCCAATTTGCCAACGGTATTATAGCGACAGGCTATTAATGATCAAAATACACCCTATCTACCTAAATCTCTGTTATGAAAGCATATTTTTCGCATAAACTTTCTTTCACGCTCTTTATTGTACGTCCCACTAGTGGGCTGGGTCTTATATCACATTACGATGAAACGGTTCCCACCCTCAGTGGGATGGATACATAACGCTTGTAAAGCAAATATTTTCGTACAAACAACTACCGTCGCTTCAGTAAGAGTGATTATTGTGTGGGCGGAGTGAGGGCCCGTGGGTAGTATTCCCGATAGCATATCCAAATGATCTAAATTAGGTAATAAGGAGCGTGGAATTCAATAAAAAAATCCGGTAAACGTAAACAAGATATTTATTGCCACGCATTGATAATTGACGGATTTGGAATTGTATCCCACCTGGGGCCTAATATGGCTATCCTTATCGCGTGACAAAATGGATATACCATCTGTCACTCTCGTACATATACGTGTCAGAAAGTGACGGATATTTTTTTTCCATATTTTGTCACGCGATAAACGCAGCTAGATTACTTAGGCACCCTGGATGCACCATATCTACAGGGTGTCCCGTAAGTACCACGTCAAACTTAAGGGGGAGGTAGGTGAGCAAGCCACCTACCTAACATGGAAAAATCGCCTTAGTAAAAGTCGCACCGTTTTCGAGATATTTGAATTTTTCTGATTTTTAGAAAAATGTACACCCGCACTGAGTTTTTGATCTGTGGTATTCGGAATTTATTATTTTTTAATTTTTATTTTATTGCAAAACAATCTTGAATAGTTGTGTTATCAAATGGTAAAAACCATTGAAAAGTAACTATTGTAGTTTTTTTTATTTTTTAAATTAAATTTAAAATTTGCCTCTTCCGTTTTATTTTGGTAAAACTTTAGCCCCTCCTAGTGAAAAAAAAATACATGACCACTGGTTAGCCAATTAGATTAAAAACACGCTCGTTTAATGGGCATTTAAAAATGATAAATACTTTATCATCAAAACACTAATAAATATTTTTTTTAAAGAAAAGCGTAAAATACACCGCAATTCACGTTAAGCCAGTACTGCCACCCAAGCTTACTTGCGACGCGAGCTGTATCAGAATTCCATTCTAGTTTCATTCAGCAGCAATGCAAAACTAATCGAACAAATGAAAATCTTTAAATTTCGCTTAATTTATAAAAAAAAAGTTATAAAACTTTTAATCTGCGATATTCCAAGTAGATAATTATTCGATTTGGGCTTACAACCTGCATAATGCCAAACTCTTTATTTAAAAAAAAACTGTCCTAAAACTCTTCGAACTTCGTTCGAAATTTAAAAATAATTTTGTTCCTCATTTATTTGTTTATTGTCACATTTGAACCCAAACTTACTGTTTATTCGGTGTGTGGTTAAATCTAATTACTTACTTTTGTGATTTATCGTTTATGTTTGATGTTTTTCGGACTAACTGTTTTTGCTTGTATTTCGGACTCTGATTTGCTTAACGATTTGGCCTTTGTGACAATTGTGACTGTGGATTAAATCACAAAAGTAAGTAATTAAATTTAACCACACACCAAATAAACAGTAAGATTGGGTTCAAAAAATTATTTTTAAATTTCGAACGAAGTTACCGAAATTTAAAGATTTTAATTTGAGCGATTAGTTTTGCATTGCTGCTGAATTAAACTAGAATGGAATTCTGATACAGCTCGCGTCGCAAGTACGCTTGGGTGGCAGTACTGGCTTAACGTGAATTGCGGTGTATTTTACGCTTTTCTTTAAAAAAAATTTTTTATTAGTGTTTTGATGATAAAGTATTTATCATTTTTAAATGCCCATTAAACGAGCGTGTTTTTAATCTAATTGGCTAACCAGTGCTCATGTATTTTTTTTTCACCAGGAGGGGCCCCCTTAAGTTTGACGTGGTACTTACGGGACACCCTGTATAGACAGACCAGCGCCGACTTAATTCTTCGTCTCATAAACGATATTGACGTATTAATAATAATATTAAGTACATAAAGCTGTAATGTTTGTGGGTAGAAGTGTACTTGTATTTGGGTTGTACATACATGTGTACATACCTTCACACCTGTAATCCCAGAGTGGGATAGGCAGAGCTTCAGAAAAACCTACAACTTAAAGATAAAGACATTTATTCAGTAAGTAAGCCGCACGGGCACTTTTACACGACAAGAATCTACAAAATCGCAAATTAAAAAAATCGCTCGCACTTGGCTGGTTTTTTTAAGTAAGTAAGTAAGCATTTATTTGTGATACACAGGTTAGTTACATACAGTTCTTCATGTTATATATTTTGAGATCTCTGTGATCTGCCTTTTAGGCGTACAAATTCTATTTTCCTATAGCTAAAATTATTATCATGCAACACATTATACATTTTACCTATTATTACAAATTGTCAATATAAAACACATGAAGGTTTTTCAGTACTTAAAATACTAAATTGAAATTTAATTATTCTATAAAATACATTATAAGGTGGACTATTTAACACTAATATCAGCCTTATCCTTAAAAAAATCCTCAATTGTGTAATATGTTCTATTAATAAGTTAATTTTTAAGCGTTTTTTAAAAATATGTGTCTCTAAAACTTTTAAACTTTCTGGTAGAAAATTATAAATCCTAGATGCCATTCCTAAAATGCTATTCCGTAGCAATGCTGTTTGACCTGGCACAAAATTAATTTTATTTTTATAACGGGTGCTTCTGGAGTTTGATTGGGGGGAGTTTAAATAGTTTTTTGTGTTTTAGCAACGGGAACCCTATACTGAGCATGTTCCAACAAGATCTTGCCCGGCTTTAAATAAACAAATAGAATACAAATCTACGTATATCCGACTGCCAGGCAAATATGTTTAAATTCATATTCACAATAGACTACAACGCAAGTTTGTTGTTATATAAGATGCAGACTAGAAACTTTGCACGTTTACTTGTAAGCATACTAAAACAGAGAGAGGACTGCGTCAAGTCGGTGTCAATTGAAATAGGTAAAGGAGTACTGTTAACACCTCTTTGTTAATTGAATTATTGCATACGTAGTTATCGCGGGAGAAAAAACAAATCTATTACATACATACATACCTTCACGCCTTCATTCCCAGAGTGGGGTAGGCAGAGCTAGAGAATTACCAACAGCTCTAAAAAACTTGTTGATAACTCTATAACCACATTTTGCACAAGTAGGCTAAGATGTTTCCCAGTGTATTAGTGACAGGTGGCAAGCCCATCGCCTAACAGTACTATAAGCCTTTATTCCCTTAGTCGCCTCTGACGACATCCACGGGAAGACATGGAGTGGCACTATTCTAACCCGGCAACCACACGGGACAAATCTATTAAAGAACACATAATCGTAACAGAATGTCTGTGTAGTATGAACGTAATATTCTGCCTATACATTCTAAGCCTCTAAGAAGTTCTTCATATCCAGCAAGAAGTTTCGCTGGAAACGGTCAATCAAACTTGTCTTACACTGAGTAAACGCTTCTATTAGTCAAATATCAAACACATATATACGTCAAATACAGTATTTTTCTCCAAAACTATTTTTACCTTTTTAAAAGAAGTTTTAATTTGCACTCATGTTAAATTTAGATATATTTTTGTATGTTTTTGTACATATCAAATCAATCAAGAATGACAAACGTCTAAAGTAGCAGGAAAAATGACAGAAGAGGTTGACGTTAGGATAGTATAGCTAATCTCTTTAAATACATACATACATAAACTCACGCCTTCATTCCCAGAGTGGGGTAGGCAGAGCTAAAGAATTACCAACAAGTCTTAAAACTTCTTAATAATTCTGTAACCACATTTTGCACAAGTAGGCTAAGATGTTTCCCAGTGTATTAGTGACAGGTGGCAAGCCCATCGCCTAACAGTACTATAAGCCTTTATTCCCTTAGTCGCCTCTGACGACATCCACGGGAAGACATGGAGTGGCACTATTCTAACCCGGCAACCACACGGCAAAATCTCTTTAAATATGTACTACTAATCAAATCAAGTACGGAGGTAAGATATTTGAAAGAAAATTGATAAATTTTGAACTCTTAGGTATAAACGTTTCTCGATTCGAGTGTCACTTCTGTTATTGCCTATTCGTCATAATCTAGGCTAGAAAAATAAAGTATTCCTCTTGGTGGATCTTTTCCTCGCTCGCCGACCAGTAGACAGGCAGCCTTACTCTATTTGTTGAGATACTTAGAACCACTATTTAAATGTAAACAAAGTGTCTGTGTTACAGTCTATTTTTTCTTACTTGAGCTAAGTAGTAAACAAATATGGCGTATCTTTAAAGTTTGACATTTCATAGGGATGGGAATAATGGAGTGAATGTGTAAATTTATTTAGTGAATGAATGAAATGAGTGAAATACGTATATGGGTTGGGTTCTTCAATATGATTGATATAGTGAATTTGACAGACTACAATTGCATGTGGATACCTACTTATAACGATATTATGTACTCAATAACACAACACGCTTTATTATAAATATTTTATTCAGTCATCCGTAGATACATCATCATGTCATATCATATAGACTACCTATACACATAATAATAACTCTCACTAACTATTTAGTTTAAAAAGATAATTATATTCATTTATGTTTGGAATATTGTATATTAAAACCTCCGAACAGTGAAACCGTCACTTAATCATTAATTCATTCACTTCTTCCCTTCCCTACAAATGAAATGCCAAACTGACATACAGTTTTGATAATCTGTGAGAGAGAGTTTCGTGGAAATTATTATTTTATTAAAATATGTTACTAGTAATGATAATTTAAAGCAATATTTAGTAGAAATGAATTCGTTTGTGTTTAAAGTAACGTCTTTTAGTTATTGTGGTACCATATATTGAGTGATTCTTTTGGAATGGCGTGATATGTGATCGAGTGATGTTTGTTTACTACTTAGCTCAAGTAAGAAAAAATAGACTGTACGTTGATACTCACAGGTTGTTCCTCCTCAATATGCTGCAAGACAGCTCTAAACAGCGCCGCCGGCAGACTGGCCAGCGCGTGCAGCGCTGCAAGCGCCCACAGTGGGCAGTCACCATCGGAGCAGAACTTGAACTTCTGCAAAAATAAACCGTCATCTAGCGAAAAGTTTGATACTACACAGCGCCATCTAGGAAGGGATTAAGGAGTCGTTTAAAGAGTTGTTTCATAAGGTAATAAATGGAGGACCTCTGAATCAATTCAAATTGGAACGTATCGTTATCGTCACGTAAATAAGAGCATTGTTACATTGACAGGACGATAACATGTCAAAGGCAATTATGGTTTTATCCACTAGAATAGAGGCCCTGCTATGCATTTGTTTATCACTATTACAGTACAAAGTTGCAAAATTATGTACACATCATAGACCTTATTGCCGAAGCTAGCTAGCGGTCCTGGGTTCAAATCCCGGTAAGGGCAGATATTTATGCGATGAGCGCGAATATATTTGTTCCTCTGTCATAGATGTTTTCTGTCTATTACCCATAGTAGAAGCCTAGAGCTTAGTTTGGGACTCAATTGGTGTTACATTGTCCCCAGATAATTATATTTATACATCCATACATACATTAATGGTGCGTTCTTATATTCTAAACCGTTGGTAGAGTTGTGACGGCTCGTTAAAAATTTACACATTTTGTTCGTAGCAAATGTCATACGCTACTGCCCGTAAGGAAAACGATTCATTTCTTAAATATAGGAACTGGGCATAAATCACGCCTGCTTCCCAGAGGGGTAGGCAGAGACCACTTCTTTCCAGTTGCTGCGATATTGACAAATTTCTTTCGCTTCTTCCAAATTCATACATCGAGTCATGCACGCACGTCGGTTTCAGGTATGTACTTAAGATTATATTTATATTTTTGTGACCTTGGATTTATACATATTTGTACCCTTGACTGTACCTATGAAGAAAAAGAAACATGAAAGGCCATTAAACCACACATTCAGCAGGTTTACTCCGCGAGGGTGTAATAAGTTCTTACGCATCCCACATACAAACATGCGCCATGTATACAACGTGTTACAAAATACCCCGTAAAAAATATAATAAATTATCAAAGTCAAAAATATTGTCAACCCTACTAAGCTGTCATGTCAGGGAACCGGAGTTAGCATAGATTATTTAACAGAGAGGCCTACCTACCAATTTTAATAATTGTCAACTTTATTGGTTTTTCGGTTTTTCATCCACAAAGGTTCAATACTATGATGTCATTATGCTTAAACTACTGGCTTCCAAAAACGTCAAGACGAAAAAAACAAATGATGTCAATTTACAAATCTTCTTATCGATATTCTACAATTGTTCCGTGTTTTACCATATTTTTTTCCAAAATGTCGATGTTTTCTAACTCAGAATATTACGATATAATGTTATGCGTAGGCCATGAAGATAGCAATTTAAATCGTGCTCGCGAACTGTATCGGCTTCCAAAACTCAACTTGTAATATGTATCTAATCGAATTCTGTTCATTTTGTTTATATCTCTTTACCATTTCGCGAATTAGGTAAATGTACATAAACATTCTGCGTAGTTTACTCTTTAATTTTACTGAAATAGGGTTTGCACATCAATGAAAAAAAATAATGGTTTTATTTTTTTTGGCGGTAAGTCATACGGTGATAGTACGGTTCTCAAATATTGTAAATGGACTTGTTATAATTATAAGGCACCATTTAACCCCCTTTCGGCATTACGGGTATTTTTGTAACACTCTGTATTTAGCCAGAAAATCTTTCTTGATACGCCGAGTATTATGTTTTGCATAGACGTGAAGGTAATTCTTTACTCTAATTGGCTAAAGCCGATTCCGATAGATGTGGGAAGAGTTTTGATGATGTTTACCCGTTTATTCTACCCTAAGCTAATACACAGTAAGTCAAATAAAATTCCTATAGCAATATCAACCTTATTACTAAGACAAGAGAACTGAAACTACTTTGGTTATTGATTTTGGGATATGCTTATTTACTTAGGCAGGCAGTATTATCATTAGACCTAGATATTTTCCTAGCACGAACGACGTGTTGTTAGGGCTTGACACAAAAAATAATCGACAATCCTGTTATCGATAACCACCTCTTCAACTTCATAGAGGAAATAATTGTACATCATTACGAGTATGATAGTTATTAAGAAAACATTCACAATGTTCTAAAACTCATTGACGTACCTAACCGGAAAAAAATTACAATCATATGTCTTATGTATGATTCATAAAACAATGTAGTGCGTTTTAAAAATTAAAATAAGAATGATAAGTTAATATCAAAACTATAAATTTATTAATAACTAGCGACCCGCCCGCGGCTTCACCCGCGTGGAATGTATTATACATATAAACCTTCCTTAAGAATCACTCTATCTATTAAAAAAAACCGCATCAAAATCCGTTGTGTAGTTTTAAAGATTTAAGCATACATAGGGACAGACAGCGCCAGCGACTTTGTTTTATACTATGTAGTGATTAATATTTTACATTAATCAGTGAAAATCGCTCTATGATATTGAAGTGGTAATTATCGATAACAGGATTGTCGATGTTTTTATTGTGTCAAGCACTAACAACACGTCGTCCGTGCTAGGAAAATATCTAGGTAGGTCTAATTATCATTCATTTGTGTTATTTATAATAATCGCAATGGTTACATCACTATTTAAATAAAAATAAAAATAAAAACCCTCTGGTATAATGGCTCTCAAAGAAGTCCTTTCTTCAAGAGGTATCAACCGCTTAAATCGATGTTTATGAAACCTAAATGTGAAATGACTAGCATAGAGGCATTCCATCTTAAACCTCAGGGTTGGCAACGCATTTGCAGTCTTAGGATTGCGGTCTTGTGAATGCGAATGTCTATGGGTCACAGTTTCTGCTTACCGGTGGCCTGTGTGCTCGTTTGCCCTCATATGCCATAACATAAAAAAACCTACCTAAAAAGCATCCCGATTAAACTGACTTTCTATATATAAAAAAAAAGCCGGGCAAGAGCATGTCTTACCATTTTCAGTCCTAAGCCCTTAACAAAAACTATCTTAAAAAACAACAAGTATGGACTAATTCTCTATTTAAAGTTATTTGGTTCTGTCAGACGATTTTAGTAGGTATAAACGATTTATTCGCATTATACAGGGCGTCCCACGGCCATGCCACATGGAAGGAAAGTACCTTAAATATTGTAGATGGAACATTTTACTGAAAGAAGACATTATTTGAATTTAAAAAACCATTCAAACTGCATTCATAGATATTTAAATAATTACATGGTTGAACCGGGAATCGAACCCGTTACACGAGAAAAATAATTACTCTGTAGCTTTATCATACCGATCGAAACGCTTCACCATAAGGATTATTTTTTGCTAAATAACATAGTGTCGGAAATAAAAGGAAGACCATGAATTTTAACTTAGACGTATTATTCTAACTATCCACCACAACAAGATCAAAACATCGACAAGGAGCGAAATAAACAAAAGAGTGCGACTTTGTATTGAACAAGAAGGGACTCATTTTGAGCATTTGATAAATTGATTAATTTTGTATTAAAAATGTTAAAATTCATGGTCTTCCTTTTATTTCCGACACTATGTTATTTAGCAAAAAATAATCCTTATGGTGAAGCGTTTCGATCGGTATGATAAAGCTACAGAATAATTATTTTTCTCGTGTAACGGGTTCGATTCCCGGTTCAACCATGTAATTATTTAAATATCTATGAATGCAGTTTGAATTGTTTTTTAAATTCAAATAATGTCTTCTTTCAGTAAAATGTTCCATCTACAATATTTAAGGTACTTTCCTTCCATGTGGCATAGCCGTGGGACGCCCTGTATACACTTTCGCAGAAAGTCGACGGAGCTCTGCGGCAGCAGAGCTCCTGTTTCTGGGTAGTTTGGCCCTCCGGGCCTGCTGCAAAACTAACATAACCTAAACCTACCTCATATTTATGCCACTAAGGGGTGCCTTGGGTCTGGAATTTAAATTTTTCATTAGTGTATAAAATGCGAATAAACCGTATAAACACTTTCGTAGCCTGTATCTCAGAAACCAATCATGTCTACTGAGCCGTGATAGTTTTTATTTAAAAATCGTTATATGCGCTTTCGTTGAAAATATTTTTAGATTTTTATTATTTGTAGTTTTGGCTGTACTTGATTAGCGAAAACTAACAAAGATTAGCGCTTTAAAGCTTAACATTTAATAAACGGACCGGACGGAACGGACGGTTTTTACTTGTGGGAGGACCTTGTGCAGGGTCCGTCCGGGTTGGTACCACCATCTTATCCATTAACCTACCGCCAAGCAGCAGTGTTCGCATTGCTGTGTTCCGGTTTGGGGATAAGACAGCCGGTGAAATGACTAGCATAGAGGCATTCCATCTTAGTCCTCAGGGTTGGCAACGCATTTGCAGTCTTGTGAATGCGAATGTCTATGGGTCCCAGTTTCCACTTACCATCAGGTGGCCTGTGTGCTCGTTTGCCTTCCCATGCCATAAAAAAAAAAAAAAAGACGGATCCCTTGATAGAAAAAATTGAAAGGCTTATCCAACCCCCACACTACCACCACACTAGATACACTATGGGGGACGAGAAAGAAAAAATACATCCCCAGGTTGCGTGTAGGGGAGATACACAAACAAAAATGATTTCATGATTTTATTTTACCGCTTTGTTGGCGTGACTAATATGTATGTTGTGCTTTTGATGCCCGGTTTCTGAAGTCACTAGTTAAACCTTTAATAGCTATTGATCCGTTAAAGTTATGTTTAGGTTAAACGACGTTTATCTCTTCGTGCGTTTCCGAGTGCTCTACGAACAGTTCGATAACTATTGACAGATAAATAGTTCCTTCCGCTGCCGCTAGATGGATCTTAATAGTTTGTCATACGTAGAATGCTGTTAATGCCTTAATTCAACATCAATTCCGGTTGATTTTTGTAAAAATTATAATTTGAGAAAACTTAGCCACTTTATAGTAATTAATAAATAAATGATAACGAAAAATTTATAGAAATTGCCAGTGGCTGTATGAACAAAAATTGACAGTTGATACTTCAAAAACAAAAACTTCAATCGTAAAAAACGTCAAATAGTTATGGAGCCGATAAACGGCAAACTTTGGTCAGTTAAGTTAAACCTAGTTAAAACGGAGTTTATCTTTGAGTCGTTGTTCGGAAACGCAGTTGTCAAAGTTAACGGACCAATAGCGTTTACGGACAGATAAACCACCGATAAAAGTACTTCAGAAACCGGGCATGAGACAGCAAACAATTGTTTTTTGTTCTTTATTCACAGAGAAAAATAAACTGAATATTATTTAATTCTATCAGTGTTTGCTACGCCCGTTTGGGCTAGTGCAATAGTGGTTGGAATGATATTATTTTGTTTGTAACGGCGTCTTCATTTGGAAAGGATGGATGAAAGAAGATTGACGAAAGAGATATACAGATCGAAAGTGAGTGGAAGGGTCGGAAGGGGCCGCCCTAGGCGTACTTTTTCGAATCAAATCGGAGAAATACTGGAAAAGGGCCGAATCATAAAGTACCCGAAACCGACGTGCGTCCATGACTCGATGTATGAATGTTGAAGAAGCGAAAGAAATTTGTCAAGATCGTAGCAAGTGGAAAGAAGTGGTCTCTGCCTACCCCTCTGGGAAACAGGCGTGATTTAATGTATGTATGTATGTACAGTTTAATGCCCAGATTGATTTGAAATCTTTAAGTTGCTTCCCTGTAAAATGGTAAAATAGCTATTGCTTCATTATTAGATTAGCGACATATAACTATTGCAAGAAGCCTTAAATGACAAATCATTCCCAATATTACGGATCACTTCAATGTAATTTATTCGCTACCATCAAACATGTAGGTGTCGGCGAGATATAATATTTACCATAACGGAGTGTCCGCGCGTTCAATCTGAAACAAAGATAACAGTAACATTAACATACTAACTGAAGAGAACCGCCATAAAGACGCGTTACATACGGTCTGTCGGCTCCACATACGTGTGTACACGTCGGTGATATTCCAAAACCACGTAACTAACAAATTTATGATAGAGCAAAATAGACCTTACGATTTTATTAAAAAGGTGAATTTTGCTCCTTATTGAAAATGTTACTTACGAGGTTTTGCAGTTTCGCCGACGATATGCTTTAACGTATCACCGAAATGATATAGCTGTAGTTTATGACAAACTAGCGACCCGCCCGCGGCTTCGCCCGCATGGAATGTATTATACATATAAACCTTCCTTAAGAATCACTCTATCTTTTAAAAAAAACCGCATCAAAATCCGTTGCGTAGTTTTAAAGATTTAAGCATACATAGGGACAGACAGCGCAAGCGACTTTGTTTTATACTATGTAGTGATGAGTGCACAAGCCAGCTGATGGTAAGTGGGATTTGCATTCTAAAGGCTACTATCGTAAGACTGCAATCTTAACGGCTGGACTGCTTTTATGCAACTATGCGCAAAAGAGGCGCATCCCTGGTGCACCGGGTGCGTGGCAGTCCCAACAACATCTTGAGAATGATAGGGGACAGGTACGACTGCCCCTACATCCGTCATTGTTGTGGGTGTCAATTAATTACTAACACTTCTATCTAAGTTACTAACACCATTTAATTTAATTATTTTTTATGAATGTATGTACTTATGTTGTCTGAAATAAATGATTTATTATATTAACCTCGTGCCGCCCACGAAAAAAAACAGCAGCTAAACCAAGTGGCAACAGAATTATAAACAAGTTATAAGAGTTGTAGATAATTCTGTAGCTCTGCCTACCCCACTCCGGGAACGAAGGCTTCAGTTAATTCATAAAAAATTACCTTCTGATAACTACTTTTAACCGCCGCATAGAAACTAACATAGGCTCTTAGTGTAGACTAACAGCTTATCTGGAGTTTAAAGTCTGTCAAACCTGAGGCTGAGTTATGCGTGGTAGCAGAGCTATATGCGAGGTAAAACTCCACCAATAGGAGAGCTGCCCTGAGCGAGGCGATGCTTGGACACCTAAGTATACGTACAGTCTGTGACCACTTAGAAGAGGCTTAGGTTTAGTACTTCTCTCTCACTTGTGGGAGGACCTTGTGCAGGGTCCGTCCGGGTTGGTACCACCATCTTATCCATTAACCTACCGCCAAGCAGCAGTGTTCGCATTGTCGTGTTCCGGTTTGGGGATAAGACAGCCGGTGAAATGACTAGCATAGAGGCATTCCATCATAGTCCTCAGGGATGTCAACGCATTTGCAGTCTTGTGAATGCGAATGTCTATGGGTCACTTTCCACTTACCATCAGGTGGCCTGTGTGCTCGTTTGCCTTCCCATGCAATAAAAAAAACTCGCTCTTAATAAGATCGTATGAGAGCGAGTGAGAGAGAAGTACTAAACCGAACCTCTTCTAAGTCGTGGATTTCATCTTCGCGCACCGCTCCACTAACTCGCAATGCTCTAGTGAATTGACCTTTATTGATTTACCAATTCTAAATTTTTTTAACAAGCAAATGCTTTGACACATCAATAAAATATAATACTATTTGCTCTAAGATCAAAGTAATGAATAAAATATGAGATTCCAAAGCCGTGTGAGATCTGTACGAGCCCGATTCAGTGGAAAAATGGATTCTGTAACAAATAAATTGCTATGTGAACTAATTGGATGAGGTCTTATCTGTCCCATTAATTGCATGTTGTAGAGCGTTTCAGAATCGTATCCGAGAAATAACTGGATTTTTTTATTGTCTTTTGGACCCGTAGGTACCTATATTCAAAGTGGTAGTGGTATCCATGCATATTAATCTACAGGTATTAGGTATCTACACTAATAAACTAAAAATTACTGGACCGATTTCAAAAATTATTTCACTATAAATGCCACATTATTCCTGAGTATCAGAGGCTATATTTTATTTTTCTGAGTGAACGGAGTCGCAAACATCAGCTAGTGATATTTTAAAATGTTATTCACTCTGTTTGTCTGTTACGCTGATTTTGACCGATTTCTATGTAGTATGGCGCTCTTAGGACAGCTAGGATAATTATATCCCAAATAGGACAGTTCTCAAGGAAATAGCGATGAACCGCTTCGACGCGGACATAGACGCGCGCAACAACTAGCGATATATGCAATTGCTGTACATTTAAGTACCTTGTCAATGTAATAATTTGTGATTGTTGACATTTAGCATTTATTTATTTTAATGTTATTATTTTTGATTCTACATTTATTTTATGATATATGATTTATGATTTTTTACTTTATAACCAATTTTGTTTGATGTTGAATTTCTTTATTGCATGAATAATAATATTTGCACGCTTGCTTGCAAACTGGATACACTGTATTCTGCAAACAAATGATATTGATTGATTTTATTGTCGCAGTCATTGCAATACCATATTCAACCCACCCTCACTATGATACGCTACTAACACAAGGTACCTACTAAAACGTTGTTATTTATAACCTCAAACGTACCAGAAAGAAATACATTTAAAATTGTATTCGACAACCGCTAAACCCTGTAAATCATTCGAAAAGGGACCCACGGAACCCTCCGGCAGGCTGCTGAGGCAGGACCCTTTCAATGAGACACAAATTGACAGTGAAAGGGCCTTGGGGGCTAATTTACCGCGGTGACACGTGCGATGAGTGCTAAGAGTAAGAAGTACATACATACCTTCACGCCTGTAATCCCAGAGTGGGGTAGGCAGAGCTACAGAATTACCTTACAACTCTTAAAGCTTGTTGATAATTCTGTAACCACATTTTGCACAAATAGGCTAAGATGTTTACCAGTGTATTAGTGACAGGTTGCAAGCCCATCGCCTAGCAGTACTTCAAGCCTTTATTCCCTTAGTCGCCTCTTACGACTTCCCCGGGAAGACATGGAGTGGCACAATTCTAAGCCGGCAACCACACGGCATTAAGGAGAAAGCAAGTAAAAATAAGAAAACTGCATTAGTTTTGATATTTTCGTATTTATACTAATCAAACCGAAACAAGGGCCGCGCTATGTTCTACATACAAAAAAACTGTTTTCGGAGAAGGATTATTATAATAACAAATCTTAACCTGTTATTATTTAATTTAGTACCATTCGAAAGCTTCAATGTTCACAAGCTGTGTTATTTTATTTTTTGTCCCTTGTTTTGTTTTTACCGTGCATGTAGTTTTTAGAAAAGTTTTTGCTCATTTTGTATGAAATTTTAAATTTTTTCTCCGAAAACAGTTCTGTATAAATATAGAACTTTACTTTTTACTTTTTGTTAAATACAAAACCGAAGCAAAGAAAAAAAAATAGCTGCTCGGTTCCTCGTTAATTTGCTATAACATTTCTATACATATTCTTAAATAAACTTCAGCGCTGAAACTCAACGAAATGTCTATTAAATAAACATAAAAATATTGATCTGGGCAGACTCGATTAGCAGAGTTCTTTTCATTTTGTGCCTCAGTTTCATTTTTGTCTTTTACTTTTATTTTAGCTAAGGAACAAGAAAATACATGGAGACGTAACTCTTTTAGTTATATTTATAAGACTGCTTAAGCATATACGAACTTGAAAGAGTAAAAATATGCGAAGACAAGATTAAATTTTGCGGAGTAAAGATAATTTAAAAACAAATATTTTTATTCTTTGCATAAACTTAAATTATTTTGGTTCCAACTAAACCAACGATACAACATATTCAAAAATATTCAAAGGCATCCTCAAGCGAAAATATCAATATGTTTTTATTTCTCAACTTTGTTTGGATAACTCTAAGCGATGTTTCGTGTTCTCGTGTTATTTTACGCGTTAACCTTAGCACGGGATATTTAATATAAATTCACAAAGGCACAAATATAGTAAAATAAATAAATTCAATTGTACTTTTGCTGTACCAAACAGCGCTACATGCAAAAGATACAACGCTTTCAGAATAAAATAATTAATTCTCAATTCTCAATTATTTATTGCTTCCATAAGTTACACATAATATACAGGTGTTAGATAGGTATCTTATAACTACTTATAAGGTATGAGATCTTTATGGACCCAGGTAGGGCATAGCAACCTACAAACTAGTGAGGAGCTTGTTTATCAACAATACAACAATTATTAGAATTGTATTGTTGTTGTGTGTTGTGTGTTGTTGTGTGGTTGCCGGCTTAGAATAGTGCCGCACCATGTCTTCCCGTGGAAGTCGTAAGAGGCGACTAAGGGCATAAAGGCTTGTAGGCGATGGGCTTGCTACCTGTCACTAATATACACTGTTAAACATCTTAGCCTAATTGTGCAAATTGTGGTTACAGAGTTATCAACAAGTTTTTAGAGTTGTTGGTAATTCTGTAGCTCTGCCTACCCCACTCTGGGAATGAAGGCGTGAAGGTTTGTATGTTGTTGTTGTTGTGTTGTTGTAAACGCACCCTGGAACATGAGAAATGACGACCTCCACCACTCGAAGTGGAATATGTTAGCAATATTGTCAAAAGATACGCCGAAGCCCATGAACGCAGGCTTCATCACCATGTGAATGTCGAGGCCATCCAGCTCCTCGACAACACGGATATACAGCGAGGACTGAAAAGGACAAAGCCTTTCGAGTTAGTTTAGTATAGGTAGTGATAGTGTAATTAGTGCAGTGAGTACTGCACACAAAGAACACATTAACACAGTGTTATTTTTAATGGCATAGGAAGGCAAACGAGCATGCAGGCTCCTGATGGTAAGTGGAAACAGTGACCCATAGGCGGTCGCATTCACAAGACTGCTAATGCATTGCCAACCCTGAGGACTAACATGGAATGCCTCTACGCTAGTCATTTCACCGGCTGTCTTATACCCAAACCGGAACACAACAATGCAAACACTGCGGCTTGGCGGTAGGTTAATGGATAAGATGGTGGTACCAACCCGGACGGACCCTGCACAAGGTCCTCCCACAAGTAAACCGTATTGTGTATATTACAATTAGGGTTTGCAATCCGGATCCATTTTGTATGTAAATGGACACATTCTTAGCTTCGTATGAATTAAAAGTTCAGGTCAGATTTAAAATACTTATTAGTCATAACATAACTCATAAGACTACGTTGTATTCCAATGGAATATTTTTGAAGAGATATTACATTTAATTTAAATAAAATGTACTTTTAAGAGATATTACACTTAATTTAAAAAAAAATGTACTTTTAACATGGAAATTTTGAAAACTGCCAAAATGTACTTTTAAGAGATATTACATTTAATTAAAAAAAAAAGTACTTGTAACATCGAAATTTCGAAAACTGCCAAAATGTATGGAATTACCGTGAGCGCTCGACACGACGGTGTGACAGCTAACGCCAATCCTATACATTTTGGATAACATTAACGAACGCAGAATGCATCTTGTCTTTGTCTTGATGCATCTGAATCGATAAGTACAGTCGAGTTCATAAAGATGTATGCAATTTAGTACCCTGTCACTTTAATCGCTGTGATAATTCGTATATGGCAGTTTGAACATGACATTAAATAGACAAGGTACTAAAGTGTATAGGTACATATTTGACTGTTAGATTTCGCTTCACTCGGGCGTCAATATGATAACGATATGGGTTTAGGCATAGTGGAACAAAGGCCTAGAAATTATTCTATTTAGGGTTTACCTACTTGCTTATGACGGGTATTAGGGTAAAATCACCAGTGGTCAGCCAGAGACCCGTAGTCGGCTTCTGCCTATACTTTGTATGAGTGCGAGGAGTACGAAATATATATTTCCAACTCTTCGCACTCATATAATGTCGACTACTGGTCTTTGGCTGACCACTGGTGACTTTACGCTATAATATCAAAATACCATTCAACGAACGCAGAATTTTTAAACAATCGAAACGCATTTCTCGCCGCTTATACAGGGTTATTGGTAAGTCGACCTATTCCCCTATTCCCCCTAGGAGTTATGGGAGAGGTCATTTGCGAGCATTTCTAAAAAAGTTTGTACATTTCATTCACGACTTCAATTTGCAAAAAAAATTGCAGGTTGGTAGAGTGAATGAAGCTGAGCCTAAATAACATAGTCTCCCAAAATGTCCTCATACATTTGTATGAAACTTTCCTTTTTTGTTACCATGAACCAAAGAAAGTTAGTAACAAAAAAGGAAAGTTTTTTTTGCAAATCAATGTCGTAAATGAAATGTACAAACTTTTTTAGAAATGCTCTTGCAATCATTTTGGTCCCATAATAACCTGCACAAAAGTGAACCATTTCTGAAATAATTTAAATTTAAGTTTTTTGCTTTAAAAGTCTGGAACGCATCTACAAAAATTAAAAAAAAATATATATTTGCAATTTAAAAAAAAAAAAAAAATAGCTTTTGTACAAGGTAAAATTGCTGTTCTTATGCAATATTAAAAGTGGACATATCTATACACGTTTAAGGATGCGAGACCAAAAAGTATAAAAAAAAACTTGTTTTTTTATCAGTTTATCCAACATAAATGACACAAAAACAGAAAATTTACTAACTTTTGCGTAGGGTATTAAAGGGCCAAAATGCAAATGATCCCCCATAAACCCTAGAGGGGAATAGGTCGACTTACCAATAACCCTGTATAACACACCTGGTTCCCGAAGGATTTAAATTTGTTCACATTATATGGCCCAGCGTCCTATTTTTAGGACTGACAATTTATTTATTTATTTATTTATTATTCAAAACTAATTGCACAGTATAACAGTTAGAAAACCAAGGCACTGTGAAATTGTAGATACTTACAAGTACAGAAAATTACAATAAAAAAAACAATAAAAATACAATATAAATTTCACATTAAATAATTGACGACACACGCACATCCATACTCTCGCAGTACCTCAAATCACGCAGTGCAGCCCATCCGCTAGCAAATACATCCCGCTCAGGGGCATATGCGAGAAGCCCGTTTAATAGGTGCAAGGCACGGACCAAAGGAGAATTCCTGCGAAACTCAGTACGAGACGTCGGAACCGCCAGCAAATAGCGAACACGAGGGCGAAAATCGATTTTAGACCGTGAAGGAACCGATAGGCGCAGGATTTGTGCTGCCAATTCAGCACACCCAGGCTCCCCCCGCAAGATTTCGGTGGTCAGAATGAGAAGGCGGAAGTTACGCCTGACCTCCAGGGAGTTGAAGCCCAAAGTCCCCAGGAGAAACTTAGTAGGGTACAGAAAAGGGTAGTAACCAAACATTTTGGTATACAAAAATCGTAAGAATACTTTTTGAACTCTCTCGAGGAGCAACACATAAGTTGCCTCGTAGGGGTTCCAAATAGCAGAGGCCGCTTCAAGTTTACTTCGGACCAGAGCCGTGTACAGAAGCTTTATGGCTTTGGAGTCACGAAAATCCCTAGCGTTTCTTAAAACGAAACCCAACCTTTTGTGGCTGTTTAGAGTCAACGCGTTCATGTGCTCATGAAAGTTTAGGTGCGAGTCTAGGATGACACCGAGATCCCGAATGGAGCTGACGCGAACTATCGATTTAGAACCTAAAAAGTAATTATGATGCAGTGGATCGCGAGCTCTACTAAAACTTATGACCGCACATTTTTCCACATTAAAAGCTAGTCTATTATTGCAGCTCCACTGGTATATACTGTCAATGTCGTTCTGAAGTGAAGCACAATCAGAGATCCCCTGTACCCCATAAATCAGCTTCAAGTCATCGGCATAGAGTAAGCACTTGGCCGACTGAAGAACTGAAGTCAGGTCATTGGTTAATATGCCAAAAAGGAGTGGACCCAGTATGGAACCCTGGCTGACACCCGAGCGAGTCGGATACGCCCTCGAGACAAAGTGTCCGTGTTGCACATATTGTTGCCGGCCGCGCAGATAACTGGCGAAAAACTGGAGTAGTTTAGGGGAAAATCCGATATTACACAACTTGCTCAACAGCACGTCATTATCTACGCGATCAAATGCTTTTTTAAAGTCGAAGTATAACACGTCAACCTGTATTCCAGCATCCAAATGATCCGAGATTGAATCCACCAGAGTAAGGAGGTTCGTTTCCACTGAGCGCTTAGGCCTAAAGCCATGCTGGGAATCACAGAGGAACGGCTGTATTTGAAAAGCAACGAGTCTATTCATGATGGACTCAAACAGCTTAGGAATGGATGAAAGAATGGCTATAGGTCTATAGTCCTCGACCCGGGACGAATTGTTAATCTTGGGGATTGGTCGCACTCGCGTAATTTTCCATTGATTCGGGTATTCGCCCGTGCGCACAGCTAAATTAAAAATATGATGCAAGGGAGGGTTAAGCCACTCTTTACAACCCTTCAGAATAAATGCCGGAATGTTATCAGGACCGGGGGAGCTTCTAGGTTTTAAGAGACGTATGGAAGCTTCAACGTCAAGTCGAGAAATGTGGTCAATATGGACATAGTTGGCATCATGCGTCCGATCTTCGTGAACAACACTTCTGAAATCCAGATGAGGCTCGTTTGGCAAAAAAACAGAAGAAAAGAAATCGGCAAAAGCCTGAGCTGCGGCGCAGCCTTCGTACTCGCTTCCCTCATAGGTAACTCGTGTCTCAAAACCACCCTTGGTTTTAAGGTTTGTAATATGCTGCCAAAAAGCACGAGGATCGGAAGTGAGCTTAGTCAGTATCTGGCAAATATATTGGTCGTAGGCAATCGAGATACGAGATTTAATGTCAGCCCTAAGACTGGAAAAGGCGGTATACGCAGCAAAGTCTCCCGTGCGCTTCCAATTCCGATGCAGAAGAGCTTTTCGTTGTATGTCGTTGATGAGGACAGGCGTGAACCAAACCGGGTAACGCCTTCTCGGTTTATTGGGTCTAGTTTTCCTCGGTATGCACGCGTCAAAAACACCATACACCAAATTGTAAAAGAGAGAGACAGCAGTTTTGACATTGCAAGAACTAAAAACATCATTCCAGGACACCTCAGACATTAACTGGTACAAAAGGTCATAGTCACCCTTGCTAAAGTTCCAATCATGGCTCAATTCAACATTGGTAGGTTCCAGCAACGGGGGACTGAGACCGGATGTCGCGAGTGATATGGAGATTTCGAGCGGGGGATGATACGCGTCCCTGTATGGCACAAGGCCCCCTCCGTCAACCTCGCAGGTCTTCATCGCGATGGTTTGGCCCCGCACCAGTACAACATCTAATACTCCTCCATACAAATTCACCACCTCATTCGTCTCTTGCAAACCACTTACTGTAGAAAAGTAACAATAATAGCTTAGGACATTAACGGAGGAATACTTAGGGTTCATATTCAAATCACCGATAATTAACACTAGCCCGTTCAAAGAGTCGATAAACGATTCCACTTTGTGAAAGAAACGCATGTAGACGTCATCCGAGGCTCTGGGAGGGATATAAACGACACACACATGGCATGTCGTTCGCCCTACTGGGAATGAAGCCCACAAGTCTTCGCCATCAGGCGTCTCAAACTCCGGCCTGCGGCGCATCGCGATCCCTGGCCGTGCCGCCAACAGCACGCCTCCTCCTTGCCGCCCCGCAGCCCGATCACGGCGCAAGACGCTCCACTCTCCCCCCACTAGTTTCGAGTCTTCAACAGACTCAGACAGCCAAGTCTCCGTAACACCAATAATGTCCGTTTCAAGGGCAGAGATTATGTTGTTCCTAAATGTTTTCAATTTTGTATTGAGGCCGCGAACATTTTGGTATGTAATACAGAGGGACGGCTTTGTAGAACGAGTCTGGGGTTTATTAGGTTTGGCTGTACTGAGTTTTGGCACCTTGTCTCCGAAATAACCACGCCTTGACTCTGGCATTCTCCGGCCACACATTCGCAGAAAGACACTTTTCATAGACAGCAGCAGGAACTCCTAATTTATAAGATCTGTAGTCTCCCCTCGATTTAAGCTCCTCGACCGTGCAGATACCATTTGGGCATAATGTTTGAAGGTACTCTTGAACCTCCTCGGACCCAGACACCATATTCCACAAATGGATATACCTCCGATATTCAACAGCCTTGAGAGATGTTACGCTGGGACCAGCAGTGCAGCGCATAGACGTCAGCCGCCTCTGCTTTCTAGTTTGAGCAACCTCAAAATCTTCCTTGTTAGATTGTTCAAGGGCCGGTTCTTCAGCAGGGGTGCTTTTTGCTTGACGATCAAGGAGGCGGCCACAACAGGGGTCATTACCCTCGGAAGGCGAGGAGGTAGCCCGTGTGACGCGCGGAGGTGCGCTTCTAGAGGGTTCTGACTCACTGCTATCAGCTTGAACGTCCACTCTACTAGTCCCCATGTTGGATGACCCACCCGACTTCACGACCTCGTTGTAGGGTGCTAATGGGATCGGAGCAACATCAGACGAGCTTCGAGGCCTGCTAGAAAACTCCAGCCTATGCAATCTCTCAACGATAGCTTCCACTGAGTTAGTGCAAATGATGAGTGCTGAATGGTACCTGTCAATCGTTGAGACCGCGTCCGCAAGCCTTTCGGTCAATAATGTAATTTGATCCCGAAGTAGCTGCAACTCCATATCGGGAGTCATCGACATGGACATGGGTATATCCTTCTCTGGAGAGCGCTGCGATGACGGGGGGGCCGGGATACAGGAGGGTTTCCTAAGTGTCACGTTCTTAATATTAGTCGGGGTACCCACTGGGCCCTATTTCTCGAAAGTATTAGTTTACTAGTATATTAGTTATTAGTTATTAGTGAAAATTTTACGAGTTCTAATATTTTCTGTTTCTCAAAAATATTGATTAGTCTGGTAACTAATACTGGTAGACTAATAAAAAATAATAGTCTTGCTCGGCTGAATGCACCTAATACCCATGCCTTCTTACGTATTAAAAAAAGCGGGGAAAGTTCCCGCCACTATTGTAATCGTTTTCTTTTGACGTTCGCACATTGGCGGTAAAAGGGGATAGTTTCTTTAATTTAGTAATTTTATATTTTAAAATTGATCTAAAGTTAATGGTTCTAAGAAACATATTAGAAGCGAGAGAAATTCTGTTTGGAAGCGTCCGAATCGGTCCACATTTTATTAATTTGATTGTTAAAATGTGACACTAATAGTTTCGTCTAATATTTTTTACAAGCCTTACGAGACTAATAGCTTTATTAGTGAATTTTACTAGTGTATTTTTTTTTCTTTATGTTCTTGAAACCAAAACCTAATTAACTCTAATAATATTAGCTAATATTTATTAGTTGGTAACTAATAACTAATACTTTATTACAGTAGCTTTGAGAAACGTACACTAGTAAACTAGTAAAAAATATTAGTTCATGGACTAATATTATTAGTCTAATAAGTTTCGAGAAATAGGGCCCTGGCGTATCGCAGTTACGTCCGACCTTTTTGGCATCACAAACGCATGCAGGGCAAATCCAAGTGGCCTTCTCAACCTCGGAAAGAGTTTTATTTGTGCATTCATAGTGATATGCCTTCGCGCAAGATATGACCATGCACTGCAAAAATTCGTCACCCAGCAGCAGCTCCGAGCGGCACGCATTGCAGAGCATAAGATGAGTTCGCGCGTTGATTCGGAGTTGAACAACAGTTCAACTCCGAATCAACGCGCGAACTCATCTTTAGTCGCCCGAGCGTGCACAGCCAAACAAGTGACGTAGCAGATAAGGTGATCTGCAGAGCGCGTAGCGTGCTGGCGTAGCGGTCCGTAGCTCGTAGCACACGATGACGCGTCGTAGACGATGCAGTGAGTATAGTTGTCACCTATTTCGCCACAGCGAGAACTCGCCTCTGTGGCTTAGTGATTCCGACGGCTACCACAAAGATGTCGGCGCCGGTTCGATCCCCGCTGAGCGCACCAAAAAAAAAAAGATACAAAAATTCGTGGCACAACAACAGGCGAGGTGTTCACATGAATTCTATCCCGCTCTAGGACTGCCCACTGGGCGGAGTTTACACATATAAACACTTCAAGAGTGACAAGGAATTAGAAAATCAGCTCTTGACCAATCACAAATTAGTAAAAAGTAATTTCGACTAAGGTAGATTCACAAGAATAAAAACACGTCCACACACGACGAGAAAAGGGACGGAACTCCGGAATTGTAATTCTTGCGGCCTTAGTTAATGTTTGAACTTACTAATTAGCGGTCCGGAGTCCTATAATAAGCAAAAATAAACGTATACAATAAACGTTATGTATTTTACAACCACATACCGCAATATATTATTCCTGAGCCCGCGTGGCTTCGTTTAAAGCAAAGCTTAATTTTTTTTTCTACGACCGTAAGTACTTATTTTTATTTGCTAGTAAGCAAACAAATTAAATATTAATAAGGCGTTAGACATAGACATAGCATGTAGGTAGGCCTCCAACAAGATGGAGTGACGACCTTGTTAAGATCGCGAGAACGCGGTGGATGCGAAAAGCACAAGACCGGTCTGAGTGGAGAGCCTAGGGGAGGCCTATGTCCAGCAGTGGACATGATGATGGTGATGATGATGAAGGCGTTTTATGTTTGTCTTTACCTGATCAATACTGACTGATATTGTGATACTTTTCTAATATAGGCATACCTAATAATAATGTATTTTACATTATTTGGTAAGTAATTTAGTAAATTACCAATAAGGATATGAATGGGTGTTTTTCAAACAAAGTGTACATTTTTTTTTTTCAGAATTCGTTTTTTTATTGTTTTTCTTACTCAGAATCGTTGATACTATCGATCCTCATACAAGAAAAAAAGTGTCCTAAATATTCCGTTCCAAATCGTCACATTTTTAAATGCAGTCTTTTTTTATTTATATGCATGTGACGCACTGGAAGAAAAAACTTACATAGTAAAATCTGGGACACTTTTTTTCTTGCATGAGGATATTTCGAACACATACAGTTCTTATTTTTTTAGTAAAAAGGAAATTCACCTTTTTAAATATTATGTCGGGTCGGGGCTGAACGCAGCCAAATGTTATATTACAACAACTTGAAATTCTTGGTTTTATGTAATAATAGCTAAGGCCTTACGAGGTTAAGTTAGCTCTTATTTACTTTTAAAATGCAGTATTATTTAGGCCTTGGTTGAGAAGATCGAAATATCGCTAGCAAAACAAACACCATCCTCATTTTGGTATCGCACCACTCTACACTCAACCCAACATTTATTCCAATCTAAAGATCTATCCGTCGACTCCTTTCTCCTGTTCCCTTTGTTATTGTTCAATCAATTTGGCCCCGGCTCAGGTGTTTGCCCCATCAAAACGGAGGCCCGGCGGGACACACTTAACCGAAGACTCGATAGACTACTAATGATAATAAAACTAAAGGCTATAAATAAAAAACCGGGCAAGAGCATGGCGGACCATGCTCAGTGTAGGGTTCCGAAGCCGTTACTACAAACAAAAATCTATGTCAAAAGATACGATGTAAAAAGTGCCCCAAAAGGGCTTATCTTCACGGCAATTACGTCCTATTGTTGAGGAGCGCAGTTTTTCACCATGTGATTTTCGTCATGTTGAATATAATTTTCATTGAAATTATTTACTAAGCGCTACTTTTGTTAAGGACTTACGGTTTTAAAGATATAGGGACAATAGATGCTACTTTCGAAGCGATTATTTGCGAAAACGTTCACTTGATCAAAAAAAAGGTTTAGATACTTTATATTGCTTTTAAAAGAAAAGTCGAAATAGGTGCTAAACAATTTTTATTCAATTATTTAACTAACAAACTAAGTACCTAGCGGATTAATCTAAACAATAGGTGTTTGCTCTTAATTTCATCAATATACTACATCTCGTAGTTTTTAAGTAAAATTCCGGTGACAAACGGACGGACAAAATTATTGTTTCAGGGTTCCGTTTTTTGCTATTTTGGGTAAGGAACCAAGCAAACAAGTGAGCCTAGTCCTAAACTAAGCTCTAGGCTTGTAGTATAGTCTAACATCCTTCTAATATTATGAATGTGAAAATTTGTGTGTGTGTTAGTTTGTTACTTCTTTACGTTGCAGCGGCTGGACAGATTTGGATAAAATTTCAAATGGATATAGCTTATACGCTACATTAACATAGAAACTACTTTTCACCCCGGAATATTTAAAATTTCCCGAGGGACTAACAATAATTCAAATCTACGCAGACGAAGTCACGGGCAGAAGCTTAAGTGAAATAAATATATCTGACATTTAAAGGCTTTCCGTACATAATAGAAACTGTGCAAACAGAGAACCATCCAAAAAAAAAAACACGACTTACAGATGCAATGAATAATGCTTTGCCATAGTTTTTTGTCGGAAAAGTTCGTTTGTATCTTGCTGTCTCAGTCAACTTTAGTACCCACAGATAAGCTAATTGAGAAAGCAATATCAATACGAACTTATCCAGCAAAAAACGATGCCAAAACATTATTCACTACATCTGAACTTCCATATTTTTTGCTAATTAGACTATACTATTGTACTATGGGTCTAGGCATCGATATAAATGTTTTATATAGACACACATATACCGAAATCGGCCTAGTCCTAAATTAAGCCATAGGCTTGTACTATAGGTACCTACTAGACATGCGGATTGTATACGAATTACCTATACCTTATAATTCTTATTACCTTAACATTATTTAAAAATATCGGTATCGAAAACAATACTTTTGCTAACGACACAATAACGACATCCTTTAAAACAAAGTTTAAGGCCCTTGGGTATGATCATTTATTACATAAATATTCATGTCAAAATATAATTAGAATATCTAAGGGACAAATCGGATAAGATATTTTAACAAGGTTAAGTTTAATTTTAAGATATTCTGGGTAAGACAAGGTAGAGAAGTATGTTAGTTTTATATCATGATCTTGATCTATATCCATAAATTTATTTATTTATTATGACATGTTGAAAAATTTTGTTTTAATACAATGTCCCACAAAACTGTTTTTACAGTTTGACTGTGGGATCCGTGAGTCTTGGTTTACATTATGTGGGTATATATCATAGAAATTAAATAATAAATAACTTTTTAAAGGATCATGGGCAAATTGGGTGTGCCACCAACAGAATTGAAACCTATATCATTAAAAAGGTTTTAAGTTAAAGCATAATTTCTTAATATTGCCGAAAAAATCTAGCACTTGAAAACAAGATATATCGTCCGTAGAAACTTCGGCTAATTAATGTATAATTGTTACAGTTTATTATAAAACTTCGTGTAGGGTATTTGATGTACAAAAATATGTAAACTGTAGTGTTCGTGCTTCTCCAGAACTTGTCTAAAAAAGTATATTTAAAAATATTCGTAACAAACACGTTACTTGCAAGATTACAAAGTATCTCGTAGAACTCTATCATCAACATAATAATATAACCTTCGATTAAATTAACTGATAAAATTACATGAATATTTTTTTATGTAGATATTTAATGTATCTTATAAATGGTGTATTTATCTGTACGACAATAAATAAACTCTCGATTTCAAGAAAATACTTCATCTGGATAATGAATATTACCTGCAGTTTATATGGACTGTCTTGTTTTCAAGTGATCATATTTTTGTTCTACGGTGAGCTAGGTATTTGCGGCCATAATAAGAAATGATGTTTTCACTAAGTTCATTTTAAATATAAAGGTTTCAATTCTGTTAGTGCCACACCCAATTTCCATACGAAAATGCCCATGATCCTTTAAATAGAACTAAGATAATGTGTAAAAAGGACTTTCTTAAACCTATTTTTATTAGGCTCCAGTCTCACAGCCGCAGGCAAGCTGTTGAGAATGTACGGTGAGCGCTTCTCAATAAGCCTGTCCCGTCCCCATAGTAATTGCTTACTCTGGGTACAGCATACTTACCCGCGGCTACCGACCTGGTGCCATGTTTTTGGTTCAATTGCGATAAGTTACTCTCTTGATTGCCATGTTGATTGACTGCTATTAAGTATTTGTGTCTAAGAGTTGCCGGTAGGATTTTGCATATTTTAAATAGTTGATAATAATCTTGTTTATATTTATTGTTCACTAATAGCTTCAGAAATTTAATTTGCATCTTTTCTATTTTATCCAAATTTGTTTTGAAGGTAAGACCATAGCAATCAAGAGAGTAACAAATAATTGATTCAACCAAAGACTTATATAAACATTTTAGTGTGCCATTTGGAACTCTATAACTCAAGTTGTAAAACCTTCCCAATAAAACTTGTTTTTTTTTTTTATGGCATAGGAAGGCAATCGAGCACACAGGCCACCTGATGGTAAGTGGAAACTGTGACCCATAAACATTCGCATTCACGAGACCGCAATCCTAAGACTGCAAATGCACTGCCAACCCTGAGGACTAAGATGGAATGCCTCTATGCTAGTCGTTTCACCGGCTGTCTTATCCCCAAACCGGAACACAACAATGCGAACACTGCTGCTTGGCGGTAGGTTAATGGATAAGATGGTGGTACCAACCCGGACGGACCCTGCACAAGGTCCTCCCACAAGTGAAAATACTCTAAATTTAATACAAACAAAATCAATGTGGGATGACCATGAAAAGTTTTCGTCTATTTTCATGCCAAGTTTTAGATGAACATCCTTAAAAACCGGCCAAGTGCGAGTCAGACTCGCGCACGAAGGATTCCGTACCATTATCTATAAAAAATCACGTTTGTTGTATGGAAGCCCCCCTTAAATATTTATTTCATCCTGTTTTTAGTATTTGTTGCTATAGCGGCAACAGAAATACATCATCTGTGAGAATTTCAACTGTCCAGCTATTACGGTTCATGAGATACAGCCTGGTGACATAGATAAAAGATGTTTATTCAGTAAGTAGGCCGCACGGGCACTTTTACACGTCAAAAATCTACCAGCGCTTCGCAAGAGACCACTGCTGAGAAGAAGCGCCGCAAGAAACTCAACAGTCAGTCGTTTTTTAAATATTCCTAATGACCATAATATATACAATAATAAACTTAACCTAGCATTATATAAAACAATGAATCTCACATAAAACCAAAAAAATAATAAATTCATGCGTAGCTGAGCAGGAAAATGTGTCAAAACTCAGAATTAAAACTAAAAAAAGACGCTACAGACACTAGAGATGGACAGATGGACAGACGGACACCGGAGTCCTAGTAATAGGGTTCCGTTTTTTTGGGTACGGAACCCTACAAAGTAACTTCGGCTCGGATGCTTATGTCTTAGCAATGCGTTTCACATCCTGCTTATCGGCGCGTGTTCAAGTTCCCAGTAATTGGCCAGTTGATAAACAAAATGGTGTTTGTGGCTGTAATGTGGCCGATTTCTTGTGCGCTCCGCTGTTTTTCAAACGTATTTTGAATGAGTCAAGTGCGATTCAAACTCCCGGGGTTCTATTGTACAACGCCATTTCGTCGGTTATACTGCAAAACCGCGTAACTAAAAAAAATATGATAGAGCAAAATAAACCCTACACTCTATTAAAAAGGTGCATTTTGCTCCTTATTAAAAATGGTATTTACGCGGTTTTGCAGTTTCACAGACGATTTGCTTTTGACGTGTTATGGTATTGGTCTAAGATCCGAATAGGAGACGACCTTCGCCCAGCTGTTTAATCGATAAAAAGTATTCATTCATGTCAGCCGAAAGACGTCCACTGCTGGACATAGGCCTCCCCCAAGGCTCTCCACTCAGACCAGTCTTGTGCTTTTCGCATCCACCGCATTCCCGCGATCCTTACAAGGTCGTCACTCCATCTTGTTGGAGGCCTACCTACAGCTCGTCTCCCATTTTTTCTACTCGCGTACTGTAAACGGCTAATATTGATATTAGATTACCACCTATTGCGTAACCAAGGCGTGAAAACAATTCTATAATGAGCGTTGCCATGGTAATAACTATTCTATAATAACTGATTCTTATAAATAGCAAGTGCTACCCAAAGGAAACTTGTTGTGTTATTTCATTCAAAACTGCATTTATGGATCCAGCTGATCGAATATGACCAAATAATAAAAAGGTTTTTTTACGGTATTAATTTAATTTCCAGGTGTATATGTTGTAGATACAAATGATAACTATCGATGACGCTTTCGATCTGTATTATAAAACATGACTACTAGGCAGTATTTTTTTTTCAAAAAAATAAAAGTTACTCTCTTTTGCGTGGAATTTACTATTTATATTTGAGATAGTTGCGTCCATGTGGCGTTTATTTCACCCTGTGTATATTAGTATGGATTTTTGAGCCTATTCCAATAACGGGAACTTTCATAAAACTTGAGTCATAATATTAAAACTAGAAAAAACAGTATTTTGTTTGTATTTTGACGGTTTGTAAGAAAAAAACCAAAATTTACTGACTTGATAACGTCTTAAAAATCGATGGACGTCGGCTGCACGCACGAAAAAGCGTGACTCATTGTCACGTTCCGCCTGAGCCGAGCGTGCTAGCGAGAGCGCGGAACAAGCGATAGAGAGGCACGATCGGCCTAAGCGTTCGGCTTGTGACGCATCGTTTACGTTATAACGTAAAATTATAGTCCGTAAACCGGCTTTACAGACAAACAATTTTATGACTCTTACTTTGAATTGGGTGAGTATATTTTATATTTTATTTCGATAGGAATTATTATATATATCTGAGAATATAAATCCTTTTATTTTTAACTTCTATAGTTTTACCGAAATCATTTTTTAAAACACTGAGGTGACAGTTCATAACTTTCTATGCCTGTTTCCCTCTTACGCCTTGGTTTCCAAGTAAAAAAAAAAAGAAAAAGTAATCGTTGACAGTTCTCATTTGTCAAACAATCCGTTACACTTACACGTGTATTGGTTATTTTTATTTCGTTTCGAGTAGTATCCTCTGATTTATTGCACAAAGGTACAAAGCACTGTGCTATGTCCGAGTTATATGCACGATTATATAATTCCAATCTAATCGCTACAACAGTCGCTAAATCGTCCAAGAGGTTTGAACAAACCAATTTGTTTAGCCCAAAAAGAAAGTCGTTATTAAAGTGCCGCAAATCGTCGAGATAAGAATCGAGCGGTGTCCAAAATCCGTCCCAGGGTCGTGGAGAGTGTAGTATAAGTTGTGTGGGTAGGGTGGCGAACGCCAGTCTAGAATAAACTACCGTATAAGACTCACGTGTTTCATTTCGCATACATACATCTCAGTGGCGATCGAGGATTTTTAGTCTTAAATCTGGATACGGGGTCGTATCAGAGTGATAATTAAGGACAGTGCGTGCAAACAGAACATTATTAAGATGTCAATCGGGAAAATCAGAGAATTTAGTGTGACGGCGGGTAACTGGTCGCTTTACGTGGAGCGCCTCGAAATGTTTTTTCTCGCGAACAAAGTCGACAAGGCGATGTGGCTGGCGACGCTAATCGCAGGAATTGGTGACGAAGCGTACGAGTTGCTCAGCAATCTAAGTAGCCCTAAAGAACCATCCGACTTAACATATGACGAGGCGGTTTTGATGTTACGTAACCACTTACAACCGAAGCGATCCATCATGGCCGAACACTTTAAGTTTAGACAAAGGAGGCAAATATCAGAAGAAAATACATCGGTTTATTTATCGGAATTAAAGAAATTAGCGAAGTATTGCGAGTTTGGATCGACGTTGGAAGATAATTTACGGGATCAGCTGGTCTGTGGCGTGAAAAGTGATATTATTCGGCAGAGGTTATTTGCGGAAAATGACTTAACGTATACGTCAGCTGTTAAATTATCTTGCGCCTTAGAGGCGGCGGAACGGGATGCGGCGGTAGTGGAGGTACAGACAGCTGCGAGCGGCGGCCTCGGAGAAGCTGTGAGCGCCGCCGGGGCAGGGTCGGCAGCCGGCGCGGCGAGGGTGCACGCGATCACGTCGCGGCGGGATGGAGCCAGCAAGGTGGCCAGGCATTGATGAAGCCGTGGAGGGGATGTGCCGCGAGTGCGCCGTGTGCGCAGCGGAGGCCGACGCGCCGGCGCGCGCCGTGGCCGTGTGGCCGTGGCCTTCCCAACCGTGGGCGCGAGTACACGTAGATTTTTTGGGTCCCTTTGCTGGAAAAAATTATTTAATCATGGTGGACGCAGAACAAAATGGCTGGAGGTTTTTCCGGTACCAAGCACGGCGGCCTCTCATTGCCTAAGTCGATTTAGCGAGGTTTTTGCGCGTTGGGGTTTGCCTAAGCAAATTGTCTCTGATAATGGTCCGCCGTTTACGAGCAAGGAAGTATCAGAGTATTTATTAAGTAATGGCATCGAGCACATTTTTTCGGCCCCATATCATCCATCTTCCAATGGCGCCGCGGAGAATGCAGTGCGCTCGGTTAAGAAAGTAATAAAAAAAGCATTAAGCCAAAATGTGGATATCAATAACTTTTTAAATACCTACTTGCTGTATTATAGGAACACGGAACATTGCACCACCGGTGTAAGTCCAGCTTCTCTAATGATAGGCAGACCGTTGCGGACAAAGCTAGACGCGGTTAGGCCGACCTGTGATAGACGGGTTGGTAAGGCCCAGGAGCGACAGGGTTCCGCCGAGGAGCACACGCGAAGAGCGCAAGAAGGAGATAAAATATGGTTTAGGAATTATCAAAGGGGCAAGAAATGGGAACAAGGGTTAGTAACTCAGCGGTTAGGTAATACTGATTACAGGGTTTCTGACATGTTAGGTCGGGAGCATCATAAGCATATCGATCAGTTAAGACAGCGTTCGCGCAGTTCATTAGTGTGCCCACCTATGGGGACGGTGCGGAGTTCCCCAGATCCTGCGTCGGGGACGAATGGATCAGTGGCGGCAGGGTTAGAATCCCCACACCTAAGAGACCGAACGCAAATTGCTCAAAGCAATGACAGTGATGCTGATGACAGTGATTCATCATTAATTTACGGATCACCACCGATGTCTCCGGTGGCAGCTCCGGCCGCCGGGTCCCCAGCCGGGCAAGCCGCTTCCTCGCCTCCCGCGGCACCGCCCCAGCCCCCAAAGCGACCAATACGTGCGTGTCGCGCGGAGAACCCTCCGAGGTACAAAGTGTGATCAGCTGATCAGGGTTAGAGGTTTCCAAAGTGTTGTACAGATTTTAATTTTTTGTTTTTGTATTATTGTTATTTTTATATTTTTGGTCATAACCATTTGTTAAGGTTGTGAACTAAAGTAATTAGGTAATTACAATTTAAGGGTGGAGGATTGTAGTATAAGTTGTGTGGGTAGGGTGGCGAACGCCAGTCTAGAATAAACTACCGTATAAGACTCACGTGTTTCATTTCGCATACATACATCTCAGAGAGAAGTAGAAAAGCCAGAGTCCAGGTGTAAGCAATAGTCGTCGTTAAAATACCGTCGAGACAAACTTGCAAACGAAATCAAAACAATCAATACAGGTGTCAGTGTAACGGACGGCTTGACAAACGAGAACTGTCAACGATTACTTTTTCTCACTTCTTTTTTTTTTTAATTGGAGACCAAGGCGTAAGAGGGAAACAGGGTAACCTATCACAAACGCGATTTTTTTTTGACCCAATTTCATTTGACCGAAAACGTTTCGTTTTTTATCGTTTCTCCGATGGCACGATTCGTCAATTTTTTATTTCACCATTTGACTTTAAGTAAATGGTTCGTTAGTCCAAGCAACTTTTCTCCTTGTAGTCACGTGCCCTATGTATTGTTACGTATTTTATTTCAAAGCCCATTTTCATTACACCAATGCTACAACTAGCCTGTGGATCGTTTTGTATTTTGTTTCTTAACCCATTTTTCACTTCATCAATGTTACATATAGATTTCGCTACGTTATGTCAAATATTCATTTCGGCCAAAAAATCTTGCTTGTAATTAGTTTCAACTATCTACAAAATGCAACGAGCAAGACAGGTTAGGTTAGAAGGCCAAGGCGGGAGCTTCGCTCCCGCCTTGGCTTTCGAGGTTATTTTTTTTCTGCCCCGAAAAACTTAAACTATGAATAAACCGAGCCGTAATATTGGGCAAAGGATACTAAGGTAAAATCAGAAATAGGAAAAAGACAAATAGACAAAGCATTACATTGGACAACTGTTGATACGCCGAAACCAGTAATGAGGTATAGATAATTTGTCAAATCGTTAAAAAACCAAAACAAGTAATGAATAAATAAAACTATTCGAAATGATCATTCGGCCAAACGTAAAAAAACCCAAACCATAATTGACGAAAAGTATTTGTCGAACCAAAATTCGGTCAAACATTTTTCGAAGTTGTGATAGGTAACCGGGAAACAGGCATTGAAATTTATGAACTGTCAATTCAGTGTTTTAAAAAATGATTTCGGAAAAACTATAAAAGACAAAAATAAAAGGATTTTTATTCTCAGATCTATATAATAATTACTATCGAAATAAAATATAAAATACACCACGACAAAAAACTATACTCACCCAATTAAAAAAGCAGGCACGCAAACGAGCCACCAGCGAAAATTAAGGTAAGTAATATAGTTAAGTGATACTGAAATACTTATACGCAATCTTTCAAGCATAAAATCACACGGCGGCAAGGTGCTTTATATGTTTTCTATACAAATAAAACATGAAAGGATGAAAGACTCCGACTTTTAGATAGCGTTTGATCTCTACGTGAAATGAACTTTAACTTCTATTTTGAATACGCCATTTTATGTATCATTTTAGTTGGGGGTTAAAAATACATATAATCCTATGACGTCAGAGTTTTTTTTATGTTGAATGTTAATAATAGATCCTGCTATCCGAGGTGCGATTTGGTAGCTTGACTTTCTTAGGGATGGGTAGAAAATATTTTCCAATATAGGTATGTCGATAATTTATCTCTACCGTAATGAAAGTCTTAGACTAACGTTAAACTTATTTTTAAAGCATGATTTTTTACAATACAATTTTTTTCCCATGTATACCTAAATAAAAATCATCCATGTTTCATAAATTGCAAATTATCGGTATCGAACTACTTATACAATTTATATTTATTTCCCCCAAAGGGAATGTCATTTTTGTAATTAATAATAAGATTTCAGAAAAAGACAGAGTATCGATATCGACATCATATATATTTTTACCCATCCTCAAGAAATTCGATCTACCAAATCGCGCCTCCGATAGCGGGGTCTAGTTAATAATCAAGAATTGCCAAGCAGTGGGGTACAATAACAGGTAAATATCTCTCTCTACCTCGCCATTATTACTCCCATATTCCATCCCACTCCCACCATTTTACCTCTAAGCAAGCAGCAGTAATATCATTGTTGATGTTATTTTTTACGATAAGACAACCTAACTGACTAAAATCACAGTCTACTCGTACGTTTAAAGCTGTGTACAGACAACCTTTTCGCTTTCAATCGTTTCACGATTTCGTATAAAATTTCTCAACGTTAAAGTGACAAGGTACATAAATGATCACTTATTTATGCTGTTGACTGGTACAACCGGTTTGTTATGGCGAACTTGTATGTACTCGTACCTACCAATGTATGTAAACACTTTATTGTACAAATATAAAAAAATAATGAACAAAAGCGAACTTATCCCTTTAAGGGATCTCTTCCAGCTAACCCTTGAGAGATTAAGAATGTTGTGCATTAAGTAGACTACTAATAAAAATACACTTGCTTACTTGCTTATTTGTCACTTATTTGTTCTTATCATCTTGAATTGAAGATCTTTAACGCCTTATATACAGGGGATTATTTTATTGTTAACATAGAGAGGGATAATTATATCTTACAATTACAAAGCCGTTAGTGTAAGGATCATTGGGCGGGTAGTGCCAACGCCCTTAGCACAGTCAACCGTCTTGCAAAGTCAGACAAGTGTGCACCCACGTGGACTTATGCCCATTAACAACATTCACACCGCAGACACATATGGTTATTTCAGGTTGAAGGTTGACTCATTTCATTTTATTATATATTACATAACGAAAAAAACCGTTTAAGTTTCTCATAAATAGAAACAAGGTATTATAATAAAGCAGAGATGTGATTCTCTTAAGCGTATCATTGTCCAACTCGACGCAGCTAATATTAACCGGCTAGTTTAAGTAAGCCCGTCGGAGCGTACAAAACACATTTTAGCGCGTGCATTCTCAATTAAGCAGCTTAATACGACATGGAGCTCAACTTACTCACTTCACAACTCACGTATTTTTATTAGGGTACCGTACCAAAATGTTTAAAAAAGGATTCCGTATGGTGGGACTTCGGTGTCTGTCTGTCTGTATATGGGAAAAGCATCGATAATTGAGTTTATTGATATAGGTAATCCCTAGCTGTCATTTAATTTTGCCCCGTATATTCCTAGGTCTGATTATGAGACACCTGATACGGCACGACAGATTCTTTGTGAACATGTTGGAGGGCAAAGTTGAGGGAAAAGGGAAGCGGAGGAGAGAGCAAGCAAATAATCAGTGCCCCAAAATCAATAACCAAAGCAGTTTTAGTTATCTTCTCTTAGTAATAAGTTTATTTATTTCTTTAGGAAGGCAATCGAGCACACAGGCCACCTGATGGTAAGTGGAAACTGTGACCCATAGACATTCGCATTCACAAGACTGCAAATGCACTGCCAAAGTGCCAAACCTGAGGACTAAGATGGAATGCCTCTATGCTAGTCATTTCACCGGCTGTCTTATCCCCAAACCGGAACACAACAATGCGAACACTGCTGCTTGGCGGTAGGTAGGTAGGCGGAGGTAGGTAGTTTGATATTGCTACAGGAATTTTGACTGACATACTGCTTATTGGCTTAGGAGGTCAGAAATGTAGGCTTACTAGCTTCAGCCAAATAAGACAGAAGACCAATGCCGTGTCGTAGGAGGAGGTAAAAAAAAAAGTGGCAATAACTCCACTGATTACAGCCTAGCTCTTAAGTTAAATGACGATGAAGAAGACTTGTACTGTTCGACTTTTGGGGTACAAAACGAAACAAATAAATATCAGGGCACAACGTCACACCAATTGACAACATTTAAAAAAAAATGCTTACTGTTTTTTCGCGTTTATAATAGCTGGTTAAAAATTAGACTACCCGTATTTCTTGGTTTTTCTTTATTTAACTTAAATTCGTCGTTAATAATTTATTAAAGAAATAGTCATTAAAAAGACCGTATATACAAAGTTAGGAATACTGATGTCGTGATCTTAGCCTGATATAAAATAAAAAAAGTAACTTTAAACAGAAACAGAACTGACTGTCATGTCATGTCACTCACTTGTCAATCATTCGCTGCCGTTCGTTCACAAATTTGTTATTTTGCGTAATTTAATTAATTACATAATTTGTAGACGCCATTAAAATAAATAAACTATTTTGCGTAGAATCGTAAGCGTGTCATTAGAATCAAGTAATCCGTCAGACAGATAAAAAATTAACATGACAGTTATATATATTTTTTTTCAATTCCTTTGGTAATAAATGTACTAAATATAAAAAAAAACTACTGCATAAAAAAATCCAAAGATATTTTTACTGTAATCAGCAGTGTAAAATCTAGAAACGGTATTTTATTTTACTATCTTAGCACAAAATGAATTGTTGTCAATTGACTTAGTCCCAAACTAAGCTCTAGGCTTGTGCTATGGGTACTAGACAATACTTATATAGGTACTTAAATACATAGAAAACATCGATGACTCAGAAACAAATATTCGAGCTAATCACACCAATATCGGGATTTGGACCCAGGACCGCTAGCTTTTTGTTATGTAAATATTAATAGCTATTTCAAAACAACCAAAAACGTACTTTTACATTTTTATTAAAGGTACAGTGCCTAAAATGTTCTAAAAGGTCCACTTTCACATATTGATAATCTCACACACATTGACCTAGTCCCAAACTAGCCTCGCTATATAGAGAAACAAATAATTTCGATTCACAGAAAACCCCCAAGAAAACTCTTCACCAACTCAAGAGAAATCAACCAAGAAAAATCCCAATATGTCTACTTTGGATCTTGCGAAATCGTAAGTCGGAGAACAGTGCAAAGGACCCTAAAAAAACTAAAACAAGGAGGAACTATTGAAAGAAAGCAGCGAGAGGGCCATCCTACAAGGAAACGGAACAAAAAATTGGATATAAAGGTGTGTAAGCTGTTTGATCAGAATCCGGCAATCTCTTCTCGAGATGTGTCCAAAAAAGTTGGTACTTGTCAAAGAAATGTACAAAAAATAATAATAAAGTATGGTATTTCTACTTACAAGAAGCAAAAAGCCCTCAAAAGAACTGTAGAACAGTATAATCGAGCAATTAGACGGTCTAGATTTCTGTACACCTTGTTAGTTCAAAAAACAGGTTGCTTAATTATTGATGACGAAACGTACGTGAAAGCTGATTTCAAATCAATACCTGGAAACCAGTACTTTTCTTCTCGCAACGTCTCGGGTCTACATGAATCAGAAAAAGTGATTCCAGTGGAGAAATTCGCTAAGAAGTTCCTCGTGTGGCAAGCGATATGCCAGTGCGGCATGAGAAGTTCGCCTTTTGTAACCACTGGCACAATAAACACGGATATTTATATATCCGAATGCTTAAAAAAACGGTTATTACCACTTGTAAAAAAACATACTTTTTCGACATTGTTCTGGCCAGATTTGGCAAGTTGTCACTATTCGTCGCGAGCTTTGGAGTGGTATAATCAGAATTCTGTCGATGTATTATCGAAGAATATGAATCCGCCAAATTGCCCAGAACTACGGCCGATAGAAAAATACTGGGCTAATATTAAAACAAAGTTGCGGAAAACATGCCAACCGGCCACATCATTGCCCGATTTCAAAAGAAAGTGGATGAAATGTACAAAACTGATCACAAATGAATCCGTGCAAAATTCTATGAGTCGCGTCAAGAGTAAAGTCCGAGAATTCTCTCGTCGTGCTCTGGAGAAACCTTAATTGTGTTAGCTGATCCATTTTATGTCTTAAACTTTCTTATAATAAAAAAAAATGAGTTACTAGAACATTATTTCATTTTGTAAAACTTAATTCAAATGGCGACAATTTAATAGTACTCACCCTTTAAGTGGAAACTGTGACCCATAGAGATTCGCATTCACAAGGCTGCAAATGCACTGCCAACCCTGAGGACTAAGATGGAATGCCTCTTTGCTAGTCATTTCACCGGCTGTCTTATCCCCAAACCGGAACACAACAATGCGAACACTGCTGTTTGGCGGTAGGTTAATGGATAATGGTAGTCCCAACCCGGACGGACCCTGCACAAGGTCCTCCCACACGTACGGATCTAGTTCTTTATCCTCGTCCTGCCCAGTGTTCTTAATAAAGGACACATTCAATTTGGTAGTTTATTAAAATTTTTTATATCTAAATTGTCGTTTTTAGAGGACATTAGGCAGAAACCGGAACTACAACATATTAAAAAATCGTGGAAATCGGACTTAATTTAGGGGGTGAGAAACCTTAACGGCCGGAGCTAAATTTTTTGACAGCTACGCGATTTTAGCAGCGCTTCACAATTAGAAAAGCCGTTGATATTTACCACGCAAATGCAAGTACATTTCTTGAAAATGTTATTTACACCAGTTAAATGATTCACTGTAGTACATTTAACCGTTGCTTGTTACTTTTAACAGCGTGTACAGACCGCTCCAATTAGTCTCCGGCTGAACGTCGGATAAACGTTTACTTAACCGTACGTTTGACCAATTGCCCGTAACATATTATTCTCTTTGGAAGCGTAAGAACGTAGATTGGAATAAGGAATATTCATGACTGTTTTCATCAAACTCAAACGTTTGAGAAAAATATTTTTTGAATAGTTGTAAAAATAACCAAGGTTTGCCAACAAAGATTTGTTCCTATATATTTTTAACGACACAGAGTTTTTAGAGTTTATATGTTTACCTATCTAATGCTCAGCTATGCCCTTCAAATACGAGTAATCTAAATATTATTTATGTGTCATATTCTCATGTTACAGGAAATACATAGGTACATTTAAGAATTTATTATTTATTACATTACATTATATTGTGAAATGACTAGCATAGAGGCATTCCATCTTAGTCCTCAGGGTTGGCAGTGCATTTGCAGTCTTGTGAATTCGGATGTCTATGGGTCACAGGGATGGAAAACATTCACGGGAGAGATACAACGCTACACAGAGGCAGCGAGATTAGTAAGGGTACTGTCGAACGAGAGAACCTGCCAACTGGGTAGCCTGATAGTAGGATCGACCGAACTGACGGACCCCAAAGAAGTACTGCAGCACATGGTAAAAATACACTTTCCCGATTGCAGGGAGGACAACTTACATGAGGCTCCAGTAGAAAATAATAACGAGATAAGGGAAGCAGGGGAAACGATGAACCTCAAGATAAGTGATGAAGTGGGGGAATGGGCTATAAACTCCTTCGCCCCCTACAAAGCGGCAGGACCAGATGGAGTGATACCCGCACTACTACAAAAGGGGTTGAAATACATCTGGAACCATCTGAAAGAAATTTATGAAAGAAGTCTGGTGCTAGGCCACATCCCGAAAATCTGGAGCGAGGTAAAGGTAATATTTCTACCTAAACCAGGCAAGAAAAACTACAAGGGCGCTAAATCCTTCAGAAGCATAAGCCTCTCATCATTCGTTTTGAAGGCATTGGAGAAAATCATAGATACACAGATAAGGACAAGCATGCAAGGTGGTAGACTACCCTTACACGGGCATCAACACGCCTACATGGAAGGTAAATCAACAGAGACAGCTCTGCACAACCTGACTACAAGGATAGAAAGAGCATTAGAAGACAAGGAGTTGGCACTGGGATGCTTCTTCGACGTAGAGGGAGCATTCGACAGAGCTACTTTTGGTGCAATAAAGAAATGTATACGGAGGGATGACATAGACCCCGCAGTTAGGAGATGGATAATGGCCATGTTAAAAGGGAGAGCGATCACAGCACAACTGGGGGGAGACTCAATAAGGATAAAGACGAGCCGTGGATTCCCACAAGGAGGCTGTCTGTCACCACTCCTATGGTGTCTCCTACTAGACTCGCTCATAAGAGAAACTAACACAAGAGGTATACACATGCAAGCGTATTCGGATGACGGGGTACTCTTAGTGAGGGGAAAAGTCCTCAGTGTATTGAGAGAAGTAATGACAAGAGGGATAAAACAGGTACTAAATTGGTGTCAGAACAGGGGACTAGACCTGAACCCGACAAAGACGAAAATAGTACTCTTCACCAACAAAAGAAAGTTGCCCGTCCTAACACCAATAAAAAAAAAAAAAAAAGGTGAAGAGATAGAAACACTCAAGGAAATAAAATACCTTGGAGTAGTACTAGACAGCAAACTGCTATACAAGACACATGTAAAGGAGCAATGCAGAAGAGCCACTATAGCCCTGTGGCAATGCAGGAAAGCCATAGGAAGGAGATGGGGACTAAGACCAAGGATAACGCAATGGATTTACAGAGCGGTGGTCCTACCCAGACTCCTATATGGAGCCATCGTGTGGTGGCACAGAGCAAAGATAAAAGATATAGACAAAGAACTAACAAAGGTTCAAAGACTAGCATGTCTGATGACAACCGGGGCAATGAGAACAGCACCTACACAAGCCCTGGAGATCATGCTAGGATTGAACCCGGTGCACATAGAGGTGGAGAAGAGAGCCACAGAACAGTGGTATAGAATAAAAGCGAGCAGGGAGTGGATAGGGTCCGAGATGGACAAAAGACACGCAAGCATACAGAAAGAGTCAATGTCAAACATGGATATGCTCATGGTAAACAATGACCTAATCAAGAAAAGGAAGAGGTTCGACAAGAAATACAGAATCCACATAGGAGAGAGAGACAGCTGGGAGAGAGAAATACCAGAACCCAAAGTGACATGCTTCACAGACGGTTCATGGAAATCCTCAACCAAAAGAGCGGGAGCGGGCATATATAGCCAAGAATCAGATGAGCACACGACGATACCACTAGGGGGCTCCACCAGTGTGTTTCAGGCAGAAGTCTTTGCCATCATGAAGTGTGCCCTGAGCCTCAAAGAAAAAAGCAATGTAACGGGAAGTCACGTTATAATATACTCAGATAGCCAAGCGGCACTCAAAGCACTAGAAAATCCGGTGATCAAATCATCTCTAGTGCAAGAGTGTAGGAATGAACTGAACACTCTAGGCACCACATCCCATGTAACACTGGCGTGGGTGCCAGGACACAGTGGAGCAGTAGGAAACGAGAAGGCAGACGAACTAGCCAGAGCAGGTGCGGACCAACAATACCTAGGCCCGGAACCGGTATTACCGATATCGGAGATGGTAACCAAAGGAGTTATCGCCAGAAGAATGGAAAAGAAAACAAATGAGGCATGGGGGATGACGCAAGGGTGCAGACAATCCAAACTCATGATAGGAAGGGTTAATAAAAACAGAACAAGGTACCTTCTAAACCTGGGTAAGTATAACCTAAGCATACTAACAGGAATTCTGACTGGACACTGTCCGCTCAACAGACATCTGACGGTAATAGGTATTAAACAGAACCCTCAATGCCCACACTGTGGCAAAGAGGAAACTAGTCAACACGTCCTAGCCGAGTGTGTCATGTACTCGTCACTGAGATACCACACATTCGGAGAGGACGTTTTGTCCACAGAAGATCTCAAAAGCATCAACCTACGGGACGCACTGTTGTTCTGTAGGAAGACAGGAAGATGGGATCGATGCTGGATGGGAGCGCCGCCGGGCCAGTAACCTGAGGCACGACTGAGGGGAATAGGGCAGAATGAACGGCTGACCGAATCGACTGCCCGCCTGCTTCGGCTGGGCGTCCCCACTTATCATCATCATCATCATGGGTCACAGTTTCCACTTACCATCAGGTGACCTGTGTGCTCGTTTGCCTTTTTTTTTTATCGCATATGAAGGCAAACGAGCACACAGGCCTCCTGATGGTAAGTGGAAACTGAGACCCATAGACATTCGCATTCACAAGACCGCAATCCTAAGACTGCAAATGCGTTGCCAACCCTGAGGACTAAGATGGAATGCCTCTATGCTTGTCATTTCCCCGGCTGTCTTATCCCAAACCGGAACACAACATTGCGAACACTGCTGCTTGGCGGTAGGTTAATGGATAGGATGGTGGTTTTAACCCGGACGGACCCTGCACTGCACAAGGTCCTCCCACAAGTAAAGGCCTTCCTATGATATTAAAAAAAACTTTATTACTTAATTTAACTTAAGTATTATTATGTTTTTATGATTGAGTTTCTAGCGGCACTTCTTCTCCGCAATGATGGTTTTGTCCGTAGCGCTGGTAGATTCGCTGTATATTACCGACGTGTACCCCATATGGCCAATTTACTGAATAAATATTTAAAATTTTGAATTTTTGCACGATTTGAATTTGAATATAGCCGACCTGTTACTTGACGTCACAGTGCATATCGGATATCTCTCTCTAATCGCTGTCTAATAAGCAGTTTATAATGCTTATATCATCGGTATTCTAGGCCGATTGTAAGAAGTTAAAATTATTTTCTCAAACATGCTATGTAATGTCGGCGTTATGTTAGTTATTTTAGGCTTCAAAGTGCCACGTTCCCGACGGAACAACTCGAGAGAACTGTAAAGGATTTTCATACAAAATTGAAGGCCTAGGCCGGGAAGTATTTTTTTTTAAATTTTAATATGGCCATGACAGCTGGTTTTATGAACAGGCTGAATAGCTGAAAATCGTTTTTTTTTGTATCTGTGTGGTTCGGACCAAAAATATCCGCGTTAATGCCTATTACACAAATGTTTTTTGAGTGATGTTTTTTTTTTATTTCATTGCATATGTTTGAGAAAAGCACTATACATACCTCGCCGTGAAAAGGGGTTGCCAGCCTCGTAACTATCCGACCTCGCTTCGCTCGGCCGTCTATATGAACTCGGCCTGCAACCACCTACTTCCCGGCGTCTGTAGTAATGTACTATTATTCTAATGCAGGGAAGGAGAGAGTTTACAGCTAAAATATGTAAAAACCGGTCAAGTGCGAGTCGGACTCACGCACGAAGGGCTCCGCACCATTATCTATACAAATTACGTTTATTGTATGGGAGCCCCCCAAAAATATATTTTATTCTCTTTTTAGTCTTTTTTGCAACAAAGATACATCATCTGTGAAAATTTCAACTGTCTAGCTATCACGATTCATGAGTTAAGCCCTGGTGACAGACGGGCAGACGGACAGTGGAGTCTTAGTAATAGGGTCTCGTTACCCTTTAGGTACGGTACCCTAAATATTGTAACCCGCTCTAGTACCTACAAGCCCTTCATAACCGGGCCAATCAGTGTAACAATGCTTTCAAATATCTAGATACATCATCTGTGAAAATTTCAACTGTCTAGCTATCACGATTCATGAGATAAAGCCTGGTGACAGACAGACAGACGGACAGTTGAGTCTTAGTGAAAGGGTCTCGTTTTTAGGTACGGTACCCTACAGATTGTACAAGTACGTGAGAGGTAACCTTGAACAATTCCCGACGCGCGGTGACTCGCACAACTACAACACCAGGCGGAGAGGCGAGCTGCGCCCGCCCGCCACTCGTCTCGCAAAGTCAAAAAAATGTCTCCACTCAATAGGCCCTATGATATACAACAAGATACCCCCAGAAATCAAAAACGCACCGAACATGAGGAGTTTTGTTGGTAAATTTAAGGCTAAACTAGTATCTGATGCATATTACACTATCGATGAATTTCTCAACGGCTAAATTGACTAGTTGCTGGTTCGCTGCCCAAACAATTGACACCACATAGGTACGTATTGAATGACATACATAACATTTTGACATACTTTGTATAGATAATCTAATTTAATATTTATAGAATTCAGTGTAGAATTACTGTGTTTAGAACTTTTGACATGTAAAACTCTGTTTTATCAAGGAATAAATAAATAAATAAAAATTGTAACCCGCTCTAGTACCTACAAGCCCTTCATAACCGGGCCAATCAGTGTAACAATGCTTTCAAATATCTATATTTTCTTTATTTTCCAGTTTTCAAACCAGGGAACTGGACTAATGAAGGGTACACGATGGGGACGTTTCATCCTACACCGTATGAACAGGCGATTGAAATTCAACAGCTGGTCCGAAGTAGAGCGATAGCAGAAAACTGTTACACGTGTAAATCTAAAAAAAACCTGTGTATCTTTGTATGTCTGTGGCATGGTACGGTCACGGATTTTATGAACCACTATAGAACCTTGTCGCATAAAGCCAACGATTAATTCCTATCCTTTTCCATTTCTCTCTTTATCTCTATCTTAAGATATTGGTGTGTTTTCCTGCAAAAACTACGCAGGTTATTTGATATATTTTGTACATACATACATAAACTCACGCCTTCATTCCCAGAGTGGGGTAGGCAGAGCTACAGAATCACCAACAACTCTAAAAACCTGTTGATAATTCTGTAACCACATTTTGCACAAATAGGCTAAGATGTTTACCAGCGTATTAGTGACAGGTAGCAAGCCCATCGCCTAACAGTACTACAAGCCTTTATCCCCTTAGTCGCCTCTTACGACTTCCACGGGAACACATGGAGTGGCACAATTCTAAGCCGGCAACCACACGGCAACACGGCACTATTTATTAAGAGTACCTAATGCTTAAACTAAATTAGGTATTGTCAATTTTTCTGAACATGAGACTTCTGAACTATTGCGTGTGTGTGTGTTTGTGTGTGCGTGCACGCGTGTGAGCGTGTATGTTTACATTAGTAGTAATAGTAAATACATAATTAGTATGACAAAGAAAAAAAATGCAATGAATACAGGACGTCTGCTAAGTGTTGGCCAATTGGATATTTAGTAAATATTGTTTCATTTTATGTTTTAAGATTGTAACGTTTTTATAGAACCTTGTCGCATAAAACCAACGATTAATTGCTATCCTTTTCCATTTGTCTCTCTATTTCTCTCTTAAGATTTTGTTGTGTTTTCCTGCAGAAACTACGCAGGTTATTTGATATATTTTTTAGTTAACTATTAATAGATTTATATAATGCTAGACTAAGTAGTACCATTGTAATATTAAATATATTTAGAAAAATGACTGACTGCTGAGTTTCTTGCGGCGTTTCTTCTCAGCAGTGGTCTCCTCTTGTGAAGCGCTGGTAGATTCTTGACGTGTGAAGGTGCCCGTGCGGCCTACTTACTGAATAAATGTCTTTATCTTTATATAATTTCTATCTCGTCACTTGACGCTGTCATTATGGCAAGGTTCTAAGGTGGATTAACATTTAAAGTGTTTGATGGTACGCCACAGGTCTAGGCTTTTATTATGGATACTAGCAAGTTAAGTTAGTAAGTTATGTCTATGGGTCACAGTTTCCACTTACCATCAGGTAGCCTGTGTGCAAGTTTGCCTCCCTATGCTATAAAAAAAAAAAAAAAAACATACTTAAGCAGATAAATAAATACTAATATACTTATATAGAAAATAGCCAAGACTCAGAAACAAATACAAATACTGTTCACGTAATTTGCCAACCGGGAAACGAAGCCGCGACCGCTAGCTTCGGAGACAGTCACTACTTATTAAGCTACTGTTCCCTGATATACGTACAGTCAGCTGCAGAGAAAAGGATACCCCCCCTACTGGTAAGGATCGTTTTTTTTCAAAAACCTGTGGTTAAATTTATATGATTTTTCGGTGAATTGAAGATTTTACTATTGTCTACACATAAACTCAAAATCATTTCAATCTAACCACAGGTTTTCGAAAAAAAACAATCCTTACCAGGAGGGGGGGTATCCTTTTCTCTGCAGCTGACCGTACTAATCTAAGACAAAATGTAATATGTACATACCTTAAGTTAAGTAAAAGTCATACTGTAGAATATAGTAGTCACACGAGTGTTTTATGGCCTCATTATGTACAGTTGCATACATTACTTTATCTACACACATAACATAAGCACTCTCAGATGGGTTCAGAAGCCGACGACTTGACCACAAAAATGGCGCCAAAACCAACTTGTGCTGTGTCAGTGTCACGAATATGAATGTTTTTTTAAATCATAGACAAATGAATGAAGTCCCTATATTCTCATGTCACTTGAGATCAAATGTTGTGCGGTTAATATTTAAAAAAACATACTGAATTGACGTTTCGTATCGATTACTGTGGATACTAGAATATAGACCCTCTTGAATTTTGGCAGCTGTTCCAAATTTAAACTCATAACGTTACAAAAATCGATACTGTACAGATTTTACCTGATACCACAGACAAGAAAGTTCTCATAGTAAAATTGGTTATATTATAATAATGCTTGTCATTTCCTATGGTTTCTGAACGAATTTTAAAGCACTAATGACATGTGCGTAGATAATCAATTTTTTAAAATAAAAATAATACTTCACACGCTCCAATTGTTTCAATTTTAGTGGTGGGAGTAATGGACATCTCCTATCTAGAGATATATACATAAGTACACCTGAGTGGGGTATCTATAGTAGAATCATTTAAACACATCTAACAAAAAGCAAGCTTTTAAAACACAACTGCTGTTTGGGTAATGAATGTCGTCCATATAATGTTACGTTTTTTAGACACGCTTGATTGTTACTTTTACATTCTGTTTAAGATTAAATAAATATTAACTAAACGTTTTTAGGGTTCCGTACAAAAAAGGAAGAAACGGAACCCTTATAGGGTCACTCGTGCGTCTGTCCGTCTGTCCGTGACCGATTGAGTTGAAATTGAAGATTCCGGTTCGTTACAGCCAAATATCATAATAACGTGTTCCTAGAATATCAAAATGTCAAAAGATTATTCTCATAATGTCCAAAGATCGAAATGACTTACGCCTACTTCTTAAATTACCGTATTCTTAGTATGACTATAATTTATTTAGACTCTATCTCGTTTTGATAAATTATCAATTCTACCATTTCCCAAAATGTCTAAAACTTGACTTGATCATGTTTTGATAAATTATCAATTCTACCATTTCCCAAAATGTCTAAAACTCGAATTAACTAGACACAAAACCCCTATACCACAAATCTTAACAACCAACAAACACAACCTTAACAAGTGTACAACCTCGCTCACCTTTGCTTCTTGAGCGAATCACACCCCTGCTCATAAGGACAGTTTTAGTTTGATCGTTTACAAAAGTATAGTTGTTATAAATTACTAAATCAATTGTGATAAACTGAACTAATTATTTACATTTATAAATAAGTTACACTAAAAATACTGCGTGGTTAAAATTTTAGGTATTATGAGACAGTGTCATTTTGGTCTTTGGGCCTGTCAACAAAAGGCATTTTTGAATTTTGGTAATTTTGAAACTAATGCATTTTCACTTTCAGTCTTAATAATAATTCGGTATGTGAAGTTATTGTTCATTTTACCAACTATACAATTTGGATATCGGATGTAATGTGTAAATGTTATTATGACATTTTATTGTATTGAAAATTAGTCAATTTGGGAATTAAGGCATTTTGGAACTAAGACAATTTGATATTTAGTAAAATATGTAAAAGGGCATTCTGATATTTGGCTGTAATGAACCGGAATCAAATTGAAGAAGGGTCATTTTCGGGGGACAAATATGGAAATTAAAAAAAAAGATTTGCGATTCTTAATGTGTCACAATTCATATGAAAGGGCTCGTTATGAGGATTTCATATATATTTTTACTATTATCTTAAAATAAATAGTTTTGATCTTATTCATGAAAGAAGACGAACATTGACCATTGCCCCCACCTCTGCAAACAATGCAAATAAAGAATCTGAATCTGAATCTGAATCTGATCTCCAAAACTACTAAACCTAAAATTTTGAAAAAAATACAAAATCATCTCGTACTTGGCTTGATTTTTTAATTGAGCCTGTAACTATGTACCATATTTTTTAAATTCACCCTTACACCCTTATTGTGTGCGCTTCTAAGCGGATGGACCCTATTCAGATGCGATTTTTAAAGCTAGTTTAATATTAGAATCCGGATAATCCTTAGCAAGATTTCATGAAAATCGGTCGTACCATACATACATACATACATACATACATTAAATCACGCCTGTTTCCCAGAGGGGTAGGCAGAGACCAATTCTTTCCACTTGCTACGATCTTGACAAATTTCTTTCGCTTCTTCCACATTAGGTCGTACCATTTAAGAGATAATATTATCTCTAATGTTAGGTGAAGCTAGGTTTACAAAATATCAAAGTGCGTGAGCGAGACAGCACAATGTGGTTAGGTTAGGATAGAGCGAGAAGGAATACGAACTTATAAAATGGCTTCCGTGTTTTCAACTGCCATCTTACGCGCTGCGAACAGGATCGCCATTAAATAAATAAATAAATAATATCGAAGATTTCATCTACATAAAAGTTATAAAAAAGTATGTAAAGAGCAACCCACGTAATATTTTGTATAAATATGTTTCCTTTTAAATCTTCTGTTTATTAAATATAATTAAAGGGAACTCAACCGATAAATAACATACAACGTATGACGAAACATATTAATTCAAGCGGACATAATCCTATCATTTTCGTTTAAGACTTAAGTTATAAAGGAAAATTTTCCGGCTGTAAAAATAAGTCTCTTATATACGTTTCATGTAAAAACGAAGTACAAAATTTATAAAATAAAAATGAATCGCTAAATGTGTTGCTAAGCGCAAAACTCGAGGACGGCTGAGCCGATTTGGCTGATTTCTTTTTTGATGTGTTCGTCATTGGCTGGACAAGGTTTTTATGAAAGAAAATAATTGAAAAATCCACCGGGGAAGTCAAAAATTTGCAGCGGGGCGAAGCCGCTGGCGGGCCGCTAGGTAATAAATACAATTGACGACTCAGTTAGCCTAGTCGGTACTGACCTAGCGGTCCCAGGTTCGGTTCCGGCCAGGACAAATATTTGTGCGATGACCGCGAGTATATTTGTTTTTGAGTCTTTGGGTGTTTTCTATGTAATTAATTTCTCTAGTTGCCTAGTACACATAATACAAGCCTAGAGCTTAGTTTGGGACTAGGTTCATTAGTAAGATCGTCATATATAGGGATCGGAAATTCGGATCGATATTTACCTAAAGTTGGCAAAATCCCGGAAAAAGATAGGCAAACATAGCGTCTTAAAAATATAATTTTAATAATTTAAGTTCTGGGATTCTGGGATTCTACAAAACGTTAATATAATAATTACTTTACATGTAGGATAAAACATTCTGTTTTGCTCCTATAAATTCGTTAGGTTAATAAGTTACAGGTAAATTAAATAACATTTGGTTAAACATATACATGGAAAATAACTTGAAACAGTTAATATAAATAAATAATTATGAATTAATGCCTGTGTAATTTATTTATTTTGAAATCCCGGAAATTTTATTATGAATTATATGATTGAGTCCACCTCCATACAACTGAACAACGAAGCCGGCGGCGCGAAAGTATAGGTAAATATCGATCCGAATTTCCGATCCCTGCATTGAATTATAAAATGATTTAGCCCATCATCGTGTAATATATCAGTGATATATTACACGATGATGGGCCAAATCATTTTATAATTCTTTTTTTTTTTTACCGCGTTTATTATGTAACGAGATATTTATAAAAGGTATATATTTTGTCACACTATGACAGAATAACAATCGAATTACAATCGTGTGTATTATGTGACACAGGAGGCAGACGAGCAAGCGAGATGGTAAGTGATCATCGCGACCCATAAACACCCGCAACACCTTTGAGAAAAGCGTTGGCACGTTTTTCAAAATTCAAACAAAACAGCTTTGACTCTTTAGGAAATCGACAATAATACCAACCTAACCAACTTACAATTTACTCTAAACCTTATATCAATTTTCATTTATTAATTCATAATTTTGTGGGGATGGTAGTTGGAAAACGAACGAATTAACAATTTAAAACTGTATTAAACGTAACATGCAAAATAGTACATGGATAGCGCTGTTACTTACTTCTAACGACTGACATTTCTTTCTTTTAAATAAAAGTAAGCAGTGTTGCAAGGTAAAACTTCTAAATTAACCTATTATTCCCACAGAATTTCCGTCTCTTACAACCCACATATAAAAATATGTAATCTGTGCAAAATTTCCTTCGACTATGTTTTCCAACTTCCTCGCTGACGCTACACCACAAAGGCTGCTATATAAAGAGAGAGCGCGCGCAACTCGGCCATAACACTTGTGTCTGTCACCCAGTGCACTGGCTTATGTGCCATAAAACACGACCCATGTAACGAGTGGACTCTACTAACAGGTCAGTGTTACTTTTTAAATGTATCGCTTTCAACTTCCTGGATTTTTGCCACGGTTTCTTAGCGGCCAGGATTTTTTGTAAATTGTGCGGGAAATTTATTCGAATTTTGTTTTTGGTGCGCGTTTGTTTTTTTATTGATAAAAGTGTTGGGTTTTTTTGGATTGAAGTTAAATGGAGTGGATCGCGAGTGGTATTCAATATCGTAAAAAAATAAATTAATAATATTTAACAAAGGAGCCCAGTATTTTAGTAACGAAATACTTCGAGATATCCCAGCTTTGTCATTAATTTGTCGCATTTCACGATTTTGGATAGGGTTTTTTAAATATAACATGAATTATAAAATTTACAACCTGTAAAAGTGAGTTACTTGACATTAAAAAATCGAAAAACTACACCAATACTTATAATTAAACTTAAAAGCAAAGTACAATTATGGAACTACCTATCTATAATATTTTTTTGTTCAGATCATATAAACAAACGTTAATAGTAAGTAACCTTACTTCATCATTAAATATCCTATAACCTTTATAAATCAGTACCTTAGTTTTCCCAATATAGTTAGTCGCGTCGTGGGACATTCAAAATTTCATTTTTGCTTTGTGGATAGACAAAGTGCATTGTGAGTTATTTTTTAATAATAGAAGTTTTACGGCGGCGCTTTAGGTACTTATTAATTTTACGAAAAGTATAATGGATTAAACTTAAAAAAAAACCTAATAATACTATATTAACGTCATGCTGTAAACTTTTTAGAGTGATGGATGTCTTTATTCAATATATTAAGTAGTAAAAGAGTATTCTGAATTATTTTTTTCCACAAAATTATAATTATTATGTTAGCATTAAAGAAAAAACATTTTGACGCTAAAACACTTCTGAAATAACATTTTAAACTTTAATGTTTCATAAAATATGTAACACGCAATATTACTAAATACCTAAAGCAAAGCCGTACAACTTTTTTTTTTAAAATAGCTTACAATGTATTTATCCATCCAAATAGCATTAACGAAAACTTTCTGTATTCTCATAAGTATTTTAGCTCCGGCTACGCGACTAATAATAGATATCAATAGATAGATCTATAGAAAATCATCAGTGAATATAATGAAAATCTTCTTTCGCTGGCCTAGTTGGTAGTGACCCTGCCTACGAAGCTAGCGGTCCTGGGTTGAAATCCCGGTAAGGGCAGATATTTGTGTGATGAGAGCGTATGTTTGTTTTTGAGTCATGGATGTTTTCTATGCATTTAAGTATTTATTTCTCTACACCGTGTTTTTTTTGATTTACGATAACTTCGGCATATTACTAGGTACATCCATAGAAACTAAGTGGTAGATTAGATTTTTAAATATTGCAAAAAAAACATTATGTTCTGTTTAGAACAAAGTAATTAAATGTTGTATCTTTGGCCATTCTAAAAGGACCTTTAGAGTTAACTCATAGTCAGTGTCACGTACGTCAATGTTGACGTGACATACACAGACAGTTAATAGCCTTTTAGACCAGTTCAACGTAATTAACTGATTAAATTTAAACATTACATATCTTTAAAACCGTTACAGTTATCATTTGTCTGTCTTCGGGAAATTAACTTTATTTGGCCTAAAGAACGTTCCCTTAAAGTTATCGTAAATCAATAAAAACACGGTGTATATAAGTATTTATATCGTTGTCTAGTACCCATAGTACAAGCCTAGAGCTTAGTTTGGGACTAGCTCAACTGGTACGACATAGTCCCCTGATATGTTCCATTATAAAACAAAGTCGCAAAACCGACAGCGATTTTAAAAGTACACAACAGATTTTAATGCAGTTTTCAGCAATAGATAGAGTAATTCAAGAAGAAGGTTCTTATGTAAAATTAATTCTGATTTATGTGCGCGTTTAAAATTCACATACACCGAAGCGAAGCGAGGGCGGAGCGCTAGTCATTTATAAATCTGCGAGTGATTGTGAAATCGTTGATTTTTTTCTGGAAAACAATGTGCAATTAATAATAATAAATCAAGCAGTTTTATTTAATTATTTGTAGACAGACAGACGCAGAAAGAGACTTTGTTTTATACTACATAATAAAGAATATTTAATCTTGGTTTCACAAAAATAAGTACAAGTGGCATTCTCTACCAGTCGATCAAATAACAAATCAGAAATTAACACAGTATCTGTAGCCATGTATTGTTGGATTGGTGTTAGCCCAAGGAGTTTCCTCAGTTTGCTAAATCCTACTTATATTATGTTTTTTTTTTTTCATATTTTCAATGTTATGTATGCGAAAGTCTGAGTGTTCATTTGTTACTGCTTCAACGGCTCGACTGATTTGGATCAAATTTGAAATGCAGATAGCTTACCCTGCCTGCCCCTGGATTAATTAATAAGCTATTTTTCACCCCGAGAAATTTAAAAGTTACCGAGGGAATAATTACGAAAAATCGAAATCTACTATGTCGCGGATAAAGCTAGTTATTACAATATCACTTATTCCATTATTTATTATTTTACAGAAGTTTTATATAAAAGTATTATTTTTATCATCATCATCATCATCATGTCAGCCGAAAGACGTCCACTGCTGGACATAGGCCTCCCCCAAGACTCTCCACTCAGACCGGTCTTGTGCTTTTCGCATCCACCGTGTTCCCTCGTTATTTTTATGTATTTATATAATTCTCAATCAGTTATTGCGTTCCATAATGTATATAAATAATGTTTTCTAACGTTAAAAGCATTTTCCTTATAAGATAAAATAACCCACGATACGATACGCTTTATAAATACGCTAATAACGAGATACTTAGGCGTCAAATTGGGCGTAAATAATCGTCGTGTTGCCAACAAAGACATCAGAGGTGTATTTATTTTAAATAATATAGGTACTGTGCCCGATCTCAAAATAAATATTAAAACTTGACTCGAAGCGGAGGTTTTGGTGTTGAACGTCTAATAAGAGATTTATTTTCGACGTGTAACATCAGGCAAGCATTAAAATTAAGTGAGCCCACGCGTATTAGGGAAGTAATAGGAATCATTAAAAAGCACGATCATTAATTATATATAACTTCTAAATCCATAAATACCGGGTCAGTGCTTGCGGACTTTTTGTTCTGATTTTAAAAATAAATATTCAAGACAATTCTTAACGGGGTTAGGGTAAAAGTGTTGTCATTCGTCATACATTTTCATCCATCCCGGCCATTCGTAAAACTGGTAAATTATGATAGGATTATTCAAAATAAACATATTGATATCGTTAATGGTATCAGAATACCACCTATGGCGTAACCGAGGCGGATAACAATTCGATAATGAGCGTTGTCATGGTAATAAAAATTCTATAATAACTATTACCTAACAGTTGACATTATCACAGATTTTTTACCAGGTTAGAATAGTGCCACTCCATGTCTTCTCGTGGATGTCGTAAGAGGCGACTAAGGGAATAATAAAGGCTTCTAGTACTCTTAGGCGATGGATTTGCAACCTGTCACTAATACACTGGTAAACATCTTAGCCTGATTGTGCAAAACATGGTTACAGAATTATCAACAACTTATTTAAGAGGGCTTGGTAATTCTCTACCCCACTCTGGGAATGAAGGCGTGAGTTTATGTATGTATGTATTTAAAGAGGTCATACAAATGACATAAAGTTGCCTGCCACGTGTATGTAAACTATAAAAAAGCATTCTCTGTTTAATAATTTCAAGCTTTAAATAACTATAGGGAATAAGTTCGCCTTAATAGAGTCACGATGAAGTTTGTTTTTAATATTGTGGTAAAATCCAGTCTAACCTGACCTACCGCCAAACAGTAATGTTCGTATTGTTTAGTTCCGGTGGAGGGTTAAGACCACCGGTGGAATTACTAGCATAGAGTTGGCAACGATTTCGCAGTCTTAGGATTGCAGTCTTAAGATTGTAGCCTTGAGAAAGATAATGTCTATGGCTCGTAGAACTCACTTACCATCAGGTGGTCTGTGTGTTTGCCTCAGTTGGGATAGACCAAAAAATATAACTCACGGTTTTTACATTCTAATTCGAAAGAATAGGTAATTTTAAGAGACCAATTTCATTAATTTTCTATTTGACCCATTAGTTTTGTTTTAATATCTTTATATATTTAGCAGACATTTTATGGATGGAATGATTATTTTTTTGGGTTGGCATTTTCTAATAAATAACAACAATTACAGACAGACGGGGGGTTAAGGATAAGGGTTCCTTGTTGACTACGGACAACCCAAATTTGGTCGGTAACATAGTCTATCGGGGAACCAACAAAAAGTACAAAAAGGCAAGGTGTCGGTTTACTAGAACGAACTGAAGACGTGTCCCTTGAGGTGTGGCTTTTAAAGGATAACAGCTCCAAGCAGCAGAAGGACTTTTCAGGTGTCTAATATTACATAGAAATATGACGTGGGCGTGGAACTTTCGAGTTCGACTTGCACTTAACCGCTATAAGGGCGTATGAAAAGCTTTACTTGTTATAGCTTTTGCCCGCGACATCGTCCGCATAGATTTCGGAATGTCATCATCATGTCAGCCGAAAGACGTCCACTGCTGGACATAGGCCTCCCCCAAGGCTCTCCACTCAGACCGGTCTTGTGCTTTTCGCATCCACCGCTTTCCCGCGATCCTTACAAGGTCGTCACTCCATCTTGTTGGAGGCCTACCCACAGCTCGTGTCCCGGTCTGCGGACGCCACTCACGAACCTCCTGACCCCATCGGCCATCAGCCCTGCGTGTGATGTGCCCCACTGCCACTTCAGTTTAGCTTTCGGAATGTAGCCTATGTTATTATCCAGGGTATAAGCTATCACCATTCTAAATTTCATCCAAATCCGTACACCCGTTGCATCGTGAAGGTGAAACAAACTTTCGCATTTAAGATATTAAGTGGGATTCAAGAAAGTTGGTTACATACCGTCCATGTATCAAAGAAGTAGATTATACGCACAGATGGATCAAAATACTCGTGCCACTTACACTTGGGGTCTATTCCGACTAGTTACATTGTTAGTTCCATTGATGGAACTAGATGGACTTTTCTTTCCTAGTAGTTACATTCAACGAAGATAGTTTCCGTAATGGAACTACTTGGACTTTTTTTTTCCAAGTAGTTACATTAATACTACTTATAATAAATATTATTAGATCAAATTATCATATTTTTAATATAGGCAAATTAGGCAAAGATATTGGAAATAAGTACCTTCTATAAGATTGCATTCGTTTTATACAAATTTATTATAAGTATTATTAATGTAACTACTCGGAAAAAAAAGTCCATCTAGTTACATCAATAGAACTAACAATGTAACTAGTCGGAATAGACCAAGTGATGCTGATGTAGCAAAATATTTTATCGATGAAATATGTATCGATGTTATCTTCATTTCGAAATATAAACAATAAACCTATTTAAAGATAAAGATAAAGATAAAGACATTTATTCAGTAAGTAACATGTATTTATTTGTTTATTTTAATATAGTTTTCATAAGTGGTGGTAGAAGTGGTCTCTGCCTACCCCTCTGGGAAACAGGCGTGATTTAATGTATGTAATGTATGTGTATGTAGTTTTCATAATATACATTTTTTTCCATTTTTGTCGGTATTACTGAACGTACTGTCAAACAAAATTTCTTCACCTTTTATAAGACTGCATGGTTTTTTCATGGTGTCGTAACCAGTATTTTTTTCTAGAACCATCCTTAACCTTATGTAAATACCTTTGATTGGAATATTATCCGCATTCTTTTATTATCTTATATATTTATTTTGGAGGCTTGATATCAGATATGCTCTCGAACCTTTTTATATTAATCGAGAATTTTCATTGAGCACATGTATATCGACATCTTTTTTATCGATATCAAATCCCTAAAACGTGCCCTTAGTTAGTACAGGTATGATCATCACCTTGGCCTTTATCCCAATCATTCGTGGTCGGCGCAGTCTTTTTCTTCCAAACATCCCCATCAACCATAATCCCGGTAGTCACTCCCTTGTTTTTCATATCACTCTTCACACATTCCATCCATCTCTTTTTAGGTCCCCCTTCCACTATAACCCTCCATATTTAAACTCTTCTCGTCACAAGAATTTCATTTCTCCTGATAAAATGTGCATAAACAATCAATTTTCTTCCATTTTTTCGCTCACTGGCGCTACTTTTAAACAAATAAATCAATCAGTTACCCCCTTACTAATAAACGTTGAGTAACGGTTATATAGCTATACAATGTTTTGTCCTTATCTGTCAAATTCAAATGTCACAATGACAGATAAGGACAAAACATTGTATAGCTATATAACCGTTACTCAACGTTTATTAGTAAGGGGGTTAGTGTTGACCCCTCGTATGTCTTGCCACAGATCTGTTTTGAACTTATTCTCTTGAATGTTTAACTACATACATACCTTCACGCCTGTAATCCCAGAGTGGGCTAGGCAGAACTAGATAATTACAACTTTAAAACATACATACATAAACTAACGCCTTCATTCCCAGAGCAGGGTAGGCAGAGCTACAGAATTACCAATCACTCTTTAATTAGTGGTTGATGATTCCGTAACCACGTTTTGCACAATCAGGCTAAGATGTTTACCAGTGTATTAGTGACAGGTTGCAAGCCCATCGCCTAAGAGTACTAGAAGCCTTTATTCCCTTAGTCGCCTTTTACGACATCCACGAGAAGACATGGAGTGGCACTATTCTAACCCGGTGACCACACAGGACACACAACAAACGTTATGTTATATATGTTAACAACTTTAAAAAGTTGTTGATAATTCAGTAACCACAATTTTGAACTAAGTATATAAAAATCCGAAGAGACTGGGACATGGTATTTTTTCACCTCTGATATACTAGGGGTTTAGTTGACAGATCCTATAAATATTATAGGTAAATGCGAGAGTTTGTGTGTTACTTTGTTACTCCTTCACACTGCTACGGCTGGACGGATTTGGACGAAATTTGAAATAGAGATACCTTATTGGCTGGATTAACAGCAAGCTAGCTAAGCTACTATTCATCATGGCAAATTTAAAAGTTTTCGAGCGAAGATAACCGAAATCAACGCAGACGAAAGTCGCGGGCAGGAGCTAGTATATTAAAAAAAGACTGAAACGCGTGGGCAAAGTGAAGGAACAAAACTAAATTTAAAAAAAATACCTTAGCCTATCTAATCGAATCCTGGGATCCAGGGAGTAGGCCTGGATCAACTTTTTTAATTTATTTCACCCAACTCCTCAGTGTTTTCTTAGGTAACAAAATTGGATATTTTAACAAATTTGCATACACATTTCATCCCCCTATCCCTAGGGCAACGGGACATCAACCGGCTTATAAAAATAATAGCAATCGTAATACAAGATGGCGCCAGTAATTGAGTATGGAATCCATTTTTACTGGTCGAAAATATCAGTTTGAATTAAAAAAAAAAAATTGGGTTCCATTTTGTGTCAGTTTTGTTAGGAAATCCTAGCTACCTGGCCATTGAATAAGGATATCTGCCGTTTGGGAAAGCCACTTATGTCTAAGTATTAGCACATTAGAATAAGTAACATGAAACAACGTAAGGCATTGTCTTTACCCTTACTGTTATCGTGTTGCCAATGTTACGATATACAGGGTGACTGGTAATTCGCCGTATTCCTTGAAAGGGGTTATTCTACAGCTCATTTGTAACGATTTAAGTCCAGTCAACCAGGGGTCAAAACTCACTGGTTATCGAGTTATTCACGTTTTTTGAATTTTTAAAAAATACCCGCCTTTCGACCTAAAACTAGTCATTGTGTAAAAACTTCGTCATTTAGAAATAAAAAAAAGCATTTTTCAAATAGCCAATGAATTACTGATTACGAAAAATAGTAAAAAATGCCAAAGAAATGCAAAGTTTTGCAAATAACAGGATTTGAAGTTGAAAGTTCAAGTAATTATTTTCCAAATTTTGTAACATTTTAAAGCTTTACTAAAAAAAAAAGTGCCGTCTGCCCGGAAACACTGAAAGATTTCTTCATCTTGAGCAGTATCATGTCGAGGTCTTCCAGCATCAGCTTGGCGGCGTTGAACTGATCCTCTTTCCCGAATAAGACGGTACGATGAACCAAACACGCTTGCGTGAGGTAAACGGCGGTTAGGGTAACGACGTTGGTATTCCCTTCTAGCTGCAGCCGCGTCTCCATCGCAGAATCCGTAACAATAAATGATATCTGCGTATTCTTCGAATTGGCAAGCAGGCATTTGAGAAAGAAGCTTAGTTATCAATATCGTCCGAAATGGAAAGAAAGTTGAAAGTAACTGATTACGTAGGTCACTCAAAAAGTTTTGAGATGCTCGAAATTTCAAAATGGAACGCACTTTGTTTTTAAAAAGCAAATTTATTTAAAAATAAAACAATATTAGCCGAATTTAAAATGGAGATCGATGTTTTATTCATTTTACTACAACACTACCCGCGTTTTTCGATTAAAAATGGAACGCACTTTATGTTTTTAAAAAGCAAATTTAAAAGAACACGATTAGGTGAATTTAAAAACGATAACGATTCCGCGATTTTTAGTTGAAACGATGGAGCTTAACCGCGAAAATTTCTGCAATTTTTTATTAATTGTACATTTTTAAATGAAAATTAAGTTTAAAAGGTCATAAATTGTACTTTTTTAGAAAGCTTATGAATTGAGCAAATTATTCCTGTCATTTGTACGCGAAGTGTCATACTTTTTTTTTTAGTAATGCTTTAAAATGTTACAAAATTTGGAAAATAATTACTTGAACTTTCAACTTCAAATCCTGTTATTTGCAAAACTTTGCATTTCTTTGGCATTTTTTACTATTTTTCGTAATCAGTAATTCATTGGCTATTTGAAAAATGCTTTTTTTTATTTCTAAATGACGAAGTTTTTACACAATGACTAGTTTTAGGTCGAAAGGCGGGTATTTTTTAAAAATTCTAAAAACGTGAATAACTCGATAACCAGTGAGTTTTGACCCCTGGTTGACTGGACTTAAATCGTTACAAATGAGCTGTAGAATAACCCCTTTCAAGGAATACGGCGAATTACCAGTCACCCTGTATTTGAGAGTAAATTAGAGCATAATTACTTGGTAAAATTTATTGTAGTTGTATTTCTAGAGGTCCTGATGACGAAATAGTAGCAAAAAAATACAAAAGTTCGCCCAACGAATATATTCACGTTTAAGTTTGAATTCCTATTCTTAAAAATAGTTTATCTGGTGATAAATGGGCCATTGGATTTTATTTAGTTTGGCTAAAGGTTCACGTTATAGACGTAATAAATAACTACGTTACCAGTAGCTGAAAGTAACAACATACGGACGGTAACAAAGAAGGAGACTAAATAAAATTATCGTTCAAAATTTTTTTTTTTGAGGAGTAATTAAATTGCTTTTGACAGTTGATTCGCCAGAGCTAATAATGTTGACAGTAGTACGCGGTAAAACCATATTGCTTTAGGAATGTTATAGTAACATTTTTACCTCTTCATTTATCATAAACAATGTTAAAGCAACATGGTTTTACCGTGTTATAAAAGAGCCCTGTAGATCAAAGAAACTCAAGGGCAAAATAATGTAGTTATTGTCATTCTTTTGGGCCACCATCCGAAATTACTTAAATTCGAGATACATTTTCGGTGGTTTTTTATAAGAGTCCAACATATAATTAGACCTAAACAACCCTGCTAAACCTCTGAGCCTAATAGTGCAAATTGTGGTTACAGAATCATCAACAAGTTTTTGGAGTTGTTGGTAATTCTGTAGCTCTCCCTACCCCACTCTGGGAATGAAGGAATGAATTAATAAGTACTTACCTACTTAAGTAAATAATATATCCAGAACAATAACACACAGACAAAAATAAATGTAACAAAATAAAGGAAAAGAGACGGCATGTAGTCGTCCCAACTCAGCATGTGCTGGCTGTGAAGCCGATGCTGGTCTTCCGTTGGGACCGTTCGGTGAAGACGCGGTAAACTGACACACACACAAACTTTCACATTTATAATATTAGAAGGAAGTAGGATGAACTACTAGTTGTTTCCAGCGACTCCGTCTCTGTGTAGAATCATTTATCTCGATAAAATTTACTCTATGTCCTTTCTCGGATAAGCTATTCCCATAATAAATATCATCGAAATCAGGGCAGCGGTTACCGGAAAAGCGTAACATATCAGCAAAATATGGTTACCGAATTATCTAGCTAGTAATTCTGGAGCTCTGCCTACCCCACTCTGGGATTACAGGTGTGAAGGTGTGTGTGTGTATCAACAAAGCTACTTTTAAATTTATAATATTTCTATGGATCGATTACAGTGACAACATTTTTGACATAATGATTAGTATATAAATAAAGCGTTATACATATTTACTAATAAATATTATAAATTGTAGCAAAAAGCAGACTTTGAAAACAACCTTGCGAATATTTTGATACTTTGCGCCCAGAGCTTGATAACGGTACGAAAAAAACCGGTTAATTCTGGTTTTAACAAGAAAATACTCGTTAAGAGCGGAATCGATTCGCTGGGATTAACCTGGTATTTTTGTTTTTTTTATTTTTCCTGCAGTTTTTTGGCGTCGCGACTAAAATGATAAGGCCGGCTTGACTTCAAGCTGAGCAATTGAAAATGCAACTAAAGAGCTAGCTAATAGGGTAGGTTTTTTTTAGGAAATTAACCGTTATTTCGAGCAGGAACAGTTTTGTTTATTTCTATTCGATATGTATGGCATTTCTGACGAGCTGGTGAAAAAAAAACCAGGTTTCGCAGCCTTGTTTGCGACCAGTCATTTAAATACACATGTTGTATAGTTTTTCTTTTAGTTAAATTGTTATGCCAATAACGACGCTAACACGAAAACTTCTGTTTTGCCTCGGCGACAAATCGGGCGATCCTATATACTAAACCCTTCTTTTAATCAGGTAAAATTAATATAAACGTTTAAACGCAGTGGACACCTTAAATGGAGACACAGGCCTTATTTGGGTTCCGTACATAACTTATACTACCCATATACCCGAAAATTACGTTGTTAGCCTTTATTTTATGTCAAAACGCAAGCGTAAGTATTTTTTGTGCGGGTTAAAAGGTGTTTTTTTTTATGTTGTTGTTAACTTAGTTGGCCTTTTGATTAAAATATACATACATCCATACATTAAATCAAGCCTGTTTCCGAGAGGGGTAGGCAGAGACCACTTCTTCCCACTTGCTACGATCTTGACAAATTTCTTTCGCTTCTTCCACATTCATACATCGAGTCATGCACGCACGTCGGTTTCGGGTACTTAAGATTCGGTCCTTTTTCAGTATTTTTCCGATTAAAATATAAACTGTACGATTTCCCAACTTTTTTGTGCAAAGAAAATTTCGATAATAAACTGGCTGCTTCCCATAATTTACACAAAAACTGATAAAGTTAAAGTAATAAATAACAATAATTAATTGTCCGCATGTTAACTCTTTATTCCGCATTTATAATAACAAATTCTCTTCCTCCACTTTTTTTTGTCATAGAGAAGGCACCACCAGCACACAAGCCAATGCGTCTATGATACTCCCTCGATCTAACTTAAGTAACACTCAACATCTCAATCCTCGATTGAAATTGGATCGAATGTCAAACTCAAGCTAATTGAAAGGTTGGCCATTATAAACCGAGAAAATTGAGAAGGTCCGTAAGGTGAAAGTTCCTCTTAACTGGGTAATGTTACCAAAGACGTTTTAGGGCCGGTATTGGAAGGATAAACCTAGCATTAATAATTAATAATAAGTTCTGTCAATATGTACAAAACAGATTTAAGTAAGAGGGATGCCACACAAGCGTTGCCTGTGCGTTACGTCATCGCCGCTGCGTTGGTCTACATATAGATTAGAACGACTTGCCGCAGGATGCGTGAATCACTTGCGTCGCTTTATGTTGAAATTACAGCGTTGCGACGACGCAACGCACCAGCAACGCTCGTGTGGCAAAGCTCTTAGGATAGGTCAATGATATCATAAAAAAAAAAAATGAACAGAAATGGATCAGACAAAAGTAATGCTTGCTCAAGCTATTAATTTTGCTAACAATGTTCACTATATTGATAACTTAATAAATAATAAATAAAAAATGCTAATGTGGCTTCATTTTGCGTAAGCAATATTGTAAAATGAATAAGTAGATATAAAGGACTGTAAAATTTCTCTCCTATCTATACCTTCTTACTTTAAATGTAAGACAACTATACAAAATTGCCTTTGTTTCATGCTTTCTGCCTACGACATGGTCCTTATTGACCATCCCACGAAACAATTACTAACTTTGGTAACCTAACTACTAAAAAAACTAGTTCTCAATTAAGTGTTAGTGACATATAAAGTTCCTACTATTTACTACGGAACCCTAAAAATATATAATCATTCATCAGGTGTTGTATCTCAAACAATATTACTGTATCGAAGCGAAGACGACATCTTCTCATAAGGAGTAGGTGATCTATAAAACCCCTAAGAAAATGCAACGCAAATGCAACCCTTGACATAAAAGATAAAGCCGAATTCACTTTAGCTATTCGCCGCATGTGCCCTTTTTAGATAAAAGCTACACCTGCGTCCAAATTGATTGAATGATGTCAAATTTAATTAGGATCCCAGACCTCTCTAGAAATTTTACCTCAAATTTCGTAACCGATATCCGAACTGAAACCTACAACCGATAACGTAACAAAAAAACGGTCTTTAAAAAACAAACAAAATAAAATCGATTACACCACAAAAAAAACGCTCTAATTAATAATACCACCCCGTATAGTGAAATAAATAATTAGCAAACTTTCCCAATATAAAAACAACGTTAAAATCAAATATCCGGCGCACGTTACAAGTTATTGGATGTCAATCGCAGAACAGCCTAAAACATGTGTTGAAAATGTGTACTCAAAATATTTTATCATAATATTTTTTTATTAAATCATCTAATTTTTTTTAACAGTACCTTTACCTACATAGTCCGTGAAGAAACATAAATTATAGTAAAACACCGGAGTGACGGGGGCAAAAATATACCTTTCCTATTCATTAAATGTCGACTTAGTTTATCGACATCGATAAAAATCATTTTTTTAATCATCCATCATTATTAAGTAATGGCCAAGTTTGAATACCTTTTAAATATGTGCAAACCTCTTTTATTCATACTTATCGCAACTTTAAACAACTAATATCTGATAGTGACCCTGTCCTAGAGTCACTTTTGACAACCATTGGAATTACGTTAAATAACCAATTCATTCACTGCAACAATATTCTTTAGCATTCCGACGAATTGAGAACATTTTTGTTTTTTAAGTCGGTTAAAAATGCTTCGAAATAAAAAAGATTGTTTATCTTGATGGAAAGCCGATCATTCAGATATAGAAGATAAAGGTACAACTTAATTTTGCAAGAAATGTAAGATCCATATGTCATGACAAAAGTTGTCGATAAACTTTGTCGATATTTTAATGAATCACTAGCACTGGTACATTTTAGCCCCCGCCAATCCGGTGTATGATTATAGTCAATCAATGTTACTTAGTGGTAGTATACCATTCTAGTGAAGAAAGAATTTTTAAAATCAGTCTTGTAGTTTGAGTTTAATCATTACAAACAAAAATTCAAAACTTTTCCCGTTTTATATAAGTTTAGACTATCAAAGTTGACAAAAGAAGTTTTTACTGGTTTTTTAAAACGATGTCATTTTAAGGCATGTTAGAAAAAACTTGTAGTCGGATTTAAAGTTGTTTTGGACTTAATAGAAGTATTCGCTGACGACACCGCACTCTTCACAACCCACAAACTCGCCCCCCTCATCCAGCGCTACCTCCAGGAGGCGATCACTGACCTAGGTCGGTGGTTTAAACTCTGGAGGATAGAGGTTAACCCCGAGAAGAGTGCGGCTGTCTGGTTTTACCCATCCTTGCGCCAATACCCCCTTGAGAATATCGTTCTTTTCGATAGGCCCATTCCTTGGTCACCAAAGGTCAAATACCTCGGCGTGACCCTGGACAGACACCTGAGCTTCCGTCAGCACATCCAAATAGTACTCAACAGGGCCAAGATGATCAAGGGTCGTCTCGGTCCCCTTCTCAACCGACGCAGTAAACTCAGCACACACAACAAGCTAACACTATACAAAGTATGTATCAGACCGGTTTTCACATATGCCAGCGTGGCATTCGCACACGCTCACGACTTCCACATAAACACTCTACAGGTATTTCAGAACAAACTTCTCCGATCGGTCGCGGGGGCCCCTGGGTATGTTCGCAACGCGGACCTTCACAGGGACCTCGGCGTCCCGTCGATCAGACACACTATCAAGGAAGCGTCTAGGCGCTTCTTTGATAAAGGCCCACACCACCCTAACCCGCTCATAGTCCGTGCCACCTCCTACACTCCCAAACTCACCCCATCCGATCCCGACGTGCTCGCTGCGCTCGGGGCACCCGTCAGGCGCCCCAAGCACATCCTGCTCGATCCCACCGATCCCATCCAACTCGCAGTGGATGAGGGCACTGAAGACCGGAAGAAGCTCCGGCGCCAGGGACGACGTGGCCGCCCTCCCAGATCCGGACCTGAGCCTCATAGCATCACTGCAGGGATCGAGAAGATCGAAGAAACCGAAGAAACCGAACATATTCACCTGACACCCGATGGAGGCACCCCTCCAGAGGTGCGACCACCACCGCACCTCTAACTTAGGGTTCAGCATGCCCTCCCCTAGGGGCATCGCTACCCGTGCCCGGGTGAAGTAGTCACGATATAGATTACCAACTACATAGTCAAAGATAATAATAATAAATACTAGAAGTCTGAAAATTTCGTTAATTTTGACACAACTAAGTTTAAAGCTAAAATATTATTTCGAGAAAGTGTAGTGCGATTAAAAAAACCGTCTTCCTCGGCCTATATTCGGACTTTACAAATTTAAAATTGATATTCAATTAAAAAAATAAGTAGGTACCTACCTACTAGCCGTTGTAGTTTCCTTCTGCGTACAGCAAGGCGTCTATCGGTGTTGCCTCGGTAACTGTCCAATTTTCCGAAGACGTGGGCAACATCCATTTATAACGTCAATGAGGAATTCTTTAAAAAACCTATAAAACCCTATAACATTTATGAATCAACTAAGAAAGCAAGAAAACAGATTCCGCGTACAATAATAGACTGCAATAATATTACAAAAATATTGGTCCAAGTTTTCTCCAGATGTAATTTCATATGCAAAGTCAAGTGAGATAACCAAGTTACTGTGTTTTCAGCTTTCTGATAGGAAATCGGTACGAATACGTAGAAATCGTTGGATCTTTATATGAGTTTATAAGGAAAACTAAATAAGAACGTGGTCTTATAGTATAAGAATATTGTAGCCCAACTGCTGAAGGAGGAGACCTGTACGTACCTATGTACAGTAAAGGAAACTAGATTCCTTGATCACTTTTGGACTATGTCAGAGTGACGTAGTCAATCAAAACGTAAGAGACCTCATGATTTTATTTACCGTGTCACTATGACATGGTCCAAAGCCTTTCATATGTGAATATCACATTCGCAAAAGATCATACTTGCAAAACATCATATACGCATAACATCATATTAGTAAAAACACGATATTTGCAAAACATGATATTTACAAATAGTCGGGTTTTGTTATAAAATCATAGGTAGGTTTAGGTTAAGTTAGTTTTGCAGCTGGCCCAGAGGGCCAAACCACCCAGAAATAGGGGCTCCGCAGTAGCGGAGCTCCGTCGACACTGTCTAATTCATGTCTTAATAATAGTTTTGTTTTCTGCTTTAACAATTTAAAGCGTTATCTGCCGGCCTAGGGGCATATTTTTTCACGCGATAAACGCAACCACGCTGCCCCCCCTAGTCCAGCAGATAAGGCTATTACTTGGGGTTAAAATTTGACATTAATCGCCCCTTCAGAACAATAGTGAAATAATTCAAAATTTCAGCTTTCAAATTTCAAGTCATAAATGGATTATTACAGAGACCAAATTTGTAATTTAAAATTTCTGAGTAAGGCACTGGTCCCACCGCCGGCTACAGACTATAAGCTAGTAGAACTATAAACCACAAAAGAGTGGGCGAGCGGCGAGAAGCGAGCAAAGTTTTGATAGTTTTGACGCTCGGCTATAAAGCGAGTGTTCGCCGACGACGTTTTATAGTCGATAGCTTTTATCGTTGCGGTCAACTAGTAAACAGCGGTCCCACCGCCACACATCGGCGAGCTCGGCGAGCAACTAGTGAAATTATGTACTAGAAACCGTTGACAATCGGCGGGAGGCTAGTAAAAATTCTATGGAATTATAGCTTCCTCGCCGGGCGTTGGGAGAGTGTCTTTGCCGGCAGTGTGAACAGCGAGCGATGAACTATAAATATATATCTCTCTCTTTTATTTACACGGAAGCGATTATCTTTTGTTCGTTTCTTGGGCAAGAAAAAAGTCGATAGTTCATATCTCACTAGTCGGCGGTGGGACCAGTGCCTTAGGTCACTATTGTTCGATTTGTCCATACAAAATGTGTCAAATTTTAATTCGAACTAAGCCAATCTATCCGCGGTTCGAAGCGGTTCGGTCGTACGAATATAGTCACTGAATAAATTCAAGCGACATCTTAGACCGATGACATATCAACATGAAAAATTAAAGACAAACAGAATGGCGGCCTCCGCGAGGGTATCCACGTACCCAATTATGCCGTACGAGTCCCACTACGTCCGGGCGATTTAACTCGCTCTGTCCCATCCGGCTGTATACCCCTAGTAATTATTGTCAGATGAGCTAGGGGCAGTTACTAAATACAAGTACTTGCTAAGTCACTCGTTGGTTTAGTAGTCGTGGCTTTTGTTCTGTCGTTTCAAACTCGCATATGTGTGACGATTTTGCTTTGATACTTTCTACTATGGTCGCCGTCAATAGTACTTGTAAAATATGTAAACAAAACCAAACGAATTCACCATGGTAACTCGTTAATCACGTACCTACTTTTAAAGATCAATTCATCATTCATAAAGATCATTATTTTCATATTAAGTTTAAGATGAAATAACTATTCATTGGACCCGATTCCACAGTGGTCTCTAAACTTCCTAATTTTATTTACATACATACCTTCACGCCTTCATTCCCAGAGTGGGGTAGGCAGAGCTACAGAATTACCAACAACTCTAAAAACTTGTTGATAACTCTGTATCCACAATTTGCACAATTAGGCTAAGATGTTTAACAGTGTAGGTATATTAGTGACAGGTAGCAAGCCCATCGCCTAACAGTACTACAAGCCTTTATTCCCTTAGTCGCCTCTTACTTTAATTATGTGTCGCTAAAACACTTTGCTATTCTATGAGCAGCTGTCATAATCAAATGACAGCGCCATGACAGCGCTAATTTGAATCTGACGCTTCTTATTTTAGGCGGTCTTATACATTGTCAGCTTGACATTCTGGAATAGCACTGATTAAATCTGCCGTCTAAACTATGTCTTAAAATAAGACAATTTAGTTTTAGTTAGTTTTAGGCTTTTTAAGCGATGTGCACGTAAAATCGGGTCCATTGTATGTTATTTTTAATAAAAACACGCTTGGTGAATATTTGAGGTTATGTGTCAATCAGTACTAATTTGCTTACTTACATCGTTTACAAGTTCTATTGACGGTGGGATTACTTACTAATTTTAAAAGTTCATGAAGATGATAATGATATGTTGGATCTATATATTTTGATGATTATCGCGGATACTATGTTCTTTTTCTAATTTAATGAACAGTCAATACGTCTATATGAATTTGTACGTGCCTATGCTCTTAATGCTTTCGTTCGTACAATATTGCAGCGCCCACAATAATTTTTTGATTTGCCTAAAGGTCAACTGGTAGAAAATGCCATTAGCTATTAAATTCACCTTTTTACCTCAAAGTACTTTTGTGCAATAAATGTTTAATAAATAAAATGCAATTAGGTGCATACTTTTGTACCATGTCGCTCTAACGCCTTTGAGGGGTTAGTGCAGCATGGCAAACATGACGTGAAAGTGACAAAACACTAACTGTTCTACTCAGATTATGTCTTGTAATATCGGCCGTACCCACCATATTCGTCTCGAGTATGTAAAATATCCCGTCTACACGTTCCATTGTAACGTGACAAACAAACAAACTTTGCATTCATAATATCAGAGAGCGGAATTCTTGCAGCAAAAATTGACATGTCATAGGGATAGATAGTTGAATTTTATCGATTATAGACAAGTTATTCACACGTTGCACGAGACTTTTATGTAATAGAATTTTACTTATCTACAAACGTACTCGTATACTTAAGTTAAACAATTTACCAATAGTAAACTAAATTAAAAAATAAGTAAAACAACGTTCTCCCCAAAAAAAAAGAAAACGGAATATAAGTTCGACTTTGTAAATTCTTGCTATATTTTTGTCTATTTTATAATTGGTTTGTATTTTGTTTCATAATATAGTGTTAACGTACAGTCAAGGGCATTAATATCTATACAGCCATCGCGTCAAATATATGTATACATGGACCTTATTGCCAGTAGCATTAAGGTGTATAGATATTTTTGACGTCTTGAAAACGTATATATATTTATGCCTACCTACTTCTACAAATTAAATTAATGAGTTACTTACTTATCTTTGAAAATATTTAAAAAATTCGAATAAAGGCTATAGCCGTGTTTCTATACAAAATTTGCCTTTCTGTCAAATGTTCTAGTAATTTTATTTTTAGATACTCCTTGTAGGCAAAGGTCTGTTCCCCAAAGAAGAGCCATGTACACTTGTCAGTTTTCGTAATATGGCGGTTTGTTTTTTTTTCACTTTTTAATTTTTTTCTTGAATTCGGTCTTTGCGATTAATTTGATTTTTTGGTAAACTATACTACATAATAAAACCCATCACTACAAAAAATATTGCTTGAAACTTTAGTACAAATATATGTCAAAATAATGGAAACTATAAATTGTTTTTTTTTTTTTTTGGTGTTCTGGTGTAGCCGCACCTACAGTTTTTATTTCATAAATTGCCCATCTATAGACCTACTACATATATTAAATTCAAATTATTAGCTTTGGTACTTCATGCCAAAAACTAACTACAAATAAAATTATTCCTTACTAGAACACTTTTTTATTTTTTAGATAATGTTTAAATAAATGTCAAAAACGAAACAAACTTCCAAAAATGACAAAATACAAAAATAGGATGTATACGATTTCATTCATACAAGTAATTAAAGCAATCCTGTAAAAACATTGAAACAAGGAAGGAATAATTTTATTTGTAGTTAGTTTTTGGCATGAAGTACCAAAGCTAATAATTTGAATTTAATATATGTAGTAGGTCTATAGATGGGCAATTTATGAAATAAAAACTGTAGGTGCCGCTACACCAGAACACCAAAAAAAAAAAAACAATTTATAGTTTCCATTATTTTGACATATATTTGTACTAAAGTTTCAAGCAATATTTTTTGTAGTGATGGGTTTTATTATGTAGTATAGTTTACCAAAAAATCAAATTAATCGCAAAGACCGAATTCAAGAAAAAAATTAAAAAGTGAAAAAAAACAAACCGCCATATTACGAAAACTGACAAGTGTACATGGCTCTTCTTTGGGGAACAGACCTTTGCCTACAAGGAGTATCTAAAAATAAAATTACTAGAACATTTGACAGAAAGGCAAATTTTGTATAGAAACACGGCTATAGCCTTTGCATAAAATTTAAAGCAAACACTGCAATGACACAGAGGTACATACTTGCCACGACATTGTTATATCATAAACAGGTATAAACGACCAAGAAATTTATGTACCACTTTTGGTCCTTGACATCCTGAAAACCAAAAAAAAAATATGAAAATTTATAAAGAACGTTCTTTGTCGACTATACATTCTATAAGGTCTTGAAATAATTAGAAAAAAGTAATATTGTTTTTACTAAAAACAGCTTAGACGCGGGCAAGCAAATTATAAAACTATGCCAAATTTCACGTTGAGAGCTTCTATAGTTTCAAAGAAGACAGACGGACACCGAAGTCTCACCATAATAAATAGAGATCTAATTTTATTGTATAAAATTCTTACGTGTGAGATTGATTCCCCGTATTTGCTAGGCAAAATTGGCCTTAGGACTCCTTATATTAATGCTCGAAGTAATAACAATCTATTTCATGTTCCCTTACTCGTAACAAATATGCGTCAAATTAATTTTTATGTAGAACTTGAAAAAAGTAGCACATTTTCTCACTTAGGTATATTTAGTATTTTCCTTCTTAGATTTAAAATTTCGTAGTCTAAACATTAAGTGTTGTCTGTAATTAAATTTAATATTATGTAAGCACACATTTTTGACGTGTTACTGTGTACTGTATTAGTAAATTGTGGCAACTTCACTGGTCAATGTGTTGTGTAAGTTTTTCTGTAATATTTTTTCTTTACTTGTACCGTTTGTGCCCAAATAAACTTGTGGGAGGACCTTGTGTAGGGTCCGTCCGGGTTGGTACCACCATCTTATCCATTAACCTACCGCCAAGCAGCAGTGTTTGCATTGTTCTGTTCCGGTTTGGGGATAAGACAGCCGGTGAAATGACTAGCATAGAGGCATTCCATCTTAGTCCTCAGGGTTGGCAGTGCATTTGCAGTCTTAGGATTGCGGTCTTGTGAATGCGAATGTCTATGGGTCACAGTTTTACTTACCATCAGGTGGTCTGTGTGCTCGTTTGCCTTCCATATGACTTAAAAAAAACATAAGGGTTCATTTTTTACCATTTCAGTACGGAACCCTAAAAACAGATCCGCTGTCTGATTATGATTGCCGAGTTACACGAATAACATCAGAAATGTATGGCAACACAGCTGCCTACAAAAATAGTAAACAGAATAATCGTTTTCAAAACAAGTTCTTAAGCACAATGACTTGGTTGCATCTCTTTTAAAAACGTCAGTAGATATTGGTTATTGTGTCGGACAATAGGAGATATTGCATATTAAAACGACAAGAATACGTACGCCAGTAGGCGTTCAAATAGAGGAGAAAAGCTGTTATTATGAACGGGTAAGTAATAAGAGATATAAGAACTGATAGATAATATAACAGTCACAATATATAGGGTGTTTGGTACAGCGTTGTCTAAACGAAACAGGCGAATAGAACAGGCCATTAGCTATCCAGTACTTTAACCCTTTATTTGTCTAGGGGCTTTTAATAAAGATTTATTTTTTATTTTATTAACAGTTACCAAAATTCGACATTGAAACCCCGAAAAAAAAGGAACTATTTGGTGTATCCATAAAACTATCATTTTATTAGAAATTTAAATGTTGTGGTGTTCGAATAAAAGTGTTATTGGAAGCGTATAGCAACATTTAAAAAAAATGGAGGCTCTCAAAGTTTCAGAAAACAGTAAAGAAATGTTTCAAGCTTAACTTCATAATGAAATTAAAAAAAAGAAAGTGATTACAAATCTTCCAATACATCTCCAGTTTATGGCGATTCTAATGGTGTGCCACATGCATAACAAAACTCTTAATAATACGCTCTTTTATTTGAACACTACAACATTAAACGTTTTAACAAAATGATAATTTTGTGAATACTCCGAATAGTTCCTTTTTTCCGGGGTTTCAAGGTCGAATTTCGGTGACTTTTAATAAAATTAAACATAAATCGGTATTAAATAGCCCCTAGACAAGTAAAGGGTTAAAGTACCTGAAATGGATAGCTAATGAACTGATATGGATTGGCGAACTAGGCTATTGATGAAACTACGGTGCCTGCCTGGCCAATGCTAATTACTTTGGTTGAAATGGCAGGCGGTGACTCGCCAACTCAATGGAATGAGCCTCCCAAAATACCCGCATTTATATAGGTAGCAGCAGGGATGTAACAGTTCCAAAGGGGCTAAGGGTGGAGGGTAGCTTCTAGACTTTAAACGACCATAAGGAGCGCACTCGCCACTTATGCAACACATCCACCCTTCGAGCATATAGCTCTTGCGTCTCCACTCTGACCGGCCAATAAAAGCAAGCCAGAGGTGAGGGACTGTTCCTCGTCATTATACACTCCAGCCGGCCGGTGAAGGCAAGCGTGAGGTGAGGAACAGGACAGGACCTACCCTCGGGAGCACTCAGGTCCGTGGTGTCACCACTCACCACCACTCGCCACTAGCTGCCCTATTAGAAGTTGATTGAAATCAGCGTTTTCATGGACTAGAGGCCCTTGGCTTTGCATCTTGCATTACGTTTACTAACGTGTCTATTCGATTTGTTCTAAACCAATCGCGTCACTGGTAGATCACGTGACTTTTCGTGTCACGTCATCTACCAGTGACGCGATTGGTTTAAAAACGAAACGAATAGTAACGCCATTTAGCGTTGTGCATCTTGGCAGAGCCGTGCTCGAAGCGTTTTTCAATATCTTTATCTTGCCTATAGTTGTAAGAGCATTCTGGCCCAGGTAAATTTACTCGTAGGCAAAGCGAAAAATTTATCGTTTTATTAAACGCTATGTAGCTATATCCGCTCCAACATACAGAAGCTTGATTTACTGCTATGATATCACATATGGGGATTGTTGATTAAGCGATTGGATTTGGAATGAATCAATTGGCTGCAAATTGATTCATTTTGCGCGAGAAATACGAGGTTCAGCGTATTTATACGATTCTAATTTAGTCTTTACAAGCTTGTAATTTTATTGCTAATATAGAATTTACCTGGGATTAGTTGACACTAGCGATCGGACCGCGGCTCCGTTCGTGTAGAACTTGATAATCGTGTTTCCTTCGGGAATTATGAAACCACCGGGATAAAAGTATCCTATGTATACAGGGTGCCTCTGACCTTGGGGCTTTAAATGCATAGATCATTTCTACTCCTGAAACTAAACTTCTTTTGTTCTGTAACTTGTTAAAAATATGTTCAGTTTAAATTTATTTTTTATCATACAAGTTAAATCTAATTTTCAATGTACGCGATCCAATTCTCCATTTTCCTTTAGCCCCCGTACCAAGGTAATGTCGCCCCCGTACCATGAGATAGTGATTACATGGCCAGTATGTAATACACTGATTTTACAATTAGACTTTAACATCAATTAGTTATCTAAATTTAAGTTATTTTTTCATGTTGCAGAACAAAAGTAGTTCAGTTTAGCGAGTAGAATCGATCGTTGAATTTAAAGCCCCAAGGTCAGAGACACACTGTATGTATCTTAGTACAGGAAATTGACTAAATTAAATGTGTGCGTTTTTCATCCAAATCTATCCATAACTTTTTGAAAATGTGTTATGAAATAACGAAAAACGCAATCTTAAAACTTGCTAACCAACTTTAACGTTATAAATCGTAAATGATCATTCAAAATGAAAAATGATGTTTTTTTTTTTTAATACCTATTCAACGTTAAATACTTATGCAGTCGATGGTATTTTTCTAGGTACATCCATAGAAACTAAGTGGTAGATTAAATTTTTAATATTAAAAAAAAAAACTGTTTAGAACAAAGTAATTAAATGTTGTATCTTTGGTCATTCTAAAAGGGCCTTTAGAGTTAACTCATAGTCAGTGTCAAATACGTCAATGTTGGCGTGACATACACAGACAGTTAAGAGCCTTTTAGATCAGTTCAACGTGATTAACTGATTAAATTAAAAAATTAAATAACTTTAAATCCGTTACAGTTATCATTTGTCTGTCTTCGGAAAATTTACTTTATTTAGAAATAGAAATAGAAATAGAAACATTTATTCGACGAACACAAGAAAAAAAAAACAGAACAGAGAAAAACATCATTAAAATAAGGATAGCAACACAGTACCCAATAATAAAAAAAAAACAATGAAGAAGGAAAGAAAAAAAAAACAATTGTAGGATAGTGTTGTCATGAGTGATTCTGTGACGTCGTAATTGACACCACTCAGCACTATGTCACAGCGTTAACCGCGATGCTGGTTTTCAGTGGCGCCAACGTGATACACGAACGAAGAGACAGTGGTTAATTGACCTAAATAACGTTCCCTTAACTTAAAGTTATCGCAAATTAAAAAAAAACACGGTGTATACATACGCATCAAAGACAAAATCTTCCGTTTTCTTTGTCTGTCTGTCCGTCAGCGGGCTGTACCTTATGGCATTAACTTTAATAAGTAGATATTTAACATTTTCACAGAGTGTGATTTCTATTGCCGCTTTAAACCAATAAATAACTTCAAGTTATAAATAAAATTAAAAACCATTGAGTGTGAGTCCGACTCGAACTTGGCCGGTTTTTCAAAGTCAGTTAAAAAATGGCGGAAATAAAAACCTCGATTTAACCCAGCTATTTTAAAATAACTATGTTGTATTTAAGCACTTTTAACAACAAATGTAACTAACATTAAATGGACATAGCACTATGGTCCCGCTCATAGGTCATAAGTCCAAATAATCAACAATAGCCGAGCTATGATTTGTACTTCTCTGATAACACATTCATTACCAGCCTACTTAAAACTATAAATAGTTTTGAAGTAATCAGTCGGGATCATTGTTTTTCAGACCTCCGAAGTGAACACACTTAAACCGCGTAATTAGTCTTATCAATAGATCATTAAAGTGAAAGTTGTTTGTTGACGGATTTCTAAAAACTTGTTGTGATAAACTCTATTGAATCATCATAGAAATTAATAACAAAGGTATGTGTTTTAATAATAATATTTTTACTAGCTATTTTTACTATACATTTTATATTTATTTGAGAGCTACGAGACACCTAATTTTATAAAAATATTTAAATTGTTTGTGTATTACCATTGAGTTTTATCAATGACGCCATGCTGTACCATTAATAATTTTGATTGTTTAAAAAGCGTATAAAAGTCTAGTTATTGTGCCAATAGTCATCTTCTGCTAGATTTTGCTAGATGTTTTATTAATTCGTCCTCTACGCTGTTCGTAGAAGATGCTACGATATTTGTCAATTTCTAATGTATTTTGTTTTCTTTCTAACAGGTTCTTTTTTGCAAGTCCAGTTTACAAGAATGCACATATTTGAACTATGGCACCTTGCTAAAGGATCACAGATGGAAAAATATCGAGTTTTGGAAATGGTCCCGGAAGCTGAAAACGTTGAAATCGAAGTTCTAAGTAAACGCGTTAATTGCATAATCCAAAGGATCGCAGATTACTGGAAAAAAGCAGAAAGTAATAAATATGAACTAGTCAGAAAACATAAAAAATGGTTAAATGTCCTTGAAACTATAGATATAGCAAAGAATGAGTCGGTATCTGCGAGAGAAAATTAGTTTACTGGTCAAGAAATGACATCAAATCTCGGTCGACCGAAGAAAGATTTTGAGTCTTGCAGTAAACGAACTCAGCGAAGGATATTAGTGGACCTCTCAAAAATTGATAACTCGGCCGTCAATGCTTTGATAAATACTTCGTCAACCTCGAGTAGTGGGCCAAATGATAGTCATAAATGTGAAGTGAATCCAAGTGAGATCCTATCGCTAATCACAGAAGCAAAATTAACAAAACACCAATACCTTTTAATTAAAGAGTTCATTAATAGTAAACAATATCCAGTTTTGCCTTCGTATCATAAGGTTTTAAAAGCCAAGAAACAGTGTTACCCTGAAAAATTATCTATTACTGAAAAAAGTGCCGAAGTAGAGTTACAAAATTTGTTGAACCACACGGTTAAAAGAATACTGGATTCTCAAAATATACTGTTATCAAGTATCGATCCCGAGACCATAGGTGATGTTATGTTAGTTGGTAAGTGGGGTTTTGACGGTAGTACCGGACACAGTGAGTATAACCAGTGCTTTTCCGATGACCCAATTTAGAAGATGGAAGTTTATTCGTCATAGTTGCAACAACAGGAGAAGAAACAATATTATGGAAGAATCCTCGCCCATCATCAACTAGGTACTGTCGCCCTATTCGCTTCCAATTTGCAAAAGAGACAAAACAATTATCTAAGAACGAAGAAGATTATTTTAAAAAGAATTAAAAAAATAAATTAGGTCTGATAGTGGACAAGCCGCGTAGCGGAGGAAGCGGCAACTCGAATGATGGGAATACAGCACGTAGGTTTTTTGCTAACTCTGCCATTTCTGCTGAAATTACAGGAATTAAGCAAGAGCTTATTGATAGTTGTGGTACAATTCTTAACTGTCTCAATTCCGGTTACAAAATTAATTCTGAGAGATTTAAATCGTTTGCTTTAGACACGGCTCGACAGCTTGTTGAGGAATATCCGTGGTACAATTTGCCAGCGTCCATTCACAAAGTTCTGATTCATGGGTCTGAAGTAATCGATCAGTTCGATCACATGATGGTATCCATAGGAGAACTATCAGAAGAAGCTGCCGAAGCTACAAATAAAAATATAAAAGCGATTCGGCTCAACAATACTAGAAAAATGTCACGTGTTGCGACGAATACCGATCTTTAAAATCGACTTTTATTAAATTCTGACCCACTAGTTACGGGTCTTAGAAAGCTTCCTAGGAAAAAAAAGTGTTTCATCTAAATCTGTCATTAGTTTATTACATTATTGCTAAGCTCATTAAAGTTTCACTAATGAGTGTTAGATAGTTTAATTATAGTATTTTTAAGATAACAACTCTTTACGTGCGGTTCATTCTACTGCATGAATTGCAGATAACGAAAAAACTTAGTAAATATTTTTGCGTTCAATATAAGTTGTTTTTTTTAAATTAAATAGTATTAAGGTATTGTTTGTTATATTTTTAAGTGAAAACATGTTACTTACTATTTATAAGTGTTAATTATACAGTATTGAAATATAGTGAATTTTGAAACGTTTGTAATTGTTTTTTTTTTATTATTATTCAATAATATATACACATAAAATTAATTGTAAGTCCTTTATTTTATCAAATAAATTCATAATTAACAACAATATATGCATTTCTTCCCAATAATGTTGGAAGTTTTGGACAAATCGACTTATGACACTCTCTCCATACACGCTGAACCACAGTGGCATAGCCACAAAAAACGTAGGGAATGTAGAGAAGCTCGAACTTAAACTAACTCCTAAACAAATCTGACAATTGACAAGTTAAGCAGCTCTAACAATTGGCAACTTGTCTCTTAAATTACAAGGCTAATAAATAACCGTCATTGTTCAATAATAAATCTAGTTTTGGCCGACTGCCCGAGAAGATAATTATTTTGTAACATGATTAATATTAGGTAATTCTACATGGTAAATCTACACATACATACATACATAAACTCACGCCTTTATTCCCAGAGTGGGATTGGCAGAATTACAAAATTACCAATAATTCTAAAAAGTGGTTGATAATTATGTACCTAACAACATTTTGCACAATTAGGCCAAGATGTTTCCCAGTGTATTAATGACAGGTTGCAAGCCCATCGCCTAACAGTACTACAAGCCTATATTCCCTTAGTCGCCTCTTACGACATCCACGGGAAGACACGACCACCATGGTAAAACTATATTGTTTTAACTCGCCGCCACTACTTTCAAATAAAAGCTATCGTAACCGATTACTGTCTAGGGCGTCCTCTACTGACATCTCATTCTCTCTCGCCATATCTCTTTCTCATCTGTTTTTTTTGTTCACAGAATTATGCTGCACTACTGGCTCTTACTCTCATGGTTCGGCTCTGCTAGTCTCCAGTTCATTAACGGAGACCCCTTAGCCGAGCCTCTCCTCGACCCTCTCAGCATCAGCAAGAACCTCCCCCTCCCCTACGTTAATTACCTCAACTACCCCGCTCAAGGCGAGGTCAGCATCCAGCGCGATGCCGCGACCAACACGGAAAACTACAACCATTTCTACAAGCAAGGAGACCTAGATGCACCCAGCCAGCGAAGATTGACAGAAGACCAAAGGGACTGGCTGCCAAACCTACTGGACACCGACAAAACGATGTACTTAAGGAACGACGACAAAACCAACTCGAGCCCTTTCGTGATAGAAACCTATTCAGACGGCGATCTTGATAATTCCACAGACTTGCAGCCTCTGAAAAAGAGGAGTTTCAGCCCTTGGGGGGGAAAGAGGTCGGTACTGAACGGCCACTTCGAGCAGATGTGGACGTGGAAACGAACAGCTGGCAGGGAGCCTAGTATGCCAAAACGAGTCCGTTTCAGCCCGTGGGGCGGCAAGCGCAGCGGGCAAGTCATCTACAAACCCAACGGCAAATCAACCAGAGTGATTTACTCAACCTCCGTACCAGAATTGACGAGGATCATGTCTAATTACTACGCTCCGGGGCATCAGCGGATTAACATAGCTGGATTCCGCTTCAGACCTATAGACAAACGGCATCCACTAAAAATCATAGCTTTGAGCCAAGCTGAGCATACTCGTGACGCCATGCCTTTCAAAATGTTTCTAGATTCCCTGCCGAGCATGTTCAAACCTGGGCACCCTTATTTAGATGTGAATTTAAACACTGACGGTAAGAGAAAGGTGAAATTCAGCGCGTGGGGTGGTAAACGATCCCCGCCCATAATCGGCCCTATATGGACTCCGGCTGCCCAAGATGTGAAAGAGTCCACGCTAAACGCCATCCTGCTTGTACGAAATTCCGGAATCAAAGACGACTCATTGACAAAAACGGTGTAATGTGGAACGCTTTATATTCTAGTCACTTCCGAACTATCCATCTATGATATGTATTGACGGCATCGTGACCCATATTATGTAATTAAGAATAGATAGCTTCCTCATGTAGTGCCATAATTATGATATGCGTCGTTCGGGAGTAATTGTGGCCGGCGACAAATCGGCTGGGTTTGTCGGTGGCGACCAGGTAGGCGCAAGTCAACGTTGTTAGGGTCTACTATTTATTATGCTATCTTGTTAGAAAATATAAATATATTGAATAAGTCGATGTGGTGTTTTGAATTACTTAACGGATAAGATTGATTTAAAAGGGGGGTATTATATTATGAGATGGCTTTGCAGTTCAGTTAACGGCGAGAGTAAAGAGGACAGAGGGAGTTATTAGGACGTAGCTATGCAATTCAGTTTACTCTGAGGGAAAAGGACGGTGCTATACAGGGTGTCTCATTCAAATCGGTCAGTATGGGAAAGTCTGAAACTATAAGACATACGAAGATTTGTTCTTAGGAACCATGACACCGATTTTGATAAAAAGAAAAACTGCATTCATACATTTGAAAAAAAAGTTTACCCAGCTGGGGAATCGAACCCGGTTGTTTTGAAAAAATAAACTTACAGTTTTTCTATTTAAATAGCGATTGTGTAGGTCTTCAGCAGTAAATGTCTCTATGAAACATCATGTCTAAAATGAATAGAATGCATTGTTTTCACATAATTTAATTTATCATAGTAGGTGTTCGAAATGACCACCGATACAATATTCAACTAAAATTAAAATTAAAATTGTGTTCATGGTTATTTTTACCTCTCTATTTATTACATACACCGTTTAACATATCATATGGCATTGACATTGCATTAAACCTTTAAGGAAGTTTTGTTATCTACAGTTATCTATTTATTGCAACTGCTTACTTCTATTTATCAAACACTAACAATCAATTAAAAAGCCCTCTTAAAGTAAGTATGCAGATATTGTAGATAAACAGACGTATCAATCCTCATTTGAAAATGGAACGTCTCGGTGTGACTGGCCGAATAGCAAAAAAAAAAGAAATTTAAATAGAAAAACTGTAAGTTTATTTTTTCAAAACAACCGGGTTCGATTCCCCAGCTGGGTAAACTTTTTTTTCAAATGTATGAATGCAGTTTTTCTTTTTATCAAAATCGGTGTCATGGTTCCTAAGAACAAATCTTCGTATGTCTTATAGTTTCAGACTTTCCCATACTGACCGATTTGAATGAGACATCCTGTATAACTGCTATAGCTGTGTCCTTTACACTAGCCGTAAAATGAACTGCATGCATAGCTTTATCATAATAACCCCCTTGAGCTGTAGCAGTTATGCAGTGTAAAATAAGTAGGGCCCTGGAGGGAAACTACTTTAAATCCTTTAGTTGGCTCATTTTATTTTAAGGAGACATTCCTTTATTATTAAAACGAAAAAAAAAATGCATTCAAAGATTTTTTTAAACTCGCTGCCTTGCCCGGGACTCGAACCTACTAAAATTTGAATAAAAACAAACACTAGCTGTTTGATTATACTTACTAATCTTATAGGATTATTATTCAGGATAAATTTTCTCTACCAGACATTTGGTCGAACCCCAGGATTTGGTTAAGCTTGGAATGGCGATTCCCAAAATGAATCATCTACTTACAAATTTACCGTAAGCAGGCCTCCCATAAAGGCCAATGACCAGAGGAGCTATTGCCTAGCGCTCTAGCGCACTCGCTTGCAATTGTTTTCATTTTGAAAATCGAAGACTCGTCTGCATACAAAATGAAAACAATTGTTCCAATTTGAAATCGATTGCGAGTGTGGCAATTGGCCAGCTGGTAAACGACGTGGAATACAGCTGGATGCGAGTAGAACAGGACCGACCATGGAGGTCTTTAAGGAAACTCTATGTCCAGTAGTCGACGTGTTACAGCTGACATAATGATATGGATGATGTTGAAATACAGCAAAAGTATCTTTTAACCCTTTGAATGCCTTTGAGTTGATACAAACCTCGTCCTCACACGCCAATGACGGCTGAAAACCTCAGCTAATGTCAACCTTACGTCACAAATACTCGGGTCTATTTTGCTTTGTATCCGTGACATCTATATGAGTCTATGGCGTCGTAGGCACGACAGTACACGACCACTTTAGTGGTTCTTGGCGTTCCAAGGGTTAATATTGTAGGCTGACTACCACGCCGCCGGGGTCACCACTTTAGCTTTTTGAGAGCTACGCTGAAAGAGCTGTGAAACCCCGATGATTGTAGGTGTAAAAGATCATAGAGAGATCTCTATCCACCAAGCCGTTAGATTCCGCGTGGTAAGCCGTTAGTATAAATTGGTGGAGAGAGATCTCTCTATTGTCTATACACAAGTAATACTTCTAAAAACGTTGGAAAATGTCACGCAAATTGACCTAGTCCCAAACTAAGTTCTAGCCTAGGCTTGCAACTACGTTAAATATTGGAAATAGCAAATTCTTCGCACTTATTTTTTTTTTGAACGGTGCCGGCTTAAGCGAACGCGGGGCCCGTAGAAAATTGTATAAAGAGGCCCTTGGGTTGTTTTAGGTTATTCCCTAAGTTTACCGTGCTAAATAAGATTTGTTCCTGATTCGTCATATTCCAAATTGGTCATCTTCCAAACTCGACAATTTCCTAACTGGTCATATTCCTGATTCGTCATATTCCAGATTCGTCATCTTCCAAACTCGTCATTGTACAGTCAAATTAAATCGCGAACACGTGCTTACAGGAATAATAAGTATAACCTGTATAACTTAGGACTTTAGGACAGATTGTACTTAGTAGTTAACAGAACCATTTTTATTTTTTTGTGAAAACTGTATTTGTATCCAGTGTGCAACAGTAACTTTTTTCCTCTTTCACTTGCGATAAAATGCATTTCTTCGTCCGTAGGTACCATTATTACAAGCCATCTTCTTATTTCATTAAAATGATATTGTATGACTCGATATAAATAATAAAGTGACAATGACATTAACATATGATAGACAGACAAGTAGCACTCATCTATTAATTATCGGATAAAAAAAAAACTATTAATTATATAATTATTTATTTCTATAATAAATTTGTGCAGGCAAATGTACATGGTATGACGAATTTGGAAGATGACGAATCTGGAATATGACGAATTGGGAATATGACCAGTTAGGAAATTGTCGAGTTTGGAAGATGACCAATTTGGAATATGACGAATCTGGAACAAATCCTAAATAAAATAGAACCGGGTAGAAATACATGGCGCGGGGCCTCCCAATGCGTGGGGCCTGTAACATTTGCTACTCTTGCTACGTGGTTAATCCGCCACTGTTTTTGAAAACAATTATTACTGCATTTCAGTTTTTTTTTTTAATTTACCTTTCATACCGGGAATTTTTACTTTTCGTTTTTTAACTAATAATGCAGTTTTTTGGTTTTCAAAAACAAAAGTAAGTCTCCTTTGTGTAGACTTTGCTATTTCCAATGTTTAAGGTAGTTGCCGTACATGTGGCGTTCGTTTTTACCACTCTGTATATCGTCGGTGATACCTACTGCAAAACCGCGTATCTAACAAATTTGTGATAGAGCAAAATAAACCTTACCGTCTTATTAAAAAGGTTAATTTTTCTCCTTATTAAAAATGTTACTTACGCGGTTATGCAGTTACACCGACGATATGCTGTGGGCCTGAGTGTCCGTTACACTTCTACTTACGGTAAAAACATAGATATTGGCTCACATTTCGTGTAAACATACAATAACTTTACTCGACTCAATATTCACTGTACCTATCTACCATAAATCAAGTTTCACTTATTTTCTTCTTTTTGTGGGTCTTCTTCTCTTTTTTAAAATAAACCAAAGATTTAAGACGAATAAGAACTTTCCTAATAGAATAAATAAAATAAATGAAAGTAGGAGTTTAGTAGGAGAAACAATGATAGGACCTACTATGACACGACCTTCTCCTTAAAACATCATAGAAGGAAAGGTAGAAGGAAAGAGATGCAGAGGAAGACCAAGAAGAAATTACTTTGAGCAAATAAAAAAGAAGGTTAAGGTTCGTTCGTACCAGAAAGTCGAGGAGTTGACGGAGGACCGGAGCGGTTGGCAATTATTCCACAGACAAGAGCATCGCTCTTAAATAAAGAGACAGAAGAACCTTCCGCTTGTTTACGTTTCCGACGTCAGACAAACCTCTTCTATAGGGTGACTGGGCCAATGTTGATCACTTTTCTCTGAAAGCACCGATATAGGATACCTAATAAATTTCTAAATTATACGATAATAAGGTTGTAAATTGATTGTCTCAAAATAAATTTATAACCCTTATCATCCGTACTACAAGAATCAAGTGTCCATTACTGGCTCCATAACCCTATGATGTCACACTCACTTTTTCCGAGAAACTCAAGTTATGTAACTTTGATAGTCACAGTCAAGTTCATAAATATGTATACCTACACTTTTGTACCTTGTCAATTTAATCGTTGTGACAGTTCTAATTGACAGTTTAAACAGACAAGGTACTAAAGTGCACATATACATATTTATACCGCGCAATCAATGATAAAATAAGTAAAAAATATATATGTAGGGTACCTCCAGTACTTGTAAAGCAAGGGTAACCTCGAGTGACATATGGTTGGATACCAGTTAAAGAACCATTGATTGTATGTCATTAACAATTTAAAGATTTGGACGACCATTCATGTCCTCACACCCTACAGCCAAAACTAAAAGTAGATACTAAAAACCTGGAAGAGCATGTCTGACCATGCTCAGTGTAGGGTTCCGAAGCCGTTATTTTACAAAGACAATCTCAAAAAAAAGCAAGTATGAACTAATTCTCTATTCAAAGTTGTGGTGCTGTCTTAGGTGATTTTGGTAGGTATACGCCTATGTCGCCTGTACACACAACATCACACCTAACTAACCATTAAAGACAGAGCAGAGAAAAAAGAAAGAGATGTATATATGTGTATTATGTCAACTTCTATGCATTCTAGTGCGACTCTCTTTCATGCAATATTTCAGATTTCTGAAGTGTATAGCTAGATGTGTTGCTGTGTGTAGGTACCTACCTCAAGAATTACCTAATGAACTCTTCTTAGTCGTGATAGTTTTTCTTTAAAATCAGCTATAGGTATGCGCTTTCATTTAAGGTATTTTTTTGATTTTTAGTATTTGTAGTTTTGGCTCTAGGGGGCGGGGGACACTTGACTCTAACAAAAATTAGCGCTTTAAAGCTTAATATTTCATAAAGGGATCCCTTAATCGAAAAATTGTTTTACAAACCAGTAATATTTTTTAAATACCTATTCAACGACACGCCACACATGGGGTAGATGATAGTTTTTTTTTTGACACAATCTCGACCAATGACGACCAGCCATTTGAGAAGTGTTGCCAGTTTAGACCTGTAACATTGTTACTTGTAGTTTTATAAAACGTGCCCCAGGTGGTGCAGGTACTCAACGTATTTCCATTTCTTACACTGGTTGTTATTCGAAAGTAAGTATGTCAGACCGCCTAACAATGCTAAGTAAGTATTATGCTATCTTTGGATCAACATCCGGTTGATTGCACCCCTATTGTTATCGTATGGCCAACGTTGTGATGGCTCTTAATAACTGGACAGTAGTGGCGGCCAAATTGAAAACAATAGCAATTAAAACATTGTTACTAGGGATGCATCGATACGCCTTTTCGCCGATACGATACCGATACCGATACTCTTATAAAAATATCGGCGATACCGATACCGATACCGATACGCTTTTTGTGAATTCAAAAATGAAGGCATAATAAATAAATCACAAGACAGATTTATTTTTATTAATATAAGAAGTAGATACATAGGTTAATATTAGATAATTAAAAAAAATAGTAATTAAAATTAACATTGATAACATTTTTGTTTAAAAAACAAAGTAATCTTAAAATTTTCGGAGAAAGGCGATTTCGCAAGTCTGTTTGAATAAGACCTGCTGCTGTTTACACTACATTTTTAAATTAAAAAGTATCGTTGAATCGGTCATAAAAATATCGTCGATACCGATATATCGGCTAACCCGAAGTATCGCCGATATATCGGTATCGGTATCGGTATCGGATGCATCGCTAATTGTTACATAACTCGGCGGAGGTTTCAAACCTTATTAGCAAAGAGCGGAATTCTTCATAGCAAAAATCAAACTGTCAGAGGGATTGACCTAACTGTTTTATCGACTTATCGATGAATATTTGTCACTTAACGATACAAAGTTAAAGTAATGAAATCAGGCTTTTGGATATACATACAAACAAATTAACGGCGTCCCTAATTAGCTGACCGCCACTGTATTTTAGTATAATAGTAAAGAATAAAACAGAAAATACTTTTTTTAAATTTTCAATATGAAACTTATCATTAAAAATTAAAAACAAATAACAAAGTCGAAATCTAAATCTGTACTAAATATGTTTTCTTCATCTTCCCTGTAGTAAAAGAAAATATTCATTATTTTTTCAACATTGTCACCTTTCAAATTACTCCTTTTTTCATTGTAGATCCATTTATAAGATGAAAACGAGCGTTCTACCTCAGTTGAAGTAACAGGAGCATATTTGTAGTACTCGAAAACGGTGTTTTGGCTGTAATCACTTTTTTCTATAAAATCAGCATATCAGGTCAAATGTTACAGAATAATCTTTTAAGTTGATTATGGATACCTAATGCGATATTATTCCGTAACATCGATAAGTCGATAAAACCGTTAGGTCAATCCCTCTGACAGTTGATTTTTGCTATGAAGAATTCCGCTCTTTGCTTATTAGTTATTAAACCTTCGTTGTCCATCCGTCTGTACATCTCAATTTTAAAGACCGTAATTTTGAACCTTAGTAGATAGGAAATAATAATAATAAAGGGGCAAAGAGAGAGGTGCGCCAATCCGACTCGCACTTGACCGTTTTTTTTGCAAAGGTAGCATCAAGGGTAACAAGAACACAGGCAATGTGATAGTAGCTTAACAGCTTGCTTCTTATCAGAGGCGTAACTGTACCATCCGAGGTCCGTACCAAGTTCATCGGATGGGGCCCTCATTTAGTGCATTTTGTTGCTATAAATGTTAGATTCCTCCTGTGCTCACGGCCTCTTGGGCCCTTTCACTTTGAATTATGATCCAGAATTTGAGTTAAAACTAAATTTTACAATACTCTGTTAGATCTCAAAACGACGTATCATAATGCCTAATCAACCAAAAGCCTTTTCCTTTTCTTATAATACCAGATCTATAATGACTAAAATTCAAAATGCTATCCCAAAATGCATGAAATCCAAAACACCTGAACTTTGAAAAGTTTAATAACCTTCTATAAAGACAGCAAGAGATTTCATTTTGCCTTTTAAATGTTTTGGACTAAGGCATTTTGGGAATCAAACATTTTGCATTAGTCATTGTAACTTGTAATTGCTACTTCAAATCTGCTCTCTAGTCATTATGAAATTATGGATATTTAGGAAATTTAATTTTTAGGTATTATGCGTCTAAGGCCGAACCCTATATTCAACCCACGGATAGATAGGCTTACTTCGGATAAAAATTTAACACCTTTTGTAAGGGCAAATCGCACTGCTAGAACAAAATACTAGTGATTCAAAATACAACTGTATTTTAAAATCAACTTTATTACAACTTCTATGAACTTGAAACCAAACTAGCAAGAATTTTGAGTTGATACTGTATTGATGTAGCAGTGCGAAATAACAAAATTTTACCTATAGTAAGCCTGGTGCCTTCCCCACGGCACTACTAAACCGCACTACTGACCAAAACTAGTATCAAAAATATGAGGTAGGTTTAGGTTATGTTAGTTTTGCAGCAGGCCCGGAGGGCCAAACCACCCAGAAGTAGTGACTCCGTTTAGTTTGAATAAAAAATAGAAATCATTGGTCAGTAGTGTGGTTTAGTAGTGTCGTGGGGAAGGAGGGGTAAGCCTTATCCATCCGCGGTTTGAATATAGGGTTTGGCCATAAGTCAATGTCAGTCCAATTAATGATCAAGGCATTATAAAATTCCGTCATAAAGAAACCTACATCAGAATTTTGAATAAATACTGCATTACCAGAAGTAGTGATAGTGAGGAGAAAAACAAAAGAGAAGTTTGAAAAATACTTTATTGATGTCATTTGAGCTATAAATTTAGTCCTAACTAAATTTATCAACATTGATACTTAACAGTTACATGAGTAATTCTAACCAGATCTCCGCCTGACATACATTAATGAAATAATCATTTCAACCAATTCCTCATTCATCCAACATTTATCAAGAAACATATCAATATTGACATACCAATGGAACATAGCTTAAACTGTTCTTAAAATGAGATGGAAGCCCGAATCAGTCTCAATTGGCTTACTTAGCTGGCCAACTTTCAGTTTGTACGCCTCTTCTTCAAACGCAGACTGCATCTGTCCTCTTCCAAACATCCCCAAATCACCACCACGTTTAGCAGAAGAACAATCAGAATACTTAGTGGCGATGTCCACAAATTGAGCACTTTTGGAGACTATCTGTTTCCGATAGCCTTTAAGAGCATCTAAAGCATCATCTTTGGTCCGGATAACCTTCTCTTCTCTCCAGGAAGATGGTCGGCGGCTGTCTGCGTGTTTTACCAGAATGTGGCTGCAGCGGATCTCTCCAGGGTCCGCCGGAGCATCCGGACGCTCCCACTGGGACTTCTTCGTGTAGCTATTGAGATAATACACCATGCCGGTGGACCGGCTGGTCCTCATCTCCCAACCCTCAGGAAGCGGCGGGTCGTTGTCTTGAGACATTCTGGAACGTTCGTGAACAGTTGTGTTGGATTGTTACGAAATTTTAACACAAAATGGCGCTTGACGTAGGAGAAACCTAGTCATAACCATAAAATTCGTAATTTGAACTTATGTAGCCGATTTGTGAATGCCACAAAACAGTTTAGAAACTGACTATGAAAACGCTTTGAAATTTGATTTGCTAATAGGTATATTGAGCGAGCAAAGTAGATAAGGGTATAATTTTAATTAAGTAATGCCTTAGTCCACCATAAATGAACTGAAATAATCGTATTAAGAATGTTTACATACAAAATGTGAGCCGAAAACAAAATAACCTCAGATCGGAATACTACTAGTATATGTGAGAAAAAAGTAAGACGACTCACCTCAAGTTTTTCTCGAAATCAGATTGTTTAATAATCACCCACAACTTAAGATAATAATGAAGCACAAATACTTTTTACGAACAATGCTTAAACATGGATAAAACCAAGGGGAGTTTACGCGCTTTCCTAGAATGACATTTTGTGATTAGTGTTACCAACTGATTGCCATCTGAAATAACAATTTACCAATAATTCTGCCAACCGGTACGTTTGAAGTGTCTTAACTATGTGCTATATTCAAAGTCGATCCATTAAATTGATAAAATTCTTTAAATCTCATTGTCACCGCAATTCTAAAATAATGCTGTATTTGTAGTTTTTTTTTAGTTAAATCGTTTGCGTTTGCGCTGTCATCTATGATAAATAATGAAAACTGTTCAACACCGCAAGGTTCTTAGACGTACTGCGCCATCTGTTCAGATTTTGTCATACTAGGACAGTTTATTCTGGTGAAGTTTCCCATTCAATCATGATTGCTCACTCGCTTATACACGTTGTCTAAAAATTATTTCTAGTGTAAACAACTGCCTACGAGACTAAAAAATCATGGAACAATTATTTATAAAATGCCGATCAACGTACAATCAGGCGTCTTTAAAAAAAAAGTTTGCTATGCGGACTAGAGCCGTTCTGGATTGTTCGCATTCATTGGATAGATGGCGCTACTTAACAATAGACGCTAGGTTAGGATATAATATAATATGAAAGTAAAGTTCAAAGGAACGAAAAAAAATTATATTCATTTTTAGAAAAGAGCTTCTCCTGGCTTGTCACTGCTTTCGTTTTCACATTCATAGATGTCCGCGTGCGTCGCCGAGGCGGATCCTTAGTAATCAAATCGTAAATGAAATTGACAATATAATGAGGGCGCCACTGAACGCATGCCTAATGCTCAAATAGCATTCAGATATTCAGATACTTCAGTCGCTATCGCTTACTTGAATCACCTCTCAACTAAGTACTTAGTACAAACCCAACAATGGTTAAGTCACATCCAGTAATTGCGGAGACGTTTACTCTGCTTAATTAATACGGATGTGGATACACTAGAGTGCAACCACACGGGTCATGGAGGATGTAATTTTGTTGGTACGGTGACCCATTTTCTTCGGTCGTAGTAAAGAGGTTATTATCTGCCCTATTTTGTATTTTATTAACAACTAGCGGCCTGCCAGCGGGTTCGCCTAAGTATACATAATTATTTATATTTTATGGGAAAATTTGGCTTCAAAATTTCGAAAAATTCGAAAAATTACGAAAAATGGACCTTATACCATAAAACATAAAGTTCGTAACGAAATGCGTATTTTCTTTTGTGGTTACCAAGCATGTTATCTTAAATACGGAACCCTCGTTCCGCCAGTCCAACTCGCAGTAGACCAGTTTTTTTAATTAAATTAAATCACTTCTTTACACACAGAACAGATGGCAGATGGGGTCGAACAGTTCTCGAGTGGCGTCCGCGTACGCGGAGACGCAGCGTGGGTAGGCCTCCAACAAGGTGTACCGGTGACGTGGATAAGGTTGCGAGAAACCGATGGAAGCAAGGGCGCTGGAACGCTCCTTGTGGCAAAACTTGGGAGAGGCCATGTCCAGCAGTAGACGTCTATCGGGTGAAGTGATGAATAGCATACTAGGTCATACCATCTTATCCATTAAACTACCGCCAAGCAGCAGTGTTTGCATTGTTTTTGTTCCGGTTTGGGGATAAGACAGCCGGTGAAATGACTAGCATAGAGGCATTCCATCTTAGTCCTCAGGGTTGGCAGTGCATTTGCAGTCTTGTGAATGCGAATATCTATGGGTCACAGCTTCCACTTACCATAAGGTGGCCTGTGTGCTCGTTTGCCTTCATACCTATGCCACAAATAAAAGGAACGTAGGTACTATCAGCCTAATGACCCGACCCATCATACAACTGTGTCACAGTGACGTTATAACTCAAGTCGTAAGAAGTCTCTAATAGGTTGTTTTCCAATGTCAATGTGACACCGTTGAACCACCATACGGTGGATCAGGTTCTATTGGGCTGATAGATTATTAATAAAAAAACGTTGATTAACAACATCAGAAAAAGAAGGAATACATTTAGTTACTACACAAGACACACCGTTTATTTTTAATTTTAAGTATTGAGTGTGTCTTCGTGGCTATGAATCGGACACTGGCTCAGCATGATGCTGAGGTGCTAAACACCTGCAGCGCTATTTTTCAGCCAGCTCCAAGTGTGACACATCAGAAAATTACACAAATTTCCATCAAACTTTAGCTACTTAAGCTTACAAAGTATTCTGCAATAAACGACGTGTTAGGAAACTTTTTGTTCTTCTGTGACCTTTCACGCCTTATTGTGTTTACTCAGGGAATTCGTTGCTTAACATACCACCTACACAAAAACGTTGTGCTGGTGAAATTCTCTGGCCTACGTGAAAAAAGTGTCATAAATTTCTTCTCAGATTTTGGACTGTCATACCTGTCACATGCCTATACTCCGTGTTTTAGGTACTAAAAAAATGTAAACAAAAAACCACGTGATATAGTTCGTCAGCCAATAGAAGCAGAACACTGATACGTCAAATTTCGATAAAACTTATCTTATTAAATTTGATAGAAAATACTTTTTCTCAAACATGCTCGGAAAAAACGGTTTTCCGATTGAAACACAAGGACGGAAAGAGCCTCATTTTACTCCTAGGAGTAAAAAAACCATATGAAAACACTTTCCGTCCATGTCCATATATTTCTTAAAAATGCTGTCAATTTGCATACAAAATCAAAAGGACCAAGACAAAAATTTCAAACAGCCAAGGTAACTGCTCGCTTTTTTAGCACAGTGCGTGTGTTTCTTTTTGAATTTGCATTCCAATGGCTATGGTTAGTATTTAAAAACAATTGACAGTCGGTAACATTCGTTTTTCTGCATATAATTGTGAAACCAAATAACTATTTATTGTGTGAAAAACTTACTATAAAAAATGAGCTCAAGCGACGAAAGCGACGAAATAGGTACCACACCGCCTATATTAAAAACTATTAAGTTTTTATTTACAAATTGCCCAAACATGACCAACATAACTTTTAATGTGAATTAAATTAAATTACTTGCTTTTTAGAAATGTATTTGTATTATTTCCTCACATGTTTGAGAAAAGCATTATGTATGCCTCGGCGAAAACGAGGATTTCCTGACTCGTATTTTAGCAGGCCTCGCTGTTGCTCGGCCTGCTAACCACCTCGTCAGGAAAACCCTTACTTTCCGCGCCTAGGCAACAATGTACTATTTTCTCAAACATGCTCGGAAAAAACGGTTTTCCGATTGAAACACAAGGACGGAAAGAGCCTCATTTTACTCCTAGGAGTAAAAAAACCATTATGAAAACACTTTCCGTCCATGTCCATATATTTCTTAAAAATGCTGTCAATTTGCATAGAAAATCAAAAGGACCAAGACAAAAATTCCAAACAGCCAAGGTAACTGCTCGCTTTTTTAGCACAGTGCGTGTGTTTATTTTTGAATTTGCATTCCAATGTCTATGGTTAGTATTTAAAAACAATTGACAGTCGGTAACATTCGTTCATTCTGCATAATATAATTGTGAAACCGAATATTAAACTATTTGTTGTGTGAAATACTTACTATAAAAAATGAGCTCAAGCGACGAAAGCGACGAAATAGGTACTACACCGCCTATATTAAAATCTGAATCTGCCTCGGTTAGGCAAAACCTGCTTCCCGCTAAATCTAAGGAAAAATATAACCGAACTTATGACCAATTTATGCTATGGAGGGCAAACAAAAATGTAAATTAAATAACTTACTTTTTAGAAATGTATTTGTATTATTTCCTCACATGTTTGAGAAAAGCATTATGTATGCCTCCGCGGAAACGAGGATTTCCTGACTCGTATTTTAGCAGGCCTCGCTGTTGCTCGGCCTGCTAACCACCTCGTCAGGAAAACCCTTACTTTCCGCGCCTAGGCAACAATGTACTATTATCGAATAAACAGCTGGATGAAGGTCGTCTCCTATTCGGATCCCTACTACTTTAACAATGCGGTTTGGATTGTTTACATTTTTTGTAAACAAACGTAGTATAGATAAGATACAATGAGTGAAGAGATCGTTAACGTTATCGAAAATGTATAGGATTGACGTAAGCTACTAGAGGGTCGTGTCAGGTGCTCATGTCAGTTCCATACACTTTGACAGTTATAGAAAATCGTTTTTGAGTAAGCATCTTATCAAGGGCCTCTGACAAACGTGGGACTGCATGTAAACTGCTAATAAAGTATCTTTTTCAGTTTTTCCTCAAAAAAAATACTAGTCGGAATAGATCCAATAGATAGAGCGAGCTTGCTTACGTAAACCTTTCACAAAGCATCGGGAAGCCATGCACATGATACTAATTGCACAGAACTATTCAATGATGAGTTATGGTGGCGTTGCATTAGCTGCGTTGGTTATGGTGTTATTCTGTAATCCAGCGATTTTTGGCTAGTGTCTCCAATAGAAAAATACACTTCTGAAACGTAGAGGCATATTAGCTGAGGGGCCAAAAATACTGTTCCGTGGAAATAATGTGTTTTTACGAGAAAAAAAACATTTTTAATTTTAAACAGGTACCTACTATAAAAAAATAATTGAAAAATATAAAGAAGATAGCAATGTTCAATCCAGCCGCATCATCCATACGCGGAATATGGTTGCCGATAGAACGGATTTATTTGAAGAGACTTCTAAAGTGGTAAAATGTGTGTCCTCTCCCCCCTGTAACTTCTAAAATAAGAGAATGGTAAAACAACAAAAATATATTATGTACCTACATGCAAACTTCCACCGAAAATTGGTTTGAACGAGATCTAAGGTCTGATTTTTATTCCCACAGAAAAAATGTAAACCAAGTTACGTCATTGTCAAAGTGACATTTCAGGGGATCTTAAAGTTTGGACAGGCAAGAAATATAATATTACGTTATCATTTTGCTCGAAACGTGATATAAAAATGAATTCGAAAAATAATTGAAATTAAAATTGCACAAATGAGTCAATGGAAAGCGATTACGACACGGGAGCACGAATTGTGAAGCGAAGCGAGTGAAGTGACGTCTCACAGTCTCACATTATTCAAGCGGCCCTCAACTTGTTGGCACAGGTGCATCGAGTTAATGATACCAGTGCAATAAATAAATTATGCATACAAAAACAGCTTTCTCGTTTTAAAGTAATACAACAAAGAGTTAATAACAAAATAAAGTTTGCCACCAACAAATTAAATTCATCAATCTTGATTACAATGTATAGATATTTTATAGAAAGTCGATTTCTTTTAAATGTGGAAAGTATACGTATGACGGTCAAGTTCTAACGGAATGCGAAAGCACTACGTTTCTTGGTTTTGTTCTCGATGATCATTGTACTTGGAAATTGCATGTTGATAAAGTTTGTTCTAAGATTAATAGATTTGCATATGTCTTATGGCGGTTATCAAGAATTACCGATAAAAATACCGCTTTAAAAGCATATCACGGTTTTGTGGCATCTAACTTACGATATGGAATATTGATCTGGGGAAACTCTGTACACATTAATCGCACTTTTGTGGCCCAGAAGCAATGCATTAGAGCAATTACCAATATCGGTTCACGAACATCTTGTAGGAGCTATTTTGTGGAATTAAGACTGCTGACGGTACACTCAATCTACATTTATGAAGTCTGTATATTTGTGAAACAGCACACTGATGTTTTTAAAAATAAAAGCCATTCAGCTAATTTCAACACTCGATATCCGGACAGACTCGTACTTCCTAAAATGCACACGGTATTAAAGAGTAGAAATTGTTTTGCCATGTGTATTAAAATATTTAACCATCTGCCAGAGCCACTAAAGCAACCTCTAAATAAATTTTAAATCAAACTGTTTACTTGGCTGGTAGAAAGATGCTTCTACAGTATTAAAGATTTTCTTGAAACAACACAGGTTTATAAATGATGATGTTATATAGTTTAGTTTAGTTTAGTTTTTATCTTTTTTATCTTTAATTAACACTTTCATATTAAATATTTGCATGACTTATTTAAGTCTAGATGTATGGTTCTAATTTTTAGTTTTAAGATCAACATAATATGTATACTATGTCTAACGCAAATACATACATACATACATAAACTCACGCCTTCATTCCCAGAGTGGGGTAGGCAGAGCTACAGAATTACCAACAACTCCAAAAACTTGTTGATAACGCAAATAAATACATTTCATTTCATTTCATTTCATTTCATATAAAAACTTGGAATACCGCAAATGTTTTTCGTTAACGGCAACACCTTTGTTTACATTTTTTCTGTGGGAATAAAAATCAGACCTTAGTGAGTAGTTTTTTTTTTAATACTTACGTCGATTAAGGTTTAATAAAATTGCTGCTACGGAATCCTTCATGGGCGAGTCCGACTCGCACTTGGCCGTTTTTTTTTTTGATATTTCGAAGTTTCATCCTAGATCGAAATCAACGACAAAGAATACCAGTTGCATGCCGACTCGAAATGGAGGGCCGAATCATTTGAAACTATTAGCGGCATTGCACATTCGATGTGCATTCGTAATTCACATGACCTCCTTTGTTTCACATTCGTTTGACAATTCCATATTAACCGTACTGACGTTTTGACAAGTTAATTCGACGGTAAAATCAAAGGACCTGCACAGTTATTTATGCATAATTAATGAATGACGCAATGAATTAATTGCAGAGTTCAACAATTATTCTAACAGTATGACGACGCGTTGACGTAGTTAGTAGTGGCCCTGCTTGGGAAGCTAGCGGTCCTGGGTTTGAATCCCAGTATGGGCAAATATTTGTGTGATGAGCGCGACTATCTTTAAGAGATAAGAATTATAAAATAGACAAAAAAATAGTAGGGATGTAAAAAGGCGATCTCTTCCAGTTAACCTTTGAGCGATTGAATTTGCATCTGAGTCCTGGATGTTTCCTATATACGAGTATTTACATTGTTATTTCTTTAGTTAAGCATTTATATGGTTGTCTAGTATCGTACTCATAGTAAACGAGCCTAGAGCTTAGACGACGCGGTAGCCTAGTCGGTAGTGACTCTGCCTACGAAGCTAGCGGTCCCGGGTTCGATCCCAGGTACGGGCAAATATTTGCGTGATGAGCGAAAATATTGGTTCCTGATTTTTGGGTGTTTTCTATGTATTTAAGTATGAATTTATTAGTAAGTTTATCATTGCCTAATACCCTTACTTAACCCTTAGTACATAAATAAATAAATAATAAATAAATATCAGGGGACTATGTCACACCAATTGACCTAGTCCCAAACTAAGCTCTAGGCTTGTACTATGGGAACTAGACAACGATATAAATACTTATATAGAGAAATATATACTTAAATACATAGAAAACATCCATGACTCAGGAACAAATATTCGCGCTCATCACACAAATATCTGCCCTTACCGGGATTTGAACCCAGGACCGCTAGCTTCGTAGGCAGGGTCACTACCAACCTAGGCCAGCGCGTCGACAATATGCCTAGAGCTTAGTTTGGGACTAGGTCAATTGGTGTCAGAATGTCCCCTGATATTATTTACTTATGTATACTATACCCCGAGTACAAAATGTTACATCTTATCGAGTAAGTACCGTCAACGGTATAGAAGCTTTAGGTCTACTTTTCTTAGGACTAGATTGCTATACGACCAGATGGCTTTGCGAGTACGGTCAGCTGCAGAGAAAAGGATACCCCCCCTCCTGGTAAGGATCGATTTTTTTCAAAAACCTGTTGTTAAATTTATATGATTTTTCGGTGAATTGAAGATTTTACTATTGTCTACACATAAACTCAAAATCATTTAAATCTAACCACAGGTTTTCGAAAAAAAACAAACCTTACCACGAGGGGGGTATCCTTTTCTCTGCAGCTGACTGTACATCTAAAAAATTCCGAGTTGCAAATTCACCACTTCGATTACGTTACTAGGTAGCTTAAGTTCGTTAGGTAACTTCGAATGTGCAAAGGGCAAATGGCTCAGGAATAGGAGACCCGCCATGCGGGGCTTCCTCGACATTTCCTAGATAGACATAAGATGAAAAAAACAATGTGATTATTTTAGCGACGATGTGATGATGTGGTATGTGACGGTGTAATGTGATTTTTGTGCCGTGTGGTTGCTGGCTTAGAATAGTGCCACTCCATGTCTTCCTGTGGAAGTCGTAAGAGGAGACTAAGGGAATAAAGGCTTGTAGTATTGTTAGACAATGGGCTTGCAACCTGTCACATATACACATGGTAAACAACTCAGCCTGATTGTGCAAAATGTGGCTATAGAATTAACAACAAGTTTATAGGGTTGTTGGTAATTCTGTAGCTCTGCCTACCCCACTCTGGGAATGAAGGCGTGAGTGTATGTATGTGTGTATGTATGTATCATTTAGCGACTCGGACTTTTGTGATGTAGTCGTGAAGCGATCTGATCGTATTTTCTGAATTAATACATAGGCTGCTTTTCGTCTGCGAAAAATCAAAAGTTCCAGAGGGAATAACTATAATCGAAAACGCATCTAAGCTCCTGTCTACAGGGTAAAACAAATTGCTGTTGTCATTTTAAGGTATTGATTTTAATTCGGCCGCTATTGCAGTAAATAAGCTATCATAACTTACTTGTGCACCTGACCTTGTGCAGGGTCCGTCCGGGTTGGTACCACCATCTTATCCATTAACCTACCGCCAAGCAGCAGTGTTTGTATTGTTGTGTTCCGGTTTGGGGATAAGACAGCCGGTGAAATTACTAGCATACAGGCATTCCATCTTAATCCTCAGGGTTGGCAGTGCATTTGCGGTCTTAAGAATGCGAATGTCTTTGGGTCACAGCTTCCACTTACCATCAGGTGGCCTGTGTGCTCGTTTACCTTCCCGTGCCATAAAAAAAAGTTAACTATACGATAACGAGGAGAGACGACGGTACGTTGTACAAAGCACAACTAAGTGTCATTAATAATTGATATAAATAAAACAGCTGGTTCCATCGCAGTGCTAGTGACTAAATAATCTTTTTAATAGCATAATTAAAGACATTTATTGCTCGCAAGTAAATTGGTGTACTAAAATTAAGAAAAAACTCCAAATAAAAAGTGCAGTCCTTAAAACTACCCACGCATAAACATAAATAATAAAAGTTGTTATTTAATAAAAGTTGTTATTTAATAATATGTTAAAGTGTTCGGCATGTGCAAAATTCATGACGCGCAACGATGGTGTTGCGTGTCCAAAATGTAGCTGCCAATATCACCGCGGTTGTGTCGGGATTCCTGCGGCGGCGGCGGTCCCCCAGGATTGGAGGTGCCCGGCGTGCAAGCGGCACCAGCCGAGGGACAACAAGGCCGACACCCCAGTCAAGGGGCTTCTCGCTCCGGCCGCCGTCGCCCTGTCCGCCACCGCGGAGCCCCCTGCAGTCGCGGTGACCGTGGAGCCGGCGCGCGCCGACGCGCGGCTCGCTCCGGCGGCTTTGCCTAGCGGTGAACCCGAGGACGGACAGTCGGCGCTCGGTCGCGAGATCCGGCTGTTTAGAGAGGAGCTGCGAGTGGTCCGCCAGGAATTCAGGGAGTTCCGTCAGGAGTTCCTCGACATAAGGACGAGCCTGGCTGATGTCAGCGGTAGGCTCGATAAGTTGGACACCCGAGTTGATGCCATCGAGAGCCAGGTAGCGGCAAGCGCAGTGTCGGCGGCGCATAGGGTTATGGAGGAGGCCATCGCAACCCTCCAGATGGAGCTGCACGATCGCGATCAAGAATCCCTCTCCAACGACGTGCAAATTTCCAACGTGCCGGAGGAGCCGGGTGAGAGCGCTGTCGGCCTGGCGACCCGCGTCTGTGCCAAGCTGGGCGTACAGCTCGATGAACGCGACGTGATAGCCGTCCACCGCGCGGGCCGAGCGCGTGAGGCAGGCCGGCCGCGGCCGCTCGTGCTGCGCCTAGCGCGGCGCGCCGTGCGCGACGAGGTGCTCCAGGGCGCGCGCGTGCGCCGCGGCGCCACCACGGCGGAGCTGGGCCTGGCCGCCGCACCGCAGCGGTTCTATATCAACGAGCGACTCACGGCCGCCAACCGGCAGCTGTTCCAGCGGGCCCGCGAGGCAGCGCGCGCCGCCTCCTGGCGCTTCGTCTGGACCCGCGACGGCAAGGTCTTCGCCCGGCAAGCCGACGGGCAGCCAAGTCATCGTTTGCGTCGCTTGGTTGACCTCCATATTTTTGGGCCTGTTGCGGCCGCCCTGGCTCGCCTTTAGTTGTTATTGTTTTGTTTTTTTATCTTGTGGAATCCTAAAAAAGAGTAATTATTGTTTATTGTATTGTGTCCTTATTATTGTTACCTAAATGTTTATCTACACTTATTATGTGTAAAACTTACCTTGTTTTTGTGGCCTTCTTGTTTGTATTGTATTGCTTTTGGTGTGTCATCGTGGGAGTGAATAGGCATTTCATCCATGCACCGATTTCTAACCCTCTCTGGAACAACATTATATATGTAAGTCTAAGTAAGTATATTATTTGTACGCCACTATATCACTTGTCACTCTTGTATAATTTCACTTTACTTACGTGTATGCAGCTATTCCTTTGTTATTGTTCTAATATTATTTCTATTATCTGTGATGCTTCGTTGTAACAATTTAAAAATTGGTTTATTTAATGCTGGATCTCTCGGTACGGGGCACGACGAGTTGGTTGGGACTATAACTGAGACTGACGTAGACATTGTGGCCATCAACGAGACCTGGCTGCGGATTGGAGAAGAAGGACGCGCGCCCGCGGTGCCCGGCTACAGACTGAGGCACGTGCCGCGACCGGCCGGGGTTCGCACGAGAGGCGGCGGAGTCGGGATGTATTTGCGCCGGGGCATAAGCGCCCGCTCCCTATCGCACCCGCCTGCCACTCTTGTCGAGCAAATGTGGATTCGAACAACGGTAAATTGCAAAACCTTAGTCATAGGCACCGCATATCGCCCTCCGTGGTTAAATGTCGACACTTTTTTTGACGCTATGACTGACTCGATTACTTCGTTTAAAAATTACGACCGACTTATTTTACTTGGTGACTTTAGCATAAACTGTTCCGACAAAAATTACTGTAAATTTAAATGTCTGACACAATTTTTGGCAACTGTAAACTTGACTCAACATGTACGCGACCCGACTCATTTCACGAGCCACAGTGAAACGACAATTGACCTTGTGTGCACCGACGCTCGCGTTGTGTTGTGACTGTGGACGTGAAGCATATCCCGGACCTCGGGGCGCATGCTTTCGTCACAGTCGAGCTTGACATTAAAAAACGGAAACCGACGCCGACAACAATTACATACCGACCGTTAAAAGACATAAATTTTTGTGTCTTTTACCACGACCTAGACGCGATTGACTGGGACCAAATACTTGACCTGGACGATGTTAACGACATGGTGCGGCGCTTTAATGACATTTTACTTGGACTTTTTGACAGACATGCACCTGAGAAGACGATTGTGGTGAAGGAGGCTCCCAAGCCATGGCTGACAAGCAACGTAAGGCTTATGATGCGTCTTAGGAACGAAGCTCATGCTAAATACAAGCAAACAAAGTCTGGCGCACATAAGCAATACTACCTGGACTTGAAACACCTGGTGATCGCAGCCATACACAGCGAGCGGCGGGCCTTCTTCGATCACCACATAAACAACACGACTGACCCAAAGACTCTTTGGAAAAACTTAAAGCGTTCCGTTGTTACCGACTCTCACTCACAGCCCGACCTACCGACGTTTTTTAACGACCCTGACTTGATTAACCGGCATTTTCTGAATGTACCTGGAAAATCAGAGGTCACAATTTCGGACTTAACTTTATACGAATTTAGTAGACACGGTGACACGACTTTTACGCTCATGCCCACGACTTCGGCAGCTGTCACTAAAATCATCACCTCTATTAAAACGACTGCTAAAGGACTTGACTCAATTTCAATTGACATGCTGCATTTGACTCTTTCGAAGACTGCTGACATCCTGACAAACATAATTAACAAGAGCATACTGACTATGACTTTCCCGACAGACTGGAAGATTGCTAAAGTGACCCCTTTAGCCAAGAAGCCGAACCCAGCCGAAATGTCTGACCTCCGTCCTATCAGCATCCTTCCTTGCTCATCAAAGATAATAGAGAGGGTAATTTGCGATCAGCTGTCGGAATACCTAGAGAGAAACAATATCCTACCTGAACTACAGTCGGGCTTTCGCAAGGGTCGATCGACTGCTACTGCGTTGCTCGATGTAGTCGATAACATATTACAGGCTCGGGATGCTGGTCAAAGTACTATTTTAGTACTATTGGATTTCTCTAGGGCTTTCGATTGCATTAGCGTGCCCTTGCTATTATCGAAGATGTCATTTTACGGGTTTGATGCCGCAGCGGTCAAGTGGTTTGACAGTTATCTGTCAGGCCGAGCGCAGACGGTCGAGTTACGCACAGTGTCAGGTCGTGCTATGCTGTCCTCTCCTGGTCTTGTGACCAGAGGAGTGCCGCAGGGCTCGATCCTGGGTCCTCTGCTCTTTATACTCTATAGCAGTGATATTATTTCCAGTATAGAGAGCAGTAAGTACCACCTCTACGCCGATGACTTGCAACTTTACACTTCCAGCGCAATCTCAGATACAGTCACCGCCGTAGAGAACATCAATGCTGACCTCGATCGGGTTGCGTCTTGGTCAGGTAGGAACTGCCTCGTACTCAATCCCAAGAAGTCCAAATATTTAGTATTTGGATCGAAACATCAAACCCGTAAAACTCTGGATAGCCTGGCGACCGGGGATGTAGCTATCATGGGCGAACCAGTAGAGCGGGTGGTCGAAGCAAGTAACCTTGGCCTGCTTATGGACAGTGAGCTGCGCTTTGAGAGCCACGTGGCTAGAGTCGTTAGCAACTGCTTTTACCGCCTCAAAATCCTTTATAATATTCGTGATTACCTCAGTGTTGATCTGCGTGTCCACCTGTGTGAATCACTTATATTATCAAAGGTTAAACTATTGTGATGTCGTTTATGATGGTTGCATACTTGGTCGATCCAAGAGGCTAATACAACGAGTTCAAAACGCATGTGCTCGTTTTTGTTTCAGAGTCCCTCCCCGCTCCCATATCACTCCGTATTTGATCGCCGCTAACTTGCTAAACATGTCTGCGCGGAGGCGCATGCACCTGGCGACCCTTATGTTCGGTGTAGTGCAGTATGAGACCCCGTCGTACCTCTTTAAAAAGGTCCAGTGGATGAGTAGTGTGCGCCGGTTTAAATGTAGGGCGATTGTGCCGATGCACCGAACCGCGGCGTTTCGGGGTAGTTTCAAGTTCGCGGCGTCCAAGTGCTGGAATGATCTCCCTCCTCCCATCCAAGGAGCGCCTAGCAGGTACACCTTTAAGCGTAAGCTTAAGGGTTATTGGTTGACGCTCCAAAAATTCTAATTTCCTATCCAGCACTATCTTCTTTTATTTTTTTCTTTGTCTTTTAATTGTAGTTTTTTTTTTTTTTTTTTTGAATGGTCTTTACACTAGCTAAGTAGGTCTTTTACTATTTTAATATATGTTTATGTAAGGTTTCATGTCTCATTATATATTTTTATAAGGTCTCACTATAAGTATTTGTTTAATAGTATATTCGTTACTTTTATTTATTAGTTTGTATAGCGTTCCGTCCGTCTGTCACACTCGGTGCTGGCTGAAAATCAGCGCTGCAGGTTCTTAGCACCTCAGCATCATGCTGAGCCAGTATCCGATTCACTGCCACGAAGACACATCCACCATTTTGTTTTAGTTTACTGTTTTTTCTTTTTTTTGTGTTTTGTTGTGGTTAGTGAATAAATTGTTTTTTTTTTTTTTTTTTTTCTTTTTCTTTCTTCTTTCTTTCTATAACAAATCAAAAGCAATAAGCTTTTACCAAGCAGAATACAGCCTTAAATAAAACCAAAGAAGCACGTCTCAAGCACAACTCTATCTCTCTTATCCGCAATTAAAAGTTTGCTAAGTAATACAGAGAGCAAATACGAGCGTAAATAAATAAACGGAGTGACAGTTTGTTCGTTTGCAGTCTCATGCTGACGTCATTATTACATTATCATTGTTACGTGGGAGATGAAAGAGCGTCGGTGGCCTAGTGGCTTAGGGGGTCGGCTCGTGATCGTAAGGTACCGAGTTCGAACCCCCGCGGTGACCACGTACCAATGAGTTTTTCTAACTTAAGTGCATTACCCGATGCTCTTACGGTGAACGATAAACATCGTGAGGTAACCTGCACATTCGAACAGCTGATTGTGTGAAGATCCTAAAGGGTCGAAGTGTATCTGAAAAGGCCCATGTCCATGTGTAGAGAAAATATGGATGGATATAAGAGTAGAGAAAGACCGGAAAAGGTTTGGATGGATTGTGTGAAGCATGACATGTGTATTAAAGGTGTTGTATGTGGGTCCAAAGCTATGCGTTTATTACACTTTCTTAAATTAGTCACTAACGAGAGGGATACCGCAATACGTTAGATACGTATGGAGATATCTCCAATGTTATCCTAACGTATTCCGACGTCCCTCTCGTTAGTGACAAACTTAGGATAGTGTAACAGTCATTAGAAGGTAAAATCTTATTTATTTTGACTAATTTGTAGATGGTGATCGTTGACCTGAACTTAATAAAAAAAAACTTTATCAGATTGTGATGTTCTTCATATTATCAATATTATCATCATCATCATGTCAGCCGAAAGACGTCCGCTGCTGGATATAGGCCTCCCCCAAGGCTTTCCACTCAGACTGGTCTTGTGCTTTTCATCTCACTAGCTCGCAAAGCCCTTTTTGTTTGTTTGATATCTATTGAGAAAACCGCTTTTTATCTACAAGTGAAGAAAGAGTTTTGACATTTGAAGGCCGCTTAAGTGATATTTGACAGCTAACCAAACGTAAAACCTTACAAGTGCTGAATTTTTAATATCACAATTAATTAATTGCATCATTAAAAACACTAAATACAGTCTTACAACTTTATTTTAATTCATAAATATCGGCATTCAAAATTAACCTTCATTCTTGTTTTAAAAAAGGATAAAATGTTCTGACAGTCCAAATAAGTCGATGTGCAAACAAAACGCATCCGAAATAATAAAAAAAAAACTTACGTCAAAACTTTTCTATTAAGCCGTCAACGTTAAAATATTCGCATGTGTTTCTCGTTTGTGTTTGTTAAAAATGAGTGATTCGAGTGATAAAGACGTATTAACACCTGTGGAATTACAGAAAACCGTGCAAAATGCGGAATTGAGCTTACAGTACAAACCATTTTCTTAGTTTCCTCGCTGTAGTCAACGTTAAATATTCGCATGTTTTTCTAGTTTGTTTTGTTATTATAAATGAGTGATTCGAGTGATAAAGTCGTATTAACACCTGTGGAATTACAGAAAACCGTGCAAAATGCGGAACTGAGCTTACAGTACAAACCCTTTTCTTAGTTTCCTCGCTGTAGTGAGGTGAAAAGTTTTGTGTTATACACGGGTGAAAAGTTATTTTACGTCTCGTGTCTTGAAACACTTGCTACGCTCAGGATTCTATTTTTGAACCACTAGCTTCGCTCGTGGTCAATCATAAAATCCTTTCGCTAGCTCGTCTTTCAAATGAACATTCTCAGGTAAAATACTACTTTCCCCACTTGTATAACAATTAACTATTTCGCATCCACCGCGTTCCCGCGATCCTTACAAGGTCGTCACTCCATCTTGTTCTTCATCTACTTACAGTTTATTATTTATATATCGACATTGCAAATGTATCAAAATTTAATAATTTATTATGTAACTAATGAATGAACCTATTTTAAGTATGAGTGAACTTCTTTTAAATATATGATAGAAAATCGTGAAAATCGAATTTGATATAAGGGGCAGCGTTATCGATACACGATTTTTTTTGGCAGCTACGCGATTGAGTCGTCTTTAAACAACCCTCTTAACCGTGGAAAGAGAAGAGTGGAAGAAGAAAACACGTTGTTCCGCCCCCCCCCCTAGAATGGGCCAAGGGCAGGAAGACGACGATGACGTGGGCGATGATAAGGGTAGTTTTTGGATTCGATTCGATAAACGGCTTGATGGATTTTAACATTACGAGGTGTCTTTATGTTTGTCGTACTATAATATATGTTACTATCTCATTATTTTTTAGAGTTAGGGTTGTAAAATTTAGAATTGAAATTTATTTTAGATTTTTTTTTCCGCGACGAAACAATAGAGTCGTGTTTTATCACATCACACAGTTTTTCGAAACCTTACTGTTCATCAATCCTTCTGTATCTTTTGAATAAATTACAAAGTCAAAGATTATACAAAAAAAAATGTATTTAGAAAACTGAGACTTATTAAAAAAAACTTAGTACACGAAGTTTCTGTAAACTTTGTTTTTGTAAGTACTTGTGTCTACTCGTTGCCACATATTCACTTGTATTATTTTCCTCAATCACCCAAAAGTTAGCTTGAAGAGATCCCTTAAAGGGATAAGTTCGCCTTTGTACATTCCTTCTCTGTAAATATTGTATTTGAATTTCTGTGTTTTGTACAATAAAGAGTTTACATACATACCTACCTATTAAGGTACCTGCCGAATCAAGTTTTATTTTTATTATTTACATTTTACATACCTTCACGTCTTCATTCCCAGATTGAGGTAGGCAGAGCTACAGAATTACCAACAACTCTAAAAATATGTTGATCATTCTGTAACCACATTTTGCACAATTAGGCTAAGATGTTTACCAGAGCGTATTAGTGACGGGTTGCAAGCCCATCGCCTAACAGTACTACAAGCCTTTATTCTCTTAGTCGCCTCTTACGACATCCACGGGAAGACATGGAGTGGCACTATTCTAACCCGGCAACCACACGGGTTTCATTTAATTACACATTTTAGTAAGACTAAAAAAAAATTGCCGCGGATTTGTTGCAACTAACAAAAAAATATCAAAGCAACTTGATATTTTTGAGTCCTTAACTAATCATGTAATGTAATTCAAGTCGAGCTTGGTATCTACCTTTTACCTTCATTTCACCATTTAATTAGCGTTCACTGTGTATTGTTATGGAATCCTCGGTACGAGGGTCTGACACGCACTTTTCTGGTTCAATTCTTAACCATGATAATTTAAAATAACTCTGTTATACGTAAGAAATAAATAAATAAATAAATATCAGGGGACAATGTCACACCAATTGACCTAGTCCCAAACTAAGCTCTAGGCTTGTACTATGGGTACTAGACAACGATATAAATACTTATATAGAGAAATATATACTTAAATAAATACATATAAAACATCCATGACTCAGGAACAAATATTCGCACTCATTACACAAATATCTGCCCTTAACATAACATAATTGCTTGAATATTACAGTAATTTGATTATTTTAAATTTGGTCCGTTGCCAATTCGCTTTAGCTTAGGCATTATTAGTTCATCCTTTGCCGTGGGGAACAGATACGAGTATTAAGTATAGCTTAGCGAAAAGCATAAAGATATACCCTTGTATGTACAGTCAACAACATAAATAAGTGATCATTTATGTACCTTGTCACTTTAAGGTTGTGTTTGAAATGTTATACAAAATGGTGAAACGATTGAAAGCGACAAGGTACAGAAATGTTCACTTATTTATGATGTTGACTGTACACATAGGAAATTGGTTTTGGTTTTATGGCATAGGAAGGCAAACGAGCACACAGGCCACCTGATGGTAAGTGGAAACTGGGACCCATAGGCATTCGCATTCACAAGACTGCAAAAGCAATTAAAGATAAAACAATGCAATCCCCCGATATAATATCTCTTAAACGGCTGAAGCTGTTTTCAAGAAATCTATTTAAGGACTATACAGATTTAATAACATTTCTTTTAAAAAATAACAGCTTCCGAATCAGTCCATTTTTTAAGCAGATAGAATGCCACAGATATAAACGCAGATAAAGACTAACTTATAACACCCGTTTTTTTTAAATTATTATTTTCCAGTCATCTACGAAAATAACGGTTGTTTAATACTACACAGAATATCACCATTCCGGCCGTACCATTGTAATGGTGGTCGGGCCTTGTGTAAGGTCCCTCTGGTACACTACAACCATCTTATCCTTTAATCTACAGCCAAGCAGCAGTGTTCACAATGCTGTGTTCCGGTATAGGATGATGAGACAACTGAAGGTGAATTTACTAGCATAGAAGCATCCCATCATAGTTATCAGAGTTGGACACGCAGATCCCACTTACATCTGTGTCCCATGGACGTTTGCATTCTCATTAGTACGGTATGTAACCCAAAGACCTCTAATACGTTGCCAACCGTGATAACTAAGATGGAATGCCTCTGAATGGTCTGTGACATAAAAAATCAACATGGGTACATACACCCAAAAAACAAATATTTTATCGTTCTTGGGCAGTAGACAGATACTATATTTATTTAGTAAAAGGAAATCATATTGAAGCATTACAGAAAATATAATTTAAAGTACTCGAAACTAAAGGCGGTATTCCATTAGAGAAGTGCCATGAAGTCTTACGTTACTACTTGAATAAATATACGCGTATGTGTATTAGGCAAGTCCCCTTGCAACTTACATGCAACTTGAACACCTATCGGAATGGTAAACCTGCATACGAGTTATAAATTGCACGTACAAGTTCGAACGTTTATTCAAATGACGTGCAAATTGAACGCAAAAATATTTCGAATTGCGAACAAGTGCCTTATGCGCATAATTGGTACGCACGGGTACCTCTCGCTGTCTCACTCTTCAAAATAATCAAAAAAGAATGGCTGTTTGGTGGAAGCACGAGAAACTGTCGGTATTTATATATGTACGAACGTAAAATATTCATGCAATTTGTATGTGCAAATCGCATGTAGGTTTTACTTGCTCTCTAAAACATGTTTCCAATGCAGACATCATGTACGCAAGTGTAACGTCATACTTACTTCATGCAACATGCACTCGCCACTTTACTAATGTCGAGTCCGGAATTAGGCGAACTAACTTGACAGCCGAAAATGTTGCTAGACATAGGAAAAAATAAATAGTGATAGGTTTATGTCGACACAAATATGTCGATATAACCTTGTGCCTTCTATAAATCTGATTATATTTATATTTTATCAAGTAAATGTCGTCGAAACTTTCACACTCATACATACTTGCCCAATAGGGAAAAACTACAGCAATTTTTACGATATAATATGATCTGAAGGATGTACGGTTTAAAGAAGATATTTACGATACTTAATCCTCAAATTAGGAATAAAATACAAAAATAATGCTGACATTACAACAGGCCATTGTGATCCTTTTAGGTGGCTTCCAAATTATTAGTTAGATTCCAAACACAATAATAATGATAAACTAGACTTTTTAAATATCGATATTAACAGCACTAGCCAAACTGTGGCAACATTAGTGTACAATGAACTGTCAAGTTAGTTCGCCTAATTCCGGACTCGACTATAATGGAAAAGTAGCTACCGATTATTAATCAAGTGACATTTTTAATGACAAGGTTCAAACATCCCTCTCCTGACACAAGTATTAACATGCTTAAAAGGAGATTCCAACCTTATGTACTGTATTAACCACGTTTAAACCAATAAACTATTTTCATTTTCATTTTTTTTTTCTTTTTTTTCAAACATGGGCTTAATTTTATTTTCTAACTATACATACATACATTAAATCACGCCTGTTTCCTAGAGGGGTAGGCAGAGACCACTCCTTTCCACTTGCTACGATCTTGACAAATTTATTTCGCTTCTTCCACATTCATACATCGAGTCATGCACGCACGTAGGTTTCAGGTACTGAATATTCTAACTATACAAAACAAAAAAATATAAGCATGTCTCACACAATAGCACCGCGACCGGAAACCCTTATCACACTGGCATATTACACTAAATAAATTAGGGGGAGATGTCCACACATCACTAATGACATCATCAAGTGTTTCTAATAACTAACGATTTTGCACCGCACTCCAATGATACATGAAAAACCAATTAAAGTTTTAAGAGTGTCGCCTTTAACGCTATTGGTCCGTGATTGCGCGCGGAGGCGTTCGGCCGCTGTGATTGGTGGATGGCTGGCGTAAGTAGCGGAGTTTTCGCGCGCTTCGCACAGTCGTCGGTAGTTTTTCCCGCGCTAAGCTGCGAGTGACGTCTGCGAGAAAAGTAATGTCGTGTGCTTGACTTCAAGTTTGCCGATTGAAAACTCAGACAACGGTAAGTGACTATATTTTGCTGTCATTTTAGATATAGAACGTTTGAAAAAAATGTACAAAGGTTTATTGAAAATTTTAGTACAGTTCATTTCATGTTTTATTTATTATAAATTCTTAATAAGTCAACGTTGAACTTTTAATCTAGTAACATAGTGCGATTTATTTATTATTTGTATTTAGTATCTCAATTTTAAAATATTTTACTTAGTACAAGATATATCAAGACAGGCACTAAAATTTTTGTAGTTATTTTATTTCGTTTAAATACTAAAAATAATGCCGAAAACGAACTTCGCTTGTTGGCTAAATTGCAGAGTTACATTTTAAAAGTAACTATTTTACTTGAACATTTTTGTGACTATATTGGGATATTATAGCATATCTCTATCTATTGTTGTCATTCGTTGTGGTTTCATATTCTACATTTTTGAGCCAGAAAAACGTTTAGTAACCAATTAGTACGAATTAAGTGATTTATTAGCTATAAATCCACGTTTTATAATAGTTATCACAGAATATCGTGTTAGTGAGTTCAAAAAAACATAAACAAAATTAAAAAAAAAACACCTTATTTGACACTTAATAAATCCTATTTATTTTAACATTTCAATTATTTATAATGCGGTAAATAATATTTTCATAAGAGTTGTAGTTAAGTACCAACATTACATACGAATTATTTGATTTTATACAATTAAAATTATTGTAAAAATATTTATGACATTACATGACAGTTAAGTATTTACATTCATTATTAAGTTAACATATCATCTTTTTGAAATTCGTCAATAGCATATGATAAAACATATTTTTTTTTGATAAGTATATTTTTATTTCCTAAATACAGTGTCGTTCGTGTCTTGTTATATGGACGCAGGTTTTGATTGCCATAAATATACATCATTAATAGGGCCCGTTTCTGTTTATAGTTACTTTTGAGTTTGGTAGTTATAGGTTATAACGGGCTGTTTTCCGCAACTCGACGACTCAATAAATGCGCGTTTTTTGCGTGGATTTTAGTAGTTAAAGTTGGTTTTTACTACGTCTAGATACTTTTGGTCCTCGTTTTTTTTTTTGTGAATGTTACTTATATCACCAAGATGAATAAGGTCGTCTACTTTAATATAATACGATAAAAAAATGTCTGGAGTCTTAAAACGCATCAAAACATTATTAACAAAAAAAAATTAAAAAATTAAGTGCATTATTTGAGGCAAGTAAACGACTACGCAATAACATTTGTCGGCATACAAGGGTATTTGATAATAGCTTATACTTAAATCGTTTTTGATCGTGTAGATGTTATTAAGTAGATATAAAAGTTTTTTTAGCCTTTATGCTCAAAAAACATTTAATAATATAATTTAATGACCGTAGCAGAGTACCAAAGTAGTTTTATTTTCTAATAATAGCCGTTCCTAAAATAATAGTAAAAAATGGCTTTTGACCCGATTTATTATTGTTAGAAAAATATTGAAATGGAAAGTAGTTTTACGAAACGACTTTAGGAAGGAGATATTTTTTCAAAGGTATATTTTAAATTAGATGTTTATCCTTAATATATTTTATGAATGACTAACTTAGGTACTAATCATTTGAACTCCCTTGGCATATACTCGTACATACCTACTGGATTGTATCGATCTCTATTGAACCAAAAATAGATTTCTCCTAAGTTTTATCATTTCCAAAGTTTTTATGAAGGTACACCATTGCTCAAAGTAAAATTCGGATGTCCATCAATCATTTACAATCCCTCTGTCTCAAACAACCGTAAACATACCAAACTTTAGATAATTTACCGTTTCCTGTTGTACTTAATTCAAAACTTTGATTCATATTGGATAAATCTCTAAATGTATTATTATTTGGGAACATGATTGAGCAGATTATTTGAAAATGTCGCAAATTGCGTCATTAATAGGTATCAATAATATCGCTCGTTCGCGACTAAGAGGGTACAGAGTTCCACATTGTATTAACCTATCTTGCTTCGAAATTGCAATTTATTGCTCAAGATATAAGTTCTTATTTACTTGACTGTTAGAGCTGTTTTAACATCGACAGTGTGATTACTATATCGAAACAAGAGGAGCTAAATTTGGTACATAATGGCGAAGGGAAAAAAAGGCGATAGAACTCGACTCAAAGCGAAGCTAGGCGCCTTGTCGGGTTTTTCATTTGTTTGCATTGTTATTAAACGCGATTGCACTGGCAATCAAAATTGCAGAAGTTAATTGCTATCTTAGGCTAAGCGCGCACCACGATTTTTTGTCGTGCGATAATTTTGTAGCAGAAATGCAACGTATGGGTTTATATGTCAATGCGCGCATATACGTGAAAAAAATCGCAGCGACTTTAAAATTGTGGTTTGTCAGAACAAAACATAAACGTACTCGCCCATGACTTGCCAATAACTAATTTTAAACTACATACATACATAAACTCACGCCTTCATTCCCAGAGTGGGGTAGGCAGAGCTAAAGAATTACCAACAAGTCTTAAAACTTCTTGATAATTTCGTACCCACATTTTGCACAAGTAAATAATTAAAAAAAAAAACACGAAATCACCCTTTTATATGCATTAAGATGAATGCCAAATCAACTTAACTTGAAAACGTTATGATGTTAAACCGTCTACAGTGGAAGTCAGTATGAACTATAATTGAGTTAAATAATTACCCATTTTATTAGTAAAATCGACAAGGATTTAGTTCACCCTTTACCCGGTTTGTTACCTCACAAATCCCGAGCAGATCTAACTTCCTCTTCCTTTTTGATTTGTAGGAATTAATTTTACTCAAAACTAGCCGTTTTAAGAGGATGTGAACCGTCGTTTAAATCACGTAGCTGTTAAAATAAATCCATACTAATTAAGCTCCGGGCTATAACGTTTCTCATTCCCTAAATCGAGTTCAAATTTTCACGATTTTTTAGTATTTTGTTGAATTATTATAAAAAACTAGGTACTTATGTTCCTATTTTTCAAAGAAATATTTTCTTGAATATCAAAACGTTATTCATTATATCTACAAGATACAAGATATTCAAAAATTGTATAATTCGGATTACGTTTAACCCGTCGAGTATGCTATAGTATTTTTCGTAATCGTGTTATAATAGAGAGCTTTTTAGTCGAGTACCGTGTTTAGGCCACGAAGCTTGCTGAGTGGCCTAAGTAAGGTACGAGATTAAAAAGCTTAATTATGACACTATTGTGAACAATACTTTTTGTACGAGTTCATTAAAATTAATAATGTAAGTCATTAATACGAGTATATAAGAAAACTAAAAGTAGATTTTTGACAGATGATGCGACGCTGCTACGTTCCGAAACGCCACAGATTGGCAATTTTGTATCGGATCGAGGCTCCTTAAACAAGGACACATATGGAAATCCGAAGATCTATTTTCAAAATTTTTTCGGTTGTCTAGAGCGTATCGAAATAGTTATTTCGGTTGTTTCTGAAGTAACAACGATGAAAAGAGTGACGTTGCAGTATTCTCTATGAAATCTTTATGAATGATGATTTTTATTTCCACAGAGAAAACGTAAACTTCTTGGCTTTTAAAAGAAAAGTTATCACACCACCGTTTTTTTTAATGTCCTGGATACAGCAGCAAGTTTAAGTAGATTTTTGACAGATGACGCGATGCTGCTACGTTCCAAAACGCCATACAATATTGGCAAATTTTGTACCGCATCGAGTCTCCTTAAACAAGGGCACATATTATTTAAATACGAAGTTCTATTTTCAATTTTTTTTCGGTTGTCTAGAGCGTATCGAAATAGTTATTTCGGTTGTTTCGGAAGTAACATAGACTATTCAACGATGAAAAGAGTGACGTTACAGTATTCTCTATGAAATCGTAATACAAACATTTTAATCGACGAGTACAAAAAATACATCGCAGCTACGTGAGTATTTAAGGATTATTTTAATTTGGAATTTATTATTACCGATCTAAGATTGATATTTTATTACATATGTATGTGACGTACGTTCGACGGGTTAAGGGGAGAGAAACATTATCGTATTTTGTATGGATTTTCATCTTCATATGCAAAACCGCGTAACTAACATTTATGATAGTGCAAAATAAACCTTACTAAGTCATTAAAAAGGTTCATTTTGCTCCTTATTTAAAATGTTACTTACGCTGTTTTGCAGTTTCACCGACGATATGTAACATGACTTTTTGAAGGTTGGCAGGAAGTTGAATAAAGGTGATATTACATATTTTGTAACTATTAATTTAATGTACGTTTGATTTCTTAAATACACATACACTGAGGGGATAGGGGATAGACAATAGTGTCTAACGCGCTCGCAATCGCAAACGGCTTCAAAACGTAACAATTGTTTTCATTTTATATGCAAACAAGCCTTCGATTTTCAAAATGAAAACGATCGCGATTGCAAGAGCGTTAGACAATAGCCCCTCAAGTTGTCAGACCTAGAACTTGACGTTAATATTTAGGGAGAAGAAAGCCTTTTCAATACCGGTTCGGAATATTGTTTTAACTTTTCAATATTTTTATTAGTTTAGTTGTCAATTAGGTTTTAATGATACGAACAGAACGCTACCTTCCGGTACACCTGAAGACTTCCTTGTTCCGTTAGTCGGAATTTTTTATTTGAGCAAAAAAAAAAAACCCACAAACTTTTCAAATTGTTTAAAGAGACCTACATAACCTGTAGGTTAGGTTAGGTTGGTTATATAACCATCCAGGTTAAACAGTTTCAGATTTTCGGAAAAATTCAAATTTCGGACAAAGAAAACATGTGGGCCAAAGTAGCTATAATTAGTAATTTCAAAAATAGATATGCCATCCTTGATAACGTAGCAAGCCATGTATTGAATTACACCATATTTCCAACATATCAGCGCATTTGAAATAAATAAATCTACATTTACGTCCAGTTAATGTCATACGAAATAGCTTGAGATTTTTTCGATATATTTGATGTTATTGGATAATTCTAACATCTGCTCTTTTAATATAAAAAAAAAACAAAATTACCCTGCGCCAGCAAAACTTTTTACGCAAAAATAATATTTTTTGTCAGTATTGCGTGAGGAAAATGTTAAATAATCAAGGAAAGTTTATTCAAATGGTAATGTTGTGAATTTCTTTTCCGTTACCTACGTTATGGTTATCCGGGAAGTTTGCATCGGCATCGAGTCTTGTTAAACTTGCTCTGTGGCCATTATACTTAATTCGGAGATATTACATACATACATAAACTCACGCCTTCATTCCCAGAGTGGGATAGGCAGAGCTACAGAATTACCGACAACTCCAAAAATTTGTTGATAAATTCTGTAACCACATTTTGCACAATTAGGCTAAGATGTTTAACAGTGTATATTAGTGACAAGTTGCAAGCCCTTCGCCTAACAGTACTACAAGCCTTTATTCCCTTAGTCGCCTCTTACGACACCCATGGGAAGACATAGAGTGGCACTATTCTAATCCGGGAACCATACGGTATCATTATTTAATTATTACGAATTTGTGGCGCTTACAGTGGAGGCTCTGGGACCCGAAACGTCTTATAAAGACCCTGTCTGCCAAACTTATTGACGCCTCTAAAGATCCCAGAGCTGGCGCTTATCTCTTCAAAATCATCAGCATCATGGGTACAATGCCGACGGATTTATAAGAGGTGGTATTCTTTTTATAATTGTGTACACAAATGTATTTAATAATTCTAGTTTGAAGTAGATTTATTAAATATATTTTATTTTCTATATTTTATTACTATATCCGTTGTGTCGCGTCCTTATTGGTGACTCTTTTTCTAACCTAATCGGCAGACCACTTATATGACTGAAAGTACAAGGAAGGAATAATAACGTTCAGCGAAGAAAAAAGTAATTAAATTAATGAAGATTCGCGTCAGAAAGATTTTTATAAAATAAAAGGTTGAGTTCAGCTAATTGCTTGGTCTTTCATTTAACTAAAAAGTTTACTTTAGTAGGAGATAATTAAATATTAATGCTATCTTGTATAGAAATCTTAAATTTTTCCTTGTTTGGACTTAATATTGCGGTTTTTATAGAAACCTCTCAAGTACTATTGAACTTTAGGCTTTTTAACGTTTATGCACATTTATGATCTACAATTTCAAAAATCACTACATAGTATAAAACAAAGTCGCTTGCGCTGTCTGTCCCTATGTATGCTTAAATCTTTAAAACTACGCAACGGATTTTGATGCGGTTTTTATAAATAGATAGAGTGATTCTTAAGGAAGGTTTATATGTATAATACATTCCACGCGGGCGAAGCCGCGGGCGGGTCGCTAGTTATTCTATATAATAGTATATTTTGATACAAGTGCGGAAAGTACGTCATTTTGCACGAGGCCCGAGCTGCAAGCAGGGACCAAGACTCGGGACGAGTGAAAATGGAAATACAAACAGCCACACAGTTAACTACCCATTAAAGACAGAAGTGAGAAAATGTAGAAAGTACGAATAAGAAGAGAAAAAGCACTAGTTCGAAAAAATCTAACTTTCCGCACAATATACCGTTACGAAAAGTACCACTTTTTGAGCAACTGTATTAAAAATTATATTTTAGTTTATTTTAATATTAAGGATCATTAGAGCCACCCATTGACTCTAATGAATTACTTAGCAATAAGTAGTTATAAGCAAATAATGACAGTGTAAAAAGTACAGTTGGTTAAAAAAGCATGTCCCAAAAATTTGGCGACAAATAACCAGTTTAATTTGCAGCAAAATCCATTGAAACCCACTAAAAACTTTCTTCACAGTAAAACACGTAAAACTCTGCAGTAATCTGGTGATTTATTCCCAAACTTCGCATCACGCTAACTTTCTGAATTACAAAACCTTTTCCTTTATCAGTTGCATCTCTGAACTAATTCCTTTACATTGACATTATAATAAATGCTTGGAGCACTTTTGTCTTTAACCGTAATGCCACTTTGTATTGAACCATATTGTTATCACATCGACGGTGCAAAGGAAAAATGCCTTAAGCGACATTTTGTGACGTTTACAAAAAAAAACGAGATAATAAGGACCGTCTCTTGTTTTCTGCAATATTTTAAATAAAGCGATGGGCTGCAAAAGAGTTATTTTGATTTTTGATAGCCAATAAGTTACTTTTTTTTAACTAACAATCGATGTCTTCATTGAATGTCACTTAACTGAAATACCCAATAAACAGTTACTGCTTGCTAAGTATGGTTAGGCTTATCGCATGACAAAAAATGTAGTTGAGCATCCGTCCCTCTCGTACTAACTTATTTTATATACGTGTCAGAAAGTAACGGCTGTTTAAAATCCCGATAGAATCCTTAACGCATGTAACTAAGGTAAACTGAGCTTAAATAAAAACCTTTATACTTTGCCTACAAATGATGTACCTGTTAAAACACTTAAGCGCCATCAAAAGATCCAAGTCGTTCTATAAATGCTTAAAGCGACATATTAAAACATAATAATTGACATTTACTTATTTATTTATTTATTTATTTTTGTATGTGTGGTGTGAAACTGATTGATAGAGTTAGAAATGAAAAAAATCAGAGAGAAGTGTGGAATAAAAGAAGATGTAGTGACTAAGATTGAAAAGGGCATGCTTCGATGGTTCGGTCATTTGGAAAGGATGGATGAGGGAAGATTGGCGAAAGAGATATACAGATCGAAAGTGTGTGGAAGGGTCGGAAGGGGCCGCCCTAGGCGTACTTTTTCGAATCAAATCGGAGAAATACTGGAAAAGGGCCGAATCTTAAGTACCCGAGACCGACGTGCGTGCATGACTCGATGTATGAATGTGGAAGAAGCGAAGGAAATTTGTCAGGATCGTAGCAAGTGGAAAGAAGTGGTCTCTGCCTACCCCCCTGGGAAACAGGCGTGATTTAATGTATGTATGTATGTATGTAATAATTGAAATTTCTTTAAATTTTGTTGGCTTTAATTTGATCCTTATCCTAGTTGAAGAACCAAAAACAATGAAATCCTTATAAAACAAAGAAATCCTTTTACTAAAAGGCAAACAAAGACAAAGTCACTCGGAAGTGAAATATTAGATAACTGACTATGATAATAGATTAATCCTTAGTATTTTGACAGTGAATGTAATCAATACAAAATTAATCCAGCACCGGAAGCGACTTACTTCGTCCTTAATCCTGCCGTCTTTAATCTCTGTTAGTCAATATCCGGGTGAAACAATAGACTTTGACGCACTCTTACAATGGTACCAAATGATTTTGCAAATACTTTGTTAGCATAATGACGGTGAAAATTAATATTCTTATTGATAATAGGGAACATTTTTTTTTAAATAGCATTTCTCATATGATAATACCTACCGTAAAAGAGATCACAAAAAGTGAAATTAAAATTAAAATCGGTCGAGAAATACGGATTATACAAGCATTTTAGACTGCTAATTAGTCAGCGATTAGACAGAGAGATCCGATATGCTTTGTGTCGCCGTGTAACAAATCAATCATATAAACTAGATGTTAAATTATATTTGCAAGAAAGAGATAGGAACAAATCTTTATTGGCTTATATCTTGGTAAGTTAAAGTTTGTTACAGTTATCAGATGAATATTCCATATGAGCGTACATGCGCTAACTCGGGGCACCTAAAGTGATATAGCAAAATATTTTATCGACGAAAAATATATCGATGATATCTTCGTTTTGAAATAATTACAATAAACATATTAAAACATGTATTAATTAGTTTATTTTAAAACAATTTTCATTAGTTTAATTAAGGATTGCCGTCTAAGTGAAAATATCCACTTTAAATTACAAAAGTTCTGTCAAACCAAATTTCTTCACCTTTTATAAGACTGCTAATTTTTTCATGGTGTCGTAATCAATATTTTATTCTAGAACCATCCTTAACTTTTTGTAAATTTTAATACCTTTGATTGAAATGACGTTCGCATACTTTTATTACCTTAAGAGGCTCGATATCAGAAATGATATCGAACCTTTTTATATTAATCGAGAATTTTCAATGAGCACATGTTTATCGACGTCTTATTTATCAATATCAAATCCCTAAAAGGTGCACCATCTTATCCATTAACCTACCGCCAAGCAGCAGTGTTCGCATTGTTGTGTTCCGGTTTGGGGATAAGACAGCCGGTGAAATGACTAGCATAGAGGCATTCCATCTTAGTCCTCAGGGTTGGCAACGCATTTGCAGTCTTGTGAATGCGAATGTCTGTGGGTCACAGTTTCCACTTACCATCAGGTGGCCTGTGTGCTCGTTTGTCATCCCATGCCATAAAAAAAAAAAAAAAAACTAAGTAGGGTAAAATTTTAGGGTTCCGTATCCAACAGATGCCAACAGGACCCTAGTACTATGCCTCTGCTGTCTGTTCTTCAGTCTGTCTGCCGCGGGTTGTATATCATGAACCATAAGTAAAGTTCCTCCAATGAAACGAGATAAATAATGTAAACAGACTGACCGTTACCAAGTTACATTGAGATAGCGAGCGATTATTTTCTGTTCTTATTTCTCGTATGCAATAATATCTTTTTCACAACACTGCTCGGAAATATGGCCATAGATGCTCTTGTTTGGGGTCACAAAACGTCACTTATAAGGACAGACCAAGAATGTTTTTGTCGGCATTTGCTGATTGGTCGAGAACATTGTTGTCCAACTTTAATAACCAATGAAAATCATTCAATCAATTTTTGTGTCATGGCTCCTTAAAATGAAAAATTGGAATCGACCAATCATAACACACCATTTTGTGTCGTAAAATATTAGGTGTATTTTTGCTAAAAGATACACAGACTAAAAACTATGTCATTGCTTTTTTTTATGTAATTCAAACTTGGCCCCTAATCTCGAACCACTAGAGATAAAATTACATGCGAGATAAGGCGAAACAAATACAATTTTATATCGAGTTGACATCTTCATCTCGAATGTTAGTTTATTAATCTCGAAAGCCACGAGAATAGGGGTCCAGATTTAAAAAATGTTATCTTTGGTAAAATTGTCGATAATACATACAATTTTATTTTATTTTCTCTCAGTAGTTGTGAAAAGCACTATGTCTGCCTCGGTAGAAAGTGCAATTTATGGACTCGTACACTAGTATATGACTCGTCCAAAAATCTCGTACTTTCTATCCTCTGCAACAATATAGTTGGTCGGTGACGGCTGTCGTTGCGTGATTCGTGGTAATCGTGGTACAGGAAAGCTGCCAGTACAGAAGTTGTCAACATAAGGGCTGCCATTTTCTCAAGTTCATTATTTCGAATAAAAACATTATGGACTCCTGAAAGCTTGACTACATTCTTTATCTCGTCTCGATGGCCTTACTTTAGATAATTTAATTCATCACTGAGTGCTGATACTTCTATTGCCGCCGTAACAAAAACAATGTGTACCCTCATACAAGACTGGTTCGCATCGTATTTCATCCTTTAGACCAAAAAAAACGCTGTTATCTATAATTAAAGTCCCGCGTAAATTCAGGGCTTTATGTTCTCATCTTGGTGTAAAATATTATTATTATTACAATCCCATAGCAGAGGACAAACAGTATTATTTGCCGATATGAAAAGCTTTATTAAGGCTCTGTCATCCCGGCTCATAGACACCTCCGGAGATCCTAGAGCTGGTGCTTACCTCTCCGAAAGGATTGGGCTAGCTATCCAGAGAGGTAATGCAGCCAGTGTCACAGGGACCATGCCGCGGGTGTGTTCTTTTTATAGTGGTGATTATATTTTACATCTTTAATATTTGAGTAGTTTAGTTTTATTTTAATTTAAATAAGTTTAGTTTTAACTTTTAATTGTAGTAAGTACCTATATTATATTAAATAAATTAATCTACTTAAAAAAAACGGGACAATCTCACATATAATTGACGTAGTCCTAAACTACTTAAGCTCTAGGCTTGTATGGACTTGTATGGAGGCTAGACAGCGATAAACATACAATGGAAAAGGTCGTAAAAGTATTTTAGGTTCGGATATAGTCGGTTAGACTAGCTTAGGTATGAGAGCGAGGGAGACAGATCACTGCATCCACAACTACTTTAGGATGATGATGATTTAGATCAATAAGAATTGTATTTACACGGGAAAACTGGTCGCTTTCTATGGAAATTTAAAGTGACTGTTTGACCGTGTAGTTACGTACATACATAAAATCACGCCTGTTTCCCAGGGGGGTAGGCAGAGACCACTTCTTTCCACTTGCTACGATCTTGACAAATTTCTTTCGCTTCTTCCACATTCATACATCGAGTCGTGCACGCACGTCGGTTTCGGGTACTTAAGATTCGGCCCTTTTCCAGTATTTCTCCTATTTGATTCGGAAAAGTCAGTAGTAACTAGTCGCCCCGTGTGGTTGCCGGGTTAGAATAGTGCCACTCCATGTCATTCCGTGGATGTCGTAAGTCGATTAAGGGAATAAAGGCTTGTAGTACTGTTAGGCGATGGACTTGCCACCTGTCACTAATACACTGGGAAACATCTTAGCCTATTTGTGCAAAATGTGGTTACGGAGTTATCAAGAAGTTTTAAGACTTGTTGGTAATTCTTTAGCTCTGCCTACCCCACTCTGGGAATGAAGGCGTGAGTTTATGTTTGTATGTATGTAACTAGTTTATATCCTGAAATGAGACTGAGGATAACTTTGTCCCAGGAAAGACAGCAGAAGTCGCGGCCAAAGGTTATCGTACAATTGGCGGTTTCCGTGTCAAGGATTCAGGCATCGCCAGATGTCCAGGCCCTCAATACTAACGAGTGTAAGTTTTCGAATAACGATCCCCAAAATTCAAGGTCATCGTTGTCGTAATGCCAAAGAAGGAGGTTAACTGCAATGTAGTAGTTGAAGTATTCTATTCTCTATTGGTGACGAAATTAAACTTAAAATGCGTTTAAAATGACTATGCAAAATTCAAAATTCAAAATATTTATTCAGTAAATTAGCCACATGCGGGCTCTTTTACACGTTGGAAATGTACAGTAAATCTACCAGCGCTTCGGACAAGACCATCATTGCGGAGAAGAAGCGCCGCAAGAAACTCCAGCAGAAGGTCATTTTTTTAATCATAAAACTTAATTAAGTATACTTAAAAGTAAGTTACATTAAGTAATAATAAAATAAAAAAGTAATAAACAATAAGTTTTTAAAACTAGCAAAAATAAAATTATTACAAATGTAAGGTCAATAAACATTAAAATAAAAAAATTACTATGAGAACAACACCGCGAGGTCTCTACGTCAAAAGCCATATGCAGTTAGTATAGCTACTTTTACGCAACTCTAGCGATAGCGATTTTTATTGAGGTAAATATTTATTAAACGGTCACCCTCCTAAATCTAACCCGTACTAGGAAGAGAAAGGGGAGAGATGGAAAACAAAATCTACGCATCTCTTCATTTTTAGGGTTCCGTACCCAAATGGCAAAAATGCAACCTTTATGGATTCTACATGTCTGTCTGTCTGCCCTTCCGTATGTCATAGCCACTTTTATCCGAAACTATAAAAACTATACTGTTGAAACTTGGCAAGTAGATTTATTCTGTGAACCGCATTAAGATTTTCACACAAAAATAGAAAAAAAAAACAATAAATTTTGGGAGTCCCCCATACTTAGACCTGAAACTAAAAAAAAAAAAACATCAAACCCATACTTGTGGGGTATCTATGGATAAGGTCTTTAAAAATGATATTGAGGTCTTTAATATATTTTTTTCTAAATTACATAGTTTTCCGCGAGAGACACTTCCAAAGTGGTAAAATGTGTCCCCCCCCCCCTATAACTACTAAAATAAGAGAATGATAAAACTAATAAAGTCGATTAAGGTTTAATAAAATTGCTGCTACGGAACCCTTGGGCGAGTCCGACTCGCACTTGGCTGCTTTTAACAAGACTCTTTATTCTAAATTCGTCAATTTTTTTTTTATCTGGCGAATTATAGAAAATTACATTTGTATACACTCGCGGTCAAATAATACGGGTCAGAATGCGTTTTTCATACTAAAGAGGCTATTTGGAAGCCTTGGTTCCTCGCCAGGAGATGCTTTTAGTGAAATCTGATGATGGACACCCCGAGCATCGATACAGGACTTCCAGATTGCCTAAGATACCCAACGGATTGAATCTGCGGTTAACGCCGGAATTGTGCATGTTCAGAAAAACATATAAAATGGCAATAAAATGTAAGGAAAATCAAATGCTGACCCATGCTCTCTCGCTGTGGTGTTAACTGATTGTGCGATCTGTTAGGTATCTTAAGCACTTTTGACCTCCACTGTTTAACCTCGGAGTATCCACCATTAAACCTCACTCAAAACATGCCAGTGTCCAGGAATTAAGGCTTCGAAATAGCCTCGTTTATATGAAAAACGCACTCTGACCCGTATTATTTGACCGAGAGTGTAGATGTAAGCATTCTCTCTCTAGATTGTCTTTACTGCATTGTTTCTATATTATAAGGTATTTTGCACCAACCTTTCGGGCTACCATTGCGGTAAAGTTAGTAAAAACAAAAACAAATCCAAGTTACCGTCGAATACTCGAAACTTATTCAATGCAAGCGAAATACAATTGAAAACTATTGCTGTTTGCGTTTCGATTCTCTACAGTCGTTGTTCAAAAACGGGGCATCTTATTTTAAGTCTTTCAAAGTTTAAATTGAATAGCAAAGAAGTACTACGGCTCTATAATATTCTAGTCCGTAAAACCATATTGATTTTGACAAGTTACATACATACCTTCGTGCCGCCCAGGGCAAAAAAGTTGTTAATCGAAATCAGTACATAGGTTCTTGTCATAAAAAGTTTAAAATATGATTTTTAGAAGGCCTTTTAAAAGGCCTCTGTGCGGCAGGAGGATAAATACATAAACTCACGCCTTCATTCCCAAACTGGGGTAGGCAGAGCTAAAGAATTACCAACAACTTTTAAAACTTGTTGATAATTCTATAACCATACTTTGCACAATAATTAGGCTAAGGTGTTCAACAGCGCATTAGTGACAGGTTGCAAGCCCATCGCCTAACAGTACTACAAGCCCTTATTCGCTTAGTCGCCTCTTACGACATCCACGGGAAGACATGGAGTGGCACTATTCTAACCCGGCAACCACACGGCTTTTTTTTATGGCATGGGAAGGCAAACGAGCACACAGGCCACCAGATGGTAAGTAGAAACTGTGACCCATAGACATTCGCATTCACAAGACTGCAAATGCACTGCCAACCCTAAGGACTACGATGGAATGCCTCTATGCTAGTCATTTCACCGGCTGTCTTATCCCCAAACCGGAACACAACAATGCAAACACTGTTGTTTGGCGGTAGGTTAATGGATAAGATGGTGGTACCAACCCGGACGGACCCTGCTCAAGGTCCTCCCACAAGTATATAGATTTTACATAAGAATTTCATATGCACGACGGAGACAGTCTCTCTCTGTTTATCTTCATTGGTCACTCAGCTGTGTGGGCGATTGTACATTTAGTTTTATTTTTACAGACGTTGAGTACAATACAATATGTACAATAGAAATACTCTTTACTGAACAATAAAAATAAAACAAAAAATAACCTTACAATTATGTATTTTAAGTATTAAACAAGGCGGTCTAAGCGCTAATTAGCGATTTATTCCAGACAACCTTGGACAGAAAATAGTTATAGACACATACATATTTTATACAAGAAAATACATATTGTAAAAAATTAAAAAATAAAGTCGTCGAATTATGACAAGTGGTGTATCATTGAGTACGTATCTCAAAATCATCTTTAGGTTTCTTTCATCATTTGTCATTTTAAATGATCATTTAGAATTTATAACGGTTTAGTCGGTTAGCAACAGTAGGGTTTTTTATAGCTTGCTTTTTGTCGTTATTAATTATTATAATTTATATACAAAATTCTCATGTTACGGTGTTTGTAATTAAACCCCTCCGAAATGGCTCGACCGATTTTCGTGACATTTTGTGTGCGAACTAGAAAAAATCTATTTTTTATCCCCCAAAATTTTAAAATAAATTAAAATAAAATTCCTTTAAATAATATACATGGCAAAACAACGTTCGCCGAGTCAGCTAGTATTAGTGTAGATAAACTAAATATGAATACATAACCTTTGCATATTAAACATACTAAGAAAGCGATTATCGTAATTGGTAGGGCCTAAGAAGCTTATTGAACCGTGTTCGATACTCGTTAAGGCAAATATTTGTGTGACAAATTGGGAACATGTGTCGTGTGATTGTCCTCAGATATATTTTTACAGTAATTTTATATATGGAAGATTTTATGATATTCTCCTGCGAAGAAAGAAAAACATTTGTATAGGATACAATCGCAAATAATATTTGTTATGCAAAGCGGATCGTTCGTTAACTGATTAGATTCCTTTAATTCCATAGGTATTCATTACAAAGAAATGGAATTATGTTTTTTGTATAAAAAAATATACTATGTACAAGGCCGGTATTCTAGGCGGGAGAAACGATATCCTACTAGACGACGCGCTGGCCTAGTTGGTGGTGACCCTGCCTGCGAAGCTAGAGGTCCTGGGTTCAAATCCCGGTAAGGGCAGATATTTGTGTGATGAGCGCGAATACATATTTGTTCCTGAGTCATGGATGTTTTCTATGTATTTAAGCATATATTTCTGTATATAAGTATTTATATCGTTGTCTAGTACCCATAGTACAAGCCTAGAGCTTAGTTTGGGACTAGGTCAATTGGTGTGACATTGTCCCCTGATATTTATTTATTTATTTAGTTAGTTAACCAGGGGGGTTATTATGACATGGTTATGAAGTTAATTTTACGGTGAGCGAAAAGGACAGAGCTATATAACTGCTATAGCTCTGTCCTTTTCTCTCAGCGTAAACTGAGCTGCATAGGTTATGTCATAATCGGTTGTGGTGCATGCTCTTAAAATTTTACCTTAAGTTTTTTGGAGAAAATTTGTCTTTAACATTGACTGTATCGATTAGTTTTTTGATTCTTTTGCTGGTTCGATTCCCAGGTGAGACAAGCCAAGCCAAGCTTTTGAATGGGGTTTTGTTCCTTTTTTAAAATAAAAGAATGTTTTCTTCATTTCAAATTATCTAACGTAGGGATTTATAGTTCCAGGGCCCATATTTTTTTTACTTTCCGCTTTGTCTTTAACAATATCTATTCTGGTTGTACGTTATTTTACAGACTGAAGTTGTTCAGAATTTCATTTCATAGAATTTTTTTCTCGTATTATCATTTCATAGAATAATCAAAATGTAGAATAATTACTTTGAAGACATTTAAATCATCGTTTTTTATTTCTAATAAAATTCAATGTTTCTTTTTTCATATCATAGAATAGCAAATTAAATATTCTTTGTTCTCATATTATTTGATTTACAATCAAATTATATCGCATAGCTTATTCAAGGAATATAAAAAAAAAATAACCTCGAAGGCTAAGTCGGGAGCTTGCTTCGCTTCGCTCCCGCCATAGCCTTCTAACCTAACCTATTCAAGTCGGTTCTGCCCAGAGAGGTCTTGCTCGCTCACTCATATTTATAGGTTGTACGTTAATGAGTTTCTAATGAGTTTCGAGTGAGTATGAAAAAATACCAAACAATATTCGTTGAAAAATAATTATATTGTTTGATAAGTTTGTGTAATGAAAAAATAAAATTACAAAATTCATTGAATTGATTTTCTGTCGAATTTGTTTCTTTCAAGTAAATAGTTAAAAAATAATAATATACGAAGCAAAAATAGTATATGAAACATTTTCTGTGAAACAAAATTCTGTAATTTTTCAGTCTGTAAAACAAGGGGACACCATCTATTCTACTAACCTTTATTTTTTAGTCTACTATAATTAAGCACATATTGCTTCGATATCGCAATTATAAGCGGACCTAATGGCATATTATTTATGGTGACGAGATATTGACCAAATCTTGAAAAGCCAACTTTTTTTTTTATGTAGTACTGTTCGTACGAAAATAATAATAACGTATTATCATTGTATAATGTGAAACATTAGGGCTCCTCTGAACGGGTTGGGAAAACAACGGGTATTTGGTATTCAAAAGAAATTAAAATATTTCCCAAGTCATACATTATTCATACGATTACCTTTTTGGCGCAATTGGTTTCGTCATGTATTACGGTTTTTTTGTTAGGTTTATTTTATGTTTTTAATTTAAAGGAATTATAACAATTACACAAAATATGGTTATACATTTATAATATGTATGTATCTTAAAGTTACAATATCGTTTAAATTATGTCAAATATTAAAAGAATTATCTGACACCTATATGCTGAAAATGCTTTGTCTCTATCTTCCATTATTACTTTTGAATTTGTTAGATATTAACACAGCTTAATATCTTGTGCATTAACGATTATGAAGAAATAATTACAACTTTTATTGATTATATTACAAAGTGCTACGCCTGCTACGAACGTAGCGCTGTTTCGTAGCAAATAACCGCTACGAGTAACAAGTCACCTAGACGGTAAAATCCAAATCATATTTGACCTGTTTAATATTATTTTTAACTTGACCGCCATAACAGATCAAAAACCGTGTTTTTACCGTGTTGAATAGAGACCCTGAAACTAGTGTTTTGTCTCTTGCTACATTTTCCTTTTATAGCAAAGTTAGAGTAGGACAAAGCACGTCGAATCGCTCGGGGTTTCATTCCACTTTGTAAGTGGATCATCACGAAAGGCACGTCCGGAACGTGGCAACGTAGTAGATACGGGTCGCTTTGCTGCCGTGCAAATTATAATAGCAAGCAAAACCGAAAAACGCAGGGAAACTTTTATGAATTAAACCGACAACGACAACGTCATACATAAAAAAAACTTATTTTTGTACAATTTTACTAGACACAATTTTCAGTACAAATTATTTATTTTCTCAATGGCAAAATCATACCTGAACGTCATTATCATGCACAATTAACACATAAACGGCCATTCAGTTCAGTCGTTTTATCATTGCCTTTGATAATGCATCACTTAACTAATTTAACACAAATGACGTATCACGTCATGTTCAAATAACATGAAATTTCTAATTGGCGTCATCGATATGTTTGCACTAACAATAATGCTAACTATTCAACATAGGCTCTTAATTAAGAAGGCGCTTAATAATCATATTGTTCCAGGAAAGGTTTACTAAACCATTTGGCAAACCGTATCATTTACTCCTCTAGACTCTCAAAAGACCGTATGAGAGCAAGCGAGAAAGATGTACAAACGGTTAATTAAGTTCACTTTCGCACATAAATCAACTCGGAATTTAGGGCTTTATTCTACTCGTAAAAACCATAATGCTTTTCATATGCTTAAGTATTATCACCGTATTGGTAGTTAGCTGTAAATTTGACAATGCGATAACATGTCAAAGGTAACATGTTTTTCCCGAGTGGAACGGAGGCCTAGTTGGCTTGCCGGCAGCCATTTTGGATCATTAAACATTTAAACAGCTGTCAACTCGTCACCAGATGGCGTGACTTTAGTATGATGTAAAGGCTCGTGTTTGAATTGTAATAACTACGCTGCTACATATATTATTTTACGTGTGATTTGAAATACCTTCATCCTACTAAGTATAATATTATAAAAATGCAAAAAATTGTGTGTGTATGTTAGTTTGTTACTCCTTCACGCTGCATCGGCTGTACGGATTTGGGTGAAATTTGGAATGGATTAACACAAAGGCTACTTGTGATTAGAGTATAATGTGAAAAATTATAATTTCTCGAGGGAATAACGACAATCGAAATCTACGCGGACAAAGTCGCGGGCAGAAGCTAGTTTAAATTATAATGTAAAAAAGTTAATCTAGTCAAAGTTCTTTATTCTTCAATTTAGGCAAAATTATAATATAAGGCACCTATGAATGTCACAAAGCATTACCACCAGTTAGAAAAATAAAACCTTTGCCCCGAGAAGAGAATCAAATGAAATTTGCCAAATATGTGGCCTAAGGTTGTATTCCGTTCGCCATTATAAAACCCCCCCGTCAATAAGATAAGTTAGTGAATGTAAAGGGTCAACTTTTGCGAGGTCTTCAATATATACTCGTAAGAGGTTGTGTTACAGTAACCCATTTACTTGGTCAACTGTACCTACGTTTACTTAAAGCATTTACTTACTTATTAGATAGGTTTGGTGGCAGTCACGACCAATTAAAAAAAAACTGATTATTCCTTCCTCGATGACAATGAAACCAACAACATTGAAAATAACCAAAAAAAACAATTCTATATTATAAAATGTCTTATCTTAGAACAACTAAGTTAATTCCTACTATTATCATTATCAATTAAACTCCAACCGTTCCATTTTTCGGGATATTAAATACCTACTTTATATCCGTGTAGATAAACACACGCACTTGCTAGGGATAGCGTAAAGATAATATAAAAGTATCTATTAATAATAACAACAAAAACAAGCTTTAAAAAAACCCGACTGTTGTTGCTAACCAACTTTAAATCGTTATAAATCCTAAATGATCTTTCAAAATGAAAAATGATTATACAAGTTTAAAAATGATTTTAAAATACCCATTCAATGGTATCATTAGTCATAATTCGTATTTTTTTTTAAATTTTGATTACTGTCATATCCTTAGTGACACTCACAAGATTAAAACAAATTGATTGCCATAAAAATCGTCAAAATCGGTCCTCGCGTTTAGTTTCTAGAGTACCACAAAGGAAAAAACATACGCATATAGGCTGATAAACCCATTACCCATTAAAACAAACTATAATTAAACATCGTAAAAAGGCTAAAAATTTCAAACGGAAAAAGTTGGTTCAAATACTTTTAAATTTAAAATTTCCATCGGCCAAAATTGATAGTGTAAAACTTTTACAAGAGTTTTATAACACCAAGAGACATTATTGAAGCTCAGTTGATCTGTTTTCCGAACGTAATAACATCAAGAAAAACGGCATTTTGTGGATTGACCTCTATTGTGGCCTATTCGATTCCGCGAGAATTGAATCACATTTTTTCCCCTCGGGACTCCGCTGTGATGTACCCCAGTAATTTATCATTTATTGATAATTTTGGTGTCCTATAAGAAGTTGGGACACAAAATCGTTAAGGCGAAAGGAAATGGTATTTGGTGGACAAGTAAAATAGTGTCAACGTCAAACAGATGTTTTAATAGACTTTGCGAAGCTGAAAGGGTATTGAGTGTGTATATATCAGGGGACTATGTCACACAAATTGAATTAGTCACAAACTAAGCTCTAGGCTTGTACTATGGGTACTAGATATCTATCAACATACATTAATTAATCAGCCTAATATAGTGTACCTCTCCTGGGCAAAGGCCTTCCCTTTATTTCTCTGTTGCAATCTTCGGCCAATCCTTCAGAAAAGCGCCAAGTCATCCCCCCATCTCCGCTTGGGTCCGCCTCGCCGTCTGTAGCTGTCCTGGGGGACCCACCAGGTTGCCGCATCGGCCCACCTCTGTGGGTGCATGCGGCGAACATGCCCGGCCCAGGCCCACTCTTAGCTGCAGTCATTTTCCCTACATACATATTCAACAAACATAATTAATTAATTAGAGATAGAATAATATCTACATAGAAATCCTACAAAACTTAAGAACAAGTAGGTACCAGCAATAATATATTATCCAACATTGGGCGCAAAAATATCTGACCCGTCATTATTACTAGAGGTACAGTCACCGTCAATAATATATTATCCAAGTTTGGCCTCAAAAATATCTGACATGTCGCTATTACTAGAGGCATAAGAGCCGCAATAGTATGACGCATTCCTATAATTATTTAATGGACTTATTTTATTTTTTACTGATCGGAGCAATATGGTTTAATAAAAATAATCATTTATTTTCAAACAACATAACTCCAAAAATCCTTATTAATAGAATTGAATTAAACGTTGTTAGTAGCTTAGATCTAAGTGTTAGTAATTAATTGACTGGGGCATGCAGCCCACAACAATGACGGATGTAGTGGCAGTCGTACCTGTCCCCTATCATCCTCAGGATGTTGTTGGGACTGCCACGCACCCGGCGCACCAGGGATGCGGTTCTTTTGCGCATAGTCGCATAAAAGCAGTCTATTCTTGCTTCTACAAACATCCCTGCGTCACAAAAAATATCAAATCGAATAGAGCTCCTATAATTTGGTCTTTTATTTAAAATCGCTAACGTTGTGGTTATGCACGTTATGGAATCAGTTTATTCCCACTAGTTCAGTTGTCTAGTTCAGTTGACTGAACTAGTGGGATTATTTAACTCGTTTGTTCAGTTGACTGAACCTGGCCAAAACGTGTATCCTAAAAGAGAGGTCGGTTTAGGTTATGTTAGATGTTCAGCAGGCCCGAAGGGCTAAAAACACCCAGAAATAGGAGCCCCGCTTTAGCGGAGCGGAGAGTCGACTCTCTAAGCATATACCCCCTTCGTCCACGTTCGTAACTAAGATTTTACAACTCAACAAACGAGAAAAAGAATCCCACTAGTTCAGTCTACTGAACTGGACAACTGAACTAGTGGGAATAGAGGTATGAATCTTGCCTAGGTGCATGTTAACCTCGTAAGGCATGTTAATTTCGTTAGTTAGAAAAATATCATTGTGTCGGTCAACTAAAGTCAAAAGTCACTTCGACAAATTTCCTAAATTTAGGACGTTATGGTAGCAATATGAGTATTTAGTGGTTTGATTCGGATGCAATT